>CM077137.1:4211250-4840000 GCA_039645545.1 Dendrolimus houi | reverse complement strand
TAATTCTACAGAACGTGACATAAAAATATGTAAAGAAAAATTAAAATCTATAAATCATTATAGCATAATCGTTTAAAGTGTACAACCAATATTTTAGGCCATCCCTTAAATAGCCGTATTACGTGTCATATAGAATACAAATAGCGATTGCAGTCCAAAACTACAGTTACGCGTCGCAATTGTTACGAATATAGCAGATTGTCAAACACCTGTCATAATAGTTATGGTTATGTGTTTAATTTATTTGAAACGGTGCGTAAGTTATTGGTTAATTAAACTAACGATTTATTGATGTTCTGTTTTTAAGCTTCTATTAAAATGAAATGACAGTGCCTTTTTTTTACTAAAATGGTATATGTAGGCTTTGTCGACACGGTTAGAAGAATTATGAAAAATCGGTCAAGTGCGTGACAGTCCATGGACAGTGAAGGGGTCCGTGGAGACAATGCGTTTTGCTGTTTTATGCATTGGGTTACGACAACTTAGAAACATTTTATAGAAAATATTACATATTAAAAAAAGTGCTCGATACATTTATTTATTTTAAAACTCTATCCTTTAAATTTTTCTTCGTAATAAATTTCGGGATAGACAGAGATACACAGTTTTAGGCTTTTGGGTGCTAAGTATCAATGAGCTTAGCCTAAATTAAATAAGGCTCCCATAGAGTAAATAATAACCATAAACAAAAATTCAAACCAATTAAAATGAAACAGTTGGCGGTAGGCTAAATAAAAACTTTAACATTACTCATTGACACTTGACATCTTTAAAATCGCGCTTAAAATCGTTAAAACGTAGTTTTGTTATATTATAAATTTTAATAGCATTCAAAAGCTAGATGGTTGAATACAATCATATTTTGATCATGCCTCCATTAGATCTTAAGTCATATACTTTTTCCTCAAACTTTTAAAGTTTGAAGTGTAACATTTTCAGAGTTTCAAAAATACTTTACTAGTCTAGAGTATGTCGCCATAACAATATTGAGTTGTATTCCGGCATCAGTGGCTAGGTTCCAGTCCCTCCTTCGAGGTCGGGAACACATGAGTAACACGTTTAGTGTCACTACTGTCCATAGACGACGGTAACCAGTTTCCATCAGGGCGGCCTGTCTTTTAGTTGTCGTCGTCATCATTTAACCTGATGTTAAATGAAGATGCGATCTAAGACGGAGCACGCTTACCTAGTATATACCTGTTGTACATCTGTTTTAAGATACGGAATTATATTTTGGGGAAATTTCACAGACAGAATATTTAAAGCACAAAAGAAATCTTAGATCCATATTTCATTTAAAACAAACGGATACATGTAAACCATTTTTTATAGATTTTAGGATATTGACATTTCCTTGTTTGTATATTCTTGAAATTATCATGTTAATCAGAAACAACCCAACATTATTTGACAATTATAGAAGTGTCCCGACATATTTCTCGGGACAAATATGTCGGGACATATTAAAAAGAAGAAAATTTGTATGCCTCCGCATACACCTGAATCATATGATAAAAGTGCACGCATCATGCACCAAGAATATATAATAAGTTACCATGTTAATATAATGCAAGAAAATAATATTAATATGTTTAAACAAAAATTATTTGAGTGGTTGACAAAAAAATCCTATTATAGCGTCCAAGAATATTTAAATGAGAGGTAATTAAGAAGATATTGTGTTGTTTAAATAAAATAGAAGATTTATAAGGCACCAGATTAAATATTATACAGAGATAGGTTAAGTTTATATTGCGATGCTATGAAAGGCCAGCTAAGTAATAAATTCTCAGTTATATTGAATAAGACCTATGTAACACTTAGTTCGCAATAAAAATGATTTGATTTGATTTGATTTGACCTATTCACTCGTGACTTGAAGACCACTGGTTTATACGAATCGGGTAACACAGACTCCGGCAAATATTTGCTATAATCCAACATTTTTTTAAAAAGAATAGGAGATCCCCCGCTTTGTACACAGGCAAATTTAAACCATAACAAAAAAAAATCAAACAACAATATCCTATCCACACGTGGTGAATCCGCGATAGACTAATGCAAAGATTAGGTATTTCCGTTGGTTTGTTACACACCCGCACATAAGAGCATGTGAGATATTTTATCCGTGAGTCACATTAATCTGCTGGATTTCGTGTAAAGGAAAACAATTCTGGAACACATTACTTAAGTGGTTCAACGGCTTTTATAACTGAAAAAAAACAGAAAAAAACCAAGTTCATAAGTGACTAAAAAGCAAAAAATTAACATCTACAAGGTCTTGGCACCGGGGCAAAGTGTAGTCTTTTATTTTTTTAGATATTTTGTGTTTGTCTGTTTGTTCGGGATTCACGTAAAAACTGCTGAGCCGATTTCAATGCGATTTTCGCTGGTCGATAGAAAATTTCCGGACTTAAAAATCTGCGGTAATTTTATATCCCGGGAAAACCACGGGAAATTTTTGGGAGCTGTTTAAAGTGGCCCGGTTGAAAAAAAAACACGTATTCCAATATAATATTTCAACTGATAGATAGCAAATTCCCTGTCATAAAATCTATGATACTTCATATCCCAGGAATCACGCCAAAATTTTGCCGGGAGTGGTTTCAAGTTGTAAGGACCCGTATAAATTATTAGCTTATGCCGTCATACGTTGACAAGGTCGCGAGTGAATCCTAGTTGTTAATATTTATTTCTTGTGTTGCAGTAGTTTTTTATATAGGCTATATATCAAGAGCATTCAACTGATCTTGTTCATTGTTCAAACCACTATATAATATATATTTATAAATTGAAATTTCATCTTAATTGTAGCTAAATTAATACAGTGAAGCTTATCCTTCTTACGAAACCCTTCACTGCACGTGGATACAAACGTATAGTTAGCTTATTTCTTCAAATATTTTATATAACTAAAGACTATAGGTACTAATATGTTACATTGTTCAGATCACAGTCTTCTAATCCCATATAAATCAAAGAACACAACTTCTAACATATCTAATCAAATCACATTTTTCAAGTAAATTTAAACAATTGACTACATGGCTGGCGCGAATACAATTATATCTCCATATCTTAGACCATAATGATCTAAGCTATACATGTTTTTAAGATAAATTATATTACTAATACCAAAATTAATTTAGTCTATTTCATCATGATTTCATAGATCGCATAAAATTATTCTTACATTAACTTACTTATGTATAAGAAATAACGTGATTTTTTAAATCAAATCATAAAATTAATATATAGATAGATTACTCTTTATTGTACACCAAAGTGTAGGTAAACAGGAGTAGAAAAAAGAGACAGTACAGCGGGCGGCCTTACCGTTAAAAAGCGATCTCTTCTATCAAATATTTAAGTTGCTAATTATTTATAATTAAACATAACATATTCCAGCCATCTATGGAACTAATCTCAGCATTTATGTACTTATCTGATTGCAATAACACAATACTAATATGTACAATTGCACCTTTGAATTGCCTTAACACCACACAACTCTTAAACAACGCCTTCTTAAATGGGTAAACAGCTATATTACCTCCACTTGGAGTGTTGAGCAAATACCAAAGGCTCTTAAGGCATACGAACACGAACGGTAAAAGTGATTTCAAAAATATCGATTTTAAAGTGAAAGAAGAATTCGAAATAAAAGTATGGTGCAGTGCTACCACAATGAAGGGCTCCTTAGAGTTGACAAAGAAAGATCCGCCATGCTCAAAAACTACTCAAAAATAAAGCATCTTAACGGCACAATATAAAGGTGATTTGGAATAATGTTAATAATTTAGGCCGTTTCACGAAGGTATGGCGATGGGTTTAAGACGTTATATGAAATGCAACATTGTTAATGTCGTTAAATATTGACAGATAACCTATGTATATACACTAATGTGGCTATGCGTTAGCGGCTTTATTTTTTAACGCTTTAAATGAGCCACATTGGGCCACAGCCTAATTATTTAACACTAACGCAGATAAAAGTTGTCTGGAAGAAATCTCTAATAGCGATAGACTGACTATTATTGTATTGTAAAAATTATTTCTGTTAATTGTATCTTTTAAAACACAAGAAAGTATATTCATTCATTCCATCATAAAACCCATTAAATAAAAATTACAATCTAATGTAACAAATAAGATTAATGGTGTAGTATATGCGATGGTAGAAGCGCATATTCGTCGGAATATAAAGTACAGCGCGTTGTAGACAGAACATCAGTCGTTCTACAACTACCAAGAGCAAAAGTAAATAATAGGTCGCTGGTACGATGACTTGAGGATAAAGTGATATATTGTAATGACGAATGACATCTTAAGGATAAAAAATACTATAATAATCATTTATACTAACAATGTGTCCAATAATACATTTCTTATATTCTCTATTAAGGGGAAGACACTTTATTTGTGTGTTCTTTATTTGTGTTTAGCATTTTTCATTACACTTTGTTTCGATAGTGCTAAAAGACTTTGTCAAAAGGTTTGGTTCTTTTGAATCTTCTCACTAGGTCTGTATTATCGAAGAGCTCTTTACATGCTCGTGTTTTCGTTTTTCGTAGCACAAAGAATCGTAAAAATATGATATACGGCACTTTATGAAAACTTGTCACCAACTCGCCCCTAATATTCTATGTGTTTAACAAATCCAACAGAACAGAAAGTAACATATGCGCTGTATTATACATGAGTAATGCTTCGGTTTTGTCTGCGTCTGGCGTCTCGGTGCCGTCTCGTCGCGACAAGGTCAAGTGACTCATAGACAGACAGTTATGTTGATTTTATGTTAAGTGCTGATATGTAGTGTAGCGACAGAAATTGTCTTCGCACTGCACAAAGGTTAAGAGCTGTTGAAAGATTTCAAGTATTTTGTTGTTTCAATATGATTTAACAGAAAAATCGGAGCTAATGATGATTTTGAAATAAATATTATGTCGTGTTAAAATGAAATAATTAAAGGCCTAAAGGGGATGGATGGGTGGATTGTGTAAAGGATGAAATAAAGATGAAGAATGTAACTTAGTACTTATGAGAGAATAGAGGAGTATAGAAGGAGAAGAAACGTAGTGCCGATTTCAAATAAACGAGAGAAAATGATAGGAAAGAAGCTTAAGTGAAGCCATAGACGGGTCTGGTATTGTTATTATTTTATAGCTGGAGTACCGCAGAAAGACTGATGGCCCGCCTGATGGTAAGCGGTTACCGTCACCTATGGACGTTTGCAACACCAGAGATATCACCAACGCGCTGATAAATGGATAATATTTTATTGCTCATTAAAAACAATTACAAAAATGCTCAGGTACAATAACTACTTGGATAAACAAAAGCCAGCCTAATTGCTGAAACCGATCTCTTACAGGCATCATTTAAGTATTACTTTGATTATGTGTAATCAGAAGTAGTAGGCCTTCTAGAATTATAAGGTTATTACTGTAATTAGACTAACGAATTTGCCTATCTTATACTAATATATGAAGTTGAAGAGTTTGTTTGTTTGTTTGATTGAACGCGCTAATCTCAGGAACTACTGGTCTGATTTGAAAAATTCTTTCAGTGTTAGGTAGCCCATTTATCGGGGTAGGCTATATATCATCACGCTAAGACCAATAGGGGCGAAGCACCAATGAAGAATGTTTTAAAAACGGGGGCTTTGAAAAAAAAATCCACGCGGACGAAGTCAACGTCGCGCGTACAGCTAGTAATAAATGAAATATTAACAACAAACAGCTCATAAGTGCACCACTGCTGAGCTTGGACCTTCCATTATACGGGAACGGACAGTATACCGCCACGCTTGTCCAAGGCGGCTTGACAGGTTTGTCACATCAGTTATCTTGATGTGCAGGTTTCATCCCGATGTTTCCTTACACCGTTGTTAGCACGTGGTAATTGTAACAATTCGTGGTAAATCGTAAATGTAAAAAGTCATGGTAGCTTAATGGCTAGCGCACGCGTCCTAAACTCAAAGGGCGCGGGTTCGATCCTGGCCGGAACGAGTGCACCACTTAATCACTTTTCTTATCCAATGTGCATATTGTTACAATTACCACGTGCTAAGAATGGTGAAGAAAAACATCGTGATCCAACCTGCACATCGAGATAACCGTTGTGTCAAATCTGACAAGCCGCCTTGGACAAGCGTAGCGGGTATACTGTTCGTTCCCCCTATAATCGGAGGCCCCAGCCCAGCAGTGGGACATTTATGGGCCGATATTATTTATATTATTAATTGTAACAATATGCATTCTAGATCAGAAAACTTCTAAGTGGTGCTGCGTTCCGGTCAGGATTCGAACCCGCGCCCTTTGAGTTTGGGACGCGTCTGCTAGCCATTACGCAACCACAACTTTGAATTTGAAACCTAATGAAGACGAAATTGTAGCTGTAACTAATTTTAAATCATACAACGGTTATTGCCATTTCCCGATCTATTAAACTTGACCCCAGTGCAAAATATTGCAGACTGGCAAAAAATGCAGACGCATAAAAACTACACCGTTGTTATATGATTATTTTCGGGTGCATTTACCGCGATTGTGTTCACTCTTTGGAAAGATGAATATGTCGTGAAAGTTTATGATATTGCTACAACTTAGGCTCCGACAAAAACAAATTCCACGTACAGTCTGTAAAAGCACATTTTATTACCTGTCGGCATTTGAACTAATTGCAATCCTATTATTGTTTCTGTGTCTATTTTTGTTCGCTTATTTATTGGCATACGTTTCTAAGTTATTGTGGAGACCAGTCTACTGTTCTACTGTACTCGCTCATTGGCATCATTAGCCAAGTGTTACGGATTACGATTACAAGCTTATTCGAGGAAACTGTGTTGATCTTGTCGGGCGGGCACATTTTGCATTTGTGAAGTATAAAACGACGGCCTGAGGGAGAGAGGGGTCAGTTGAGCGAGAACCACGATCAAGGCGTGACGTTTGTACATTCGGGAATCTAATAGTGACGGACGTTGCGCGTTTTATTGAATTACAAGCTTGTGCATCATGTTCGGTTATATTTGTACCTGTGTTATACGTGTTTGTATAGTTCTAATAAACCCTATAATCATTCCAACGGCATTTTAATTCGAGTCCCGCAACTCTTAACAATGTTTGTCCTGAAAATTCGGAATACAGACATAATCGTCCAGAACGTCTGGACTAGGGTTCCCAACCATACTATAATATATAGTATCGTACTATATATACTGTAGAAAAATACTGTGGTACGAAATGTACTATATTTTCATCCTAATTCAATTCCCGCGTTTTTTGTCAAGATTCTCATGATTATTTTTATAATAATATATCTTTGCTGGCCAAATCAAAAAGTAGTAATAAATACACATGGAAAATTCTATAATGAAACAAATTAAAATTAAATAATTAATGAAAAATAAATTTGTACTCATATTCACAAAAGTACGGATTATTACGGTTAAAAACCAAAAAGACTATTTATTATCTCTCTCTTTTCTTACACCTTATTCCAATTATTTGCAGTCGGCACTATATGTCTTTCCCTTTCACACTCCTCTATTCTGACATACATCTTCTGTCACGCCACATCATCCTACCATCCTTCACACAATATTTTGTTTAAAAAAAGTGGCGACCCTAGTCTGAATAAAACTGTCCACGTCTGTTCTCACGCGTTTACCCGCTTTAAGATCACGAATTAGACGATGTGGCGTTCAGCCATAGAACACGCGGTGAATATACCGCGTGTTCTATGGCTGAACAGGCTAAGTCTTTGCCAGCCTAGGTCACTGTAATTATTATTGAGCGGCTATGGGTTCGATTCCTAGCATAGCGACTATGGGGAAAAGGAATTTTTGTTATTTACTAGGGTTTAAATGTTTGGGATCGGCCCTAGATTGGTCTGTTAACCTGTAACATAAGCCCAACTTGACTAAATTTGAGATATACTATGTATGTGAGTTTTTCTCTGCCGATTATTATTTGATAAATAAGTTATTATTTTACTGTAAAGATTCATCAAAATCTGTTTGGTAGTTTTCGTGTGAAAGTGTAGTTATAACAAACGTCCTTACTGTCTTTCTCGTTTATAATATTAATAGAACGAATAAGAAAGAAGAGACTCTATTTCAAGAAATAGCGACGCACTTACATTCGCTATTATTACCCAATAGGAATATTTGTACATTATTATCATCAAACAATTCTACACTTCTCACCGATGGGTCTAATTTGATAGCGTGGGATGCACTTGAACTAGAAACAACTGACCTTTGTCCAATGTTTGTCAAATGTGGGTGGTGATAACAAGCCGCGACAAATAGGCAGTGGGTTTAATATGTTTATGAAGAAAGTTGTATTTTCGATATGAATAGGTGAGTTTTGGTTAAAAGTATGTATGGTGGCGCCACTCTACTTTTTTATTTTTTAGCGATTTAAATAGGTACACCATTTGCAGCAGTGTTTATAATACATCTTCTTTTTTTACTAAATATCATCATTACTGTATACTAGACATGTTGAAAGTGTTGTGACTTTCAGACAGTATCGGCGTGGCGGCGCGGCGCCGGCGGCGTAACAATTTCAATCTTTCAGTTACTGTATTTAAATGTACTCCATGTATGTTTGCTTCGAAAAATAGTCACAAACAAGACTCGATCACCTTAAAGTGTGAGCCGGGAATAAATAGACACAACTCAAAGATGCGAACATTAACTTTGCTCTTTTTAGACTGTCATTCTATATCGTGCTAACAATTTCTAACGGTTTTAAAAACCTTAGTGTTTTTAAATACTTAAATTGTTGTCTTAATTGTCTGTGTCCTTGTATGTCACTAATGGCCCTAGCGGAAGATCGGTGCTGGTTAACTCAACCGGCCATTTGCTAAGCTAGGACCGATTTAGAACTACATTTGCTTGGTTTTTTTTTATAGTTCAAATGGTTTTTACTTTGTATATTATTGTAGTTCTAAATAAATCTTTTTTACTTTCTAAATATAAAAATAGGATGGAAATTGTTTACAATTCAACCATACCTTACGCAGCGCGCCGGCTCGGCGCTCGAATCTGCTGTAGACTCAGCAGTTTAGAAAAAAATGGCTGTAACTTACTTACATCGAGATTGATGGACATGGCGATTTTAAGGAGACCCTATTTTTTATTGTATGTCTGGCAAATAGGCAGACGTTCCATCTGATGGAAAGTGGTTATCGTCGCCAATTGACGTTTGCTACACCAAGGGCGAAGCCAACGACTGGGTTAGTGGAATCAGACAGGAAGAATGGGATAGGAGAGGGAGAAGTGTGCCATCGGAACTCTCCTTCATCGTACGAATAATGATTAGCTCAACGCTAACCGTTTCATGCTAGTATTCTGTGAGAGCGTGGTAATACATCGATCGAGCTAGCCCTAAGAACTGTAATGAAGATAATGATTCCAGCATTTCACTACCACATCAAAACGTGCTACGGAACCCTAACACAGAAGATAATTACAGTCAAAATTTGTACTGTATCAAGGTTAAAGCGTTTTTAATGCGACTGTACTATTATATAAAGTGGAAAAACATTCCAGCGTCATTATGTCCATTAATAAATAACATTACAATAGCAGATACGCCGCAAAGCGCACCGAAATGCAAATTTGAATATAATCTAATGTCGGAACGAAGGTATATACGTCCAAACGTGAGATTAATTTTGTTATAAAGAATATATATTTTTTAATGCATGAGTTCAGTAGACAGACAGTCGGGCCACCTGATGAAAAGTGGTTACCATCGTCTATGGACATTAATAACACCAAAGGTGCCACTAATGCCGCCGGAACACAACTCAACTCAAGGTTGTTATGGCGGCATACTCTAGAGCAGGGGTGGTAGGCATCCAGGCTGGTAAATGCCCTACCACCTCAGTGTGGGTTATTTTGTCGCCTCTTACGACAGGCCGCTCGGTCTTAGGAAATGGTATGCTTTCCGTTCCTGCACGGATTAAGAATATTTATATTTTATATATAAATATCTAGAATATTGTAAAATTCTAAACATGCCGTGTCTGTGCATTGAAGCTATTTAAAAAAAACAACTGCAATAAACTACATAAACGATAGAGAACACGATGCAATTTTTTTTAGATTTCTTGTCTGTTTGTTCGGGATTCACGTAAAAACTACTGGGCCGATTTCGAAGCGGTTTTCGCTAGTCGACAGCAAATTCTAGGTCTTAAAATTTGCGCTACTTTTTATCCTGGGAATCCCGCGGCAACTTTTCTGGGAATGATTTAAGATGGTCAGAATAAAAAAATCGAGTTCCTATGTGATTTTTTCACTGATCGATAGCAAATTTTGTGTAATAAAATATGTGATTTTTATCCCGAGAATCCCGTGGGAATTTTCCCGGAAGCGGTGTGTAGTTGTTCGGGTGCTTAGAAATTATCTTATACCGACACAGTTTCCACTAAAACGATAGCCTACATTATTTTTTAATCGCTGCGGTACTTTGTGTCCCGGTAATCCTGAGGGAATTTCAAGTCAAGAGTGGACGAAATTGTGTGATATCATAATATACTAAAATAAAACACTATAAACTGCCACCAGTCCAGCCCGACAAGACCACCGTCGCTGGGCAGTGTGCCTAGATAGAAGGCTGGCAGCATTACCTCGGTGAATACATACACTAATTCAAATAAAAATGATTATAGAAAAAGACAACACACAAACCGACAACACCGCTTTGTAAAGTGTTATTGCTGTTAAGGAGAAGAAGCAGCAAGAAACTCGCCAGCAACACGTCTAGCTTAATATTGTTTTTCTTTATTTCTTATTCTATTTATATCTCAAGTTCTTTTTTTATAAGTTCTATACATAAGTATGTTACAGAATTACTTTTGAAGAATTAATGGAGTTGGAGCAAACAGTGCATACTCAATAAGACAAAGACACAATAAAAGGACAGAAAAATATTATTATATAAGATATACCTTTCATGTTAAAAGATAGAAAATGCTAGCTTGTAACAAACCTTATTTTTGCACGAAACTACCCAACACTATTTCTCTACTAAGATTGTAATATGATTGATGTAGACTAATTTCATTTCCGGTTTTTTGATTCATATACAAAAAGAACTATGCTTTTTTCGTAGTTTTAGAACAGATAATCACGTTTTGTTATAAAAACTCAATACTTGATGATATAAACGTCTTGAGCTACGCGTTTAATTAGGTTATTTTATGAACAAAATTGTCTATTTGTGTTGGAATAATTATAATTATACCTTCTGTATAATCTATATACTATAATAAATCTGTAAATGGTTCGTGTTTGTATTCCGACCAGCAGTATTCAAAATGCAATTTTTAAAATTGTTGTCTGTCTGTCTATCTGTCTGTCTGTTAGAGCTTCACGTGAAAACTACTGAACGGATTTAAATGAAACTCGGCGTAGAGCTAGTTTATATTCCGGGGCGTAACTCTGAATACTTTTCATCCCGATAAATGATGTCGTTTTCGCGGGATAGACGAAAATAGCGAAAAAGATGGCGCGGCGCTCCTGTGGCATCTTTTTTGAAATCTACTCAACATGTATGAATAAAACTCGACACAGAGCTGACTTATAAACCCGAGTCTACACTTAGAATACTTTTTATCCCGATAAATCACGTCGTTTCTGTGGAATACACGAATTAGTAAAAAATATGACTGAATTGTGATGTAGACAATTACCGCTGTAATTCAATAACAAATACGTTGTCATGTTGCCCACATTACGTATTAGGTATTTCAAATCAAATTGGCTGCGACATTTCTTTCTGTTTTGCTGTGAAGTGAATTGGACAAGAAACTAAAGCATTGAAGATTTATATAAGTCTATATAAAATATCTAATTAGGCTTTTAATTACGTAAGATAGAGCTACTCTACCTGGGGTTTCATGAGGCTTATCTAGGCTAGTATTATCTATCTATATATAAAATTCTAAATGTGCCATGTCTGTACATTGAAGCTATTAAAAAAAATCAACTGGGATACACTATATAAACGATGGAGACAACACGATGCAATTTTTTAAAATTTCTTGTCTCTATCTGCTTGGTCGGGATTCACGTAAAAACTACTGGGTCCATTTCGATGCGTTATTCGCTGATCGACAGCAAATTCTTAGACTTAAAATATGCGCTACTTTTAATTCTGGTAATCCCCCGGGAATTTTCCCGGAGTAGTTTGAATTTGTTTGGGTGAATAAAAATTAGCTTATTTCGACACAGTTTCCACTAAAATGATAGTTCACATCATTTTTTTAAATGCTGCGATACTTTGAGTCCCGGGAATCCCGCGGGAATTTCAAGTCAAGCGTGGACGAAATCGCGGGCATATCCTAGTTATATAAAATAAATACATACCTACATATAGAATACAAACAATCGTCAGAGAAAATTCAATTCAGGTGATTAAACCGCTTTAATAATAGAACTGGAGTCAGCGGTGTTGTTAGCCACCCTTCAAAAGTTCAAGGCCACTGAACCACTGGAATGGTTCTGTACAAATATTTATTTAGTGGCGCGCTCCTGGCGTGTATATTTAAACCTGAAATCCCCATAGTTTTATTTTTCGTGTTATTTCGATAGCTCTGCTGTATTTCATTTGGCTACATGTATTCAGATATCAGACATGGTAGAGCTATGCTAGAATCATTATCCTGATTAGAAGAACTCTTAGGGCCTCTCAGCTCGATCGGTGTGATGCTACCAGTAGACGCACGTGCTCAAGCCATCGATATATGTTAGAAATACCAAGCGTGTGGAGCGCTATGCTTACACTTTTATAATACGCACCGGTGAGGAGTGGAGAGTGAACTCCTTACCGTCGTCTATTTTTCTTGAAAAATACAATTTAGGTGTCTTGAAGTCTCGCGTGAACAGGTACCTTCTAGGTAAGCATGCTCCATCTTAGACTGCATTTTCACCTGACGTTACGTGTAATGTCGGTCAAACGCAACGAATATCGGCGTGAAACGGCTAGCCTTGATGAGCCTTTAGCTCATAAACAAAATTAAAACGAAAGAAGACATCTTTGTCTTCGGTGATCACAGCTACTGAAAAGTGGCCGAAACATCGGAATAATAAAAATCAAATAAATTACCGCGCTTAAATCCGTTATAACGTAGTTTTGTTATAGTCTAGCGGCTTCGGCAGACGTAGCCCTTGCCCTGAAAAAATAAAACTCTAAAACCTGATTCCAGCGCTACCTACCGGGTCTAATTATGAATCTAAACCATCCCCGGACCCCTTCAAACACTAATTTATTTACAACTTGGGTTACATTATTGAAATTTTAGTTGGGATCCCTAACTTTTTCTACTAATAAATATAGCCTATATTAATCTGGGATAATGTAGCATTCTAATGGTGAGAGAATTTTTGAGCTCGCTCCTGTAGTTTTGAGTTTATTCGTTACAAACAAACAAAAATACAAATTTTCCCTCTTTATAATTAGTATAGATAGATACTTGTTGAGTGGAAAATTTCTTTGCTGGATGCCGGGTACTTTTCAAAATATGCTACATCTTTTTAAATCTTAATATGTGAGTAGGTACGTCCTTATTTCTTCAAATAAAGTCTTTTTTTTCTTTCTATACATCAAACTTATGGCGTGAAGGGCTTCTACAAAAAGGGCTGAAATAGACGTTTAAAGTCTCAACTAGGTGGGCGAGATATCCATGGTCAATATTAACCGCTTACTATCAAAAGGACCTTTTGTCAATTTACCTACATACAGGCATGGTTACAAAAAAAATCAGGTACATTAACCGCTATTTGTTATGTGTGCCTTCGTGTTTTGTGAATTAAGTTTGTTTGTTTTTGTGTACAATTTATTGTGAATGTATTACTTATGTGTTTTTTTATTATTGTTCTCTCTGCAGATTACGGGGCATAAAAATGGCCTGGAATGTTGGAGGGTTTGCGTGGGGCTATGGGAAGGCCAACACGTACAGAGATCCCTTGACAAATTTAATCTAAATGTGGCGTGACAAGCCCCGTCCAGTGTAGGACTATTGTAGGAAATGATAATAAAAGGTTATAAAAGGCTATTGGGATATGAACTGCTAGTGCAACTAGGGATCTGGAACTATGAGGGCTATGGCGTCTGTCCGTCGCAATGTTCAGGTAACAAGGAAAAATGGGCAGACGGTGCCTCGCCACCCCCATTTCACTCCACTCCGTGCCGGCTGGGTAAGGCAAGCACAGAGGCGGGGGGTCTTGCCTTGCCCCCCCGAGTCGGGTCCAAGGTGTCGCTACTCACCTAAGGCTTCGCTACAACCCCCCCTGTGAGTGCATTTTTAATATTTTTAAGTCGAAAATACTTTTCTTTTTTCTTTCGTTCTTTCACAACATAATCTCTTCTTAATAAATTTTAATTGACCTTAATCCGATGCAGCTCAACTGTTTAGAAGAATTCGACTTTATCGTACTATTCTTAAAATAGATTTGTGTTGTAACGTAATATAAAACCTTAAGTAACTTTATCTCGCACTGTTTTTAAGGAAAACAGGGGTTCCCTGTAAAGTTTCGAGTTTGTTCAAATCGTTAAAATATTTAGTATAAGTTTATTTATACCGGGTTTCATACTTTCAATATCTTACCATCTCTTTTTTTACCTTTAGCCTGATTTATATTTATTTGAATTCGTGAAGTAGTTAGATAATTAAACTGGCGAGTTCAGTCCTTATCATACCTTGTACCTTTTTTTTTTGGTTAAATTACTTAAGGCTTCTGTCACGGCACTAATCAATAATAATTCACCAAAAAAATATCATAAATCTTCATGAAATGAGACGTAACGTGGTTTTTATGTAATTTTACTAAAGTTATTTTAATTTAAGAAAAAAAAATCACCAATTCACCTCCAAATTATTGACATGAAACCATTTTACTCTCTCATTTTTTTATCAAAACAGCATAAATCTTTTTATCATCTTAAGTAATTGCAAATTGTTAAATGCAACATACGCTGTCAACCATAGTGTTAATCCTAACCTTAGAGGTTTCCAATAATATATATGAATCGATCAATTGCACTTTTTTATTGTTGATTTGATAAATTAATTTAAAAAATCTATCTAAATCTTCCAAGACACTAATATTCCATCGGGTAGAGACCCGATGCAAAAATAATTATGAGTTCAATGGCAAGAGTGCCATTAATCTCTCTCTCTCTCTCTCTCTCTCTCTCTCTCTCTCTCTCTCTCTCTCTCTCTCTCTCCAATTTTCCACTAGTATATTATTTCAAATTTGATAATAAATGAAAACACCGAAACAGCTGATACGATACAAATAATCTCAACATGGGTAAAGTTCTGTAGCTTCGCAAAAAACACATCAAAACACAACACGATGCAAAAAACGGTTTTTATAACACGTTAAACAAAATCACGGCGATAAAACGCCATGTGCAATGAAGCACTTGAGTTTTAAATATTAACAGCCTCAATAAAATTAAGAAACGTTTCAATTCAATAACTAAATAAAGTTTGGAACACACTTTTTACAAAGTAATCAATTGGTAATCAAGTTTTCAATGGGACTAAAATATAATCCGGAATTACATATGTTCTAGAAGTTAGTTTAGATTATGTGAATAGGAATCAAATTTTAAAAACTACAATTTATTATGTTATTGGTCTGTTTACATCCGTGTAAAGTAGTTTACTTAGTACTAAATAATTAGGAACTTGTTATCAATATTGTTCCACAGTTTTTGGGGATGAAAAAGATATTGCAAATTAGGTTTCGCGTCACCGTTTATTTATTTCTGTATAATATTTCCATAATAACGATTTGCCTGTCAGAAATTGCTTTAATTCGCTTTTGCCTATTGTAATAAGTTTTATTTCTAATATTATTACGTTTTCCCATAGAACAATAAAGAATATTCTATACATCTCAAACTTTAATTATATCATTTACAGAAACACTATTTTTTCACTAACCTAAAAACAACAGAATTTGAAAGAAATCGTCATGATGACTTATTCATGTAATTTTGTTGACAGTGTGACTTTATCTTAATGTATGCTTGTTAGACCATTTTTTGTTCGAGTTGACACTATTTATGTATGTTTTTTAATGTATACAATAAAAAGTTACGGTTGTAAATCTGCAAGATTTTAGATTAAGAATTGTATTGAGTCGTTTAATAATTTTAAACACTAGGTATTTTATATAGGTAGTAGTTACGGTTCGGCTTAGGTCTAGCTAATATTGTGTTATAGAAATTAGTAGTATAAAGAATATAAACATTTAATAAACATGATAGTCTTTCATATATCATCAGTCTATCTGGTAGTTTGCCTCGAGCAGACTTCGTAACAGATCAACAGATTTTAATGTTGATTGAAACAAAAATGTTGTCTTAAATGTACCTACATTTCGATATCTTATAGAGTTCAGAAGATATTAATAAAATGCCAGTCCTGTGTGAAAACATGCAGACGGGTAAGTTTGCCGCGGAGTTGTGATTGTAAGATAGACATGCCGACAAAAGTAGCGGCGAAGCAGAGAAGGGTGTGTACTAGGAGTGAACGCACCACAGGCGTGGCGACGACAAAGAGCGTCGAGCAACCTTCGGTCGCCATATCCGCATGGCTGCGGGTGATGGTCCACTAGGACGACTAATCCGTCACTGCACTCAGGTCATCAAGAGCGCAGCGCTGAGGTATTCCGCGCGCACTCCTAACTGATATCAAATTGGAGTTGCCACGAGGACCAACTGTCCCCCGGCCCAAAAAGGGGCTCGCTCGCAGACGGGGATGAGCCCACGTGAAACAGGGCTGCAGCGTAGAGCACAGATTTATTCCCGTGGTCGCGGCATATGACTACGGGAAAAACACTGGGCTGTTTAGTGGGTATTCCGGCAGAGTAGCCGGCGAGTCTCACACTGTCCCACTGTCATGTCTCCGAGCAGTCAGTGTCAGCACGATAAAAAGAGGGTGAATCTTTCGAGCGCATGATTATCCGCACACATTCTGTTTTTGAATTTCTTCTATTCAAGTGCCTTGTAGTCGACAATGACGCGCTCGGGCGATTAACCCATATTGTAGTAAGGTAGTTTGTAATAAAGCAATCTTGTCCTCAAATCATTGTAATTATATTCTTGACTACCAAGTTTCTAAACATCTAAATACTTCATACAAATTAAATAAACATGCGAACTTTCTAGCCACAAATGCAACTGCATTGCATCGCTATGCGTCGCACATGTGCGTCCGTGAGAAAAATCCCGCCGCACGATGTTTACAGAAGTTCGCATTTCTTTGTGATATGATGCCGACAAACTACTTAAGACTAGCTGGAATTATGCGACAGCTAAAGACTATGCTTAATGTTATGAATCATAATAATACATTACTAACATTGCTTCCATAACAAAATATACCTATATTCCTATCGCATGTACAATTTACATTTGTATCGTTCCCATAGAAAATGGAAGAAGGATGGAGAATAATACTGCGAATATCAATTGTTTAGTAAAAGATGTAGATCTGCAAATTTCTTAAATCTTAGATGAATAATTGGCCCTACAAATATTTTTTCTATTTTTTATTTTTTAAGATCCTAAACAGCCAATACAAAATTTGTGAAAAACTTAATAATATTTTCAATTTTTCTCAGTTATGTGTACAATGGTGATCCCTAAATTTTATTTCTTTTATACAATATTAGTATATCATCGTGGAGCGGTAGGTATAAGCAATACACTTTCCTATTCTTCCTGCGTTTACACGAAATGAATGTAAATTATTTACTTTATGTGTCGTCGTCGTCGTCAGCTAATCACAGTCCACTCCTGGACGTAGGCCTCCCCAATTCGGCGCCACTCATCACGGTCCTCCGCTGTCCTCATCCAGCGCCTACCGGCAACCTTGCGCAGGTTGTCAGTCCATCGGGCTGGAGGGCGTCAGACAGTACGTTTACCGAGAAACTTTATGTGTATGTGGTGAATAATAAAGAGTTCTCTATCTATCTTACTAGCAAAAGTCACCAAAATAGATACCAGTCGTTTTTGAGACTATAAGTGTGTTATATAGGTAGGTATATGCAGCCAAAGACACAGGTAAATATACCAATGGACGCACATATCGATTTTATATACCAGTATTTCGTTTTTGCCAAAATTGTTATGAATCTGTAAAAAATCTTGAAAATGTTCTACATACAGAAGGTACTTAAAAAGTATCAGATTATATCCCAAAAACAATTTAACATAGCTTGGATGACACGTGCGGCCCTCGTACAGAAAGCACAGCAGTATTTTAAGATAACGAATATTAATGTGTCATCTTAGTACACTGACACAAAGAGTCAAAACCGACTCAATTAGCAATTAGTCAGAGCCAACTAATTGGTATCAAGTTCTACCTACCTAAATACATCCATGCAAACAGACAAAAAAACGGGCTAATAAATCCAGACAGTTGCGAGTGCAGAGCGACTAATTGCGAACTGAATACAGATATGGAAATATGGGGAGCCATTGAGCAAGAAACTGTATCTCCAATGTCGTTAATAAATAAAGGTAGAATGATTTGTTAAAAAGTTAAAACGTTATACATCACCAGAAAATATTTTATAGCTATTAGAAAAAGAACTGATGACTCAAACGGTAATCGTAATCGCTCAGGTGATGTCTTCTTCCAATCACACGAGATTTAAACCCCACTAACAAACTTCGTTGGCTCAGCGATCTAAAATATATCTTGAACTGAAAGACGAGAACATGCCACATTACTCTTTTCTGTGCGGTTTATTGGCAATTATAGACTTGAAGTTCACACGATGCAGCCTCTCCTTTTAGCAGTATTTAATCCAAGTAGAGAAATATAAACCGCTTACGCAGCTTTTTGGCCTAATGTACGTATTATATTATAATATAATAAAGGAAAATGTTATAAGGAAACCAGTACGTCGAGATTAACTGATCTGCAAAACGATCTTTAGACAAGTGTGACGGGTATTCTGTCTGTTCCACTAAGAAAATACGGAGACTCGAGCCAAACAATGGTACGCTAAAAGATATCGTATTATAATAAGAAATTGAAGATCTTTATTTGTAAAAATAAAATAGATAAAGAATGTTTTATTGAATACAAATTAAGCTCAATAATGTCATACACAACAAGAATCTTGCAATTTCACTAATATTAATGCTAGCTATCGACTTACATCACGTTTTTATTGGTCAAAAAGTGTAGCGATATAAAATCACAATAGTTTTAGCAAATACTCTAAAGAACCAAAATGCAAACGCAATAAAAGTAGAAACAGTAACAAATTTAGCAAAGGGATATACAAAGATCGACATATGGTCACCTGCAAATGAAACGCAGAGATATGCAAGAATTCCTAGAATAGCATCAGTCTGTAAAATGAAGGAGACATGTGCATTCAAATCTGAACCAGACAAACCTTTACCATGGCTAATATAATCTGCAAAGAATGTTGAAGCTTAAGTTCTAGAGCATAAAATTAAAATCATTCAAGTCTTGTGATTCAACAGTAAATACAGATGGGTATTGGCAAATGAATAATTTGTCATCAGGACGGTGTATCGTTGACAAGCCGACTCGCCTTTTTGCTAATGTTTTTGGGAGGTGGGCTTGGTAAGTGGAAAAGTCTTCAGATCCATTTTTAAAACGTTTGATGTAGATAATTAAATTCCGGTGAAATGCAACATTAAATGAAATTGTGTTAATTTGTAAGACTGTGCTTTTGTTACTTATATAAATCTCATGTTTATCTGTATAGAATGATTAACCCAAAATTACGATTTTTAATCTATAAATAACAGTTTTACTAATAAAACTTCATGATGGGGACGTCTAAATTTTAGATATTTTAGCTCATTTTTAATAAAGCAGGCTCTCAATTCATCTACAAATATTTTTTTACGATTTCACAACATCTTTGTTTGGCAACATTTATAATATACCTACATTAAAGCTACTAAATTTTATTTTGTATATAATATAAACCGAGTAATTTTTGAAATAAATAAGTGTGATATACATTAATAGACGAATAAACACGGCGACCAAGGTTCTGTTTGCGAAAAAAGCTACAGAACAGTAAAATTTATTACCACTACGTAATAATAAAAAATAAAGCAGTATAAAATGAAACAATATATTTTTATAAAAATAATAACTGTAGTTAATATGAGTTTCCCAAACAACCCACAAATATAGACATAAGCCAACGAACTGCAGGCTATGATCCCGTGGCATTGCAAATATTTACAAATGGGCAGCTGCGTTTGCGCAAGTCTGCAACGTTAATATATCAATGACAGGGGGTAATTATGGCTTGGTAAACATTTTAGAGATAGATAGATAGATAGATAACACTTTATTATACACCAATACAAAAATGAACTTAAAGACTAAAATTATATCTAGTTGTGTACAAAGGGCGGTCTTATCGCTAAAAAGCGATCTCTTCCAGACAACCCCAGGAATGAATTGAGATGATAATGGCGATGGTGGTATACACAACATATAGTATGAACTACTTAGATTTTAATAAATAATAAATATATATATATATATATATATATATATATATATATATATATATATATATATATGTGTGTGTGTGTGTGTGTGTGTGTGTGTGTGTGTGTGTGTGTGTGTGTGTGTGTGTGTGTGTGTGTGTGTGTGTGTGTGTGTGTGTGTGTGTGTGTGTGTGTGTGTGTGTGTGTGTGTGTGTGTAGATATATATTTTATATATAGATAGATTGCGAAGAAATTATAACAAGGAACAAAATATTTAAAAAAACAAAGAAGATAATTAGATATGGATGCCACAACTTTTTGAGCAGCTTTATCATATTTTCTTACTTCGTATTCATATCCCGTACGAACTATACACAAGTTTCTCCACTGGAACGAATGTATTTCATGATAATTACTTTATTCCCCATGTCATGAAAAGTAAGTAACAAATAAATGAAGACATTAGTGAATGAATGAGAGAATAATGTCACATATTAAAGATTTTTATTTTTTAACGTTGCATGAAGGTATTATGTGCCTAAAAAGCATATTAAAACATAAAACAACTTTATATTCGCTCACTTTAAAAAATTCACGTAATGAAAGAGTTATACACAAAGGCAAAATAATAGCAAACGTTGTTGCCTATGTGCCAAATTTTACCAATCGTAGTATATCCTACTCATTCACTCATGTCTTTTAAAACAACAAATTCACTTTCACGTGTATGTACTAGGTACCACGGAGGTAAAATAATTGGAGTAGAAACTTGGACCAGAATAAGAAGATAAGAAATAAGAAGTTTAGTAAGTCGTAAGCTAAATAACAATATTAAATTTCTATTACAAGAAAGAACAAATCTACTTGAAACTATACAAAACATATACGCTAACTATATAGAATAAATAGCCACAATGACGTCTTTGAATCAAAATAATAAACATAATAACATTAAATCAACGAGTCATACAAAATGTTTTGAAAATACACAAAAATAGAAAATACTGAGCAAACGAAGACGAGACATGTCAAATTTGCAAGATTTATTATGTGCCGAGTATAGCTACACGGACAGACGCGATGGTACCTACATTTAATGGAGGAACTTAAAATATAGCTGTTGCTGACGGGCTTAAAGTAGATTAAGATGATATAGTATGATTTGAATGGATGCAAATGAGACGAATCGCTTGATTAGCTCAGTTCAGGCTAAATTACAAAATTAAACAGGTAGAAACTTTAAAAAAGCTGAAGCTATTATAAGAGTACTGCGTTTTAGAGTACCGTTGCTATTTTGAAAAATCGGAACACTTATTAAATTGTCATTTCTGTCCGTTTGTCTGTCTGTCTTTATAGGCCACAGTCATTTTGGCCAAAACAAAGTCTATGTGAATTAAATTTAATAAAAGATGTATTCTATAAGGTGCTACGACATAGTGAAATCTCAAAAAAGAACTTGACGTCGTCTGTGGTTGAGTGGGCTAAGTCTTTGCCGGCCTAGTTCTCTAGAACGCGAGGCCCCAGGTTCCATGGCATGCTTAAGGGGCTCCTAGGGAGTTTCACCTCGGCTGGACGTGAGAGGGGAAGTGATGCCCACCATAGGGCGACACTTAATTGAGAGCGGGCGACGGGTTACGAGAGGAAGGATCCCGGCGGACCGGGATTCGCGGTGGCCTATACTATCTTATCGTCTAGGTTGTCTGACGCCTAGTCTATCCTATGGGGGGCTGTGTCTCTGGCGTCCATCGCGGGGACGTGCGGCGTAATTGGCGGCGTAGTCGGTGGTGTGTTGTACGCATATCATCCATATCATAAGCGTAACTTGCTTAACTTCAGGATATAAAATGTGTATGTTTGTTTGCCCATTATTAAACAAAGTAATTAAGAATGGCTTATACACGTTAGTAGAGTTTGAATTTTTTTTTACTGTGTATAGGCGTGTCTTATAATTACTTAATAATTAAGTCAATAGATGGCGAGATGTCACTTGTAAAACTATGTTCCTAACTTTCGAACTATGAGATTGAAAATTCAGAAAAAAAAACAAACTAGTCTAGATTACAAAATACTTTCAGCAGAACGATTCGTTTAATAATTTATTGAGGTTTTTTTTTTAAGTTCAATAGCCGTGTGACAAAAATAAAATAGTTGATATTAATAATCTCCACCTTATACGTGGCCACGTACTTTGCCTTTTATGTGTTTGACCATATTTAATGTATTATTCGAATATATAGACTTGTCAATGTATACAAACGTTTCAGATTATCGGTAGATTCACTTTCTACGCACTCCGCTATTTTGTCAGATAGTTGTGCCTCACTGATATAAAACAAAAGATTAATTAATTCTTTTATTTAAACATAACATCTAAACTCTAGTAATGTGAGCAATATCCGCTTGAAAGTAGAGTGTATCCAATCGAGTTTAATAATTCTGGATAATTTGATATAAACGCCACAGCCAAATCGGTTTACGATGAGTGGGTCAGTCAGATATAGGTACTTATGAGGAGCACAAAGTCATCAATGTCACATTTTACAATAAAATATCTCACTAACACATCAATTAAGAGACAACCGAATACTAAAATCAAACAGATTTTACTTTTACCCACAACGAAGTCGCGAGTGTACTTTATAATAATGTTGCCAGGCTTTGAACTTTGTCGAAAATAATTGTTAATCATTGCTTCTTTTGTTTTAATATTTCACTTCAGAATTACTATACCTTAAGTTAAATTATAAAAGCTCAATGGCTTAATCACCTATCTCTACCTCATTTCAAATATAACGACCCGGGTTCCAAACCTGCCACAGAGCTTTATAGGCTTCTTACAATTAATTATACAATATTATTAAAGTAATATATGTTGATACTGTTACGACCTAGACGCCGACAAAAACAAAGTCACACCTGCATACCTGTAAAAACACATTTTATTTATTACCTTTCGGCATTTGGACTTCTTTTGTTTACTTTGTGTTCAAAATATGTGATTAGAAAACAGCCCATTGTGTATATCTTTTATGACCGTCATTAGCCAGGTGTGTCGGATTTAAAGTTCAAACTGATCCTAGGAAATTCGGGCCACGCGGCCGGGCAGACATATTGAATCTATGCAGTATAAAGCAATGCCCCGATTGAGGGACGGGCAGTCGAGCGATAATCACGAGCGAAGCAAGAGTTGTGTACATTCGGTTATATTTGTACCTGTATTATACGTGTTTGTATAGTTCTAATAAACTCTATAATAATTCCAACGGCATTTTAATTCGAGTCCTGCAACTCGTAACAATACATATTGATTGTTTATTACTCTACGAAATTCTTGAAAAGATTAAGCCGCGGTTGGCAAGGTGTAAAACGCTATAAAATTATGCTGAAATACAGTCCGTTATACTGAAACTGACAGGTCCAAACTCAGCAATAGCAGATTTTTAAAGCTTTATTAATTTATAGTATTTAAGCGTTATTGATATTGATATTATATAGCAAAAATTCACTGTTACGACTTCAAATACAAAGTTTTGCTTATCTACATATTAAAATTTAGTGAAGTATTGCACTAATTGTTTTAATAAAAACACTGAAGTGACAAAAATAAAATGGTTTTACGCCTTAAATCTCAAAGTAAAAAACTTTAGCTAATTCATAAAAGTTCTGATAACGGCTGTAAAAAACAAAAGAGTCGGTTAATATATTTTTACAACTGGCAACCCTTATTGAAAGTGGTAGATCTGCTTAAAAGATCGTAAAAATTTTATAGTACCAATGAAAACAAATAGTTTTCCTGGCGTGTTCCATTTAAAAGATATTCAATAAAATGTTGTTTTATATCTCTAAGAAAATAGAATAGATATTTCGTAATATTACTAACCGATTTGTGAAAGAGAAGTAAAATCTTTATGGTCATGAGGCGCACTTCGTGTGAGGTCTTATAATAAAATCACATCATTTATTTATTAAAAGATAATAATAGTAAATAGAGTCAAATATATACAAACAAATAAGCACACACAATAATATTAGTAGAATTTTTCCTTATGTCTACATATATGTTTTTTTTTATCTCCTCTCTCCGAACGAACTGGATTGTCCGGACTTATTGCTTTTTTATGTTTATTTTTCTTTTTTATATATTTTTTATTCTTTTCTTTTATTTTTCAAAAACTTTTTGAGCTTGTTCTACATATATGGTTCTTCTATATTACATATTTATTTAAAGATTTACTTTCTTTCTTACATTTTTGACCAATATATCTATGTCTGTTAAATATCCTATATACCTATTTTACATTTATTTATAGTTTTGATGAACCTTATTTTCTATTTATTGTTAATGCTATGCTATACTGTTTGGTTTATGTCTTAGTCTATATTTTTCGTTTCCTATCCATAATGTTATACATTTATTATATATATTCTAAAATACAAGTAATAATGTATCTTATTTATCTTTTTATTTCTTTGCACAACTTATATCTATATGTTAGTTATCAATGATTAACACTGATTTGGTCCTCTTAACAAATGACCAAAATGACCAAATCGGGAAGTGCCAAATAAAGTTGATATTTTGGCTTAAAAATCCCACTGATTTATCGATTATCATGGAAACCGATTTATAAAATAAGAATGAAATAACCGATTTATGTGAATGAAATCTACTATTAATAATATGAAAACACACCTCACCATTAATTCATTCAAATTAGCTAAACTACAATTTTAAAAAACGGAACGTCATAAAAAGAAATCTTAAAATCACTCTCATCTTTTCTTCATCTTCTCTCGAAATGCAGCCCAGAACAAGCCCCGGTCAGCGTAGAACTATTGTAGGAAATGAGAATCAAAGGTTAGGGCTATTGGGATGAACAAATAGGAATCTGGCACTACGGGGACTATAGGGTCTGCTCGTCGCAATATTCGGGGAATATGGAAAGAATGAGCAGACGGTGACTCGCCACTGCATGTGCCCTAAAAAAATGCCGTACAAGATTTTTTTATTTTTTTTATTTCGCCAACCCCTCCGTCATATTTCTAGACAGTCTTTTCTTTTTGTGTATTTTTATTTTATATATCTATTCTAAAAATACGGAGATAATAAGTAGAGGGGGGTAATCTTTTGTATTATTCTTTTTCTTTTTTAAAGGCCAAATCTCTCTCTACTCTATTATATATTGTCTTAATTACTATTACAATTTTATATCTATTTTAACTAGTATTTATTATATGTTAAAAAAAATTTCATCTCTCCGAGCGAACGAGATTGCTCGGGCTTTTCACTTTTGAGGGATTTGTTTTTTTTCTTTTATTTATTATTATTCTTTGTTTTTCTTCCTTTATTTCTTTTGGTTTCTTGTATTGCTCTTTTATTTAATGTTTTCCAAAAAAAAATGTTTACAAAGTTTGCCATACAAGATTAGCGAGAGGTAATATGGGTGTGAGTGGCTAAGAGGTGTGGAGAGGTGGGCTGCAGGTTCACCAAAGCTACTTTCAAAGTTAGGCCATTTATCACTTGCACACCTAGAGCTTGAGTCTTAGCTCTAGCGATCTCCACTCCGTGTCGGCTGGCTAAAGCAAGTACGGAGGCGGGGGCTGGAGTAAGAATTATATTTATTTTAATTACAACATTATTTCAGAATAGAGGAGTTTGGAAGGAAAAGACATATTGTGCCAATCGCAAATAATTGATAGAAGGTGATAGAAAAGAGAAGAGAGATATTATAAAGTCCCTGCCCCAAACGCGTTAATGTTAGAGACTGTATCTAAATGCGTTTTATTTATAGCTTTAAAAATAACGCGATAAACATTACCTACACTAGTGAAATTCACTACGCTTAATGTTCAACGTCATTAACAATGTTGCATCTCAAATAACGCATTACCTTAACAAAATCTGCGTTATGTCTTTATTAGTGCGTTAGTCAAAGCATTACGGCGCAGGTGTAGCAGAGGCACAATACGAAGGTTTTTAAAGAGAAGAAAATATATTATTATTATATATGACGGAAAAAACGTCATTACCACCTTAAAAGCTAGTTTCTTTAAAGGTTACATTACAATAATGAAGTGCAGCTGTTACAAAGAATATCAATGTTTATTATGTACAAATTACTTCCATTTATAGGCGTTATAAACATACTTGTACGAAAAAATAGGACAATGAGTTTCATAATTAAAGATAGAAAAAAATGTAGATCGCCTGGAAAACAACATTTTATATATTATGAGTTTTAATTCGGAAAAAACTGTATTTATATGACTTATTATTATTTTGTAATAAATTGACTGGTTGGCAGAATGAAAATGACCCATATATATAAAATAAGTATAATTTTTTATACCATATGTATCTATATATCCGAAATAGTTTATAATTAATGTACTGTTGAATTAAGGCAGAATTTAAATTTAAATCATCAGTGCAGGAACGGAGAAAGAACACAATTTCCTGAGGCCGGGCGGCCTGTCCTAAGAGGAAACAAAGCAATCCACAGCCAGGTGGTAGGGCATTTGCTCGACTGGATGGCTGTAACCCCTGGTATAGAGTATGCCGCCATAACAACCTTGAGTGTGTTCCGGCATTAGTGGCCAGGTTCCAGTCTCTCTTTATAAGACCTTTGGTGTTGCAAATGTTCATAAGCGATGATAACCGCTTTCGATCAGGTAGTCTGCCTGTTTACTGAACTCAAGCTAATTTAAAAAATATATATGTCTTGGCGCGGTCGTTGGAATAAGAAGTAAAAGCGGCAGCTGCGCTGTTTAATAGAATTTTGTTCGTAAAGTTGCCAGAAAACCAATTAACGGCTTTAATTATGGATTTTTTTAATTTATTAATCTGTAATTACCTACATCGACTTACGGATTGGTAAATAATTACTCTGGCAGAGTTAAGTACAGCAATTGCAGCGCCGCGTCTGTGGGACTTCTTTGGTGGATATTATATCCATCAATCAAAATCATTGCTTAGATAATTGTAAGTAAAAAAATACAACATGTAAATGTGTATTTTCAATCGTATACCGTCATGATTTCCTTGGCTAATAAATCGATCGTAGTATATCATAATGCATTACCAAGATGACACCCACCATATAACTTACAACGATATAGAAACAACTTATGCATTTTGATACGTATTCACATCATAATCGCGATGTTTTCCAAGGCTGAGGAAGGACGTCATGATTTATAATAGCGTATAATCACGATTTTCCCGAGAATGTTACGTACGCGTCCCACGTTTCGAAAAGTGTGGGGTGTACATAAAATATTTTATTTAAAAAAATATGCACAATGGTTTAAACTGACCTCAAAATAAATTAATTGTTTTTGTTATTCAATTCAATGATTCTTGAAAATTTATAATTTTTGAAGGATCACATGTTTGATAATGAAATAAAAACTAAACTAAATTATAAATAATATTATACAAATTAAAATTAAACTATAAAATCTAATGCCTAGTGATGATGATTCTTATAACAATTTTTCAAATTGATAAAACCTCTCTAAGGAACGCTTTTTGTATATTTTAAATAATTTCAAGGACAATATGAAAAGTTATATTTTAAATATTGGGCAAACGGCCCATTGGATAGTAAGTGGCTACAACGACTGAAACACTAATGATACCGACGAGTTAGCTACCTTGTCAAGACTTTAAATATGTGTTTACACAGTTTTTGAAAGACTGAATAATTCTATTCGATTTTTTTTTATAGCTGAAGCACAGCAGACAAACTGGTAGCCCAAATATGGAAGGTTACCATCGGCTATGACATTAGCAACACTAGAGGTCCTGTCAATATGCTGCCGGTCTCGAGGGACCTGGCCACTAACGCCGAAACACAACGCAAAGTTGTTATGGCGACATACTCTAGACCAGGGGTGGTAGCCATCCAGTTGGGCAAATACTCTACCACATGACTGTGGGTTGTTTTGTCACCTCTTACAACATGTCCCCAGCCGCAGGAATTGAGTACTCTTTGTCCGTTCCTGCACGGAAAAAATGTTACCACGCATTACCACATATCTTCAAAAACCCATATTTTATGAATCAGGCTTTCTAACTTCAAATGTTGCATTTATACCGATAAGTATAATATATAAACTTAAATTAAAAACGTAGTCTTAAACGAATTAATGAATATCTATCTATATCAAAGAAACAATTGATTTCTAAAGAATTAAATGAATTAAAGAATTAAAGAATTAGAGTATTTATTCGAAACCATTAACATAGTGTACAGAAACAATTTGGTGTCGCAAACAACTGCTGTAGTATAATACTGTGTTGCAGTTGTTAGCGCCCACTTCCAGACAATTCATTTGTTATACATTATAAAAAGAAAATTATATTGAAGTTTATACATTTGGAAATTTTTCGTGTTTATATTTTAAATGTATAGATGTGTGAATGGCTGTGTATATGTATGTATGTGTATATGTGTGTAGTGTGTATGTGTGTGATGTGTGTACAAGTGAACGAGTGAGTGTGTGTGTTTTAGTAAACTAGTGCAGTCAGTTTAGTAATTTCTCGGTGTCGTCATAAGAGAGTTCTATTAGCCAGTTTAATAACTTTGATTTACATTCGCGATGAGTAAGAGAGTATATATATATTTAGTAACTTATTAACTCTGTTGTAAATTTTGGGACTAAGAAAGTAAGCATGTCGGTCAGCTAATCGAAGTCGGCATGGTACAAGTGTACAAACTAAATCGTATCTTCTTTTATTGTATATAATAGGATCAAACGGTAAAATACGGTGCTTATGAAGTACTAACTGCATAATAAATAGTTTCCTTACAGAAAGAACCTTGCACAGAATGTATAGATCGGAAGTCGGAAATCGTATTGGCTTAAACAAAATCACTTTAAGAACTGCTCGTTGAGCTCTTTCAAGTCTTAAGAGAATTGAAGCCAAACAAGGACAGGTTATAATAATATCCGGGTAAAAGTGCAATAATGGTGCGCCTAGCGCGGTGGATGCGCCGGCGCATACGTCCGCCCAGCAGGCAGCATTGCAGCAAAAGAAGCCGACATCCGTTTTATTATACAATGTAATCTATTGGTATTCTGCATAAAAGTCTTTATTTTTCTATAAAAAAACTATATGCACTGGCTTAAGATCAATACATTTAATTTTAACAGATTATCACTCTACTTTGTGCTCATTCACGCTTTTTGATTGCTTGATGCAGGCAAAGGGACTGAGGGCCCACTAGCTGGAATCGTTTTACCGGCTCCTATGGACGTTGGCAACGCCCCTGGGGCCCGTTCTGCTATTACTATCCCGCCAAAATCGTTGGACACTATCGTCTTAATCGTAGGTTTGCATAATTTCATTATTCTGTTAATTCCGATGGCGTGCCCGTCGCACGCCACTATCTTTATAAATATTTATAAGTCAAACATCGCTAAATAAATCTTTAAACTCAAAGTTTTAAACCTTACTTATTAATGTTACAATAAATGAATCCATCGTAGTTCCTAGCACGGATCTTGTGCGGTCACCTTGGCCTACGCAAAGTGAAATTAGGGTTCTTTTTAACAAAAACATAATATTTTTGATATGTCGATAAATAGCATCAATGTGTAAAACGATTTCTACTATTCCGCAAACCGCTCCAGATCCGTGCCGGGAACTATACGTGATGTAACAGCTACCATATCTGTTAAACTATAAAATATTGAACCCCCAAATCTGAAAGTCAGAGAGGCCAGAACGTTACTGACGTTTAAGAATCTATTCAGGAAGCACTACCTTTCCTTAAGCAACTATACCTAAATTATTTATATACAATTATTTAAGTGTTATATTTTATCATTACTATTTATCAGTAAAATATATGTCATTAGTATGTATTTATATATTTATCGTAAAAATTTAATATATATTTAAAAAATCTATAAATATGTGAATTTATGCACCACCTACATCGCCAGATTAGCATAGAATATTCTAGAAATTAGGTTGCCTGGAAGAGATTGCTCTAAGCAATAAGGCCGCCTACTGTTCTGCCTAAAAATACTGTAATTAATGCATTGTATCTGCTATTTTGGTGAGCAATACAATTTTATATCTATATATATTTCACGTAGCCGTCGCCAAATTTCTCTATTTTTTGCTTTATAGCAAGCAGCCTTATAAGGAACTATACATTTTCACTACAAACGAAACTTAATAGAATAAAATATAATATACTTTATTGCATAACATTAAGATACAGTTAAAGAAAATTTAGCACAGAAAACAATAAGCGGTCTTATCACTAAAAGCAATTTCTTCCAGACAACCTTAGGATGGATTAGAAATGTTTGTAAGACATGTAGGTTTTGCTATATGACTAATATATAGAAGTAAAACAGAATGTATATTTTTAAATTGGAAGTCAAATAAATATATGTATATGTTAATCGTGAATTGGTCCACGCTTAACTTGAAATTCCCACGGGATTCCCGGGACACAAAGTATCGCAGCCTTTAAACAAGGATGTTAAGCTATCGTTTTAATGAAAACTGCATCGGAAAAAGCCAATTTTTATGCACCCGGACAACTTCAAAACGCTCCAGCGAAAATTCCCACAAGATTCCCGAGATAAAAAGTATGTACACATTTTATTACATAAAATGTGCTATCGACCAGTGAAAAAATCACATTGGAATTCATTTTTTATTCACTTCGGTCATTTTACATCATTCCTAGTAAAATTTCTGCGGGAATCCCAGGATAAAAAGTAGCACAGATTTAAAGTCTAAGAATTAGCTATCGATCAGCGAAAACCGCATCGAAATCGGCTCAGTTGTTTTTACGTGAATCCCGAACAAACCGACAAACAGATATCTAAAAAAAATGCATCGTGTTTGCAATAATTTATATAGTCTATTCCAGTTATTTTTTTTTAAATAGCTTTAATGTACAGACATGGCATGTTTAGAAATTTATAATATTATAGATAAATAGATTTGCCACCCTCATTGCCGTCTAGCCGTATCTTCCTTCACAAATGTCCACATGCTAATATCTTCAGATCATCCTGACAAGATAGTGAGTGTTTATTTAGGACTACCTCAAGATAAATATTCGCAGAATCATTGCAAACAATACTATTTGTTTTGGCGACATATTTGAAGTCCTTTAAACAAATAGAACTTAGATTGTGCAATTGTAAGAAAGCGACTATTTTAGCAAGTTATAGGGTTAATGTATGCTAGGTTCTTTTTATATATGGCTTAGTGTAGTCTGTAGATCTAGCCAGTACCAAGTATTTATGAACATTTAAGTTATTAATAATCTGCAGGCAGCGGGCTCTTATTAACATATCGTATACTATAAATATTCAATTGAATGGAATTGTATTAAATGGAATACAGACTAATGCACTTTGTACTTTTACTTTGATTAATTTACAATATTTCACATGAATGAATTGTTTATATTACTCCGTAAATAACTTCATGTTCTAAAGCAGAAGATGTGATGCAAAATACATTATAATAGGAGCTACACATTCTCGCGCAAACCTAGCGAGATCGCGGAAAAATGTGGAAGCTATTCACAATTATTCGTTGAGGCGACAACCGACTTGCCTCGTTCTCAGATTATAAGGATAATTGTTGTCAATTTTGTGAACCCAGACTTTAGACCAACAAAAAATGGTTTTTATTGGCCTGACCCTAAAACAAATGACCCGGTTACGTTTTTCGTGCTTTTCTCGTGTTCTCGTCGGAATGTGGAACGCCTATAAAAGCTATTAGACTTATAATAACACTCGTAATAAAAGACACTAATGGCCGGTTCCCGTACCTTACTAACTGTTAATTTGCCTTACTATCGACTAAAATTTCACATAAGCTCCATACAATGTCACTACCAAAAGCAATTGATAAGTAGAAAGAAATAGATGTAGAAAAATAAATAGTCGTGGTAGCGTATTGGCTAGAGCACGCGTCCCATACTCAAAGGGCTCGGGTTCGAATCCCGGAACGCATGCAGCATTTAGACAGTTTTCTGACCTAATGTTTGTTTGTTGGATTTAAATATAGGTGATAAGAAATGATAAAAATGTTAATTGTTTAAATATATTTATAATATTTGTACCACATTACTATGAGTAGAAAAATATGTAAATTTAAATTGTATATTGTTTAGTACTTTGCTAAACTTAAGGTTATACATAATTATTATGGATGGGCCGAATGTGGTTTGAACCGAATATGAACTTCAGCCGAATATTCGGTCAAAACTAAAAATTCGGCCGAACTTCGGTTTAATTTCGCCACGCTTACTTGAAAGCGACACCTCGTTATTTGTTGATGTCGTGAGTTGATAACGCCGAATCTTACACCATAACCTGCCTCTGGTAAATTTTAAGTACGAGTAGGTGGATGAAAAAAATTATTTTTACACTGTTGATTTAAAACAAACATCATTTTATAATCCTAAATTCTTAATGTTTAGTTCGTACAAAAGTGATTTTAATCAAAATTAAAGTTGTAATTCTGATGTCTCTTAGAAGTTTTTTTTTATTTTATTCAAGTTACGCATTATAATTAAACAGTTACACTACTTACTTATGGTTGTTAGAAGAATATTAATTTCATTTCATTTTTGTTTCAATTTGATGTCTCTTTAATTAGGCAAAGACTCTTCAATTAAGAAGAACTAATTTTATTAAATTTTTATCACATTGCAAGTTAAAGTTTACATGTTCCTAACTAAAATAAATGACCATGAGTATAAAAAGGCTTAATTATTTTTTACGGTTATGATAGGGTATGACTTCTATTAATTTCAGTCAAAATAGTGCAAGTGAAATTTTACTTTTTTCTTGCATCGAATGTTTTGGCATTTAAACCGAATTTCGGCCGAATGCCGAAGTTCGACTCAAGCTGCCGAAATTCGGTCAAACTGAATATAAAACGAATTTCGGTCCATCCCAGATAATTATAAGATTAAAACATTATTAATAATAATTAACACTAAATAAATATTGTACCAGCAAAAAACATGTGATCATTATATAATAAAGACACCTATTTGTATAACTACTGTTTTTATGCAATAAATTATTTGATTTGATTTGAATGAGCATATTGTTACAATTACCACGTGCTAACAACGGTGAAGGAAAACATCGTGATGAAAGCTACACATCGAGATAACCGATGCGTCCAACCTGCCAAGCCGCCTTAGATAGCTAGGCTGGTGAACTGTCTATTCCCCAATAATGGGTGGCCCGAGCCCAGCAGTGGATCGTTTATGGGCTGTTATTAAAAAAAAGATATAGAAAACGGCCATAAATTAACACATTAAAACAAATTGTTTTTATAATTCATTCAATTACAACCAAAGATAAATAATCTCATGCGGCACATGTTATTACTTCACGGGTACAAATCGATTGTTAACTCTCTACCCTCTCATTTGGTTCTCATTAAAGGGCCGGATGCTTAATTATTTTAATGACCAGTCAATTGGGAACTCTTTGTTTTGTTTGTTCAATTCTGACATTGGTTTATTTCGGTACAATGTGTATATAAGAAAGGTCAGGTTATACTGGTCCTTTTGAATTATTAAATTTGACGTCTTGGTAATTTTGTTACCCTGGTACTTTATATTTGGTTCGGGAACAATATTTGGTCAATTGAATGATGTAAATTTTTAGGGTTCCTTAGCTATTTTAGTAAAAACGGAACAATTATAAACTCATCATGTCCTTCTGTCTTTCTATGTCACAAGAATTTTTCTAAGGAACTACTAGGTCTAAGGTTCCTAAAGTGGTTCATATAGACCTCTAGGGATCCATGTCGAATTTCAAGGGTCCACTTCAGCGAAAAGAAAATCTGCGGATCCGTAAGCTGCAAATAGGGGTTCACAATAGTAAATACCATTTAAATAAATCGTGACGAATTTTTAACTTTCTGTAAATAGAATAATAAAATACGGTAATGTGCGTTTGTACTTATAAGGTATAAAATTTATATGGCACCAACTAGAAACTATACCGAATTCAACGCAAAAAGGATTGTCCGAATCAGTTCAGAAATAAAAAAGTTATGACTGAACATGTGTAAAAAAATTATTTACACAACGAATTGAGAACATCCTTTTTTAAGTCGGTTAAAAAGGGGTCCACAGAATGGAGTAAAAATTAGTAAGGGGACTATGCGTCAAAATAGTTTGGAAACCATTTGTCTAAAGTTTAGAACGCACCGCGAGCGGGTTGAAAGAGCAGAAAAATGTAACATATATTATTATAGCTATCAACACAAGTGTTGAAGTGACATTTGGAGGGTAGTTTGAAAATGCGCTATTTATTTGTGTATCGTATATTAGTCGGTTAACCGCGTTCGGTTTTCACATTTATTATCGACCGGGCGAGCGCAGTGGATAGCCACAACACATATTGCTCGCCAGAAATCCCTTGTGATAATGAAATAAAATTAAGTAAAAACGCCAACCGCAGTGCGTGTTCATCGGGTATGAATTTTTGCGTTTTCAGTTACTCCTAAATCGCTCGCGTTTAAACGCGGTGCGTTCTAAGCCTAATGGATTAAATTTTTCTTCAAATAGTTGCGGATATGTGCGATCGTCGCCTCTGCAGAACGTTTCTATAAAAATGGTACAACACGGACTTGACTAATTAGTTAAATTCCATAAATTATGGTTGTAATCACCAATATAAAGTGTTGAAATATTCTAAAAAACCATTCCCTCAACATTCTTAATATTTTTCATTCATCATCATAATTCATTCAACAATATTTTCTAATACACTAAGACAAATTCAAGACGCGTTTTAAAGTATTTCAATTTTACGACTATACACACTACACATCTTTTTATATATAGAGACCACCTACTGTCAAATAGTTTATATCCTCAATAATAACCGCACTGTGTCCTTTACATAACTTATTTTCATATACAACACCGTGTTTATAGGAAACTTAATTCGTGACATGGCGCCTTAGACGATCAATGAATAATAAACAATGGAAAGAAATCATTTCCGATTGCCAAAAATAAAAATGTATAGGCCCTTCGCACGTTTCGACATTCATTATGTATTCTATACAATGCTGGAGATTAAAAATTCAAATTTGGAACGCTGAATCGAAAATTTTCTTTAATATCGTGTTAAGAAGGTAGAATACTAAAGAACACGAAGAAGTGGGAGTCTGAATACGGACAATGAAAAGTTCCGTAGGGGTGAAAACAGAAAATTAATTGTTTTAACAGTTTTTAAATGATGGCAAGCTATCATCATCATTATCATAGTAATTAAGGGCTTAGCTCTTATTGGTGAAGCCTCCTACAATCCTCTCTATTCTCGGCCAACTGTTTTACTTCTTTATAAGGCACGACACTGCTAGTTACAAGCTGCTAACGGGGTCCACAAATGGCGGGTAGTGGATCGGCTACCAAATATGATAGTCAGTTGTGGATATTACGAATAAGTAATCCTCGACCATGTAACGGCAAGACTATCAGGACGTAAGAAATAGTTAAGTGGAACAAACGAACCCAGAAATAACCACTCATGACGATCTTGCGACGTGGTAAAAGAAGCCGCCACTAAATAAGCATTCCTCTTCTGGCAGTGGCAACGGTAGTATCAGTATCAATATATGGCTGAAGAAATGGGCTCTGGAAGGGTTTGTGTTCAAACATCAGCAAATGAAATATCATTTATTAAACTGAAGTGCGGAAGGCAAGTTAGGAAACCACCATCCGTATTAGTGAATATGGTAGATAAAAAATAAAATAAAGCTTGTATATAGATAAAAAAATGTCATTTGAAAGAAAATGTCAGTTGTTAAGTTTTTAAATTGCACCGCTGATTTATTGTGATACAATCATTAGAGTCGAATTAGTGGCTGTATGAACACTTTGTGTCCAAGTGTCGCTGTGTTTGCAGAATTTACAAGCATTTTTTACATTTTGCAGTAGACTCTAAATGAGGCTCAGACGAAGCAAGGAGACCATAAAAAACTTTACACAGTACATAACTAATCTTGTCAGTCAATAAGTTCAGATACAAATTCTGTAGGCACATTTATTTGCAGATTCTATACAGGTAAAAATATTTCGTCTAAGTGTTTTATACTACAGAAATCAATGTCGTAATTTTTGTGTCGTTTAACGGCCTAATTATTTTTGCTATGTGGGAACAAATTCCAAAATTAAGTTTGTCTCTCTACTTTCTTTCACCTACTTCCAATTGTTTGGGTCGACATTTTGTCTTTTATTTCCATCTTTCTTAATCTAACATACATTTATATCCTTGTCATACCAATAAACTTCATGACGTTCTTCAAACTATCCATCTTTTATTTCATCAATCTTCCACTTTAATTTCTTTTGCCTAATTTTAGCCTTATATCATCTGTAGGTCTTGAGTTTAAACAGCTTTAACGAACAAAGATAGATAGACAGACGTACCATGACGAAATGAAGTTCCCGTTTTTACAATTTGACTACAGAATCCTATATTTAAATCATAAAACCGAACAAATGTGCAATCAATCCGTGTTGCTTAAATTACCAAATTATATGACAGCGATGTCGTATTGTTAAAAAAGCAATATAAATTCATCGAAGGTGGCATTTTTATTGGTTTGCATTTGATTATTGTAATGCCATGTATTTAGGCAGGATATATTTGTAAATGTTAAGCAATCAAAAAACAGTACGTCAGTGTGACTTTTGTGTTATTGAGATTGGTTTCGTGCGTACATAAATACGCATAGCACGTACAAACTGCTTTAAATTCATTGGAAAAACTAACAAAAAAACTGAAATAACATTCAAATGATAAAGAAAAGTAACATATTCAATTTATTTGATATGATACATAAGTCGATACAGAAATGGTCTCGAAAAATTTTCGAGAGCAATGCCATGGTTACCACCGTTTCACTGCAGCTTTTAGGCTGATGTGCGTAATTATTTAACCGATGGTTAAAATAAAATAATCGCTAAAACTATATGCTTAAACAAAGATTATTTTATTTTAACTGTCGGTCAAATGTCTATGCACACCAGCCAGCGCCGCTACTGGCTGGTGCATTCTACTATGCATAGTTTTCATCAAAAATTACATAATTTTTATCCATATAAATCCACTATTTTTCGAACAAAATAACTATGATCTACAAAGACAGACGGATAGGAAAATTTCACAATGGTTTTATTTTTTCCAAAATGTTACTGTATCCAGAAGTGATGATAGTGTTACATTTACAACTAGTTGATTTTAACAATTAAAGAAAATATCATCAGTGATACTGTCCTTAGAATCACAGTAACTTGGAAACTCGGAACACGGATTTTATGTGATTGTAAAGAAATACACAGATAGAGCAGTAAAGACTTAAGACTACAACACTACACACCGTACACTCTGTATAGACACGTAATGTCTGTGTGCGAACGCTAGTGTCTTTCGTTGTGACACTCATTGGTGTCAAATTAGCCGTTGTTTGAATTTCAACACACATTGTGTCCAAGTGTCTCAGTGGTTGTCTAGTTACAAGCAGGTTAGATACTTTTTTGAACATACCAGAAATGAGACACAAATTCCGTATATTGACAACACTACCTAGGTGCAAAAATGTCGTTTGTGTGTAAACATTGAAAATCAATGTCTAAACATTCGTGTCGCAATTTTTATACAACTTTAAACTTATCTTTAGTTGGGCTAAAAAGAAGTGTAGGACTTACCTAATACGATGTCTCTGGCCTGAACGTGGCAGGCCAATGATAGAAGGACAGCGACTGCGATTGGCATGTGCCGACACATGCTGGCAGCGGGTTTCATGTTACACACGTTTCAACTGTGCCGAGCCATTTGATTCTGGAACAAAAGAAGTTTTTTTTAGTTTGGTTATGGTTTCACACATAACCTGTCAATTACATAGAATCGTTTATTTTGGTTTAAAATCTTTGTTTAGTGAAATGTGGCTATTCGAGCTGCCACTATAACTGCCTTATTTGACATCAGTCAAACACCTATATTTTGGCATTTCATATTTAATATTATACCTTTATAATATATTTAAGCTATAAAACACGAAATTGGAAGTATTAACGAAAAACTTCAAATATTTCCAACTCCATTTGTATGAGCACAGTATTTAAATGATTAAATATAATGTATTCTATCTCATTCTATCGCAGGGTTAGTACTATAGATTTATGTCTTTATCTCTTTAATGTCGCTTTTTAGTATAATCGTGTTTCAAATCACAACGATTCTGAAGAAGTATCACTTCAAAAAATAAAATAAAAATACAAATAATATATCAGTTCCAAATCGCTGTCGGTGGAGAACGTGCCCAAAACGCTGGCCGCATTTCCGCGCTGGATGGCAATGCCGACGCGTTGCCCCAAGTACATACCAGCCTTTTGGTCACGTGAAACCTCTATCAATCGAGATGATAGATCTCGATAAAACCGATGGGCTTCGGGACCCCATGGCCCTAGAGTTTAGACACCGAACGCCACAAATATGTATCCATGAAATAAATAATTAAGTGAATTTTCGGGTGAAATTTAATTTTAGAATCGTAAAAACAATTTTGCCTTTGCAAATTGACCAGTACTACTTCTGAACATAAGTGTAAATTAGTTACAGACTTTAGGATGATAGCAATAAGGTTGAATTTCGTTCGTAACATAAGATTGTAATTTGTAACGCGCCTGGAAAATCTTAATGCAGAAAACATGCATTAGTTTAAAATTACGCTTCGATTGATTTTTTAGGGTTAGTTATGTTTCGGTTGCGAAACTTGAAAATATTGTCTTTTATACCTTTGGTTGGTCAAGATCTCGTCCATCCAAAGGCTGCCTGGAAGAAATCCCTTTAAGAAATAAGGCCGCCTATTGTACTACCTTATAGTATTTAAAACAATAAAGTATGTAATTTTTATTTTTAAATATATTTTAGTTCAGTTTTGTTATTTATTTCTTTTTATTCACATTAAAAATTAAAACTAAACTAAAACGATATTTTGAAGAAAAACAATTTTCACTACTGCTAGAGTTTATCCCGCAGCTACGCCACGAGTAAGCCCTGTGTAGTTGCTTGATTTTGTTTATATATAAAAACTTGAAACCAGTCATAAATTATCTAGCTGATGGTGAAAATCTCTTAAAAATCCGTGCCGTAGCTTGAAAGGATTTAGCGGATATACATACATACAGACGTGGAAAGGGGCTTAGTTTTATAATATTGTTACAACTTAAGTTCCGACGATAAGAAAATCCACCTGCATATCTATAAAAACACATTTTATTACCCGTCGGCATTCGAACTAATTGTAATCCTTTTATTATTATCTTCTTTTGTTCACTTATTTATTGGTTATTGTGGAGAACAGCCTATTGTACTCGTTTATGGCCACTTGCAGGCATAATTAGCCAGGTGCGCGGGTTACGATTCTAGGAAATTCGGTCCACGCTGCCGGGTGGACATATTGCATTTGTGCAGTATAAAGCAATTGCCCGACTGAGGGAGCAGTCAGTCGAGCGCGAACCATAAGCGAAGGAAGACGTGTGTACTACAATCGGGAATCTAATAAGTGACGGACTTTGCGCGTTTTATTAAATTACGACCTTTCTGCATTAAGTTTGGACTTGTTGTGGTCGGTTATATTTGTACCTGTATTATACGTCTTTGTATAGTTCTAATAAACTATATAGTAATTCTAACGGCATTTTAATTTGAGTCTCGTGACTCGTAACAATATGTAAAGATTGTACACAAAAAGTTACATATAAAAATAAAAAGAGTGGAGATATACAAAAGCAAGTTTAATATTTAAAAAGTTTTTTAATCCAACAAACCTATGCGTCCGGCGAGAGGGGAGAAAGAGAGCACACTAAACTTATACAGTCTTATTAATAAACGTAGATTAAAAAGCTAGAAAGTTATTTATCAGTTTATGGTCATTTTCATTCAGCTAGTCGGTCCTTTTACTTATAAAATTATTAATGTTAACCATAACTTAATCATTACTCTTGGTGTAAGGAAGGTATTGTTACTCTGAGGATACTTCTTGTTTATTAATAACATTAAAGTTAACACTTGGTTATTATGTACATAGTAACTAGTCCAGCCTAAAGTCGGAGTAATCCTATGAGTAAGAAATTTCTATTAATAAGACGGTATAAATATGTATCCACTTAAACTTAAAAATCGTGTACGTATTTCTATATAGTGTATATAATTATAACAAAACACGTAGAACTTTGAGAACTGTTTTATTTAAATTCAGAACAATGAAGGTCAATCTTAGTATGATTAATTATTCATAATTATTAAAGTTAATAATAAATTGGGTACTCTAGAGAGCTACTATGACATATGTATCGAACCAAAGTCGATTTGAGAATGATCTATAGTCACTACGCCCGCTTGTTTTTATATACGATTAGTAGACACAACTACCCGCAAATATTACAATAGTACAATAAGAAATCGCACTACTTAGAACAATAAATGTTATTGACAATAGTTATAATCTACTTTTGTAATCTAGTGAAAAAGTTACCATTTTTTTAATTTAGTTATTTGTACATAACGATAACATTATAAGCGAAAAAGATAATTTTATCATATTTATCACTGAATTTTCTGAGGAACCTTCAACCCATTTTTCATATTTAATTTTAACTTTCCAGTGCGCCGTGCAGGTCGTTGCCACCGTATAAAATTAAACATTAAAACAAACAAGCATATAAAATAACTCAACTTTTTGATTCACTCCAAACAGCGGCGTTGGTCCAGGAGGGGGTGTAATGCGTTTACATAAATATTTTGCAAGTGTCCTATTACTTTTGTCGATAGTTCATTGGATTCTTTTAAAAAGAAATATATTTCTATGATTTTAATTTTAAATCTATTTTGGCCTCTGTGGTTGAGTGATTTAAGCCTAAGCCGGCCTACCTTATTGAAACGCAGAGCCTCGGGATTCGCTTCCTGTTATGGTAAATTTCGGAAACCAACTTTTAGTTACTTACTGTGGTCTGGGTATTTGGGATCGGCCCCAAAGAGGTCCGTTATATATTACCCATAGCACAAGAGTAACTTGCTTAGCTTGGGAATATACAATTTGTGTATTCCCAAACTAAGCAAGTTACTCTTGTGAGCGATTACCATCTTTTTCTCGCATTGTAAAACTTTCTTAGTATAAGAAATTGGCATCAGGAAAAGGTTGTGAAAATCAATTATTAGAGTTTTTCGCCAATAGTGACCATTGACATATTAGAGAGGCATTTTGAAGCTACCTTTGAAATGGTAACAAACTATAGAACAAAACGGTGTATATGTGACCCAAATCAGAAAATCCGAAATTTTCTGAATTTCGTAAAATACTCAAGTGGTTGCCAATTCGTTTTCGCCGGAATACTCACATTCTTTCATTGCTTTATAGTATTTTATTCATCCCTACTACTTCACAGTACCTTAAAGAACGCTTCCAATTTATTTCTTGCTCTCACAATTTACGCCCTTCCAGTCAACATATACTTATTACTCCTATTTATAATACGTTTTTCTATAATTCTTTCACGGTTAAGGCTGTACAACTTTGAAATACAATGCCTGTTGCTGTCAGACAAGCAAAATCTCTAATAACATTTAAGAACATGGTCAGGAAATATAATATGTAATTTTATATAATTATCTATTCATCAAACATAGTTTACTCACTGTTCCATCGCTATATATATATGAAGTAACAATGTTTGTACACAAAAATCTACATTTGTTTCCAAATACATCCGACATTACGGTTAGGAATATTCGTAATAAAGAAAAACTTTGTATGCACCCTGCAAAAACAACTTTACTGTATAAGAGTATAGTATGCATGGCCCCAAAGATATATAATAAAATCCCAAAAGAGCTTAAAGCTCTGAAAACTAAATTGTTTAAATCACTTCTTAAAAAAGTACTAATAAGAAAAAGTTACTACAGTGTAACTGAGTTCCTTAATGATAAGTTTTAAATGTAAGTGATAAGTTAGAATGTTAAGTGTTTAAATATATTTATAATATTTGTACCATATAAATATCATTAGAAACATTTATAAATTTAAATTGTGTGTCATTTAGTATTTGTTAAATTTAAGGATATACATAATTATAAGATAAAGATAAAATATTAGTGATAATAATTAAAACCAAATAAGTGTACCTCTATGATATAAATTTAAAAAAAAAATTGTACGCCCTACCGGCAAAAAACATGTGCTCTGTATAAAATAACAAGACCTATTGTATAACCATGTTTACATGCAATAAATTATTTGATTAGTATTATATTGCATATAGCTATATATATATATATATATATATATATATATATATATATATATATATGTGTATTATGTTTAAATAGTTTAATTTTATCACTATATCTTGTATATGTATATTACTTATATATAGTATAGTTATATATTTACTATTAAAATGTAAGTAATCGTACAATAATTAGGTATACCACCATCGTCACTTCTAATCAGCAATATTCTTGCCATGGGTTGCCTGGAAGAGATCGCTTTTTAGCGATAAGACCGCCCTTTGTACACGATTGGAATAATACTAGTTCGTAAGTTTTCTGAAATGGTGTACATTAAAGTGTAATCTATCTATATATAAATCTGATATTTTGTTACTTTGGAACAACAGACTCTTTTAACTCATATAGCTAACAATCCACTAAAATTTAATATCAGTGCCTAAAAAAGTTTTTCAACACATCACCACATAAACAGTTAAAATTTTACGAGCCGTCATAAGCATAAATAGTACGGCATATAAAAGGACTGGAAACATTTTGGATATCTCTGTTTTATGTTGGTCTATAGGGCGTTAGTTACCACGTGCCAGAAAGTGATATTTCATCTCACGAAGGGTTAAATCCATTTATAAATTGGTATGTTGAAGGGTTAAGAAGTTGATGCCTAGTTTCTTGTTTTGTCACCGAGGTTTGGATGTCACCTAGAACGGTTTTGATACATTGTTAACTTGAATTTAATCAGTGGTGTATAGTTGTACAAAATAACATTTGACGATTTAATAAACCGCTCGTTAAAGTCTTCATAATCAAGGGATCGTGCATACATTACTGACTATCTATCAAGCTGCGTACTGTTAATGATAGGTTCTTATATAAATACCAGTATTACATTTTATTAATTGGAACTTTAATCTTCCCTATTATATTACAAAAAAAATAAATAGTGCCTGCAGTCAACCAACAGTATATTGCGTATTTTTTTACTTAAATTTTATAACACTCTTACCAATACACTCGATTATGGTAGATTGGCGTGTTTTATAGGTCGAGAATCTCGATAGATATTTTTCTCGCGCTCTATTTCATCATCTCTAATAAAAAATGGTTAAGTACCTATAAAAAAGAACATTAGGACAAAAAATTAAGACTAAACGGACTACACTGCTAGGTACAATAATATTTTAGTTGGGAAAAATCCTAAAGCATATCTATGAGGGAAATTATACAATGTTAATTTTTAATTAAAAGGTACTATAAGTCTTTCTTTAAAATATGATTTATCAGCATGTCAAATTCAGATGCTTAAAATAAATTAGCATGAACATGCTATAGAAGTTAGAAATAGATTAACCAACCGAAATATTAAAAACTTATATTTTATAGCCAGCTAGAAAAAACAGCTGATTACTATTTGGCTAATGGGTGAAAGAATTGCTAATTCATTGCCGACGGTTGACGGCTAAGCGGTAAACTTGTCAGTTATTGATTTTATTCGCCAACCATTAGCCAGCCTGTGAGTTAATGGACAACTTAGCCGTGGCTATTTTGTGAACTACCGGTATTTAGCTCGTTTTTCCATTGGCTATCCATCTCTAAATTAAATACTAATTTTAACAAGAACTAAACAACGTGTTTTAAATTAAGATTATTTTTGTATTGTTCAACTCAACCCTATACTCCAAAATAGAACTATCAGTGAAAGCATGTATATGCTTTTGATTAATATATTTTTAAAGGGGTGTTAAAATGTATTTCAGTTTATCAGTTTGAGGGTGAAATATGAATGGGATTATTTTAGTTTTATAATTTATGATGTGTCTTAAGACAGCAAGTTTTTTAACTAAAGTAGAGATCACAACCAGTCTTACGTTATTTTTACCTATATGTAGAATAAGGGCTGAAATTTTTTCTGAGCGTGCAGACCGCAGATAAAAACGACTAACTGCTATGAACCTTGAATCGTAGTGACGTCGGCAGGGAGCAGGTAAGGGGCTATCCATAAATTACGTCACAGTTTAAGTGGGGGGGATGGTCGACGAAGTGTGACTTTTATGACAAGGGGTGGGAGGAGTCGTACATTTCGTGACGTCACATTTCAAAATCTAATATAATACGCAACTGCTGTTTTAATTCAATAATTTCTTGATGTTAAATTGCAAAATATATGATGTCACACTAGGGAGGGAGGATTGTCACGAATGTGGCCAGCTGTGACAAGGACGGGGACGGGTCAAATACCAATAAATTGGTGAGACGTAATTTATGGATTTATGGGCTTTAAACCAAGGACGGGCAATACAGCCGTCAAACTACCCATTAAACCTAATCTTTCTCTCCCTCTCCTATTCGCTTTACGGGTCGCCACGGGAACTAGTTCTGAGACACTACATCTGTAGCGACCCCCTGTGATGGAATCACGGGAAGAGTTACGCGTAGCAGCGCCTACGACCCCTAGGCCGCCTTTTGCGGATGGGGTCTGCTAATGCGCTTTCCTCCTTCAGTCGTTCGGCGGCCTGCTTCTGGGCCATTACTTGCTCGCAGAAGGTGGCTACGGCAATCCACCTTTGTTTGCTCCGGAGCATGCCTTCGACCAAGCCCCGGAGCGAATCCGCCGGACCAACGCTTTCCAGTTGGAACGTCTATAGCCATATCAAAGTACACATGACCCTTAATCTCATCAATCTATCAGTTTGTACAATCATAGTTATACAACAATTAATGCCAAGTCACAATAGAACAAATAATTACATAATGCGAGCGCAGTGCACCGAAGATACCAGATGTCGCGCGCGGCGGTTTTTAACACGAATATTAGTAAACAGAGTTTTTATAGATCCACGTAAAGGATGATTCATACGGGAGTCAAAAAAAAGTGTAGATCCAAACCATCCGGGGACCCACTCAGACACACAAAAAATTTCATCATAATCGGTATATTTGTTCTCAAGTTATTCGCCTACTTACATTTCTACTTTTCATTTATATATATATGTAATTTTAATTAATCAAATTGTGTATACAAATTTAGAACTGTTATATTTTTTTAAGTGGACATGTGCCCAAACTTTTGTATGACCGTATGTAGGTTAAATATAGTGGGACCATTTCACTTTGCTGCCATTTCTTGTACAACTGCTACCTGTATTTCAAATTTAAATTCAAAAGTTTATATTCAAAATAAATTCCACTGCAGAACACTTTTTGAAAGCTATACATAAAGTTAAAATTTAATTGTACTTTCTATTCTATGTACACCGCTTCGCAACGTTATTATCGCTGTTAAGGAGAGTAAGCGGAAAGAAACTCCCCAGCAACACATCTAGCTATAAATTGTTTCTCTTCTTATTTATCCAGCTCGATTTTTTTAAATTTTTATATAGCAGTATGTTACACAATTACTTTTCTATAAATAAAGATTCATTCATTATTCTTCTACAATAAAACCGAATAAACCGAATCTTTTACAATTTGATACATACACATATATGAATATTTTGGATAACGGGAATATATATATGTACACAGGACTGTTACTATACCTGTCAATGCAAACAAAACTTAAATATAAATCAGGTTTAAATGCAAATGTTACTACTAAATTACAACTACGAACTTAACTCAAGTTTATGTAAATGAAACTAGGTGGACGCCCTAGTCGTAAGTAAACTACGCACCTAACAACCCTATAAACTTAATACTCATATTTCAAATAGCATTAACACACAATGTGCCCATATTAATTACACCGCAATTAGCGAGTCGTTTTATTCCATTTGTTCCATAACCGCAAATCGCCTTATTGGTTGGTTCCAAACGTATGCATTACTTGAAACTATAAACTGCCGTTTTGTTAAACTAGAAGATTGCTGCTGTTTTTCAGGTTTTGTCTAACTTCCATTTCCATTCTGATGATGCGACACAGATCAGTAGCTATCAGTATGTTCAGGCGTTTCAAATCATAAACTAAAAAAAAACAACAAATAAACTATTTACTTAAATCCGCGCGAGTTTAATATGTAGTTTTTATTTCATAAAAAAAGTATAATGTCTTGTATTTTTATAAAGAAATCTTATACCAATATAAAAAGCTGAAGAGTTTGTTTGTATCCTTGAATGCACTAATCTCAGGAACTACTGGTCTGTTTTGAAAAATTCTTTCAGTGTTAGATAGCCCATTTATCGAGGAAGGCTATAATATAGGCTATATATCATCACGCTAAGAACAATAGGAGCCGAGCACCAATAAAGAATGTTTCAAAATCGGGGGTTTTTTAACTTACTTTTTTTAAACAATTCTAAGCTAACATTTGTATATTTTACTATTTGTTTCCCCAATATTTTACATTTTTAGTATATGTATTGAAAATGTAACATATTGAATATAAAGAAACATAGTCTAGGTTTATTTAAATTAATATGTGAATGCAGTAATTTATACTTTGCATTAACGTATGTATGTTTATTTTAATCCTGAAAATAGAAATCAATACAAATTCCTGAAAATAGTACATGGAAACAAAGTGACTACATGCAAGACTGCAACGCAATCGTAGCACTACAATATATGGTGTTTTGTTTCATTTACATTACAAAATAAAATAATATCAATTACAAATAGTACCTATACCTGTTTCTGATTTCGAACCCTAATGCCAGTTAATTGAACCTATTTATGTACTTCAATACACACAATGCCAAATCACTAATCAACTGAACGTAAACTGCAAAACAAACGTCCATTTCGCGTCATTACAGCGAATGCCGGTACGAAATCGCGTTCGAATTTTAAAACATCCTGTGCAAGGAAGCGCTCGCACGTGCTCGGGTAAACTTCCTGCGCCCGCGCACCTTATGACCAGGGTTGCCATGGCAACGCTAATAAATGTAATAATAGTTACTCAATAAATATCGCACTGTGTGTTTAGTGGGAACTAGAATGTTTTGCTAAGCAGTTTTGTTTTTAAGGAATGAACCATAGTTGTAGGATATTTGTTTAGCATCAATAACCTACATAAAATTTCACTACGACAGGCATTTTGAATATTCAAAGATACTTCACTCTGACTAGATATACAAATCATGCAGAACCATATTTAAGATGAATACATACATCGAAGTAGCTTTTGGAAGGAAAATACAGAGTAATTCTGTCTTTTTTTAAGGATTTATGAGTTATTGGCGGGAATTGAAAGGGGACGTTGTACTGTGCAGTTTTATTTTCTAAAAATATGTAATATTACTTTAAAATTAACAATAGTTATAAGATATTCATAATTTTTGAGTAATAATAATTATGTGTTTTGTCAAAAATGTGAACTTTATGGTAAAATGTGGCCTTTCGAGTTTTAACAAGAACTCCGTTGAATGACGTCGGATGAAGACCTAAAATTCAGCTGAGGAATACGAAGACGTATTATTATACATTAGAATTGGCTATATGGACTAAGATTTCTTTGCCTGGCATTGTATGTGGCGTATACTATTATCGCTTAAAGATTTTACGGTCTGGTAACAAAGACCTTTAAAAGTGTTATTCGATTCATTTGTCACTTTATACGTTAAGGCCGAGCCTCAAAATTGTATATTCCTTTGACTATTGCCAAACAACTAAGTTCTTGTGGTATCCCGGAAACATTTCTTCCAAGCAAACACAATTAACTTTGAGAATGGTGTTTTGTTGTTTAGTTTTATTTTAAGCATGTGTATTATTATTTTAATGGTAGAATACTGATCGTTTGTACGCTAGAGTGTTATGTTGTTATATAGGATCACTGGCACGTGAGCTCTGTTTGGCGTAAGTCAAAGAGGTATTATAGTTCTTTACCTCTGTTTTTTAGAAGACTGTTCGAAAATCTGGCTATACAATAGCTATTGTTAGTAGGGAATTTATACAACAAGACACATAAAAGTTGTTGTTTAATTCGACTTCCGTTCGGTATACAATTAATTATAAGTTATGATTTTCGAGAATTTGAGAATAATGCTTCGTATTTTCTGTGCAGGATCCAGCTGAATAGCCGCAGATAGCTGTTTCAGCGATACCGGGCTTGGTGGGCTTCCCGACTCCGTGGGAGCGGAGGCATTCAGTCCGGAGCAGCATGCTCCAGGAGGCACCTCCTATGAGGTTCGACCTCCGCTCGACTTTATCGGATTAAATAATGCTTTGTCATGTTAAACTTCAACGACGTCGGTTTGGTAGCGACGTGTTGGTGAGGGAGCTTCGAGCGGAAGCTCTTTACCTCGGCTGCAGCTCGGAGGGCGACTACCCTCCGGTATCATGGTATGTGAGCCGTCGTAGTGTCGGCGGCTCGCTTAGGCCAATCAGCGGCTTTCGTTGGCCATCCCGGGTTTCGGTTGGCCGTCTTTGACGTCTGATGGCCTATCTGCGGCAATGCTTCGTCGTTACGCCCGCTCGCTTTTATATCCGAGCGATGACGAAACGAGCCAAGTAGTAATCACAACTATCCGCAAATATTACATTACAATAATATGTGGCACTACTTAGAACAAATGTTATTACCATTGTACATAAATCGTGGAAAGCTATATTTAGAGATGAACTTTTCTTCTATTGTTTTATGATGTGTGTGTACTAAACGCCTATAATTTCAAACTCCTTTCTTTGCTATTCATACAGAGCCGAGTTCAGTATGTAAGGTAAAACTTGTTTATAAATGCATGAGCGAGTCATAAAACCAAATAAAACTGTGTAAGCTAAAACGATTTTAAGATATAAGAATATTTTTTTCTCAGAAACAAAATTGATTCATCATGAAATGAAATGATGCGAAGATCGTATTTTTAAATGATCCTAATTTTTACCCTTCTTAAACTTCCCCGTTGCATTGAAAAAAGTTTTGAGGGTTTTATAACCAAAACGATTTTATAATCAATGTTTGAAAAGTAATTATAGTTATTTCTATAATTATATTTTAATAGTTAAAATATAAGATGTCATTTCAATGTCTGTTTAAAAAAAAAGTTCAAATGACTTCCAAAATCTATAAAATATTAGCATTTATTATAACATGTGTCCGCATTCCAATTGTAAACAAAATATAGTATTTTCTGACGCCTGTCTGGGTGAAATAATTTCTTTTAGAGTGTGATTATTCATCTGCCAGGAATCGTAATGCTTAAGCCATATACTGTGGTGGTGGTCTTACCGTACCACGGTATATTAACCACGTATAGTTAGGGTGCGAGTGCTCTTCATGATCTATTTTTAGGATGCAGGTAAGGCACCCCTGTTGAAAAGACTGGGCAGGGCGGCAAACTCGTTATTTAAGATAAAGTAATAAATAAAATAAATGTAGGATAAAATGAATGTATCCGAACGTATTTGTTGTTCTATATAATAATTTATTGTTCTCAATCTCATGCACCGTTCGGATACACACTTAACTAATCTACATAAATAATAATAAATCGACATGTCCCCATAGTCCCAAATCCCTAGTTTTACTAGTAGTTCATCCCAGTAGTCTGGTACCTTTTGTTCTAATTTCCTACAAAAGTCCTACACTGACCGTGGCTTGTCCTTGGGTGCATTGAACATTATATGGTGTAGACAGGTATAATCGCCGGCCAGCATCACGCCACATTTACATTTTTGTCAAGTGGCCTCTACGTGACGCTCTTCCCATGGCCCCACGAAAGCCCTGCAAAAGTCCGAGCCATTTTTATGGCCCGTGGTCTTGAGAGACATACATATAATCGACACATAAACAGACATATTATGTATTCCCAAGCTAAGGAAGTTATGTTTGTGTTATGGGTGTACGGACAAACCTGGGGCCAATTTCAAACACCCAAACCAGTGTGAATAAATTTGAAATTTACCCTACCAGTAATCGAACTCTGTATCACTGTGTTTAACGAACTAGTTATACCAAAGCTACATTATATCACAAAAGCCGTCAAGACAAATCATGTAACATAATTGCTTACAGTTTATATACGATAAATGGTAGAAAATAAAAAATATTTCTTACAATCACTACACGCAATATGTGAAAATCTGAATTTAATTTATTTACAGTTTTCTAGTTTATTTTGGCAAAGGTCGAGGCACTGATACATTATTTCTAGAAAGCAATTCGTACTACACAAAAAGTAAAAAAAAATATTTTTTTTAAATTTTATATTCATCGTGGCCCTTTTGTATTGAATGAACTCTTCTGTAAAAACTATTTCGATGATAAAAAGATTTGAAAACGTGTTTTTTTTATTTGTAGAACGGACCTGAAATATTTTAAGTAGTTAGTTCAAATCTATAAAACTAACCTACTCCAAGGCTGGTGCTTGAACGTTTTTAAATCGAAACAAAAATAGCTATTTAAAAGGGTTACACTTGAAACAAAGTGGTGTTCTTTATGTTTCAACTTCGCGGTTGTATTTTTGGATAAAGGTTACTTTGTTGTTTGTGGTTATTTTGATCTAGAACGTAGGTCACGTAAGAAACACTGAAATGTCTATGGTATTATAAAATTTAAAATATCAGACACTGAAGCTGTTAAAAAAAATAACTGGAATGCACTATATTATACCACGATGGAGAACACGTCGATTTTTTTTTTTAGATTTCTTGTTTGCCTGTCTGTTTGTTCGGGATTCATGTAAAAACTACTGGGCCGATTTGGCCGCATTTATTGTCGATCTGATCGACAACAAATTCTTAAACTTAATTTTTATCGCCGGAGTCCCGCGGGAATTTTACCGGGAGCGGTTTGTAGTTGTTCAAATGCATAAAAATTAGCTTATTCCGACACAGTATTCACTAAAACGATAGCATACATTCTTTTTTAAATGCTGCAGTACTTTGCGTCCCGGGAATCCTAGGAATTCATAAATGCGTAAAATAGCTCTGTTAGTAGGGGAGCCCAAGATGCTAAATGTGGAGTTACTCGAGCGTCGCGGGGACCGTTTATATTGTGAAGATTAGGTGCTAAAAAGAACAAAGCTATATGATGTGTGCCCTTCAGTTGTGGGGGCAGCGTGTACAGGTTTTAAAAAAAAGAGCCACACAGAAATACTCAAGCGCATCAGATATTCAAAAGGATTGTTAAGTAAACCCTAAAGGAACTCCTATTCAAAAGACTGACGATTTGGACGTGACCAAAAGTCATGGCCGATTTTTGAAAAAGCAAAAAGAACGTAATTATGAATTACTCAGAATACAGACGGATCAGCTTGACGTCATTGTCGTGCTGAACCATAATCTGACAATTATGTGGAAAAATTTCCTTAATCTGATGGTTTGAAAAAAAATTTGAAAAAAAAATACTCCCACCCTATATGAAGGGTTAATATATGGTGAGGGTACATAATAGGGTGTAAAGTTTCTCCCCTTATGTTATTCTGCCACGCTCGAGTAAATCCCAAAATCCCCACTTGGCCTCCCCTACTATGTTTACTTGTTATCTATACCTATACAGTATATACAATCTGTATAATGGGGAGTCTTTCGAGCATCTGTTCAGAATGGTGCCTTCTTTCTTCTTATTACCACCGCATCGCTCGCCATCGGCTAGGCGTTCATCACCCACTTCCTTGAGCCACTTCGCTCATGTACGTACGCAACGGATCTCTAGAACATTTCTTTTGCTCAGAGTGGGCATATGGAATGAGATCCCAGCTGAGGTTTTCGCACAGCGCTACTATATGGATAATTTCAAAAAGGGTAGTCATAAAATTTCTTCGAAGCCAGTATACATTGGTAATAGCTTTGTTGTTGCAAATTTTCATTATCTAGCAATAAAAGAAACTACGATGTTTACAAGGAAGTTATTCGAAAATTGAATAACTCATTAATTCTTTAAGTCGGTTAAAATTACTTCAATTTTTGGCCAAATTAGAACGCTAACAAGCAATCGTCAGAATCTGTTTTACATCTGCCTCGAAAACGTTGAAAGAGTTAGAAACAAACAGGTCATTGTTTACTATGAACATACGGCGTTCGGGCGAGATGATGAAAGACTGAAAATTGGCTACTGGAAAATAGAGTGTTCAAGGAAAACTCTAAAGGCAAACGGTTAAATGCGTATCAGCATTATAGTGTACAGTGTTTTGGTTATTTCACTACGGAACCCGAAAAAGTTTTTCGGGCGATATTCCATAAACGCGGTCGTTTTTCAGATGCATTATTGTGAATAGAATAAAGTCATATTTCAAATAATGACAAAAACAAATTATTTCTCTATATTTTATAAAGCGAAGTAATTTGTTTTTGTTATTATTTGAACTACTTTTTGGTTTCATAGCAATAATTTGAGTGGAGGTAATTTGGTGAATATTATTATTAACTTAAAATAACTATAGAAGAATTACAAAAAATACGCACGTTACGTACCATATCGTGAAGCATTATGATATTTTTTTTTAGTAAATTATTAATCAGAAATTACCGACGAAAACGACCTTTTGTGGCAACCAGAGCTTTAATCAGAAAAAGTACTCAAAAGATCAATTCCTAGCAAATTTTCGGTAAAAGTATTTTTAAGTTCGTATGAATGTCGCTTTCGAATTGCCACCCCACAAAACTTAGTTCTTTTTTAATCAGCAGACAAACATACACAGTGTATATCTCCAAGCTAAACAAGTTACTTGTGTCATGGGTAATATACAACGGACCATTTACAGACAACCTCAGTCATCCAGACCATAGTAATTGACAAAAAGTTTGTTTATGAAATTTGCCATGCCAAGAATCGAACCCGGAGCCTCTGAGTTACAGTGAGATAGGCCAGCGAAGGCTTTGCGATTTTAGTGATTGTAAAACAACAATTGTTTGAAATTAAAAAGTAATTTGAAAATTGATTTTTATTTAGCTAATATTAACTAACACGATAAAAAACACTTATTTAAATCTAATTAATTAATAATTTATTTAAAATTAGTTTTATTGCATGAGTTCAGCAGACAGGCAGACGGCCGACCTGATGGAAAGTGGTTACCATCGCCTATGGACATTTGCAACACCAAAGGTGCTACAAATGGGCTGCTGCTCTCTTAAGGGAGACTGGAACCTGGCTACTAATACCAGAACACAAATCAAGGTTGTTATAGCGGCATACTCTAAACCAGGGGTGGTAGCCATCCAGACGGGCAAATACCCTACCACCTGGCTGTGGGTTGTTTTGTCGCCTCTTACGACAGGCCGCCTTGTCGCAGGAAATTGTATTCTATCTCTCTTCCTGCACGGATAGGTCTAATCTTTAAGATAATTCTACCTATAACCTAAGTAACGGTTCTCTAGAAAGCTTGTGACGCGTACGACAATGATTTGGAGAGAACTTCCCGCCACCTGATGGTTTCCCTCTGCACTACGAAGGCCTTCAAATTACAAATGTCTATAGGCGGCAGTAACCACCTTTTTTTCCAAGGTGTGGTCCTCATGGACACCCCACCGCTCGGAGAGATAGCAGTAGTGTAGTGTTGGACTCCTGATGGCATACTCGAACCTACCAACTAAACCACCCCTATGTTCCGTCTCATCGCCGTATGTCAGGACTTCGGGAACCAAAGTTACATCCGACGTTCCTGACGGCACTGGCTCTAAGAGCCCCTCCTTCGTAAAAGAGAGTGTCTGTCATTTTGTTTTACGATAAATAGGTTCACGCCTGAGTGCCCGCTCTATTCAAGCGTACAGCGGGGCGGAGCGTGCAGCGTTCGTGTCAAACACATAGAAACGCTACGGGGTGTCCTTAGTGGGGGCTCCAGCGGGCATGTTTGCGTTGAGCGACGCGACGTGTATAGGAACGCTGCACACCCCGCTCCGCTGCACGCTCGGTTCGGGCGTGCATTGAGACCGTAGATAAACTAATTTAAATATATTTAAACGCTAACGAGTGTCCTAGTGCCAGCCGAGATGTACGGGGGCTGCAGCGGTGTCTTGTGCGTCTAGTTTAAACCAATTTGTGAACGATGAATACCGAGCGTTCACTGAGGCCACTCGCTTGGACTGCCCGCAGCCTGCCCCGCCGGACGCTTTGCCACTCTGGTAGCGCATTCAGCAGTTCTGCCGTACGCAGAAGAAACATGGAGGCTAAGTGCTTCGTTCGCATTGGTGGTGTTTCCACTGTGAAACGATGGCGTAGACCAGAGCGCCTTGTCGTCCGAAGATGGAATCATGAAGGGGTAATTAGTTCGATTGGTTCAACCGCACACTCTCCGAAATGAATTCTGTAGAATACCAATAGACTAGCAACCCGGTGTCGATGCTCTAGTATTGGAGCCTTGCATTGACAATTGACTATCTCCTGTCATGATCGTAATATTAGACGCGCGTGTGGAAACACAACGTATCTCTACCTCTGGACTATCCAACGACTATATCTGGCATTAACCACTTTGCATCAACTGGACTGTCTGTATTTTTGCCTGCTTCAGGTAATAAAAAACTCAATTCTAAATATTTAAAAAGTAATAAAAATCAATACAAATCAGACACGCCCTCATCAAACTTGTAATATAAAAACATTCCCACATAAAAACCGCAACTACTGTGCATTAAATATTAAATATCCTATTCACTTGACAATTATAGCAAAAATAGCTTCCGTATTCACTTAAGTATGATTTATTTCATTATTTATCGATATCGCATTGTTGTTTGTTTGTTAGGAACCTCCCTTACGCTGCTATTGTCAGTGGACGATTTGTACATCGATAGGTTGATAAGAATAGTGTTGATGTTAGTTATTACATAATATATCGATAAAAAATTTATTGTATTTTTTTTTATTAATTGTTATATAAAACTTTTGTAGGATGTCGTGGTAGCGTAATGGCTAGCGCGCATGACCCAAACTCAAAGGGCGGGGGTTAGAATCCTAGCCGAAACGCATGCACCACTTAGGCAATTTTTCGACCTTATGGCATATTGTAACAATTACCACGTGTTAACAACGGTGAAGGAAAACACACGATGTTTAATGATGAGACCTGCCAAGCCGCTTTGGACAAGCGTAGTGGGTATACTGTCCGTTCCTCTATAGTGAGGCCTGAGCCCAGCAGTAGGACATTTATGGGCTATTATTATTTATTATTATATATAAAACATACATATATTTTATTTATTTTATTTTTATACATTTAAAACATTGTCACTAAATTGTACTTTAATTGTTTATATGCAAAATATTTCAACTACATGTCATTTTTATTGATAAAAGCGATCTTTTCTAGAAAACACGAGGAAGAAATAATTGTGTGTTGTTGTGTGTGTTGATTTTAATAACAATCTTTATAATTAAAACCTGAAAAGTGTAGAATCAATTCCAGTAATACCCAGAATTGTGTAAATGTTAGAATGTAGTTTTTCAAAACCTATGTAATTGGGAATCCAATAGATGTCTAGATTCAATGACCCAAGTGGCAAATACTTATGGCCGGTTCTTATATCTTACTATTATTCATTTACTTGCCATCGTGTGGGTTGGATTTTGAAATTACTTGTATGGATATAGACTAATCAAGAGTATGTTAAGTTACATCAAAAATAAAATGTCACACTGTTAAAAAACTGTAGAAAACTTCACTTTAAGCTTCTTGTTGGTTCTATTTGCTATTAACACGCTTTGATTATTCAATCCTGAAGTCTTGAGCTTGTATAAAGAAATTGAAAAGCGCCTGATCAACTCCTCAAATAAATCAGTACACTAGTATCTGTTTTAGATAACGAATAGATATATCAACCCTGTCCCTTACCCCTGGCCTTATCCCTGTCAGCGATAAGGCCGCCATTTATACCAAATTCTATGTTGCTTTTATCGTTTCATTCATTTTACTGTACAATAAAATATATTCTATTTCATTCTTAACTGGCAAGTTAGTCCAATGTTGTTGTTTAAACAAACACACTGGTCAATTCATTACTAATTAATAAATTAACGGTCACTTATCGATATTGATCTAGCACATCACTCAATTGAGTTGCGCAGGCACATAAAATCGTTATTCAATTGGGCATGCCCACTACAAACCATAACGGCAGTTACTATAAGTTACGTGGTCCGAATTACGTTAGCAGGTCATTATTATTGTAGAAAATCGCGGGCTTTGGTGCGTTTATGCATATTGAATGTTAATTTCTCACTAAAATATTTCGGTCCATCATACTCATATCAGTGACAGTTAATATTTAATGAGTAAGTTTCTGTATAACGCTGTTTACGGAATATGAATGTAAGAAATTGCTTACTTTTCCACTGGATAAGTAGTTTCGTATCGTTCCTGTGAATATAAATTTACAGTCACATACAAAAATCATAAATTTTACTGTTTCTGTTATGAAAGTTCATATATTTGGATACGTGTCGTCATTTAGTGGTACGAGTAAAAGACCACTGTATTTATTTGTATATCATATTATTCAACAATATTGATTGGTCAATTCGAGAATCACAAACAATAAAATTAATCACTTTATGATCACTTTTGCACAAAATACCTAGGTTATATTAATTAATTCAAACAGATGATTTTGAAAATTATTTAAAATATGAACTATAAACTTTTTAAAATATTATTTAACAATTAATTATTATTAACAAAGTTCACATTCATCAAGTATATGACTGTATTAAGCTTGGACATAAAGGTGACAAAATTGTGAAAAAAAATGATAACCTTCTATATGTATATATATATATATATATATATATATATATATATATATATATATAATATCATAATAAACGACTATTAAATAAAAAGCAAATGATACTTGTAAACCATATTAATTTTTAAGAAAAATTTGTATGCCAGTAAATAGCGAAACATGTTCTCATTATAGCATAAGACTTTGTTATCCATGTTTCATACAAATAAAGGTTTCATTTCATTCCATTCAAAAATAGAATTTTAGGTAAACAAAAATTAAACTAGAATACGGTTCAAAAGTATTGATATACATTATGCTTGAAGTCTAAAACCTCTTAACATTCAATAGAAACCTTATGACAGCAATTCCGTATAAAAGCGCCTAGCGTTTGAATTTTAAATCCTCTATACAGAACTATTTGAATAACAACAGATTAAGTAACGAATGTTACTGCTGCTCTCGAGTAATGTTTATTTAATAAAACTTGCACGTAACAGCATAGAGTAACAAAGCAAGTCAATTCTATCTAAAACGAAGCTTAGTGGAGATGTAATGTGAATAGAAGAAACAATTGATTGCTGATATTTAAAAATAACACTAATAATTCTTATAATTTATCAGTATGACAGAAATAATTGTTTCCATGCATTTGTCACATATTTTTATATTTAAAAATAACAATAATTTATTAAAATAATGTAGAGTACAGCAAACAGGTACGCGGCCCACTTGATGGAAAGTGGTTACCGTCGCCTATAGATATTTTCAACATTAAAGTTGCTACCAATGTGCTCCCGGCCTCAAAGGGAGACTGGGACAGGTCTCACATTGGACAGCTCAGTGGGGACATTAGTGCCCAGGGCCACTAATGTCCAAACACAAATCAAGGTTGTTCTGACAGCATACTCTAGACCAGCGGTGGTAGTCATCCAGTCCAGCAAATGCCTTATCACATCTCTCTGGGTTGTTTTGTCGCGGTTTACGACAGGCCACCCAGCCGCAGGAATTAGTATTCTTTTTCCGTTCTTGCCCGAATGAAAGATGTCGTTTAATATTTTCTTAAGTTTTCGCGACTTGTATACATAATAACTGCATACATTGTTAATATATAATTGTATATATAATAACTGTCGTTGCTAATTTAAAGGCTTCTTTAATAGATTTGCTATGTGTATCTACCTAATAGAGTATGTATCTACTCGCTACTCTAAATATTATTATAAACTCCTAAAATCTTATCCGCATTCAGATAATAAATACATATGGCAATTTTAAAGTAGTGGTAGAACATTTCATCACATATACATCTAAGACTTATCAAGTAAAAGTCTCAAATCAAATAAAAATAAAAAAGTCTCTAAATTGACAACAACGTAAGTAACAATATATTGATAATAAAAATATAATGTGACTGATAGCTACACTAATACTCTCGTATTATATTTCCAATACCAAAAAATATCTAAAAGAGTTATACCTATTTTATATAAAATTTATTATCCTTAATTCGTAGGGTTATCTTTACCTTTCGCGTTATTCACTACACCTTAATACCTACATCATATTCATCGAATAAATACATAAATTGTAATATGAGAACCAACAAGTCCTTATGCAATAAAACATGCTTCCGAAGAATCGATACCCATAAAAGCTGTACACAAATCAACAGTCATTACTCGCATGTTTAAAACATAGGTTATTTTTGAATAAAAATCACGAGGCCACTACTCGTATCTCTAAATGCAAAGTAGCCAATTTATAACATAAGTCAAATGCAAATAGTGCCCATTTAATTCGCATTGCTGTGCCCAGGTTATTTATTCAACGGCCCGCTGAAGTTTTCACGGCTCGCGATAATTTATCGATAGTTATTTTTGCTTTGGGCACTGTGTACGCACTACGCTAGCCGCCGTCCGGTCGTGCAACACTCGATAAATATAATATTGTATGATGTAGTTCTTTTTTGAAGCCTAGAGGTAAAAAAGAATCCATATAGTCTTAATTCGGTACCGATCTGTGTCTGTGTGTTAAAACCGATTACCTTGGAAAGTATTATGGTTAGAGATGTATTTATTATACAATTGCAAAAATATTTGCATTCATAACGAAGCCCTTTTTTCATCAGAAAGAGAAGATTCAAATTTAACCGATGGCAATGTCGTTGAGTAGCGTCATAAAGAATACATGTTTTTATTCGTTTGAAATATTTATTTTTCGAATTATAGTTATAATCCAAATTTGCAATAAATAACAGCACCATTCCTCCTTTTTCCGCAATTTAAACGAAAATTAGTTGGATGGCATTTATCTTGTGAATAAAGATCGTCGTTTTTCCGCGCTGTCGTCTATGTTGAATTGAATAATTAAAACCAAATTTATTTCTCGAAAACTAATATATGACATGAAAGAACACACTGTACTTCATACACGTTCCGGGCAAGGACCGGAAATTCGTTCGGCAGTTGGTTATAGATACCCACTTGTATTCCTATTAATTATATGAATATGTTAAGCGCGTTTATTTACTAATTCTTAAAGTATCGTAGTACCTGTCATCCTACCATTCCATTAAAGACAGGTCTATAAATCCATCATTCAATCTTTACTTTTGTATGGGAGTGAGCATAACAAAGCAAACCTGCTTGTCACGGAGACGAATATGCTGCGGTAGATGTATCACGATACTCGGAATGACTGCGTTAGAAACTCCTGCAGCTTTCATATCCGTGACATAGCAGGCAAACTACAAGAGAGATGCTTACGCTGGTATATCCACGTTTTATGGAAATAGCCTATTTATGCGGAGAATATCTATGCTGTTTCTGCTGTCTTAGTGAAAGACACAAAACAGGTAGACTCGGGAAATGCTGACTTGACATTATTCTGGATGATATGCTATGCAAATTCAAGCAATGGTCTAACAATAAGGAACACCGAAGAGAACGCGAAGAAGAGAAGAAAATGTAGGAAAGCGAATCCTGATCTCTGAAGTGGACGCTCTAAAACCAACCGAGATTTAACGATAGAATGGTAATGACAGATCTTATATCCACTAACCACTATAAGCTTGGCAGAAAAAGGAAAATATAACTAGTACGATATTCTCCATAAATCAAACCAAATCAAAGAAATCCCAACTGATTCTCAAACCATAAACATTTTTGTGGTGTTTATCAAATTTTCAAGGAAAACGCTAGAATTTTCCTGTGCGTTTCATCTTTGGAAGGTCATTTGTTGTATGCGAGCTTTATATATAGAAATCTAAGAAAATTAGGTGTCGAAAACCAAATAAACATGTGAATTTACAACCAAAATAATGTTCGTATGCGATGTAATCTTGCAATTCAATTTTGGTAGCCAAATAGCAAATTTTCTTGCGTACTTGTTATAGAGCAAATATGGTTATTTTAATCTCGCATATATCAAAAATCTTTGATAGAAAATGATGTCTTCTATTAGGTATTCCCAAGATTTTAGGAAAATTTCGAGGCGATGCGTTAATGAGACATTTTAATGTTTCTTAGCTATATTGACAAAATCGGAACCTTTGTTTTTATTGCATGATTTCAACAGACAGGCAGACGGGTCACCTGATGGAAAGCGGTTACTGTTGCCTATGGACATTTGTAACACTAAAGTACTCTCTAAACGAAGACTGGAAGCTGGCCACTAATGCCGGCACACAAGCCAAGGTTGTTATGGCGGCGTACGCTAGACTAGGGGTGGTGGTCATCCAGGCGGGCAAATACCCTACCACCTGGCTGTGGGTTGTTTTGTCGCCTCTTACGACAGGCCGTCCGGCCGCAGGAAAATGTATTCTTTCTCCGTTCCTGCACGGCTGAAATATAGGAGTTTGCAACACTAAGAGCGAAGCCAACACGTTGCCAGCCTTTAGTATGCGATAGATGCGATGGGGAATACAAGAGGGGAAGGGGGAATTGGACCGGACGGAACTCTCACTCTTCGTACGAAACACGATTAGCTTATCAAGGCTAACTGTATCACGCCTATATTCTATGAAAACGTCGTATCACACCGATCGCGGCGGGCCTTTCCACCAGAGATGCGCTATGCAACGTTGCTATGGATGCGTTTGATATCCAACAATAATGTTCATTAGTCTACATAGCATAGCACTGGTGGAAACTGATTCAACTAAGCTACGTTTTTTTATATGGAAGGATTCGAGTTATAGACGTGTTCTTTCTCTATTGTCGATACGTCGCATAGCTCGAGCTGCGCATCGTCCTCGCACAGCTACCTGGCGGCGGTGCATTTTCTTCTTACTCGCTCCGCTATATAGCTTGTCATTAGTAGAAATGGTCACATAGTTTCGTAGCTTAGCTTTGACATTTTCGTAGCATAGCTGCATAGCACATTTCTTCTAGAAAGGCACCCTAAGAGCTGTAATAAACTTAATAAATCCAGAATGGCTCTTCTATGTTCAATACTAGTTTAATCAGTCGAAATTTTCCTACGTCTGAAGTTTAGATATACTTAATTTCTATTAAAAGCCAAATATAGTAAACATGTTGCACAAGATGATCGTGGTCACATAAAACATGTACTCCCCCTGTGATCCTGGCGCCGTTTGCGGTGCACCGTCAGATGTTTATTTTGAGACGGACCACAGTGTTTTTCAAGTTTTTTATATTTATAATTATAATATGGTGTTTTCTATTTTACAAGCTATAGTTGAACCTGGCTCAGAGGCCTTGTTCTCTAACGCCTTTCGTAGTTTGTTTTCGTCCGGCCAGCTGAAAGAGTCAATAAAATTTTAGAGAGAAGAATATAAAGTACACTAAGATATGCCCGTGCGTTCGACCTTGCTTGACTTGAAATTCCCGCGGGATTCCCGGGATACAAAGTATTTCAGCATTTGAAAAAGAATGTAAGCTGTCTTTTTAGTGAAAACTGTGTTGGCTAATAAGCTAATTTTTATGCACCCAAACAAGTACAAACCGGTGTCGGGAAAATTTCCAGGAGTTCCCGGAATGAAATGTATCACACATCTTATTACATAACATTTGCTACCGATCAATGAAAAAATCGCATTGGAATTCGTTTTTTTTTTCAATCTAGCCTTTTTAAATCATTCCCAGAAAAATGAGGGACTCCCGGGATAAAAAGTAATTTTAAGTCTAAAGTCAAAATGAATGATGAAATCGACCCAGTAGTTTTAAGGTGAATCCCGAACAAACATACAAGAAATCTAAAAAAATAGCATCGTATTCTCCATCGTTTATATAATGTATTCCAGTTTTTTAATTAGCTTCAATGTACAGACATGGTGTACGAGCCACGTACATTATGTATGGGTTTTACATAAAAAAACCATGTTCGTGTCAACCGAACACAGCAGAGTTCGAATCAAGTAGCGTAGTATTTATTAGACATCGTATAATATTCTAGCAATTTTTCCTTACCTTTTGTGAATTAGACAGACAATTCAATTTGATTTATTCATAGAAATTTGTATTGAAATTAATTACTAAAAGATTTTCCTTATAGGGAGGTAGTTTTGCAAAAAGTTGAAAACAAACAAGTTATTCATTATGACCTCAGACGAAATAAAAGTATAGACGGAGCCTATGTGAACATGAGCGTCAAATGAAGTGACGCATTTTTTTTTAAGCTCGTGTGCGTTAACTTATTTAATATACACAGGGTTTACGTCTATGTGGCTGACAGTAATCCACTGGAACCCATACCACATTCATCCGTACTAGTTCAATTCATTTCATTTTATTTAATATTGAGTTCTTGTGACGCACTGCGGCGTGATCGGCATCCTGTAGCCGTTAGCTGGCTTCACTTTGAGAGTCCGAGACTACGTCTTCTATTAATAGTCTAATATATATATATGTATTAAAATGCATTGTTAAAAGACTTTCCTTATAAGAAGTAGGTAGTCTTGAATTGAAAACATATCAAAACCAAACAAGTTGTTCATTAAGACCAATTTTGTAATCATTTTTCTGAGAACACACGATCTCAAATATCACTAACTCTCCAAACAATTAACCTAAACAAAGTATAGTGGGTATTTAATAAACCATTTTTTACAAAGTCCAGACGTCTAGACCGAAATAGGTCACACTGTACTGTTACTGGGATTTAAACAACGGTCGCTTTGTTAATGGACCAATGATCTGTGGTGGCCTCTAATAGTCCTGAGGGATTAAGTGGATCGGTTTTAATGAGTACCAGATTTGGGAGGATGAGTGCGGAAACTCAGTAATTGAATAATAGCATATACAGCTTAGTGAATTGACCACATTTTATTGTTATATTTGTTTATTCCTTCTTCTTGATTGCTCGACTTGTGTCTAGGCAGTGTCAAGTGTTCATGAATATTTAAGGTTTAGAATAATATTTAAGCAAGAGCTTAAACCAAATTGTTGGTCTTTTGAGTGAGAACAAAAAATTAACTAAAACTTGAGATATTTAACATCAAAACAATTTTTCGTTGAAAACAATCTACATCCGAAAATTATTATTCACTTTTAACCAGCATTAGCGCTAGACGATCTACAAAGCCAACACACCGCCACCGCCGCGCTTTTATCCGCCTTTCCATACATGCATAAATTAAGCCGGCGGCGCGGCGGCGGTGTGGTGACGACTCGGTTGCACTTAGTCTACACAGTTTTACGGTGCAGCCGCAATGCGCTAGCAGTGAAGTGTACGCGTTTTTTTTTATTGAAAATAGGTACGCGTTTGACCACGAGCCTAAAGTCAGACGATGATAGTGGTAAATGGAGCACCATGTTGGCAACACCAACATAGAATAATTTTTATTTTTAAACTTGCAACATTTTTATTGCATTTCTTTCTTCTTCCGTTAAGGTTACAGCCGAAGGCAGACGCTTTCGTTTGTAAAGTGATTTATTACAAGTTTTCACCAACTAACAGTCTTTAAGTTTTACGATTACATCGACCTGGGTATCCTAGGCCCATCACCATCAGCGTGTATCAAATACTTATTATATTATGTACGACGAGCTGCGTACACTTTTACCTAGAAAATATTGTTACATGCCGTCAAAGATAAGCGCACAGCTGCCTGTTGTAAGCGCAGTCTACTGTCTTCCCGGATGGATTAAGGAATTCTTTTGTGTTTTGAATTTGTAATTAAGAAAAACATGCTATTGTTTTTCTACTTGTTTTATAACCATCATTAGCGTCGAACTAATCCTTATTGTTATTGTTTTCGACTTTGTTAGTCGTTCGCAGGTGTGCACATTACTATTTCTCGGAAATTCAGTGTGCGCGGCCAATTTCTTTGTACCGTGTAGTTAGTGTAAGACGATGCCCGAATGGAAGGGTGGGCAGTCAAGCGGCGACTACGAGACGAGTAAGACGTTTGTAGTACTCTCGATTAGCGATATAGACGACGGACATTACGCATGTCGAATTGCATTGAATCGTGCAGTGTGAACTGGTTGCATCCAGTTTTATTTGTATTTGTTTTATAAGTGTTTGTACAGTTCTAATAAATTCTATAGTAGTTCCAACGGCATTTTTAATTCGAGTCAAGTAGCTCGTAACAATATCTATTCACACGAGATTTGAGATTCCACAGCTCTGCCGTTCGCAGAAGCAACGTTGAGGCGAAACGTTTCATTCGCACTTACTATGAAACGATGGCGTAGACCAGAGCGCCTTGTCGTACGTAGACGTGCGCTTATACATTTTTTGAAAATATACTGTACAAAAACCTCACTCTTCGATTTCCCGCCAAAAACCTCATTCGACGACCTCAAAACACTTTCCGATCAATATTCATAGATTGATAGTCATATTCATAATATACGTCTAGACTTCTGTAAACATTGCGTTGAGGTATTTATAAATGTGTCGAAGAAATTGGGTTAAATAGGAATGGATTATATCGCTTTGTACTATGTATATTTCAAATATACATAACTGTGAGATCGTAAAGATCTAATAATATAAATCCAAATGTGAGTTTGTTTATATGTGACGCTTTCACGCCTATACTAAGCAACAGATCGTCACGAAAATTGCATATACTCTGTCTTCAGCCTCATCGCAAGTGGCACGCTTGAAGGTTAGCTAGGAGGCCAGCTGAATGGTTGAAATGCTTCAATACATAGTGAACTAAACTGTGTTTGTAGTCTTGTATTTTGTTGTAGTAGAAAGTCTCTCTCAAAGTTATCTAGAAAACTGCTTCTTACAGAAAGCACTGTCCTTAAATTTCCGTCACTTTAACAAAATTATCGTACATGTTAGGCAGATGATATTAATATTGTTATAACCTAAGCGCCGACAAAGACAAATTCCACGTACAGATTTGTAGTAGCACATTTATTACCCGTCGGCATTTGAAGTAATTGTAATGCTTTTATGGTCGTCTTCTTTTGTTCACTTATTTATTGGCATTCGTTCTAGAGCCTATTGTTGTATTGTAATCATTAGCCAGGTGTTACGGATTTTAAAAGTACAAGCTGATTCTAGGAAATTCGGTCCACGTGGACGGACGGGCATTGCATTTGTGCAGGATAAAACGATGGCCTGATGGAGGGAGGAAGTCAGTCGAGCGAGAACCACAGTCGAGTCATGTGTAATACAATCAGGAATCTAACAGTGACGGACTTTGAGCGTTTTATTGAATTACGACTTTCTGCATTACGTTTCGACTTGTTGTGTTCGGTTATATTTGTACCTGTATTATACATGTTTGTATAGTTCTAATAAACTCTATAATAATTCCAATGGCATTGTAATTCGAGTCCCGCTCTTGTAACAATATGTTATTAATATCACGTACCCACGCAGGGGCGCCGGCTTTTAGAAAACCTCGTGGGTGCTCCTGATCTTTAGATGCCTATGCCTACATATATAATATCAGACCATAAATGTCCCACTGTTGGGCTCGAGCCTCGCATTAAAGGGGGAACGGACAGTACACCCGCCACGCTTGTCCAAGGCGGCTTAGCAGGTTTGACACATCGGTTATCTCGATGTTGTCCTTTACCGTTGTTAGCACGTGGTTATTGTAACAATATGCACATTAGATCAGAAAACTGACTAAGTGGTGCCTGAGTTCCGGCCAGGATCGAACCCTTTGAGTGTGGGACGCGTGCGCTAGCCATTACGCTAACACGACTGTTGCCTACATACCTATACGTATATTTTAAACTAGTATTTCTTTTCTTTCGGTGTATTTAGGTACACTTCGATAGGTACTTTATTTAAATACGTAAGTGTGAGTGTATAAATACCATATTAAGTTTAACAAAAATATAACAATTAAGCCATTATGATATCACTGTGTAACATAGCTTTTATTAGCAGGAATAGAAATACAGTTATTACTAACTCTACTTTAAACCTTTACTTTAGCTATAAAAATAATAAATATTTTTACTAGAGGAATATTTTCAAAACCAATTATTAACAATCTTTTTTAATCAAAGCGAACGTATTTTGTCGAACTACAGCAGAATTTGAGAGGCGCGGGTAGGAAGGGTGGGGACACACTAGGACGCGCCGCATACGCTGATGACTTTTGTTTTAGTTATTATGATCGTCATGGGTGCTTAAGCCCCCGAGCACCCACGGAGTCGGCGCCCCACTATATTGATATGTAAGCCATGGGAGGCATTCTACAATGGCTCCCTTTTATATAGTACAGATGCTATTATCAATTCATCCCAGTTATCCAAGCAAATAACCGACGCGTCCATTTGCGTGGCTAACCGCTAGGCTACTATCGCGGCGCCAAGCGTCTCACTAATCGAGCGTTAGGGCCGCGCGCATTGCATGCAATATGTTGGTTTACTAGAATGCGTTATTAACCTCTTGCCGCTAAACATGCCACTTGCGGCGAGACCAAGCCTAATGCAGCAAATGCTGGTTGATAACAACCAGCACTGGTCTTCCGTTAGAGCCTAGCGTAAAAAAAGAAGAGAGCCTAGCTAGCTTACTTTAACTCTCTATGAATAAGACCGTAACGCGATAACGTCATATTTACAGAAAAAAATAATAAATATTTTAAATACACATATATAGCTAAGAGAAATGCCAGAGACTAATTCATACTTACATTATAAAGATTTGTATTTTTGTACGTTTGTAACGAATAAACTCAAAAACAACTGGACCGATTTCAAAAATTCTTTCATCATTCCAATGCTACATTATTCCTGATTAATATAGACTATATAAAAATTAGGGATCCCTACTAAAACTTCAATAATGTAACCTATCAATCTAACTTATGTCTGTTTGAGTGGGTCCCGGAGTGGTTTAGATTCACAATTAGACCCGATAAGTGGCGCTGGAATCAGGTTCTAAATTTTTATTTATTCAAGGCAGGACAAAGTCTACCGAAACCGCTATTAATATATATATATACGGCGAGAAAACAAAGAATAGATAAGATATATTAGACTTAAACTGGTGGTCGCCCAATGGTCGAAATTCCACCATAATTAATTTAAATTATAAGTTTGAACATTATTAAGGTTTTGTTGTCAAAGACTTATACTTCTATAATCACAGATTTCGCCAAGGCTACATTGTTAATTTGACTTTAACAATAAACAAAAGAGTGTGTAAAGTTTCTTTTATTGATTTAATGTATTTTATATGCACAATTTAAAAAAAAATATTAGCATTCTGCACTCCTTCTCTATATAAACTATAAGTGTGCGAAATTTCATACTCCTCCGTATGCGCAATTTTGTAAAAACTTTGTACGCCAAGTTTTTTGCTTCACGTATTAATATAATGATAGGTACATATTATGAAGTGCTTATTGAAATGACAAAATAGTAATTTAATAAACCAAAATACAACACATAGAAAAAGAAATCAAATATTATTAGAATTTACCTAAATTGTCACCCAATTACCAAAACACGGACCACCTTCAATTCGATTACCGATATTTTCGCAGAGAGTATCGATTAATTCCCAGTAGAGGTGTTAAACAACGCTCCCCATGACAACGGAGATGCTATCTCAACTCAATTGTCATTCCACATGCGAACGGGTTCGTGTCGTCGGTTGAAAATGTGAGTTGCATCCAGAATAGGGATTCATTCTTAGAATATCATGATCTTAGGGTTACGTGGGGTAGGTTTTATTTCGTGAAGTTGATGGTTGTTTTAAAATTATGTCTACAGGATTCCAAAATATCATTTACTAGCTAAATAGTTATAACATTATATTAACAGTCAATTATAATCGCTATCTATTCAGGCGTCCAAAGGACTCGTGAAGGATTATTACCTCGGGCTCTAAAGTCAATGATCACATCTTAATCTCTCCCATATTTACGTAATTCAATACAATATCACTATGATTATTATTATTATTATTATTATATATATATATATATATATCAATATATGTCTTATTTCAATGTCTATTATATTTGCCATTTCAAAATTTTATATATATAAATTTTTATTCTAGTTATATTACACAAAACCTACATGTTACACAATTTTTCTAATCCATCCTAAGGGTGTCTGGACGAAATTGCTTTTAGTGATAAGACCGCCTATTGCCTTCTGTACTTAAACATGAATTGTATCTTAATATAAGCAATAAAGTATATTCTATAATCACATGTAAGCAATGTAATTACGTCGTTATTTCTTCAAATAAACATTTTCTTCCTTTGTTTCAGTAACGGAGAAAGAATACTAATGCTAGTCCCAGAACTTGATTTTTTTCGAAGGGGGGCAAAAACTGAAAAATTTCGTACCGCTCGCCTATATTTTTAGCTGATTCCCATTGACTGACTCTGACGCCCACTGATGGACACGCATTTGTCTGTGGTTTTTAACCTATACCTACGTGCCCCGCGAAAAGTTATATATGTGCTTAAAGTATTGGACGTCTCAGTGGTCACAGTTGCGTTAATGATGAGTTGTGTATTTGTCTGTAAGTTTGGATTGGCCGCCCGGGGCATGGGCTCCGGCTTGCCCCTAAATTCGGCCCTGACTAATATTCAGCGGTCGGCCAGCCTGTCGTAAGAGGCGATAAAACAACCTACAGGCAGGTGGTAGGACATTTGCTTGTCTGGATGGCTACCACCCTTGGTTTAGAACATCCTCTCTCGACCTGGGTTCGCGACACTTGTAACTGTTGCGTTTGTTATAAAAGGGGGTCGCAGTCTGTTGTACAAGTCAAACGTATAAATTAAATATTAATTAAAATATTTCGTGGGTCGCGACATAAAAGTCATTGAGAAACAATGATTTAGACTATGTCGCTATAAGGATGTTTGTTTCGGCATTAGTGGCCAGTTTCCAGTCCCCCAGTTCCGATAGCTCGTCTGCTTATATGGGTATAAGCATCTCTGTCCCATAAAGATCTAAAAATGCATAAATAAGATACTTATCGGTATAATATATGGGAATAGTTGATTTTAATCAAATAACTCTAATGTAAAATATTCTACATTCCATTATTAACCGACTTCCAAAACGAAACGTTTTTAAGATTCAATATTTTTGTCTGTTCCAAATACAAGCCAAGTAATAGAATAGAGTAGTAGCATTAGTAGTCGCTACAAAGGCAGGCAAGGGAATCTCAGTCCGTACAGCCAATTCTGATGTATAACTAAATTTCTGTCTGAAGTCATTATTTTTTGAAATATAAAAATTTCAGTAGCCCGTTATAATCAAATGATTAATTTAAATTACGTATCAAAAAAGTTTCAAAAAAAAAGATATTATTATAACATAGTAAGTATTTAATACAGAACCATGTCGTTTTATTCGGTATATCCGAATCGTTTAAAATATGTTGTTGTTTATTTGTTTTGAAAAATGTGCCTTCGCCCGTAAAGTATTCTGTACGGTTGCGTGCTTCGTGAACGAGATACGAATCGGTGGCACTCTGTTGTGTCGTTTACAAAGGTGTGAAACATATTGGTGATGCGCTGCATGTCGCGATTGGACTTCTTAATTATTTACAAAATTACGGTTTGTTTTTAGTGTGGTATGGGCATAGGGTCGTAGACTACAGCATAAAACAATATAACAATAATAGCCCAGAAACGTCACACTACTGGGCTCGGGCCTCTCACTATTGGAGAACGGACAGTATACCCACCACTTTTGTCCAAGGCGGCTTGGCAGGTTTAACACATCGGTTATCTCGATCGGCAGGTTTCATCACAATATTTTCCTTCACCGTTGTTAGTACATGGTAATTGTTACAATATGCACATTAGGTCAGAAAACTGCCAAACAAATACAAAATATGCTTACATTTGCATACTATAACTTGGCCTTAACGTTTATAACATGAATCATTTTTTTTGCTTTCTGGCGATAGTCTATCTTATCTGTAGTCAATGTCAGTGAGTTATAAATAAAGTGAATTTATCTACGTTATTTTAATTATGACCTTGATCAAGTCTAAAATCCACTGAATATAACCAAATACAGATATAACAATACCAAGTTTCATAAGAGCAAAATAACAGAAAGTCTTATATTTTTACAGCTTAAAAACAAAAAAAACTATATTTTCTTCAAATAAAGGTGGCAACCTCGGTTAAGAGTTACATCTTTTGCTCGACAACGATCATGGCTTAATCTTCTTCCACGGTTACAGCTAGAATTTTACTTAATTTAGAAAGTAAACGTAGACGAAGTCGCCGTTAACGGCTAGTTTTGCATAGAATTCATCGAAGTAACAAGCAATCAATGGTGTATTTTGTGTGTGAATGTTTGAATTTTGTCACCCACATACTTGCATGCGGGTTGCTATTAGCATTCCGAACATTTGTTACGAATTCCCGAAGCTTGTTCGACATTCGTTACGTGACTTTTGATTTGTTTATAGAAAAGGTATATTTACCAATATATATGTATATTAATACATGAAGCAAAAACACAGCAAAAACTTTGCACCTACCAAATTTTACGAAAACGGCGCGGACGGAGGAGTATGAAATTTCGCACACTTATAGTTTATATAGAGGAGTGCATAATGCTAAAATTTTAAAATATGCATAAAAAATACATTAAATCAATTAAATAAACATTACACACACTACCATGTATTTGACACACACACATATATATACTCTTTTGTTTATTGTTTAAGTCAAATTAACAGTATAGCCTTGGCGAAATCTGTGATTATAGAAGTATAGTCTTTGACAACAGAACCTTAATAATGTTCAAACTTATAATTTAAATTAATTATGGTAGAAGTTCGACCAATGGGCGAACACTAGTAATTTATAAATATACAAAAAGACTCATAATTCTTTACATCGTCGTCGTCGTCGTGCATCTACGTGACTGTTTTCGTTTGTAAAGAAAAGATTTCGGCTGTTTTATGAAAGGTTAATGAATAAGTAATATTTTAAAAGTATAGGAAAGAATGATAATTATATTATTTATATTGTAAGCCCCACATGTTTCAGAATTTTTTCTTATCCATCCTAAGGTTGTCAGGAAAACATTGCTTTCAGTGAGTAAGTAGAGAGTGAGACCGCATAATATTGATAAAAATCTTCCTGCCCATCGCCACCAAAATTAAGCAGAGTCGCTACTTTTACCCATACTTGATTATGCCGAAACCAGCTATCTAGATTTAACTCAAGAACAATTTAATCAACTTGAGCGCCTCCAAGACTTTTCTATAAGGTTCATATTTGGGTTACACAAGTATGACCACGTTTCGTAAAAAAACTCAAGTGGTTGCCAATTCGTTTTCGCCGGAATAACTCACATTCTTTCACTGATTTATAATATTTTATTCATACCTACTACACCACAGTACCTTAAATAACGCTTAGAATTTAATTTTATATAATTATCTATATTATATTGCAAATAGTTAATTGTTTAAATAGTTGCATTTTATCACCATATCTTGTATATGTATATAACTTATGTGTATATTTGTATATATAGTATAGTTATATATTTATTACTAAAATGTAAGTAATCGTGTAATAATTATGTATACCACCATCGCCATTCCTAATCAGCAATATTCCTGCCCCAGGTTGTCTGGAAGAGATCGCTTTTTAGCGATAAGACCGCCCTTTGTACACAATTAGAATAATACAATAAAGTGTTATCTATCTATCTATCTATCTAATATTGTTTTTGTATTTAAACTTTTTGAACGGTATATTGATGTTATGCAATAAAGTGTATTCTATTCTATTCTACATATCTAATCAACTTATGAAGATGACATAAGTAGGTATAAAAAATTGTGTGATCAAATTTTAAAGCGAAATGTAAACCTAAGTTAGTTTGTAGCGCAACAATATGAATAAATTTTTAAATAAGTTAAATTAATACAATCAGTGCCCAATTTGAAGATTTCTAATATGAATATAAGATACTTTTATCCCAAAAATAGTAAGGATTCTGACGAGTTATACAGTCATTAACTTACGTCGATAAGTCTATGGCACAAAATAAATTCTTTGAAATGTTTCCTCTCTCTTCTTCGTTGAATGGAATCTTTATTTTAAAAGAACTTTAACAAATAAACACAAGTATATTTAACTTAATATCTGATAGCCATCACGTCTAAGATAAATGCATATTTAAGTACTAATTAAATTCTTAATGTAGTGAATAAAAATTAACGGCAATGTAACGGCATATTGTGATGGCATGCGGCAGTTAGATTATAATCGCAATTAATATTATTTACACGTAGGATTACTGTACATAGCCTACCAGCCATATCTAAGCAGGGCTGAGCAAACTTTGGCATGCAAATTACAAACTAAATGACAAATACAATTCATTTATTTGCACTACTATTGATTGCAGCCGAGCCCAGTTAGCAGAAAGGTTTTTATTGTTTGTTATTTATTTTATAAAACCTGTCGCTATTGGTACGATTCTAAAGTACTGTAGTACTATAACATTTGCAATACATATATTAACAATCAAATATTTTATTAATCTATAAATATTTAATTTATTTTCACGCGTTTCACTCAAATAAATCAGATATCTGAAATTCCGCACACCGTGTAAACTAAACTAGCTTAGATTCCACCATAAAAACTACCCTATTTCCTCTTGTTTGTTTGCTTATTGCCAAGTATTTAGTGAAAAGGGAAACTACAAATTTTAGTCACAATTATATAAATATGAATAACAATTTATTTACCTACTTCTGTAATATTGTAGTCTATATTCCGACAATTTTTTTATATTTTTCTTCTCTATAGCCTCTCTATATATTTTTTGTATTATATATATAAAAAAAGATCAAAAATTTGCATTATAATTATGTATTTAATTTTTTTTGTAACTTGCAACAGACGTCTTGTATGTGTGTATTTTATTAACATAAAACAACAGTAGGAACATGTTTACAATACCTGTATAACCCTATAGATCGTTTTATAGTCCAATAATTTGAACGCTAAGAAGCTTTGTGACATAATTTAACGGATTGGATAGTATGTTGTGGATTATATCGACTGCATGTAGGCAAATATTGATGCAGCCTACTTTTAGATTAAGTCTATAGCCCTACAAAATATGGACAGAAACCTATTATATATACGTCAATTGACTCAAAAGCAAAATTCGCTTTGCAAAATAATCCAATCAGAAAAGATTTGAACGATTCTCATTTGAACTTGAAACTTTCATAGATATGAATTTAAAACTGAAATCGTCGTGTCACGTTTAAGATGCTGTAACTCGAAAAAGTATAATACATATTTCTATCCACTTTTTGAAAGCAATTAGTAAACTGTATATTATTTAGTTATCCACCAATATGGTATATGGCAGCCGAGGCGGTATAACGTTGCAAGATAACGAGACGCAAATTTTTTGTTTAAACATACATTCCTTCATTGCGTCGATAAAGAAGTTTCCTTCAATAATATACCTATTTATCTGACCTATTTTTTCAAAAACTTCCATGAGCTTAGTTCCAAATTTAGAAAGGGGGGGGCGTTTTTTACGACTTTGGGAGTGAATGCGTTTCCACCTATATATAGATTTAAACAAAAAAAAAACGAATAAAAATTGTTATGAATTTTGGAAAACTCGTCTAACACGCCTATGTACACTGATTTTTTTTTCATCCCTCATTTACATGTATGGCGGCCGGTAGCTTAACTATGTCTAGCGGAATAGTGGAACTATGAAACTATTAGACTGCTTAACAACAGGGGCCGCTGCAGCAAAAGGTCGAAAGTGGAGTGCAAATGAAACAACTAAAAGAAAATCATAAATTTTCAGGACATAAGACGTAACGTGGTTTTCTTCGTAATATTTCTGTAGTTATTTTAAGCAAGAAAAAAATTCACCAAAACACCTCCAAATTATTGATATGAAATCATTTTACTGCTTCAAGTTTTATCAAAACAGGATAAAAAAATATCCAGGTCTTTATAAAAAAGAGATAAATATTTCGTTTTATTATTTTTTAAATACTACTTTCTTTTATTGATAATAAAATAATAATGCATCTGAAAAACAACCGCGTCTATGGAATCCCCCCCCCCCCCCGCGCCAACTCCCGAAAAATAACAATACCGGAAAATCTTCAAGGACGTTGGTGTTGCTACGATAATTGTCCGAGAAACATTAAATCTCACTCTTTATACTACAACGTAAGTTCAATCTCAACTTTACCAATCTTAAATGTTTCCAATGTTGGGTTGGGCGTTGCCACTATGCGAATTTTTGTGGAACGGACGACATGATTTCTATCTCCCCTATAAAATACAAGAAAATAGCACATTGTATCGTGGCATCACTGAGCGCCAATTCTCTATAGCGGCGTTACCTGCTGCATTGTTATTAAGGTGATGAGTTTGGGCAGAAATTTTAGCGAACAACACTTATGACATAGTAAGGAGCTATGTCGTAAGTGTTGTTCGCTGTACTATTTACGTTTATTGCGAAACTCCAAAAATATTAGTCCATTACTAGTTAGAAGAGAAATTGATTATCGTACAAACTACTTTCCAAAAGACCTGCTACATCAATAAACAACAAAGCCAACATACAAACTTTGATGTCGCAGGACATACCTAGTTTATGTATTAAAATTTATATACATCCATACATCTTGTCTGGCTTTTTCGATTAGAGGGGAGACAGTCTGTCTTGCGATCGCTATAAATATGAATGGAGTCTCTTTTATGCTTGTATTTTTTTAACCCGTATCATTTATGGCACAACGAAACCCTTATTAAATCGTCATCTCGGTCTCCCCGTCTGACCCTCTATATTTGTATGTCGATCAGTTTTTTATAAAACTACTAAGTATAGTACAAGGATGAAATTTAATAGAAATACATATGTAATCTATATGCAGCAATGCAACACTGAATAATTGTGATAAAAATAAAGATTAGAGCTGGCCAACCCTTAAACGGAGGCGAAAAATGAGTGCATTTGCAATTCCACAAAGTGATAATAAATTTTAAAACAATTTTATTATCACTTAATTGATAAAGAGATATAACTTATAATAAATTAAAAACACAATAAAAGTCTGTCTGATAAAAAAGCATGTGCAATTTGTTATTGCTGTCTTATCGTTTACAGTGATAATATTTTTGCTGGAGGTTAAACATATGACTAGATAGGAAATCAATTTCCGCTGGATTAGGTGACAATAAAAAACAAAAATTATTACATCGATAAATTTAAATAGACTATTTGTGAATATACACACATAAATAGATGTCGTGTATAAGCCAAAGTCATTGTAAGAGATTGTCTTCCTATAGAGAAGTTCATGTGGATTAATTCACCTCGTAGACGATTCTTGTTTTATATCTGTAACCATTAGAACTAGGCTTACATGGAAAAAACATGCCTCGTGTTACGGGTACAGATTATAATAGTTTAAACTTTGCCGATATAGTTAAACGGCTAAAGCGTTTTTTTTTCAAAGTAGCAGATAATGACTCAAAATGCTAGGTAGTTTTTTTTCGTAAGATCTCCTAGGATACCAAAGTTATAATGGATACCTCCCGGTAATAAAAACTTTTGAATTTGAATAAATATTTGAACGCAGAAAAAAATCGAGTGGAAATATAACGCGACTCTACATACTCCCTTGTTCGTCCCGCTCCAATAAGGAGCTAGTACATGCGTCAAAATGTTAAGATACAACGGCAATAAAGCGGCACCATTGTCCGTAAGTATCTCCACAGTTTAAACCACTTGTCTTTGAGTGCAGCGGTTTTGTTCTTCGTGTGGTTGTCAAAGTATCAGATTTAAAGTATATTTTGTATTTTTGGTATTAAAAAACAATCTTTAATTGACCGATAGAGATCTTTGTAGCCAAGGGAATCAAATAAAACTTGTGCTTGATCTCTCTGGTTCCGATTTTGGGATAGAATAATTTTGATTGAAGTACAAAAATCTATTTGTATATTTGTTCGTTTAAATACTTCGAAGGCTTGGAAGGAAACAATTTATCGTGAAATTTGGACGAAAAGAAAATCTTCCCATAATCATGTTTTAATTAGACGAACAGAGTATTGTCTCAAAAATACAATTTTTAACTAAAAATATCTCTGGGTCCGTCGGGTCCGAACGACCTAAAGGTCTACCGTGACGTCGCCAAACGTCTGGTAGACGTCACAAGCGACCAGAAGACTGGCCTCTATTTTGCTCAAAGATTAAGCGTTGCTATACAACGTGGTAACGCCGCCAGCGTTTTGGAAACGTTCCCGGTAAATGACAGTGGTTTGGGACCAATAACTTATCTTTAGGCATTTTCCCCTTTTTTTATTTAGTTTTAGTATTTAATTATATGTTTTAAGTTTTATGTTGTCCATATACAATGGTATATATATTTACATAATTTACAATTATAAAATTACATATAATCGAATACAATAAAAGAAAACTTATTTGTATCGTATTCTACCCATAGTCCCTCAAGACTATAAGTACAATACTAAGCCCAGATCACCGTCTTCTATGGGTAAGGTGCCCAGAAGGCTGGCTACGTTTCCTCGCTGGATCGCCATACTGACCAGTTGCCCGAGGTAAGCACCAGCCCTCTGATCGTCTGAAGAGTCAATGAGTCGTTTTGATAAATTTTGATAGATGCTCATGGCCTCAGGACCCCACGGTCCAAGCGTATCGACAGCAAACGGCACAAATATATAACTCTCACTGAGGGTTGCATATTTGCGCCGCTTGAGTGGTTCAGCCGTTTCCGCCGCCGAACCGGCTGATCTAGACGTGTTTGGTAAATGTGATGCGGCCAACGTGTCTACGAAAGTCGCATCCCACACCAAAGGCTTGCCACGCCGCCAAGGAATTAGAGTCATTTCGTCAATACGCCTACCATCGTCACGTGCAATACCGTTCGGCTCCGTTGTTTTAAGTTAGTTTTAGTTTGATATTATTTGATTTGAGGTGAAAAAAAGTCTTAAAACTATATGATAAAATAGTGTATTTAAAAATATACAGATGAGATTAATCGAACAGTTAATATAGAAATAAAATATTGATTTTCAATTTTTAATCGCTCTGCTGGAAAATTTGCTTTTGTCCTGTTCATCTAATTAATCCACACCAACGGTGTAAGAGTACTGATAACAAATGTACCATATGTTTGATTAAAGTTTTTTCCTTGTGAATTTTATATCAGATTAAAATTATTTTTTATTGAAAAAAAAAAAAAAAAAATATTTCAACCCCATCAGTCGCATCTTTGAAATTATACGTCATCAGTCGTCAATTATCTTAAAAAGGGGCCATCTTCCGAAATAACCAGTTTCCCTTCACCATTAAACATTTCCACTTCATAAATCCCTTCACATAGCAACATTGACTGTCCAATAAAAAAATATATAGTACACATTCTGTCTTTCTAGCAGTCCATTGACTTATAAAACCGGAAGCGTCGATAATATTCCACTAGGCACCACGAATATAGATGATTGACTGCAATAAGACGTTTGTATTGTCTCTCTTACACTTAACATTAATGTAGTAAGTGAGAAAGAGATAGTTGACAGACCAATAAATGCACTACACGTACAAGGAAGGAGCTATGATTCCCGATGTGAGGTTGAAAATATTAAACGTATGTGCTGTGAATGGGAACGATCAGTTTTGAATGTTATGTAATTATTGTAGTACATTATTTATTACCTATCTTGTAGCATGAGATCAGCAGGGTTAAAATGGCTACTATTGCAGAATGGTATTAAGAATCTGTTAAATGTCAAAGTGTGAGAAATCCTATACAATATCGTTCTGTACCAGTACATTTAACAGTTGTTAGATACATAATACAATAAGGGCCGTCTTTACCCGGGGTGTGTGGGGTGCGTAGCGCCCGGGCGCAGAGACCCACGGGGCGCAAACCAATGACCTTATACCTACACGTACTTACCATCGCAGACTACTTAGATATCTTACCATGCCTAATTTGGTAGATTCGAAAACTTCTAAACATCATCTTAATTCAATCACTGAAAAAAGATTTAATCGTTTTACTAATTGTGCAATCCCGAATCTCGAGATCGCAGTTTTCGCTCCAACTGTCACCATACACGACGAGCGCAGCGAGTGACTGTCGACGCAATTCTACCCTCACTGGCATGTACGACAAAAAATACTAGTCTATGTGCCAAAAAAAAATGTCGCTAATTGAACAAAACTTAAAATTATTGAATCTATTAAAATGAAATACTATAATATATAATACATTATAACTATAAACTAGTTTCTACCTATAATCCCTTACTGAGCCTAGTCATCAAAGTTAATGAAGTCAATGGGTAAGGTTCCTAGAAGGCTGGCTACGTTATCTCGCTGGATCGCCACACTGGTCCGTTGTCCAAGGTAAGAACCAGCTCTCTGATCTCCCGAAGAGTCAATAAATCGTTTTAAAATATCTTTGTCATGTCTCATGGCCACAGTATCCCATGGTACAAGCGTTTCAGTAGCAAATACTAATTAATTACAACGAAACTAATATTAAAAGAGAACTGTTTTTTTATTTTCTGATACTGGAAGGGCTGGTTTTCGCACCCCGGTGCCTAATATAGTTGATGGCCCTGAATACACTACAGTAATGAATCCAATTGTGCTAATGCTGTTAAAGGGGGCTATACTCCTAATAATCAATCTTTTTAGGATTCCGGTACCTGAAGATAAATAATAAGTCCTTATCGGCTCATTCCTGCAACTATCTGAAGAACTACAATGCCTACAGATATGAAATTTGGCATATGTATAGAATTGTCATTGTGAATATAGTGTTACAGTTATTTGGTAGCATAGTTGTTCTGGTCACGTTTCCGTTTGAAGTTAATAATTAATTTTGTTATGTACCCTCTTATTTCTAAACGATACAATCGACCATTTCCTTAATTGAATAATAAAGTTATATTTTTATTTGTTCGGTGATTAGCGCTTGTTTTTGTATAGAGTAAGTAGTTCTCTATAATTTAACATAATTTTGTTTAGGAGTGTTTGTCTCTAATATGTAGTGATGTGTACAGATTATAATTCAAAATCTCTCAATTGTATATAGACGGTATTCACTACATTTTGTTTTCATGTTAGTGGACGCGATAGATTTGTAGTGTGTTCAGTTTATTTTGTTACATGTAACTTAATTTATTTTTTTGCTAGTAGGCACGCTGGCAAACGGACCACCTGGTGATAAGTGGGTACCGTCGCCCATGGACGTCTGCAACACTAAGAGAGCCGATGCGTTGCCTATAGTATAATGTTTTATATAATATCTTGTATAAAATATTATTTGGAATTTTCAAACAGTAATGTATTAAATTCTTTTCATTCATAACACTTTAATTAAAATAATGTATCAATGACTTCAATCCGCTATCGGTTGTGCCAATTGCCAAGTTTCATGTAATGTAAAATTGTTGGAGGGATGGCGAGGTGTTCTAAAAATGCTTGTCAAGTGTGCAAAGTCACTACATGTAATATGTTAAAACTGTAAGGTTCTCTGATTATAAATATGTGATGAGTTGCTGCTATTTTATTACCATAAACTCTTCCAAGTTGTTGCATGTATTACAATAGTGTCCAAATTGCTAAAATCTTTTTTAATACAGAAATGAGAAAGCTGAAATGTGAATGTCTCTCCGTACTATCTAGTGAGACATCAAAGGAATGGACTCTTATTGTTTTTTTACCTATTATTGTTTTTCGTATTTCATCCACTTTATTATAAAATTGCAAGTGTAATCTTTTGTTTTTTATATTTTTCGTGTTTGTGTGTTTTTGTTCGGGATTCACGCAAAAACTACTGAGCTCATTTCGATGCGGCTTTCGTTGAGCGACAGCAAATTCTCAAATATAAAATCTTCTGTACTTTTAATACCGGGCATTCTGCGGGATATTTCTTGGGAGCGGTTTAAAGTGATCAGGTCGAAAAAATCCTGATGCCGAAGCAAAATTTTTACTGATTCAAATTTTCTGTGTTAAATAGCTCTCCTCACCTTTGCCACGCAGCAAACATGAACAAAGTCGAGGGCAAATTCTAGTATTTCATATAATAGAATATAAAAATTATGTGAATTTACTTTGTCAATATTTATTCAAGCATCCCGACAAAAATGGCTACACAAATTACCTTCTCAAAAAGGAAATAAGGAAAAATAAAACATCCAAGTGACGTGGGAACAATGCAAAAAAACTTCATATAAAATAGTTTTCCTCTAGAGATATTACAATATTCCCACTAAATCTCGAGAAAACAATGGTTTATAAACCATAATGTAAACAAGCGCATACGCCGACTATAGACATGTAAACAGTAAGCCAATTGACTTTTATTTACATGTAAATGAGATAATAAACGACCAACGTCCGTCATTTTAGTGTCGTATTAGGACTTCTTTGCTTGAATATTTTTATTTGTTTTAATATATTGTCAGGAAAATGTCTTTTATGAATACCATAGTCAAGTTTTGTTCTACAGCTCAGACGAAGAACGTAAGTTATTGTTCTGAGAGTATATAGATATAATTCTTGACGGTAACTCGGAGAGTGATGTTATCGATATCATGTTATTTAAGTGCATTAACTATTTTTCTAGCAATACAATATGAGAATGTAATAAAATACTTTGCTAGGATTATTATGTTTTGTACTTAATATAAATTAATTACATTAACTTTCTTTACAATACAATTATACAATTCATAATAAAATATTTTTTTAATATCAACGTATCAATTTAGAGGACATACTCTATAGGATGAAAATATTTTAGTAACTTTTAAATACAATGTAATATTTAAGGTGTGGAAGAGCGGGATCTTCTGATACAAGTAAATTTTGCTTAAAAGAAGATTCCAGCAACTGTCTACAAATTGTGCATGTGTTTCTTAAGAAATACATATTTTCATTTTCATCGATGTTCAGTATAGAAAGAAGGAAGGAAGAAAAATAATTTGTTTCGTTTTTACAACAGATAGCGAGACATTAAAAAGTAACAATATATGTATGTCGCGATGGTACCAAATGGATGCAGTTCCTGCCTGACGTTGGTTTTCAACTGCACCCTGGAACGAACGGATATGACACTTATTTATTTAATTACGTGGTATGAATAATAATAATCACGTATATATATATATACATGTAAGACATATAATTACGATAGACGTAATATAATAATAAGTACTTCATGGTAAATTCGGTGAACCTGCAGCCCACCTCTCTACACCCCTTAGCCACTCACACTCATATTGCCCTGTCTTCATGGTATTTTTTGGGGCCCATACAGGGAGTGGAGAGTCACTGTCTGCCCAATTTTACATGTTCTCCAAACATTGCGACGGGCAGACGCTATAGTCCCCATATTCCCAGAACCCTAGTAGCACTAGCAGTTCACCCTAATAGCCCGGTACTTTTAGTTCTCAGTTCCCACAATAGTCCTACAGTGCATTTTTATATGGTTTAGAGAGGAATAATAGAAGGTCAGTGTCACGCCACATTTACATTAAATTTGGCCTCTACGTGTTGGCCTTCCCATGGCCCCACGCAAGCGCTCCAAAATTCCGGGCGATTTTATGGCCCGTGGTCTTCAAAGACATACACACCATAATAAATACTTTATATTAAAAAAGAATATTATGGAAATACTGATACAAATATACACGAAATGTGTTGTAACATATGACATGTAAAACTTTCGATTCGTCTTTATATGATTTCGGTATCATATGTCATTCGGTGAAATATTTCTTACTGCACTGCAATTTTGACGGATGTTGTGGTAAAGTTCGTGTGCAGGCTACAGTGTTTAGTGTGGTTTGGCCTTCACAGTCTTTAATACAGGTTCCTTTGCTTCGAGACCTATTCCGTCATGGACTACTGAGGGTAATACAAGAATACTGTTAAGCTCCCGAATAATTCCGATGGCATGCTGGAACCTACCAACTACACGTATGTGGGGATTTCAAGAAGCAAAAACTTAATACAGACTCCTGGGCCAGATAATTGCGTCATTTTGTCATCACGATAGATGGGAGGTTTGCACTGATAATCAGCGTTATGTCAAATAATTATAAAATCCTAAACATGTCGTGACTGTACATTAAAGCTATTAAGAAAAACAATTTAAATAGACTACATAAACGAACACGATGCATTTATTTTTAGATTTCTTGTCTGTTTGTTCGCGGTTCACTTAAAACCTACTAGGCCAATTTTGACGCGGTTTTAGGCTGATCAATACCAAATATTTAGACTTAAAATCTACCCTACTTCTTATCCTGGGAATTCCGCGGGAACTTTTCTGGGAATGGTTAAAATAGCCAGATTAAAAAAATCGAATTCTAATGTGATTTTTTCACTTTTCGATAGCATATTTTATGTAATAAATTGTGTGATATTTTATACTCTGGTAAGCCCCTGGGAATTTTCCAGGAGCGGTTTGTAGTTCTTCAGGTGCATAAAATTAGGTTATTCCGACACAGTTTTCACTAAAACGATAGATTATATTCTTTTTTAAATGCTGTGGAACTTTGAGTCCTGGGAATCCCGCGAGAATTTCAAGGCAAGTGTGGATGAGTTGCGGGCAAATCCTGGTCGATTTATAAACAAGCCTATGATAGCTTGCCAAACGGAAAAGTTATATAAGAAAGATAATTTAATTACAAAAATAGCCATATAGGCTTATCTGCAAAAAACCGTTCATGGAATATTGCCATGCTTTGAATACATAAAAATAGCCATGAACACTTTTCGATTGGTAAGCTATCATATTTATAAATATACGTATTTTTCTAGATTTTATTTTTGCATCTACATAAACAAAACAAGAGCAATGTTAAGCCCTAATTCAATAAAACAAAAGTGGTTAGTGATTGTTTCAATCACACGCGAGTATCATCTTCGATTGTCCCACAATAATACTTGCCAAGGGTGACACGGGCGTGATTTTGATGTTCTTGCCATACGAAAAATCTCTTTATCCCTTATAAAATAAGGTCGAGATTCTTACATTTGTCTAACTGTCGTAAGTGTCTGTATAAGCTTCATAAATTATATGAAACGCAATAGATTTCAATTAATGTTGTCAACAGAACAAATGACATTGTCTTATAGAGATTTGGCTATACAAGTTTTTTTAAATAAAATAAGACAGTGCTACCACTTTTATGTGTCTAACCTACACGTGAATGTTATTATTTATGATCGTATAAATTGTTTTTTATGTTTTACTGACAGTTTTTATACGATTTTACAAGATATCAAAAGTATTTTTATGTTGCAAACAGTTCAGATGTTTTATAATTATTTAGCCAAATTTTTCACAACTTATTCGAGGACTAGGTCGAGATTAGGAAAACTGATTTGATGAGATGATACAATGACTACTAATGTAAAATTATATTATCGTTTTTTTTTATCTTTATTTAGAAAAGGCTTTGCCGCTTAGCGGCCATGTCACCCGAAAAGAACACAAATCCTAAATACATTTCTAATCTAATCTCTAATTAATATAAACTAAAAATAAAATCATATAATTTACAAAACATCTTGGCATCTTTTGATAAAGAATATGCCAGAATGCTATTGCATTCTCCTACGGCAGATAAATTTCGCTCTGGAAGTAACTCTTTTTGTAAGTCTTCGTTCCGAACACATTCCGTCAGAACATGTTGGACATCTTCAGTCACATTGCATGTTATACAGTTAGTTAGGATAGGCTTCTGCTATAGCTAATAGTTCTACAAATAATCTACGTATTTTATGGCCTACTAACATGGGCCTTTAAGTCAAGTCCAAAATTCTTATGAACTTTGGAATTATCGACGGAAATTTAGATTAAAATCATTTTTTTCTATTATAACAACATTTACGTTTAAATATTCTTTTAAAGCAATATTTAATCGTACTATTCAGTTCCCGCCAAAATCTTATGTCTATGCCAAGTGGTAATTTTTTTTAACCCTCTTAAATGCTACAGTGGCTGGCAAAGGAACTAAGTCCATACAACCTAAACATCTACTAACTATCAGTAACGACCAAATTAAAGATGTTTGACTGACGCTAATTAATAAAGTTCTTGTAGCAACTCGATAACCACATTTTAATAGATGGTTAAGATTTTCCGCATAAAAATAATAATTATCGGCAGACAAACACACACAATTATAAGTATATTCCCAAGAAAAGTAAGTTACGCTTGTATTACGAGTAATATACAACAGACCACTCTGGCGCCGATCCCACACACCTAAACCATAGTAAATAACGGAAAGTTCAGTTATGAAATTTACCATGCCAAGAACTGAACTCGGAGCCTCTGCGTTCCTCGGCTTAGCCCATTCAACACAGAGACTGGGACACATTTTTTCTCGAAACAATAATAAAAACAGGCAAATCTCCTAGTTATACCCGCAGAAATACTGCCAGCGTTTTGGGAACGATTTGAGACCTACATATATTTATATATATTATATATACTATTTGTATTTTTTTGCGCTTTTTATATAATTTAATTTGCTTTTAATTTTCTGTAATACAAATAACTTATTATATTTTTTTAATATATATTTTATCCAATTATATCAACTTGTACAATATAGTACACTACATATATAAGGATATAGGATATTAGATGTAAACCATGAAAGAGGTTAAATAGAGAAGAAAAAAAAAATAGTACACTACAAGTATATCTATAGCTCACTACGTCAAACTATAAATATCATATATTACATTACTATGATTAATTAACATCCTACAACACGCTCACTGGATGTGTTGCCTTGACAGCCGCTATCTGCGCAGGCGCTGATATGAAAAATCGACATCTCAACTTCGCCGACAACGTTTCTAAATGATTTGTGACAAATTACATTTTGTAAACATTAGTATTTTTCTAATAACTATTGTTAGTGGCGTCGCAAAATATGTGCATAAAAGCTTATATCGTAACATCAGAAGTAAGAGAATAAATAAGTAATAATCGATAATTTGACATATAATGCCGAGATGACATAAAAATTCCCCCAACCTCCTCTCTAGCCATCTCATGCCTCGCAGTTGTTAAATTACTATTTAAAAGATTCTTATATCTTCTCAAATATACACATTCAAACAACAACATAACAAATAACAACAGCATAAATACATATGGAGTACTTACACTGTTGATATTTGCACATATATATATTGAGCACTTACTCATTGAAGAACGTAACGTCTGGCTGTAGGTAATACAACTGTGTCCGCTTCATTTCACCGGCGGGTGTTATACTATAAATTATCTAGTACTACCGTCAATTATATTAGTATATGTACGAAGTGTAAAATGTCCAGTAACTTATAGTTGTTATTGGTATTAATAAGAGTATTTAGTAAATAGTAAAACAGGTTAAACAATATCTTGGAGAGTAACAAGCAAAGAGTACTTGCTTCCTATTGGTTATACTAATTTATCTCTACATTCCTTTTTAAAGAACAAGACAAAGTTACAGGTCTTTGACAGAATTACAAATACTATCTAGGAATAAGAAAGGGCATTTTACGTAATAAGATTTGTATTTTTTTAGGCACAAGATATTTATTAAAAAAATTAATTGCATTTTCATGGATTTTTTATCGCTTAAGTGAGTACTGCAGACAGGAATACGCTCCACCTGATGGAAGTGGTTACTGTCGCCTATGAACCGTTGTAATGCCAGAAATGTTAGCAATGTGTTTGGCCTCCAAGGCGCACTGGAACCTGGCATGGCCACTGTTGTCGAAACACTGGTAGCCATCGATATGGGCAAATGCCCTACCACCTAGAAAATTGGCACCTGTTTTTTGTATTAGGGTCTTTAAAACTGAATACATTTAGAAACATGTTTAAATACATTAATAGCATAATATTTTGTACTCTGGAGAATATGATCTTTTATATTGTTACGATTTAGACGCCGACAAAAACAAATTCACACCTGCATACCTGTAAAAACACATTTTATTACCTTTCGGCATTTGGACTTCTTTTGTTTACTTTGTGTTTAAAATTTGTGATTAGAAAACAGCCCATTGTGTATTACAATCTTTTATGGCGGTCATTAGCCAGGTGTGCCGGATTTAAAGTACAAACTGATTCTAGGAAATTCGGTCCACGCGGCCGGGCAGACATATTGCATCTGTGCAGTATAAAGCAATGCCTCGATTGAGGGACGCGGCAGTCAAGCGATAACCACGAGCGAAGCAAGACTTGTGTACATTCGGTATTCTATTTAGTGACGGACTTTGTGCGTGTTATTGAATTACGACCTTCTGTATTACGTTTGGACTTGTTGTGTTCGGTTATACTTGTACCTGTGTTATACGTGTTTGTATAGTTCTAATAAACTCTATAATAATTCCAACGGCATTTTAATTCGAGTCCTGCAACTTGTAACAATATTAAGACACAACTTGCCTTATTATGTATCTATAGCACTAAATCATAAAAACTAATACAAATCCTAGTAAGCCGTTGCGGACCCTATATGCATGTGCGCACGCCTGCACTCGGCATAAAATCTTGTTATTATAATTACAGAAAAAATACGATATAACAAAGAAAAACAAAATACTTTTAAAATATTATTGAACAGTTAAATGATTTTGTTTAAATATAATCTTATTTTGTATTTGAATGAAGCAACATAACCAAAAAACATGTCTATATATAACCAAATAATGTGTTGGTTCTTGACATGTGGCCCAACAATCTTCAGTTATGGTGAAAACTAAAGCGTTTTCATATATTATTACTAGCCGATGCCCGTGCTTCGTCCGCGTGGTGCGGTTTTTTAACTATCCCACGGGAACTCTTTAATTTTTCGGGATCAAAAGTATCCTATATGTTGACCAGGGATATAAGGTACCAACATACAAAATTTCATTTAAATCGGTCCAGTCGTTTCGGAGATTAGCCGGTACAAACAGGCAGACAAACAGAGCAACAAAAATTTGAAAAAAATCTAAATTAGTCCTATTTCACTTTTTTTTCATTGTACAGAAATTTGACCTCTACAATTTTATTACATAAATAAAATATAGATAATACTTAGTATCCAAACAGAGTCAGTGTCAAGTTATCTTAGGTCGCTTGTCTGTCAGCCAGTATCGCAGTATCCGCCAATACATCATCGCTTCCTCATAGATACGAGGCAAGAATCACAGCCGACTCTCACAAAGGAAGACATAACATGTCCAACTGCTTGTAACTGACGTATCATAAACTTTTTTTCCAATGAAGGATCGAATACTACTTTTTCTATAAGTGTTTATGTGATGTTCTTATTATGAGTAAAGCAACGTCAGAATAACAAAAATCAAATAAATTAACACGCTTAAAACCGTTAAAACGTAGTTTTATTATGTATACAAGTCGCGAAAACTTGAATATATTAAAGTAACGTCTTTGTCATTTGCTATATAGAGGTGAATTTTTCAAGTGGGTCTTCAGGGCCAAAACTTATCTATGCTAAATAACGAAAAACACTCACAGGAGTCTCGAGGCTGGTTTAGACTAAAACTAAAGTAAATGAGATTTTTGAAAAATCAATCATCCTTATCAGGAATCGTAGCGGTTGATTTTGAAAATATAAACACATCTGTATTATAGTGTAGATTCTATAGATTCATTTCTGTAAAGGAATGTCAAACGGCAAACCAAGGGAAAGAGTTGTTTTTGAACAAAATTTTCTATTCAATGTGTTTATTTTTTTTTTAATCAGCCGATTTGATACCTCACAAAGTTATAGGTTTTTTCAAAAATCTAATGACACCATTTTGGTGTTCGTCAAATTCGGCCTCGAGACTCTTTTGAGTGTTTTTCGCTATTTCATATAGTTTAAGATTTGACCCTAAAGGCCCATTTGAAAACTTCATATAGAAATGTATATGAAATCAAAATCTTTACAATAATAAAATATTAATAAAAATTCGGAGGCGGACACCGCAGTAGCAGGAGGTGGTCTACGCAACGGTATTGTGAATAAACATCTCATCATCGGGGCAGTACGTCGCTAGTTGTGCGTGAAGGGGCAATCCTGCACAAAAGAATCACGTACGGCTGTGTAAGTCAATAAAAGCATTTAGTTAGAAAAAAACACTGGTGTTTTCTTTCAATCCTAAGTGCGTAACGTAACGCACGTAACAACATTATAGATCTCGCTGAATTGTTATGTCAGTAAATAAAGCGTACATCGGGCTCCCAACGCACTGGGATTAATATTACGAATGATGACGAGTCTATACAATTTTTTTTGTAACAATACAGACTATGCGGCTTTGTTTACTACTCAAACAAAACAACCAAAGTAGAACAACCCATTAGTAACACGTATTAACATTTTTAAACGCACATTTACTAGCTTTCAAACAAAACACGTCTTAAATCGATACTATCAGGAATGTCCCGCAAATGTGACATTAATGGGTTAGCCACACGTCACGAGAATCATGGGCATTAATGTCCATGCGTCACGACATCGTAAAAGGGACGTTAATGTCCTTTGGCTTTCATGAAATAGGACGATTTAGTACCCTCAGTACGGTCGAGGAAATATCGAGTTACACTGACTTGGTTTTAAAAGCTTTTGGATTCTTGTAACAGTTTGTACTGGGTGTATAGTTCAATGTCGAAATGTATAACATTGGTCGTATTTTTAAATAATTCAAACTGATGCACTCAGAGTTGGGTAATGGATTATTATATTAATATACCTATATATTATATTAGAGCTTTCTCCACGGCACGCCGCGGGTCAAATCCTAGTGCATAGGTTATAACCTATAAGATTTGCTTATACTAATATATAAAGCTGAAGAGTTTGTTTGTTTGTTTGGTTGAACGTGCTAATCTCAGGAACTACTACTATACTAATTTTTTTTTAATATCTTTTATATTTTTGAAACTTAATAGCTATTAAAGCCTCATTACAATTTTTTTTTCTCTCTTCCGTAAATTAACTACATTATAATTTTTAAAACTACAAAATATCAAATTGCATGTAGTGTTTGCCTATAAGTAATTACTGCATTTGTCATGTTTTTTATTTATATAAAGCTATGTACATCCTTTGTATTAGTGCAAGTAATTGTTGGTAAACTAAATAAATAAACAAACTACTGGTCTGATTTGAAAAATTATTTCAGTGTTAGATAGCCCATTTACCGAGGAAGGCTATAGGCTATATGTCATCACGCTAAAACCAATAGGAGCGGAGCACCAATGTTTCAAAATCGGAGTGTTTTGAAAACAAATTCCACGCGGATGACGTCGCGGACACAGCTAGTATAGTATAAAATAATAGGGGCAACATTTTCGCAAATTTATCTAAACTCTAGCAGCTCCAATATTATACCTGTACCATGAGTAATTTTGATACTTACTAGTCATTTTTAGTACTATATAAAACAGTACAGGTATCAATTTGCTTTATTTACGATATAGGCATTTTATTAACATAGCCTATAAATTTTACTTAAATAGTAATGACCATAATTTCGCAAAGAGCTTTATTTAACACTTTCTCATAATAAACAGAACAATTATTTAATTAAAAGAAGCATAACGAACCTTTACAAACCTGTAATGTCGGCGGTTTTTTATTAAATAAATTATTTGTATTCGAATGTATTTGTAATTTAATTTAAATTCAGACAATGCAAATAATACACGGACACAAATCTTTGACATTCCGTCTATATTAAGACGACATGAGAATGGCGCCAAAAAGTTAAAAAACCAAATGTACACAGACACGCGTGAATAGCAAACCGAATTGGTACATATTCCTTTAATGAAAGGTTTACACTAGACCGTCGCGAAGTTTGGCGGGAACTGAAAGGGGTAGTGCTGTGCTGATTTATTTTCTAAAAATGTGTAAAATAACTGTAAAATTAACAATGTAGGATATTGATATGTTTTGAATAGGAATTATGTGTTTTTATGAGAAATGTGAATTGTGTAATCAAATGTGGCCTTTCGAATTTTCACTAGAATTTTGTTCAATGGCGTGAGTCGAAGACGTACTCAGCTGAGCTATACGAAGACTTATATATCCGAATTTGCTGTATGGACTAAGACTCCTTTGCCTGCCATTGTGGCGAATACTACTACTAGATTATGCTCACATTCTACATTGTTATTTATTTATTTTTTTCTAGGCCCTATTAGCCCCCAGATTTGCTTACTTGACTAAAAACTAAACTACGTCATTGATTGTGAAAATGTAAAGATTTTTTTGACATTAACACTTGTCAAGAAAGCACCTGGTATTCTCGTCGGTAACAATAACCGTAGACTAACTTCTAGTTTTAACACTATGACATAATATATGTATAGGACATTATTAATCAAAACACACCCATTGTCAATCATTACATCACCATATTTAATATTATTATCACATCAAGTAACAAAATATTACTTTACAATACCTAGGTCGTTGACTTGTCTAGGATAGGCATAAAGTGTAGACTAGACTTAGGAATTTGATACCTGGTACAAGATTGTTACACGGTCTAACACAGCTTAAACTGACATTTAACTTGTTAAGCATTAGGTTTTAGAATAGTAGATTAGACTTGCAGTGTCATGTTGTAGTTTACTAGGACATTGGTCGCGGTTTCGCTCGTTCAGTTTTGGAATTCGTTTTGGTAAAATTATAGTAATGCTATAAGTTTCTGAACAAAAAATATCTAGCCTATTTTCATCATCAATATCGAAAATAATACATATACCAAATGTGAGATTAGGTCAACTTTACTTTTGTAAAAATAGAATTTATGGTGCAATCTATTCCATCTTTAGGGTCCTATAGTACCTGTAATATATTGTTACAACTTAGGCTTCGATAAAGACAAATTCCACTTACAGTCTGTAAAAGCACATTTTATTACCTGTCGGCATTTGAACTAATTGTAATCCTTTTATGGTCGTTTTCTTTTGTTTACTTATTTATTGGCATACGTTTCTAGTATTGTGAAGAACAGCTTATTGTTCTCGTTCACGGCTGCTTGCAGGCCATTAGCCAGGTGTTACGGATTATAAAGTACAAGCTGGTTCTAGGAAATTCATTCCACGTTGCAGGGCATTTTATTTGTATTTGTGCAGTATAAAACGATGGCCTGATGGAGAGAGGGGGCAGTCGAGCGATAACAACAATCTAAGCATGACGTGTGTACATCTTATAGTGACGGACTTTGCGCGTTTTATTGAATTACGACCTTCTGCATTATGTTTGGATTTGTTTTGTTCGGTTATATTTGTACCTGTATTATACGTGTTTGTATAGTTCTAATAGACTCTATAATAATTCCAACGGCATTTTAATTCGAGTCCCGCGTAACTCGTAACAATATTAATATTATAAACTCGAAAGTATCTTTTTCTGTATGACTGTTACTATACTGCTTTCACGGAAAAATATGGAACAGTTTTTGCTGAAATCTGATACAATTAATGTAGTAATAATAAACACAGAATACTTTTTATACTAGAAAATGAGATAGTTTATTTATTGGAATAACCGGAATTTTAAGACGGAAAACATAACGGAAAGTTCGTTTACGAAATTCTGTCTTTCATGAATCGAACCTCAGTATTCCAGTAAACCAATGCTCTACTAGATCACGGAGTCACTGAAAAAGTGTTATATACCTTTAACATTTTATAACAATTTGTTCACCCCAAAGCCGTGAGGAAGTAACAAACAAACATTCCTGTGAAACCATTTAGCATGGATATACAAGAACTAACTATACGTACCTAATATATGTATTATAAGTATTCGTTTTAACAATATCTCTGAAGGAAATAGATTAACACAATGGCCAGATTGTCTGACAGTCTGTAGATCTAATATTGTACTTTCTATTTTAGATTTTCTAGCTAGACTAAGATTATTTTAACATTGCTTGCTTCATGAATGAATTTAGTTACCAGCTGACTTTGTTTTCTACACATGTATGAGAAAATATTGCGAAGCTGGCAAACAAGCAGACGAACTACCTCATGGAAAGTGGTAACCGTCGTCTATAGAGTTTGCAACACCAGGGGTGATAGCAACGCGTTGCCACTTGCCAGACTTTGGGATGATATGGTGATAGGACGGGTCAAAGGAAATGGATGGAATAAAGGGGATAGCATAGAGAAATGGGATAGGGGCAGGAGAATGTGGTCCCAGCTCTGAGGTCGGAGGCATCGCTACGCACAAACTCCTCCCTCCATGATTCCAGCCCAGGGGACCGCGTGGACGAGTGGGGGATCCCGCGAACTTGTTAAAGAGGATGTCCTTCTCCGCGAGACAATCTAGATTCGTTGTGAAGCCTTAGGGCGTCACAGATGCAGTAACTATTGGTCTAATTCCTGTGCCGCCATAGTTAAGGCGTGTGAGCTAGGGGCGCAGATTAGGTTTAGTGGGTAGTTTGACGGCCGATCATCCCCCTGTCCTCTGCTCGGAGGCCATGTAAGCGGGGCATACGGCCGATCAAGAGCCCCACACATCCCTCAGAGAGCCTTCCCCCCAGGCCAGAGGATGGTGTCCCAAGAAAAGTTGTTCCCCTGCATCATCAAAAAAAGGAGGGAGGAAGTGGGGGGAGGACCATGGGAACGTACGAAACACGATTAACTTAAGGTGAACCCTGTCACGCCGATATTGTGAGAGCGTGTTATCAAACCAATTGAGTCGCCTCTAAGAGCTTTTATCCAAACAACGACTCTAACCTGGCTTCTACCACGTTTAGAACTATAACTTTGGTTAAAAATTGTATTTTCGAGATAATAATTTCCTACAAACAAGCGATTTATGTTTTATTTGAAATTAAAAGCCTTTTAACCAGTCAATGGGCCTCATAACAAGGAAGGCACATAATTAAATATGTAATCTACATACAGCCATGTTGAAATGACCATAAGTTTATTATTCAAGCCATGTGCCACGGTGTATTGATGGAATGAAAACTAATATCGGACATACCCTCTACATACAAATTTGTATGACCAGGATTTTCGGGTACATCAAAATTCAAGGGGATTCAATGAACTTAGTTTTAGGCTGTTATTATAGACATTAAAGGAAGTACTATTAAACAATACGGCCTTCGAATTTCTATGGCATTAAAATAATACAATCAGCAAAGTCAGTCGCAGTTTACGCGTAATTAATGGTTCTGTGGAGATAAGCAATGGGTTTTTTTCTTGTTATGCCATGATCGACTCCCATTAATTCTTTGTCAATTAATTATGTGACATATTTATGTACTTACATAAAAATAAAATGAATATGACAAGATTTAATGTTAAATTATATTTAATTAATTACCTAATGAAAAAACTACAAATAATTTATAAGTCTCAAATTACTGACGATTGAGAACGTGCCCAAAACGGTAGCCGCATTACCGCGTTGGATGACAACGCCGATGCCTTGCCCCAAGAACAGACCAGCCTTTTGGTCACATGAGACATCTGTCAAACGAGACGATAGATCTCGACAAAACCGATAGGCTTCGGGACCCCATGGCCCTAGAGTCTCTACAACGAACGGCAAATATGTGTCCATTGCCAATAGATGCATATTTGCATCGTTTCAAGTCCTCCTATCACGCGGCAGCTGCTCCAGATAACACGGCCGTGTCAGCAAGATGGGACGCAGCTAAAGTGTCAACACACGAGGCGTCCCACACAAAGGATCGTCCCATCTTCTTCAAAAAAATAATCTGAGATTCTGATGAATATGAAGTAAAAGTATTTTTAACTAAAAGTGTTGCTGGAGAGTTTCTTCCCGCGTTTTCTTCTTAAACAGCGATAATATAACATCTAGCAAAGCGGTATACTTAGAATAGAAAGTAGATTTAAATTTAAACTTTATGTATCCATCACCTTGAAAAAATGTTCTCTAGTGGAACTTGGTGTGAAAAAAAACTTTTAAATTTGAGTTTGAATTTAAATGTCAACTGTTCGATTTTTGTCATACGCCTCTGGCATAAAAATATATAGTGTTATCATCTATGATATATAGTATGTAAATGTGAAAATGAAACAGTTTATTTCAATTAGGACTGTACGGGAGAAATTTCGTTACTTGTGAAATAAACACCGTGATTCTAAATGCAAGATTATTATTAAACAGTATTTAATAATTAAAATTAATATATTTGTTTAATTTATGGAAGTCTTAGCCATGCATGCCGTCCTATTTGAAATAGATTTTAGTTTGAATGCTTGTTTATCTGTAATTTAGAATATATGCGACGCTAGATTTAAACAATAAGAAAAAGGAATAAGAACATACCCAGTACATACTTCAAACTATCGGAAATCGATTGAAATGTTTTCAAAGCAATATAGAAACGACATCCGTCGCTTGCATAGAACAAACAAAAAGCAACCAGATTGTTATTGCACGAAATCGCGCATCGATACCAAAAGATTTATTTACAAGAATTTGATTAATATCCAAGCAAAAATACGACTGACAAAAACCAAAACATTTTTATTTTCTAGTAATAATTTACAGAGTTTATTCCCAAAGCGTTTTGATGAACAGTCCAATAAATCATCGATATAAAATTTCACAGAGTAAAAATAAATTTCGATCGAAAATAGTTCTCAAGAACTTATGAATTATTACAAAGTTATTACTTACTGTTGACATTTTTAATTTAGCCTCTATTTTTATTGCAGTAAGTTCGACAGTCAATCGTTTTTTATTATAAAGTTTTAAAATTGATTTTGTTTATTTTTAAGCAAAGGGAGAGGATATCGAAATACAGGCATAGAGTAAGCACAGAGTAAAAATAGCGCGCGTGACAATGAAAACAGGAATAAGGGACAATTTATATTAAACCGTGCGGACGAGAGCCATGCCCCGGACGAGACCCGGGCGAATTTTATCCGAGCAGGAATGGAGAAAAAATACAGTTTCCTGCGGCCGGGTGGCCTGCCTAAGAGGCGACAAAACAGCCCGCAGCCTGGAGGAGATTAATAATGTCCTATACATACATATATTAAACGCGATGTCATAGTATTAAAACTAGAAGTTAGTCATGTTTATTGTTACCGACGAGAATATCAGGTGCTTTCTTGACAAGTGTTAATGTCAAAAATCTTTCTTTTTCACAATCAACGACGTAGTTAAGCTAAGCAAATCTGGGGACGAATAGGGCCTACATAAAATGATCTGGAGGGAACTTTCCACCAGGGATTTCCCCTTGCGTTATGATATGGGGTTTTTTAAAAAGGGCATTATTAAATTTCTTAGAGGTCGGCAACGCGTTGATGACACCCCTGGTGTTGCAAACGTCTATAGGCGACGGTAACCACTTTCCATCAGGTGGGCCGTCTGCCTGTTTGCCTACTTCAGGCATTAAAAAAAAATACAATGTATAATATGTCCATAATCTAGCAATAGTATTTGCCACAATGGCAGGCGAGGGAATCTTGGTCCATACAGCCAATTCTAATGTACAAGTCTTCGTATAACTCAGCTAAATTGTACGTCTTCGACTGAAGCCATTCGACAGAGTTTTTGTGAAAATTCGAAAGGCCACATTTGATTAACAGATAATTCTTATTCAAAACCTATCAATTGTAGATGACATTGTTAATTTTAGAGTTATTTTACACATTTTTAGAAAATAAAACAGCACAGCACAATCTCTCCTTTCAGTTCCCGCCAAAAAGTCCGCGACGGTCTAATGTAAATCTTTCTTTAAAGGAATATGTACCAATTCGGTTTGCTATTCACGCGTGTCTGTGGACATTTGGTTTTTTATCTTTTTGGCGCCATTCGCGTGCTGTCTTGATTTAGTCGGAATGTCAAAGATTTGTGTCGTCTATTATTTGCTTTGTCTGAATTGAAATTAAATTACAAGTAAAATTAATTTATTGTGCGTTTTTTTGGCAAAGCTGGCAAACGGGCAGATGGCCCACTCAGTGGACAACGGTTATCATCGTCTAAAGATGTTTGCAACACCAGGGTAAACACCAACGCGTTGCCAGCCTTTAGAATAGAATAGAATGTACTTTATTGTGCATATAATAAAATTAATGAAACAATACACAAAAACAGCTTATAAGCGCCGCGCAGAAGGTTTGCCGATGACTACTTCCTATTATTGTATATACTTATGTAAAGTATATACAATAATAAATTAAAATAATAAATTTATTGCAACAACTATTTATGTAACCTTTTTTGTCAACCCTACTGACCATCGACGCGTGACATCATGAGGCTATCGGCAAACCTTCTGCGCACGGATAGTAGAATTAGGTACAAATGGCAGTCTTATCGTTGACAGCGATCTCTCCCAGATAACCTTGGGATAGAAAGAAAAATATGGCAGAAAAGCTAGGGCTTGGTTTTGTTGCACAATATATTTAAAAAAAAGGTATAAACATACATATAGATTTATATACAGATCATTAAATACATGAAGCAGATATTAAATATATATTTCATGTATTAAAAGCTTTAGGATGAGATAGAGGTGGGATACGATAGGAGGGATCGGATGGAACGGTGGGCTGGGATAGAGAGAGAAGGAAACTTGGTCTAATTCCTGTGTTGTCCCGTAAAAGCATGTGGGCTAGGGGCGCAGGTTTAGGTTTAGTGGGTAGTTTGACGGCAGACATCCCCGTTGGCCTTTGCTCGGAGGTTGTGTTGGGCATACGGCCGTTCAAGACTCCCACACATCCCTTGGTGTAAAGCCTCCCTCCCCCCAGGCCCGAGGATGGTGTCGCAAGAAAAGACATTCCCCTGCACCAACAAAAAAAAGGAGGAAAAAGGAAATGGGCTATCGTTTTTTGAATCTAATTGGAAAAATATCCGAAGCAAATAAAAATTTGTCAAAAAGTTAATAATTTGTGACCAGTGATAAGAATGGGTTGAAATAATTTATCAAAAAAACATCTAAATTGAATTAACTTACTACTTCCAGGATTCTTAATCTATGTTATTGATACTTTAGCCACGCTATATCGTATTATTTGGTAAACGAGGTTAGCCATTATCATTGCTTACATAATTATGACATGTAAAATTATAAGATTCAAATGACATTTTAGGTAGGAACTCTAACAAATGTTTTGCTTATTTTGAAAGAACAGAAACATTGTAATAAAAAAAATAGGTACTAGTCGTATGGATATAAGAACTATTTATTTGTTTTTTTTTTTCTTGCTAGAGTTCAGTAGACAGGCAGACGGCCTAGTGGATGAAAAGTTATAACCGTCGCCTATAGACATTTACAACACCAAAGGTGCTGCAAATGCGCTGCTGCTCTCTTGAGGGAGACTGGAACCTGGTCACTAAGGCCGGAACACAATTTAAGGTTGTTACGGCGACATACTTTAGACCAGGGATGGTAGCCATCCAGTCGGGCAAATGCCCTACCACCTGGTTGTGGGTTGTTTTGTTGCCTCTTACGACAGGCTGCCCGGCTGCAGGAAATTGTATTCTTTCTCCGTTCCTGCACGGATAGAAGTGTTGAGTGATAGTTTATGTGGGAGTTCAATCTGTTTGGTGAAATGTAACTTTCAAGTTGCCAGTAAAATGTAGTGTTTGATACCAGTCAAATTTTTGATCCGGCTTAATTTAACGAAACGGAACTACGAAGCAACGAATTTCATTTAAGACTAGGCTTAAAAATCTTTCTTTCCAGACAATTGAACGCGGAACAAAAACAGAGCAAATGAAAAAAAAAATATTTTCCCGCTTTTTGGAAAAAATGTCACTAACTTTTTGTGCTTAGTCTGCACCACAAAAGAAGTCTCCCAGAGGCGGCGCTGCAATCGGCGTACTTAATCCTGCTAGGGTAATTATTTGCTAATACGTAAATCAATGTAGGTAATTATTGAATAATAAATACAAAATATTCCTTAATTAAGACTGTAAATTTATTTCGTGGCTACTTTACGAACAAAATTCTTTCAAATAGCGGAAGTTGCCACTTTTAGTTCCTTTATTTTCGTGGGACGTTTTCGTGGCGCGGACTCTATATAAACAGCGACAACAGATTATATTTAATGGTGAATTGTTCTCGGAAATGTATTTGCTTTCGGCACCTATCAGCGGTTTGGCACGGAAAGTTTATATTGCGTATCGCGAGCTGCTTTTATTGACAATTAGGTTTAGTTTAGTTCTGACGTATAACTAGATCTATACTAATATTAGCGCACACGGCAAACGTTGGTCTGCCATAAAAAAGAATATAGGAGGGTGACAAATATTTTACGACCTATTTTCATACCTACCAAATATACAAAAAAATCATTAAAATCGGTTAAGCCGTTTAGGAGTGTTGAATTAAACCTCTCATTTCAACAAGAACCTTTTTGTAGTGCGTTTTCTATACTTAAATGATATTAAAATATAGTACGTCTTTGCGTCTATGGTTGATTAGCTTTCAAAGTAAACTGTAAACCGCTACGCGTATATGAATGTAAGAATTAAAAAATCAACTCTAAAATCGTAATATGGCTGTATTATTTAGAGTCTTGAATTAAACACAAACACCGTTTCGAGGTTTTTAAATATTAGATTATAAATGCGAAAGTTTGGATGGATTTTTGTTGTTCAATCAGGCCATAACGACAGAACGGAATTAGATGAAATTTGGCGCAGAGATAGAAATTATAGTCTGAAATAGCACATGGCTACTTTATATCCCGGAAATATATGTGATTCCCGTGGGATTAACGCGAGCGAATCCGGGCGCTAAAACTAGTTCTATATAAGACGTTAACTTTTTTTTTATTTTAAAATTAATATTTTATTTGTGTCAAATATTTTCTTCTGTGAAACACAAAAAACGATATTAATAACAAGCCATAAACGTCCCACTGCTGGGCTCGAGCCTTCCAATTTTATAGAGGAACGGACAGTATAGCCACGCTTGTCCAAGGCGGCTTGGCAGATTTGACACATTGGTTATCTCAATGTGCAGGTTTCATAACGATGTTTTCCTTCACCGTTAGCGTGTTGTAATTATAACAATTTGCATATTATATCAGAAAACTGCCTAATGTATGTATGCTTGCCGGCGAGGATTCGAACTCACGCCTTATGAGTTTGGGACGCATGCACTAACCACTAAGCTGTAAAATGGCTTTAAAAAGTGATAAATTAATCAAAATAAGAAAAATCAAATACGATAATAAATTTTAATCTAATTCAAATAAACACGAATTTCGCTTAAAAAATCAGTGTACATTTTTTTTTCATTTTCAATTTAATCACATGAATACATTTTGTGAAAATAAAACATCGCACAAAAACATGAAGTTTCCGCAAAGTCCTTCTGTAATTATGATGTTTGTTGATAATATTTATTCATTAGCATTTATTTTAACTATGTAAATTAATGCAGCGGAAACTGTTTCATTTATAATTCTGTTTCCTGTGTATAATAATCTGTGGCGGATCTTTTACATCTCATTATAAAAATTCGCACCAAAAATATTCACCGAGCCATAACAAGAACATTTTTATTTTATAAAACGAGATGCTGAGATCAAAGGGCTCGTAACCGGGTCACAAAACAAATGGTATACATTTTTCAAGTTTTTACTGAGTTCGTAATAAGTCGATAAATCTAATTTGTAGGAATGATGTACAGTTATGAAGTAAAGTAAGTAGCTGCCGCTATCATCACCCGTGCGCAGGTTTGAAATACCCTCATGATGTCACGCGTCGATGGTCAGTAAATCTCAGCGTAATCGATGTACATAAATTTAAAAAAACATACCAATCACGTTGAGAACCTCCTCCTTTTTGCCTTTTTAAAGTCGGTTAAAAATACAATCATAGTATAAAAAATATTAATTTTAAAAATAAAACATTGTTTGAGATCGAATGTACTTACACCCACTTAAAATGACGTTGCATCGATATCTCTTAGCGTTTATTATTCCTTAGTACATGACTCAAAAAACGGAAAATTTCTGCACTGATTAATAATTATGTATTAATTCTTTAAAATGTTCCACAACTGTAAATCATCCATTTGTTTCTTTTATTATAATAAAATTCTAAAATTAAAATATCCACTACCAACCAGTCGCAATATATCAAGTCTCAGTTTTTTTGTACCCCAAAGGTCTGAATTACGGCCATATGTCTTTCTCAACAATAAGGAATACTTCTTCATTATGTTAGTTTGTCTGTACGTGTGTTTTTTGCTCTGATGTACGGAACCACGTGTTCGGCACACGTTATGCGTAAACCGGAAAATACACAGAATTTTTGATTGAATGGAGTCTCCATTAGTTGTAATTTTGTAATGACTGTTATGAAGGAAATTCCTCATCTCATTATTCAACTACGTCACATTTATTATATCTATTTTTAAAGATAATCAAACGGAAATATTGTGAACAGGTTTCTAAGTCGGGTATACTTTAATTATAATTGAATATATATACATAACCTCATCACTATATACGGCTATAAACGTTCTATAGTGGAGAACAGATGTAATGCCCAATACATCTGTTCAAAGTTGTTTGGAATGATTCATAAATCGGTAATTTCAAAGTATAGTTCGGAACGATATTTTGCAGAAGCCTAAAGTCCGTTTTTAATAAAGAATACATAACAACACGTTTAATGCATATTGTGTATTTGTGTATTTAAGTAAATGCTATGAATTAATTAAAATGTATAACATCATAATATTTATTATACAAATTAAATGAATATAAAAAACTATAAATATAATTAAATACTAATTACATAGTACCGATAAACAAAACAATCAGTTATTTGTCAAGAATAGTAATGAATTTATTCAACAAGTTGTAAATACTGTCCCTTTCGATTTGTGTCACAATTGATAAGTTAATTGTTTTCTTTTTGATAAGAAGAATTATGGAATGTTGTTGTGATAAATAATAATTAGTTCAAGGCCCGGAACACAAATTAATTATTTTCTTTCGGAAGAGTTAAAATCTCATTCGTGTGTTTTTTTATTATATCATTTATAATCGATTTAATGCTCTTTTTTGAATCCTTATAGCATATATTTTGCTTGTATAATATTTAAATCCTTATTAGCTTAAGAACTGTCTAATTTTCAGGATCAAAGCTATCCTACATTAATTTTATGTACAGTCGTTTTTGAAACTACTTATACGTATAGAATAAATTTTATAATAATCGTTTCATACCCAAGCAAACCATAAACATACAATTTCACTTTTGTGGTGAATAATTTAATTAAATGTTGAAAATAGAATATGTATTTAGTGCATTTAATACACGCAGAATTATCAAAATTATTACCCTATCAGATTTAAACTCAAGTTTTTCTTCAAACCAATTTCCACTGGACATAATTTTTTGAAGATCATACATATAGTTAAAAATTATCTAATACTTTACAAGTTATATACTATGTACAATTTCCTAATAAAAATAGTAAAAAAATACAAATAATTTATAAGCCGCAAATCGCTGTCGGTTGGAAACATGCCCAAACCACTGGCCACATATCCGTGTTAGATGGCAACGCCGATGCGTTGCCCCATGTACAGACCAGCCTTTTAGTCACGTGAGACCTCTATCAAACGAGATGATAGATCTCAAAAAGTTAAAAATAAAGTTTACTTCCTAATCTATATAGGATCGCTTCGCAACGTGTTATTATCTACATATACCGCAGTTTTCAATACATTTAGAGGTGTTTTATGTTTATTCTTGAGTTAATTTTATGTTATACATCATTTATGAATTTCGACAAAATGACAAGAGCCACAATGAAATCCAACCGATCGCAATATATAGCGTCAAAGCTTGACTTCGTTCTTTTTATTAGAATCAGTTAAAAGACATCAATCAAAGAAGCAGAAGAAGTGGCAAAAAACTCCATGAGAAAGGTTTCTAGTCAAAACAGAATCTCCGAAGATTTCGCTGTTCGGCTAGCAACAAAAACACATTGTTTGCCACGTGTTACGCGTTAGGACGCCGGTTGAATGCTAAAAGGGACACTGGTTCGATTCTCTGTTACAATGACGAGCTGGACCTTGGCTCCATACAGAGATCGGTTTATTGTTTTAATCTTTTTATCAGCCTTAACCTCAATGTTACATTGATATCCTAATAGATGCTTTAGTATAAAGAAAACGTAGATAGGTACTATCTTGATACTAGAAATGCGCTGGGTATAAGTCTTGCTAATATTAGTCGGTATATTATAAGCAGGATTAATGTCCCTTCTAGCAGATCTTTACAAAACACTTCAAATACTGTAGAAGAATGTCATGCAAGTTTCGGTATTACTAAAGTATCAAGATTAATTCATTATAACAGAGTAGCTGATCCATGCCGCTTCGCTTGGCGTCATTAAATATCTACAATATTGTTACAACTCAGGTCCCGACAAAAACAAAATCTACCTGTATATCTGAAACAAAGCACATTTATTACCTGCCGGCATTTAAACTAATTGTAACTCTTTTATGATGTCCTCTTTTGTTTACTTTGTATTTAAAATTTGTGATTATAAAACAGCCCATTGTTATTGTACTCTTTTATGGCAGTTTGTGGCCGAGTCATTAGTCAGGTGTGGCGGATTAAGCCGACTTAGATAAGGGAACGTTGCATTTGTGCAGTATAAAACGATGACCTGATGGAGGGGGAGTGAGTCGCGTGAGAACCACGAGCGAAACGAGACGTGTGTACTACAATCGGGAATCTAATAAGTGACGGACTTTGCGCGTTTTGTTGAGTTATCACCTTCTGCATTACGTTTTGACTTGTTATGTTCGGTTATATTTGTACCTGTGTTATACGTGTTTGTATAGTTCTAATAAACTCTATAGTAATTCTAACGGCATTTTAATCCGAATCTCGCGACTCGCAACAATATTATAAAATTCTAAACATGCCGTGTCTGTACATTAAAGCTATTTAAACAAAAACAACTGGAATACACTATATAAACGATGGAGAATATGATGATTTTTTTTAGATTTCTTGTCTGTTTGTCTGTTTGTATGTTTGTACAGGATTCCCGTAAAAACTACTGGGCCGATATCGATGTGGTTTTCTCTGATCGACAGCTAATTGTTAGACTTAAATTCTGCGCTACGATTTATCCTGGGAATCCCGGAGGAAATATTCTGGGAGCGGCTTGTAAGTGTTCGGGGGCATAAAAATTAGCTTATACCGACACAACTATCACTAAAACGATAGCTTACATTCTTTTTCAAATGCTGTGGTGTTTTGTGTCCCGGGAATTTCAAGTCAAACGTAGACGAAGTCGCGGGCATATCCTAGTTAAAAACTGTTATTAAGCACAATTAAATATAGGGTATGTCACTCAGGAATAATGTAGTTTTCTACTGGTGAAAGAATTTTCAAAATCGATTCAGTAGTTCAAGAGATTACGTCCTACAAACAAACTCACAAATTTTACCTCTTTATAATATTAGTTAGTATATATTTGAGTTTATGTTCTTTCAGTTGGTTAGATGTATGTATCTGATTTATAATAATAAATCTTAAATTTTTATTAAATGTACTCATTTAATTAACATGGTATTTCAGACAGTGACTAACATATACTTTTATTATAAGGAGGTAAAACCATATACCTACCTTTTATGAGGCTATTAAAATTATATAGCAGGTTATGTGCAAGAACATATTTAGGTGTACACTTGTTATACTTAAAAAGCTAATGTCGGTCTGTTAGTCTGTCAGATAATAGAACATACATACATTTGAATGTATATGACATTCTTAAGGCTGCCAGGTATTTTCAATGTATAATTACGTAGGTCGAATACAACCTAACCTCTTTTCGAGTACCCCGACACTTAGGTCGACTTATTAGGTATCGACGAATAAACTAATAAAAAAATTATTTTAATAAAAATCTTTTGTATGTTCTGTATTTTAAGGAAACAATATACAACTATATAATTTAATTTATAATATATGCACAATACAAGTCGGTCGCTGTAACCGAAATCGGTTAACGTGGTTTTACAAGTTGAAAAACAAACTGATTCCGATGTGATATTTTCATTGCTCTATCGTAAATTCTCTGTCATACAATCTGTGATACTTTATATCCCTTGTTTTTACGGGAATCTTCAGGATTAATGTATTTTAATCCTAAAAAATCCATTGACCCACCCATTGATTTTAAATATTGGCAAAATACTGTAATCTTTGTTACCTGTTCAATGTGGACGAAGTCGCGGGTAAATGCAAGTTGTGAAATATATTTTATTTAATAATAAAATAATAACAGCCCACGTATGTCCCACCGCTGGACTCAGGCCTTCCGCTATAGGGGAGCGGACAGTATACCCGCCGCGCTTGTGTAAGGCGGCTTGGGAGGTTTGACACATCGGTTATTTCCATGTGCAGGTGTCATGATAATGTTTTCGTTCACCGTTGTTAGTATGTGGTAATTTTAACAATATGCACATTAGGTCAGAAAACTGCCTGAGTGGTACATGCGTTCCGGCCAGGATTCGAACCCGCGTCCTTTGAGTTTGGGACGCGTGCGCTAGCCGTTACGCTACCACGACTTCGATTTTTATATTTATTATTCAGTAATTACCTACATCGATTTTACTTATTATTACTTTACGGATATAATTTATGATTTACGCATTAGCAAATTATCACTCTGGCAGGAATAAGTACAGCGATTGCAGCGCCGCGTCTGTGGGACTTCTTTCGCGGCGCGGACTCTATAACGACGTTTTATCAAACGCTTCTTTTTTTAAAGTTATGGCTTTGCACGATTTATCTATTCTAGTCAAATAATCATGCATATTTCTTTTATAATAGCATTCAAGCAAACAAAGTTCAGACTAATGTAACAGAAGGCTTCATCTGCGATAATGTTAAAGATTTAGACTATGACCGAATGCTACTTATTTAAATCTTTAAAAAATAACGTTGTTAAAGAATATAGCCACATAAGTGTAAACATACGTTATCTTTCAATATTTAACGACATTAAGAAAGTCGTAGTCATCGGCATATGTGCGTAAAACGGCTTATATCTGTAACTTTATCGCAGATGAAGCCCCACGATTAGCCAAATAATAGGTTTTAGATTGACGTCACAGATTTGACACTATGTTTTCCAACAACGTCAGTTCGTAGAATTGCAACAAAATGCACACTATATAAGATAAACTCCATAAGCGGTGCATGTTAACCATTAGAACCACGAGTTGTGTTCCGGCATTAGTGGCCAGGTTCGAGCCTTTCCTTCGATGCCGGCAACAATATTTGGTGTTATAAGTGTTGGTATATCTACCAAAAAGTTTTTGTTGTGGTCGATAAGGCTTGTTACTGGACACAATATACTATTTTTAAATGTGGAACATTGATGTTCTTTTGTTATTTTTTATCTGTATATTTTTCTCCTCCATTAAAATCGTCATTATATACGCGCGTGCAATTTTTTATTATCATTTAATTATTTACAATCCGCTTAGTTATTTAATATTTAAAGAAGTGTTTAACAATAAGTAATATTAAATGTTTATTAGTTATTTTTTAGTGACGTTACTGCTTCAGACTAACGGAAGACCAGCTTTGGTTGTTATCAACCAGCTTTTGCCGAGTTAGGGAATGTTTAGAATTAGTTAGCTTTTATTAAATTTGTGTATAATTGCCATTTTAAATAACTCTAAATAAACATTATGTTCTTTCTTTTTCTTTCTTTCTAAGTATCCGTAGGTCACGGTAACCGCTCTCCGTCACGTGTGCCGTTGGATTTACTGCTTTAATTCGACAATAAAAAATACTACAATCCAAGTCATAATAAATAATGATATTTTTCTCGTCAATAATTCATATAATATTTACCAGCACCTGCGGGAAATGACGGTAAGTAAGGATGTTTGTTTGTCGTGTCACGCGTTTGCAAGCCCCTTGAATTATAAATAGTACTTGATATGGTGAAAATTAGCTAGTACCTATATAATGATTGGTGTTGACATGGAAGAACAATAGTATGACAATGATCCAATAAAGTCGTAGCTGAAGTTAAGTAAATTCGAAATAAACTAGATGGCGCTCAAGTCATTCTGCTCTCTCATTTAGATTTTTTAATTATATATTTTTTATGGCAAAGTTCAGCACATTTTTAACCCCAAAGGTGCTACCAATGTGCTGCCGCTTTCTAAAAGGAATACATAGGGCAGTCTGAATCCAGGATCGAAACATTTATGGGTTAATACTAATATCAAAAAGTCCAATCGCCTTCGAAATAAAATAAAAAATTGATTACTATTTTATATTGTCATTACACATGCAAGTTAGTTAATGGGGTAAAGTTAAACAGGTTGTAAATCATATACGTTAAATTTGCTTAAAGATTGGTTAAAAACTCCTTGACATTATCAAAATGTTCAAGAATTAACATTATTTTATTACATTTATATATATATATATAAAACAAAGTATGAATATATCGAAAAATATGTATTCTGAAACTCAAATTTGTTTAAAATTGAAAACTGGCTGATCGTTAAACAATATATAGGGATGAAATTCTTCGAACCCTCAAATTTTCATTTACATATTACTTAAAGACATTTTTAACAACCATTAGGTTCGCTGAGACATATCGTGTTATTTAAATAGATAAATTTATGGTTTCACCCTATTTTTAGCATTCATTGAGAGGTAGTAAGTTCTTATTGACTACAGAACCTTTCGCTGTATAGCAATGGACAGGCAATCAATAATTTTTTTTTCAATGACATCTTGAGACATGTATATCCGCCTTCAATAAATCTGGTAATTAAAACATGAAGTAATAATAAAATGTAAACTCCCAAAACAGTACCGAGAAGGGTATGACTCAAGTATTTTTATAACAACTAATTACGTTTTGATGTAAATGCCGCTGTTCTATATTTAATTATATCTTAAAATAACACAAATCGAGCTTACCAACTTCTCAGAACGAATACAATTCCCGTGCGGGCCATCCGCTTATATTCCAGTGAAAATGTCCAAAAAGAACACAGTCTATTGTCACAGAAAAAATAGTTAGCACTTATTATATAAGTCACTATCACTATAAGACGATTCCCGAAACCGATTGGGACGTCGATTTTTTTTCATAAAGCACCAACCGTCGGAACGTCTGAACCGTGCGAGCTTTGAAGCAAAACTGAAAGATCTCGGCGCGCGAGAGCTTTCAGCGATGCGCTTGCGGCGTTCAAGAACGAAACAATCACAATATAGCTATCTATTTCTTTACTGCGGGGAAAATTGTAATAGTATATATCTGTTTCGCTCTAACGGCGTATACGAGCGTGAAAATCGGGGGAAATGTTCGTAAACACGTTGTTCGTTACGTAATTGCGTTGCATTATGATTTATTTAATCTTATACATCTGTGTGTGCGTAATTAATTATTTTTGTTTTGTTAATGTTGGCACATTTTCAATGATTTTTTTGGCGTATAGTTGACTGATTGGAAGTGGGACAAAGTTTTTCATCGACTATTGTGCGCTCTGCATACATTACGTTATTTAGGTTTTGTGAGGAAATTTATGATACTTGGTCTAAGCTATAAGATTTTTGTGTTTTTATTTTAAAAATCTTCTAGTACTGTTTTATCTCATCACCCGAGCATTAAAACCAAGTTGCATTCGGAGTGTTTGCTTCGAAGCCTGGGGTCTGGTTTCCTACTGTTTATTCTCCATTTCGTGCGATATTCAGTATCTTTAACGTAGCGGCTACTGCCTGACTGCAGCAGACCCATCTTATGCAGGAAACCAGGATGAGTAAAGAGAAGAGAATGATGAGTGGAGGATAGGAAATTTTGTAAAGCATAGAGGAGGTTATAATAGTAGTAGCTTGAAGTCCCAGGATTTATCCGAAGCCCATGCGCAAATATCAGACAAATATTTGACAGGAACTCCCATCTTAGGGAAGAGTACTACTATACATATTTATATTTACGACTTATACAAACAGTTGCATTATTAACTGTTATTCGCTTATTGTCGAGGTGAAATACAGTTTACGTACACTATGTTAAAAAAAATACACCAGTTACTATTATCGTATAATGCTTTATGGTATCTAATTTGTTGTCAATAGTATTAATACCACAATTTCCAGAAATCTTAGTACCGTCTAGCCATGGGTTGGGCGGGTACATTGCCAGAATCGACCATTCCTACAAGGAAGCTGGTTTCCTTTCATTATTCCCAGAAAGCGATGTTCCTTCCAAGGATTGTATGAACCACTATCGTTCCTGCTTCCTTGGTTTCTTTGAAAATATACGTAATTAGATATAACTTGTTCATACCAATAAATACAATTAAAATCTGTGATTTCAAATAAAATGACAAAATTTAAATGACAACTGCTATCCCCATGATGCTTAGGTTTCGTTTCTTAATTAATACAAGTTGATTTAAAAAGAAAAATACTCTACTATCTATATATATATAAAACAAAGTCGTGTTAGTTACACCATTCATAACTCAAGAACGGCCGGATTAATTTTTATGATTTATGTGTTTTTGGAATTGTCTTCGTCTGGAATAGGATAATAAGTATTAAAGTATGATATTAATCAATAAAAAAAAATAATTAAAAAGCATCAGTCACAACATCAGTTTGGCCATTGCTTTGTTATGTATTTCCCGGCCGATTTCAGCAATGGTGACTGCATTTAAGCTTATTTTCATTTGTCTGATTTAGGTGAATTATTTTTGTGTATATTCAAGCGGGTCCGGGATGGTTTAAATTCAAATTTGAACCAGGTAGATGGCGCTCCAATCGGGTTCTAGGGTTTAGGTGAAATTATTTTTATGTGTGTTCAAGTGGATCCCGGGGTGGCTTAGATTCACAATTGGATCCGGTGGCGCCGCTGAACACCTGTTTTTTTTTATCGCAGGAGTTCAACAGACAGGCAGACGGCCCGCTTGATGGAAAGCGGTTACCATCGCCTATGGACACTTGCAACACTAAAGGTGCTACAAATGCGCTGCTACTCTCTGAAGGGAGACTGGAACCTGGTCACTAATGCCGGAACACAACTCAAGGTTGTTATGGCGACATAATTTAGACCAGGGGTGGTAGCCATCCAGTTGGGCAAATGCCCTACCACCTGGTTGTGGGTTGTTTAGTCGCCTCTTACGACAGGCCGCCCGGCCGCAGGAAATTGTATTCTTTCTCCGTTGCTGCACGGATAAAACCTCTTTAACGGTGGGACCGATTTTGATGACATTTTTTGTGTTTCTTCAAGTAGATTAGAGAATGGTTTAGTTCAATAATGGGTACCGGTTGATGGCGCAGCAATCAGTTTTTAGATTTTTATATTTCAAGGGCAAGACAACATCTGTTAGGTACAGCTACTATATTTAATAAAATACATCTAATACACGTCATACACGGAAACAAACTTATTTAACAGTGTTATACATTATATTATATTTATAGGTATATGTAAAAAAACTTTAAATACTTATTATTTAAATGAACTATAATATTTTAACAATTAAAACTTTGAGATATCATAATATGACGATTAATAATATAGGATGACTTTGACCGTATCTATATAAAAAAACGCGTTTATGTTCTTCATTTAAAAATTATATCCTGTGGCCAGTATTAACCAATCTATACTAATATAATAAAGAGGTAAAGTTTGTGAGTTTGTGACGTTGTAGGGGGTAACCTCCGATACTAGTGAACCGATTTAAAAAATTCTTTCACTGTTGGCAAGGTACACACTATCCCCGGTTGACATAGGCTTTATTATATTTTCAAAAAATTAGGGATCCTTACTAAAACTGCAATAGTGTAACCCAAGGAAAAAAAAAATCTAAAATCGCGTGCGTTGCGAAAACTCTTGATGATACAATAAAAAAATGTACTACGACTTTGCAGAACACATAAATATTTACAAAAAATGTCGCGACAGCATATGTCTAACTATTATAGTTAAGCCACAATAAGTGTCCTTTTATTTTAAAAATGTAATTAAAATGCCGCCGCTAGAAAAGGCTCTTTATTTGTATCTTGGCATTTATCCTTAGCAAAATAAATTACTTATCAACACTGCTTCAATACCTTTATATAACTTTTTGAATTATTCAATTCGGACATTCCATTCGAAAGATATCATGAGTTTAAAAATGTAAGTATTAGAAAAAAGTTGCGTGGTCGCCGCGCACCCTAATCGGCTAGATAGGCTTATGCGATGTAGGCGTCACTGGAGTACGGGCAGTATGGGAGGGGAAATATTTTGAATTCACTTAGTAGGTAATTACACTCAACAAAATTATACTAATAATGGGGTAATTTCTGGATCTACTAAACATATGTTGAAATTTTTTAAATTTTTTTCTGATGCCCAGCGAAGTGGGCACGTGTCAGCTAGTATCAAATATGTTAAATACTTTTTGTTGAAAATTCTAACAGTGTAGTGTACATAAAAATACAGAGTTAATACTTGTCTGTCTCTTAGTTTTATGTTTTTAAATAAGATATCCTACATATTGTTAAGTGGTATTTTAAAAATATTTAGTGATGGATACACTTATATATCAAAAGGCAGTTCATTGGTACAGCAGTGCTCCCTAAAATATTATCTTTTTTGTACCGTATTTGGTCCTTGGCGCTGGTTAAGTCAGCTTTAGTCTATTTTAAGTACAGATGCTGTATACTTAATAAAAATACCCATTTTTATCACTTTTTGTCCTTCGATATATCCAAAAAAATTGGATCGGAAGAAGCTCAGAAATAGTTAAACAGATTTTACTGAAAATTTTAGGCAATGTAAAACGCATATACTGTAACCAACGTCATAGCTGTCAGTTCGTGTACTTACCTACACTTGGCGAAATTATTATTTATGATAACTATACCGCTCCAATGAATTTTAGCGTGTTATTATAATACTCACATAAATAAATGAGATTTAAGTAACTAAGTATGGAAAATTGATTTAAAAACGACAATTTTTGTAGTTAGCCTGTTATAAAATACATATTCAAATAACCCATTCAACTTATGTTTAATTTTTTTTTAAATAATACACTTCAATATATGTCCAACATACAGTACTTTTAAAAATCTTAAAAGCGATTTAATTAAGGGCGTCCATTTAGTTTTTCCAATTTCCATCAAAATTAATTTCTGCCAACACATCAGGTGGATACTCCATCTTCTGTGCCTTGTATACCAATAGTCTAAATATAAAAATACTTAATTCTTCTAGAGCAGAGATTCCCAAACTATTTGGACAAGAGACCCCTTTTCTAAAATGAACAGATACCTCAGACCCCCATAACCAAATTCCTTTAAAAATCTTATCTCTAGTTTTTTAGTATTAATACAAAATGCTTACCAATTAAAAACTTTGCGGTTGGTTAAATGAGTACACTTGACACCTTTTCTTATCAAATTTGACAGAATAAATAGACATAAAATTCAGTAAATATCAAGTATAATTAATACTTATTAATACATATTATGTAAAAATACTTAAACTTTTACCTAAAGTAAAGATAGAAAAAAAAAAAACCAGTGTGTACAGTTACTTAAAACTTTCAAATAAGAACTTGTGTTAATTAATATGGGGCGATTTTTAGACCTCGTCGACCCCCAAAATCAGTTTTCGTTTATGTCGACCCCTGCAAAACCGATTTCGACCCGGGGAGTCGATATCGCCCACTTTGCGAATCTCTGTTCTAAACCAACAGTAAAAGCTTCCTCACTAAATATCACATAAGACCCATCAACCGAAATCATTCAAATAATTTCAAAACAAACTCTCATACATACAAACTTAAAACACTCACATCGTCAATCAATCAATCAATACGCGGAATCAATCGTCCATGTCGGAGGGCGCGCCACAAATTTGTTCTAAAACCGCAGCGCAATGCGCTCGCGCAGACCAAGTATCCGTTTCCGGTTTTTAATAGTATCTAAACCGCTATCTATCGTGGCGCGTGTCAAGCAGATAGTGATAGATAGTTTTATTTTTAAATAGGGATTCGAAATACAAATATTTAAAAAAGAAACGCTGTTGTCTTTGGAGCTTAAGAACTTTTTTCACGGAATCTTTTAGTGTTTACATTTCCGTAGGTATTGAGTGGTTGAGTTTTTGATGCTGGGGCCGCACCTGTGATAATGTTAAAAATCTCGACTATAGCCGAATGCATTTTATTTAAAGCTTTAAAAATAACACCATTATCCTATAGCCACATTAGTGTATACACATACACATACGTTATCTGTCAATATTTAATGTCATTTAGACTAAAAACGACACCACACTACCTATCACAAATAATGCATTACACCCATCGCCACATCTGCGTGAAACGGCCTATATCTCTTGCGTTAGCCCAGATGGGGCCACCATCACAGGAACTTAAAAATGATGTTTATTTATAAAAAAAAATTTTTTATTATATATAAATAATATTAGTTGAAATTTATTAATAATTATATATTGCTATTAATAATTGTATGTTGGATATTAGTTGTTTTAGCAAAGAATTCTGTGTTTATGTCAAAAATCCCAACGATTTAATAAAATATGCTTTTGGAAGGTGTTGTTACAGAAACTGCCTTATTTAGCGTCAATCAAAGATCTATAATTTGGGTAGGGGGTTGGCTTGAAGATTATTTTGAAACATGAATAGCCATATATACTTGACACGGGCTAGATATGCAAACCCATAATCAAAAATAATAAAAAGTAAATAGTGTTATATTTAAATAGGGATTCGAAATATAAATATTTAAAAATAAAAACACTGTTGACTTTAGAGCTTAGAAACTTTTTCAACGACGGAAACTTATAATGTTTGTATTTCCGTCTTAAATAAAGTGTTTTGCTTGCAGTATTCTTTCATGTGTGTATTAGATATTAGGTACATCCTTTTCTATACTATCTTTTCATTATAGCTCTCTTTGATCTGTGAATACGATTGCATCTAAAACTGATATTTTCAGTGCGCTTTGCTTTTTTTTACACAATACTGGCAGCATAGAAGTTCATTTTATAAGTCTCTGATATTATACTAAAGAGTAGTAAGAGATTTTTGGGAGGGAACTTGAATAGTGATGTATACCTATAGTTTTAACATGGAAAAAGAATACTGGGATATATACTTCCATAACATACACTTCCATGGTATATACTTCCATGATGTATATATACTAAGGATTGACAATAGCTCAGTTACACACTTAGTTTAAAATACACACTGCTATCACAATAGAGGAGAGGGCAGTGAAATCAACCGAGATACTTTTTATAAACTTCAGAAAATCGCAACCTCATAGATTTTGTACGAGCATACCTACTTATGACGTTATAAATAGTACAAATAAAAGGAGTCGAACAGCTCATTAATTTCATTGTTTGAAAAGTAATTAAAATTGTTCTATTCTTGTTCGGTGATAGCTCCAATGCTTTCTGCGTTAATTTTACCAATGCCAGAGTAAATATGTAAAAGTGACAGGTGTAGTAAATATAAAAAAATATTTTATACTAAAAATATCTGAACAATGGTAGAATGGTAACGTTTTTTGATGACTTGAGGACAGTATAAAATAATAATTATATTCAACTAGCTACATTATAAATAAATATTATTGATTGTTAAAAATTCACATAAAGTATATATTTAGTAGGTAATGTACGACAGGACGATCACAATCTGTGGGTAAGATATCATACATTTGGGAAGTAATATTGGAGCAATGAAAGAATATATTATGTTCCACTGTTCCTTCACCTAGACCACATTCGCAGAATCTTTTGTTGTTGATGATCCCATACTCACAGACGGTCTAGATACGCTTGCCCTTAGGAGAGACTTCGCTTCTCTCTGCGTATTCTACCGACTGTAGAACGGGGAGTGTTCCGAAGAGCTCTTTAGAATGGTCACTTTCTACCATCGCACCTCTCGCCATCGGTTGGAAGTTCACCCCCACTTCCCTGAGCCGCTTCGCTCATGTACGCAACAGTTCTGTAGAACATTTCTCTTGCGTACCGTGGGGATTTGGAATGAGCTCCCAGCCGAAGTTTTCCCACAGGGCTACTATATGGAGTTTTTCAATAAAGGTGTTATAAAATTTCTTCGACGCCGGCAGCGCGTTGGTGATATCTCTGGTGTTACAAACGTCCATAGGCGACGGTAACTGATTTCCATCAGATGGGCCGTCATCCTGTCTGCTGTACTACAGCTATAAAAAAATCTATGATATTATTTTAAGTTATATAACAAGATGACAGTTTAACGCTTGCTGTTTTATATGTAAAAATATTAGAATTTTATGCAACCCTTGTGCGCACCTCTATTGACACTAGCAGTTCTAGTCAGTTCTGTTTTTAAAGAAAATCTCATTTACATTTTTCATCCAACATTATATTATTTAAAACATATTTTTTAAACTTAATCAGCTGTAAATCGAAAGTATAATTGATTGTTTAAAATTTTCTCTATTGCACGAGTTGAGCAGACAGACGGACGGCCCACCTGATGGAAAGCGGTTACCGTCGCATATGGACGTTTGCAACACTAAAAGTGCTGCAAATGCGCTGCAACTCTCTAAACGGAGGCTCTGGAAACTGGCCATTAATGCGGAACACAACTCAAGGCTGTTATGGCGGCATACTCTAGACCAGGGGTGGAAGCCATCCAGACGGTTAAATACTCTACCACCTGGCTGTGGTTTTTTTCTCGCCTTTTACGACAGGCCGCCTGGCCGAAGGAATTTGTATTCTTTCTCCGTTCCTGCACGGATAATCAAACAATTTTCACTATAAAAGAAATGGATACGCTTTCATATATTCTTGGGCCCAGATTGTAAAAAGATAAGAGTGATTTTATGATTTACTTTTATTGTGTTGATATTTTTTATAATTGTTGTGCGTCTAGTTATTTTTTATTAATTAATCGTGTGGCGTTTTTTCTTATTATTAATTTTGAAATTCATTCACCTATATCGATTATGGTAATTTATAACTTATTTTATTTATGATCTTCTTTTTCAGATTTCTCGTCTTCCAGATAGAATTTGAATATGTTTTCTATTTTGTAATAGAAAAAATATCACACGCCTTTTTAAGCCATATCTCAAATAATTTCTATGGTCAAAAAGTTCAAGACTCCTCTAGTGAACTAAAAGAGCGAACTATTACGACATAGCACTGAACGTGAATTAAATGAATGATCCGGCTCCGAATGACAAATAACTTTACCCAGCACTATTCTTTTTAACAATTCTACGGACTCGAGTTCCGTACTCTTTTTTAGAACTTAATTTTCAAGAAAGTTTTAACTATATAAACACGTTTCTTGGTGATCAACCCAGCACTTGAAGATATTAACTATGCGTGCACTCACAATAAACATGTAACAATATGACTCTATTTCAGTGGAACTGTTATTATTAGGTAGCGAAAACAAGCTGTTACATGCGATGTTGAATGCTAAACTTCCCGTAACTAAAATTTTAGTACAACATTTGTTTGTCGTCTAGATTTATGTGGAAATAAGATGAAGTAAGTGCATTAATGCGACAAAAGCCAAAAAGCTAAGTTAGAATAAAAATCATGCATGATTTTGTATTGTTTTACTGTTGACTTGATACTATTTTCGCGCAGAACTGACGTCTTCTGAACGATAGAACTCCTGCAAGATATGTAAATCGAAAATTCTTGTTTATAACCGACTTTCAAAAGGAGGAGGTTCTCAATTCGTCTGTATGTTTTTTTATGTGTGTTACTTGGTTTCTCCGTCAATTGTACACCGATTTTTATTTTATTTTTATCGAAGGGTTAAGTATACTCCCGAATTGGCCCCATTGTCACCATGTCAGGATCTTATAAGACGATATCAGGGAAATCTAGAATAACCCTTATTAAAGAACACCATGTGCCTAAATTCTTGAAAAAAAAAGGTTGTATATGCGTACACGTCTTTCACTTTCTACAGGCGCTTAATTTTTTTGTATGGATGTTACGCCATTTCTCCGTCAATTGCGAGCCGATTTTCAAATTGTTTTTTTTTTACTCGGAAGAGTATACTCTCGAGATGGTCCTATAGTCACCAAGTCAGGATTCTGATGAGTGGTTCTCACGGAATTCGAGAGAACCACTCGAAAATTGTGAACCGACTTCTTTGTTACACGATATCTTCGTCACTTGTGGATCAATATTGATTCTTTTTCTTTATTCATAAGTATATACTCCTGACGTAGTCCCATGGTTAGGATCTGATTAGTGTATCATAAGGAAGTCTAGAGCAACCCTGGTTGAAGAACATATACACCAAAGATTGAGATGCCAAATTTTTATACGCGTGCCAGAAGTACAATTTCTACAAGTGCTTAATATTGTTACAACTTAGCCAAAATTCCACAAAGCACGCCGGCAATAGTGAATGCACACCTGCCGGCCATAAAGCACGGTTTATGACCTGCCCGCAGATGGACTTCTTTTTGTTTACTTTGTGTTTAATATTTGTAATTAGAAAAGCCGTCTATTGTGTATTGTAATCCTTTATGGTAGTCAGTGGCCAGGTGTGATTCTAGGAAACCATTGTTTACCCGGTCGTGACATATTGTAAGCTGAGTTTATACTCCTTGACGGAATGCCCGAATGGAGAGACCGGCAGTCTATCGAGGACCACGATCAAAGCAAGACGTGTACATTCGATAAGCGATATAAAGACGCATTTTGCGCGTGTTATTTAGTTGTGCATTACATTTGGACCTATTGCGTCCGGTTATATTTGTACCTATGTTATACGTATTTGTATAGTTCTAATAAATTCTATAGTAATTCCAACGGCATTTTAATTCGAGTCCCGCACTCGTAACAATATATTATTTCCAAAGCTATTTGCGCAACTAAAAAGTAAAAAAATAATTATTTAACCGACTTCTTTCTATAACATATTGAAGTCGATGTCAAGTAAAACATAAAAATTACTATGTTTTGTAAATTTGTTGTTGTTCTTTTATGTTTTACTTGGCACCGACTTCAAGATGTTGTAGAAAGAAGTCGGTTAAATAAAAATTTTTGGTTTTTAGTGTGAAGTCGGTTTTGTATATATTACATTCTAAAAAATTTCATTGAAATCCGTTGAGACGTTATAGAGCTTATTCGAAATAAACTGTCAAACAGATTGATAGACAAAAATCTAAATACGGTCATTTATGATTGGGCATTATATAAATAGTAGTAGTAGGTAGTCGTGAGTACTTTCTCTCCACTCATACCATATAAGGTGCACGTGAAGTGGGCACATTGCATATAAGACGTGCTAGTACCATGCTGGGTTTATTATCTTGATTTCAGCTCTTAGGCTTAGCACGCACTGCGATTAAACGCGCGCGGCTTGAAAAAGCACAAAAATGTAACATAAAATTACACAATAAAAAATAACTTAAATATTATGAATATTCAGAATCTATCGAAAATAAAACTAATACAAATAAATTAAAACAAAAACAAAAAAACCTAACAAATATATCTATACATCTATAGAAATAAACAAAAGCGAAGTGTCTGTTTCTAATGTCAAAATAACAGCTTTTTACTAAATGCACATGAAAGTATAGACGGTATTTATTTCAAAATATCAATTTTTATTCTTTTGCCCGTCTGTCTGTCTGTGTGTTTGTTCCGGCTAATCACTGAAACGGCTCAACCGACTTTGACGGCACTTTCACTGGTAGATAATTGATGTTATAAGAAGTAACTTAGGGTACTTTTAAAATTAGGGTTCCGCGAAAAAAAAATCCACGCGGACGAAGTCGTGGGTAACAGCTAGTACACGATGTAGTGGATGCACTTACCACACGCTCGGATTTCCAACGCAATTATTCGCTTATACATTTATTACAAACTTTCGTAATAAATAAAACTTGTATTTAAATATAATTCTCATAAACAAAAGTAAGTCAAATTCAAGGTCAATCTTTTGACATTTGACAAGTGCTACCTTAAGAAAAACATAGCAACAACATTCTTTTGATCTACGCTATGTTTACCATTCATGTATAATCATAATTTCTAACCATAAAATAAATAATATTTAACTGTCTACTTCAATCTTCTTATTTATTTAATTAAAATTAATTTATCAATTACTTAATGATCTACTTTTGTTATTGTTAATTAATATCTATATGCCTGTGTAAGCCAGGACGTAAGGGTACGACTAACCAATGAGAGATGTGTATAAAACTCGCTCTCATTGGTGGAAATTCAAAAATGTAAAAAGACACGGGTTTTGGATTCAGTTAAAAAGGTGACACCATTTTTGTACGATTAAAAGATATTTACAAAAGTGAAAATAAAAGCTAGTTTTAATATTGAAGTTATATTTATTCAAGAGCCTTAAGTACATCACATCTAATATCATTGCACACTCTTCAACTATAATATTATAAACTAATTTCGGTCCAGCCCGACCAAACCGTTGTCGTAGGGCAATGTACCTAGAAGGCTGGCTGCATTACCTCGCTGAAAACAAACACTAATTCTTTGGGCGACGTAAGCCCCAGACATGCGGTCACCTGTAGCGTCGACCAGCCGTTTTGTAATATGTTATTAAAAAATTATTAGTTATTAAAGTTATTACCAAAATTTCCCAAGGAGCTCAAATATGTACCCTGTTCCCAGGGTCACATATTGTGATACAACTTGATGGAAAGCGGTTAACATCGCTTATGGACATTTGCAACACCAAAGGTGCTACAAATGCGCTGCTACTCTCTTAAGGGAGACTGGAACCTGGTCACTAATGCCGAAACACAACTCAAGGTTGTTATGGCGACATACTTTAGACCAGGGGTGGTAGCCATCTAGTCGGGCAAATGCACTACCACCTGGGTGGAGTTGTTTTGTCACCTTTTACGACAGGCCGCCCGGCCGCAGGAAATTGTATCCTTTCTCCGTTCCTGCACGAATGAAAATATGATGATAATGCTGGATATAGTAAAAAAAAGTAAAAAAAAAAAATGTATTATACAAAGAGGCAGACAGGCGAAGATAACGAATTCATAAGGATTTCCCTTCTTGTCAAGGTGGCTACGGAACCTTAATATGGCAAGGTATAAAAACAAGACACGTGGCATAAATACATATTCTGCAAGCAACAAAAAGCTTGCAGGGTATATATTATAGTTCTTACGATAGCTTTATCTAACAAGTTGACAAGTTACAGAGAAAGCCGTGATTTATTTCATTTTTATTACTTCACGTACAAGGTTTTTACTCGGTTTCACTTGCTATTGTATTATTTGAAACTATTTAAGTTTTTATTTATTAGAATCTTTCACCTCACGTACGTGGATTGATTTATTGCTTTATAACAAGGTTACAACTTCGACTAATTCACGTACGGAATCAGTTCTGTTATACTGTTTCCAAGCGTTCATTTTACTTTTGACGTTTGCACGTCTATCAAGTTACATATTTCTTGACAGTAAAGTCCACATGAAACAAATGTCATACTTGTCGTACTTTATTGTTGTGAGTGACGCAATAGTGATGTGACACTTTAAGTAAGTAAATCGAAATTAATCGCTTTGAAAATGAAAAATGTTCTACTTTATTATTATTTTTTTTTTGCTTTATTACAAAAATGGCTATTTAATATATTTGTAAAATATGTTCATTGAAATGTGGGTATATTTATTACTCGATATAGTATTTTTAGCAAAAATATGTAGATACGTTAAATTGATTGAAACTTACTTATAAATGAAGTCGATTTTTATAACAAATCGAGTCGTTAACGCAAGGACATGTCTAATTGATTCGTCATTGAGCTGTCAAAAGTAAAATAACTGTTTGAAAAGGATGTAGTATGGATCTGTCAGTATAGAAAACAGATACCATCGGAGATGCATCTCACGAACGATTTGTCTCGGTCACACACAGCGAGTTCTAAACGAGAATTTCGACAGTCTGTTTGTGCCTCAAATACAAATATGTCGTCTATTCGTCGTACACGTCTAAAACAGTGTATTCGGTTGGCATGTGTACAGCTAGCAAACCGAATGCTCATTGAGCATGCAACTAGCAAGAAGCGAAAATGGATTTGTAAATGGATTGAACGCAGAGAACAGTTTGGGGCTTCTAATTCCCTTTTAAAATAATTGGCTGCAGAAGGATCACTATATTACAGAAACAGTCTATGGCTACTCGCAGCGAATACCCTGTCGCACTACTCGCAGCGAATACCCTGTCACTTTACTCGCAGCGAATACCCTGTCACACTACTCGCAGCGACTACCCTGTGACACGCAGCGAATTGTTGTGGCGAGGCTCAGATTTCTCGAGGCCATACTAATCCTGGTCTTAGTTTATACACTCCTCACTAGGCTCTAAATAATTCCTATAAGTGGTGATCCTGGCGTGATGGGTATTTAGCACAATTGAAATCCTTGGGTTTTCATTTTTTCTGTTCGTCCGTCTGTACATCTGTCTTGTATGTCACAATCACTTCTCTTAAAAACTACTAGGTCTATATATATGAAATTTGATATATAAATACATATTATTACATCTGTTTCCCATAGGGGTAACCAGAGACGATGGATTCCATTTTCTATGATCTTGACTTACATCTTTTGCTTCATCTACTTTCATTAATCTGTTCATAGATACAAGTTTATTATAACTAGTGGTCGCGAGTGGTCGAAATTCGACCATAGTAATTTATGAAAATTAAAAGTTTGAACATTATTAAGGTTCTGTTGTCAAAGACTATACTTCTATAATCACAGATTTCGCCAAGGCTACACTGTTAATTTGACTTGAACAATAAACAAAGTAGTATATATATGTGTGTGTGTGTGTGTCAAATACACGATAGTGTGTGTCTTGTTTTTTTATTGATTAAATGTATATATATATATATATATATATATATATATATATATATATATATATATATATATATATATATATATATATATATATATATATATGTAAATATGCATATGAAATGATTTAACATAATATGCATAATTTAAAAAAAAATTAGCATTCTGCATTCCCTCTCTATCTATATACATATTATAATAAAACTGTAGAGGTCGAATTTCTGTATAATGAAAAAAAAATGCTAAAAACCGAGTCAGGGGGATGTAAGAAGTGAAACAGAACCAATTTAGATTTTTTTTTTATTTTATGTTTCTCTGTTTGTCTGTCTGTTTGTACCGGCTAATCTCTGAAACGACTGGACCGATTTAAATGAAATTTTGTATGGTGGTAGCTTATATCCCTGGTCAACATATCTTTATACTTTTAATCCCGAAAAATTAAAGAGTTCCCGTGGTATAATTAAAAAACCGCACCACGCGGACGAAGTCGCGGGCATCAACTAGTATAAACTATGTTTGTCCGAAATTTCATACTCCTCCGTCCGCGTAATTTTCGTAAAAATTCAAAGTTTTTGCTTCACGTATTAATATAATGATAGGTGCTTTACACCAGGTTATTTTTAAGACATTTACGAAATTTAATATATATGAATATTAAATACATATATCTACATAATTATACCGTTATAAAATAAGTTAGTGAAAGTTCGTAGAATTAAAGATTAGGGGTGAGCATATACATACACCTACCTCTTTGCTCAAGCTATTTTCAAGTGTTAGAGAATAAAATAATTAGCAGATAATAAATTAAATAGTAAACATTCAGTTTATTGAGTACAAGATTAAAGAGCAAACAAACAGACAGATAATAATCTTTGCATAACGAATTGTATGTAACGAGTATCGCGCCTTATACTCGTATACTGGTAGGGTGACTACAAATATAATAGTGCGTGTAACGTGTGGCCAGTATGAAGTGACCAAAGAGCTGGCCTGTATTTAAGGCAACGTAGTAGCGTTGCCATACAGCGAGGAAATGCTACCATCGTTTTGGAAACGTTACTTATTTTAGTTTTATTTTCTGTACTAGTTTATATTTAGTTAATTATCTTTTACTTCTGTTTGTATAATAATTCCAAATGAAGACATATAATCTATAATATTATAAAATTCTAAACATGCCGTGTCTATACATTGAAGCTATTTAAAAAAAATGGAATAGACTATATAAGCGATGGAGAACACGATACATTTTTTTTAGATTTCTTATCTGATTTTTGGATTGTCTGTTTGTTCGGGATTCACGTAAAACTACTGGGCCGATTTAGAGGCGTTTTTCTCTGATCGACAGCAAAATCTTAAGACTTAAAATCTGCGCTATTTTTTATCCTAGGAGTCCCACGGAAAATTTTCTGGGAATGATTTAAAATGGCCAGATTAAAAAAAATCTAATTCGAATGCGATTTTTCACTGATTGATAGCAAATTTAATATAATAATTTTTGCGATTTTTAATCCCGGTAATCCTGCGGGAATTTTCCTGGGAGCGATTTGAAGTTGTTCGGGTGCATAAAAATTAGGTTATTCTGACATAGCTTTCTCTAAAACGATAGTTTACATTATTTTTTAAATGCTACGATACTTTGTATCCCAGGAATCCCGCGGGAAATTAAAGTCAAGCGTAGACGAAATCGCGGAAATATCCTAGACTTGAATAAATATCGCAAAATATAGGTATAGTATTATGCTTCATTCCCAATTCGTAGGTAATACGAAGGACCTCCATTTGCACACACTATAATGGTTTATTTGTTGATCATGATTCATAACATACATTTTACCCTACAAAACTGAACAATTGCGGCATATATCAGAAATTTAAGCCATTGAAGTCACTTTAAAAGTATCATAGTTCATGCAATTCGCGAAGGCGATCGAGTTTTACTTGTGATAAGCATGTATGTGCCTGAGTGTGACAACAAAAATGGGTATAATAGGATGGCACGCTCACAACTGAGGGCTATCCGCCGCTTCTTCTCTGCCAGCTATAACACGTTGCGAAGTAACAGTGTTACACGATACGACCCCGCTTGTACCACTTCAGCCTGTTGGCTTAGTTCATTCAGCCTTTTACGGCTTAATCCAACAGAGGCAGCGATCGAGCCAAGGTCGAACCTCAGAAGAAGTGCCTCTTCGAGCGCCGAGTTGAACGTTTGGAGGTGTTCAGGTAGAAATGAAATACTGTTGTGTGTTTGAATTGCAGTTCAGGAATGCATATTTATTTGGTAAAAGTACCGATTAATATTTTATAATATAGCACACATTTAGCTGCTAAACAAAATATAAAATTTAATAATAATAAGCGCACTCGACCGATTACACGTGCCGCGGTGAGGTGAGGCGAGGTATGCGCGGAGGGGAACACGGCGGCCTCGAATAGGAGCAGTGCGTTTGCTGATCATTTGCGAACGGACGCCGTGGTGATCGGACGTCTGCAGCTACAAATGCTTCCGCTTCCACAGAGTCGGGAAGCCCCCTGACCACTGACCGGTATCACTGATACAGCCATCAGCGGTTATGAATAAATAATCCAGCTGAAGCTGAATCCTGCACAAAAAAGCCAACTGAGGGCTTACTCTCAACTGTCTTTCGTAGTCCGTTTTCGTTTTAAAACTAATTTTGCTTGTGTTTTTAATATTTAAGTCATGTTCCATTGTATGTTCCGTTTAGTTGTGTGTTATATAGACTTTAAATCTTTGTTATTTCTATCTTCTATCTTAAATTTCATCTCATTTCGACTCTTTCGGGCTGATCGGACGAAAACGAACGACGAAAGGCGTTTGAGAGTAAGGCCTCTGATCATTTCGTAAGACACGCTATTTTGTGCATGTAGACGAAAAAAAAAAAGGCCCGCTTGCCTTCGTGAATTGCAAGTACTATAATATACATACATATAGAATAACTCTTTATTGTTCATCAGTTAAAAGCTGAAATTTGTATATATTTTTAAAAATAGTACAATGTCTTTATAAACTAACACAATAAAAGAAAATTTAACTTATTGTTACGACCTACATGCCGACAAAAGTAGATTCACACCTGCATACCATAAAGGCACACTTTATTACCTTTCCACATTTGGACTACTTTTGTTCACTTTGAGTTTAAAATTTGTAATTAGAAAACAGCCCATTGTGTATTGTAATCTTTTATGGCAGTCATTAGCCAGGTGTGTCGAACTGATTCTAAGAAATTCGGTCTACGCGGTCGGGCAGCCATATTATATTGGTGCAGTGTAAATCAATGGCCCAATGGAGAGATCAGGAGTCTAGCGATAACCACGAGCGAAGCAAGACGTGTGTACCACATTCGGTATTCTATTTAGTGACGGACTTTGTGCGTTTTATGGAATTACGATCTCGCGCATTACGTTTGGACTGTTTGTTTACAGTTATATTTGTACCTGTATTATACGTGTTTGTATAGTTCTAATATATTCTATAAATAATTCCAACGGCATTTTAATTGGAGTCCTGCAAATCGTAACATTATTTATATTGTATTTAACCTCAAGTAGTACCTCAAGGCAATAAGTAGAATACTGAGCCTAGATCACCATCTTCAATGGGTAAGGTGCCCAGAAGGTTGGCTACGTTTCCTGGCTGGATCGCCATACTGATCCGTTGCCCGAAGTAGGCACCAGGTACAAAGCTGAAATAAACTTATAATTAAAAATACAAAATACATACACAGCGATCATTTCCAGACAATGCACTGCTATAGAAAAATGTACAGTAGTGGTCTGAAAATGTTCGCCAATTTTCAAATCGATTCATTTAACATTCCGCGAGCACATGTTACTTTTTCAAACTAAGTCACAGAATAATATGTTTAACGAATTGACAATAAAGTTTAAATTTACTTAGATCAAAGTTGTTTGATTTTCTATCTTATCTAAGAAGATTGTTTGTAAAACCTTTATATTGGTTTTAATATTTATGTTAAGCATAGTGATTATATCCTCTTTGTTTCTAATAAGAAACAAAGATTAACAATAGTTAATCTAAGCGTCTGTCATTGTCAATATTGCTATTTTGTTTTTTCACGTTTCTATATTTTATAAACGTAACATTTATTAAAATGTTGGCAGTATGGTTTCTTGTACTCGTGCAAGCAAAAGTCGATTTTAAGGTGACGAGTATTTTCATTCCGCGACTGTCTATAGAAATAAAAAATATATTACTAGGATATTTCTTGCGAAGCTTCATTTCATTTACCAGTAGTGGTAGACTCAAAAGTTTCAATGGGTATTCTGTAAGATTGAATTTAAAAAATACATTCATTTTCATTCTCAAATAAATGACAGTGTGAATTGTAATCGGATTTGTATTTTTATATGCACCATGATTCATGGTCACTGCACATACTGACCTCTCGCCCACGTTCCTTGCAGTCTTAGTTCATACACGGCATTGTTTTATTCAGCGCAAGTAATGCTCTGAGCGCCGCATAATAAGACGTACAAGCTGATTGTACAATATAAATCACTTGTAAGAGATTACAACTCAATTCGTATTGGTTTTTAAATTAATATTGTTGCTTTGAAATGTTTCAATTATCTTTATGTCGATTGTTTCAATTACAAGGCAGGGGCGTAGCTACCCCTGTGTCAGCCGTATCAATGATATGGGCCCCCAAAGTGTGTAAGCAAAAATTCTTAAAATATTATCCACAATCTTTTATAGATTAAGAATATTTTTCAGAATTACTGCTGGACCAACAGAAACGGCTACTAGACTTGTCATTATTGTGCGTTATAGACAGAAAATCTAGACAATTTGATACATAGCTAGATAGATTTGATAAATAAGTTTGCCGAAAAAAATACGAGAAAAGTGTATTTTTGAATTGTTTGTCCAACTTAGCTCCTAGAAGCATTAAGTATAAGTAATAACTTATAATCTATATATAATTATTTTCTTCAATTCGAGCATTTTTTCTTTCTTTTATAAAAAAAGCTTTACCCTTTACCCTTCCTTTGGGCCCCCTAACACATTTTGATACGGGGCCCGTCTAAGGTAAGCTATGCCACTGTTGCAAGGTATATGTGCGGTGTAAAATTTGGTGCTATTGTTTAGATGTATGCAGCTGGGAATGTATTTTTAACGAGCCTTGCTTGGCGCATTTTAATATGCTGCCGGCCCCGAAGGAATTTTATACCACTTTCTAAAAACGCCAGACACTGGTGTTCAGAGGCAACTCCAGCTGGGAGCTCATTCCAAATCTACAAGAAAAACTTTCTTATGGCCGGCTCATACTCGTATATCTTACTTTTTATTAATTTGTGTTACCACAGGTTGAATTTTGACATTACTTGTAAACTTATGTCAAATTTTAATCTATAGTAAGACAAATGAACAGTCAGTACGATATAGGAACCGGCCATTAGCCGTCAACCATCGACAGTCCGACTCATTAACAACCATCAGATTTACCCGTGCAGGAACGGAGAAAGAATACAATTTCCTGCAGCCGGGCGGCCTGCCGTAAGAGGCGACAAAACAACCCACAACTAAGTGGTAGGGTATATGCCCGTCTGCATGCCTACCACCCCTGCTTTAGAGTACACCACCATAACCTCCTTGAGTTGTTCCGGCATTAGTGGCCAGGTACCAGTCTCCCTTTAGAGAGCTGCAGCACATTGGCAGCACCTTTGGTGTTACAAATATCCTTAGGAGATGATAACAGGCGTCTGCCTGTCTGCTGAACTCATGCAATATAAAATAGCTGGTTTTTTAGACGGCTATTGAACCACCATTAGCCGGATGGCTAGTAATTCAAATTCGGTTAGTTTCCTATTGCTACTATTTTGAGTATTGTTCCAGATTGCAAACATTAATCTAGAACAATATGCATTCCTGAATAGACACAGGCATTATGTAGAAGATTTAATAGTTGACGTTCCCTACAAATTATCTAGACATTAACTAAACGCGACGCAATGCGCAGTATCTCTGAGGGAGGCGTAATCCATTAGAATGATAACGGTACCATCAGTTAAGGGTATTGTGAAGGAGATTTATTGCCGTCTAATAGCTTGGGAAAGTCTAAGTTGTGCTTCGATAAAGTTGTGATATTGAAATTAAATTACCTACTTAATAATACGATCATAAGAGATCATAACATTTGTATGAATGAATGAATGAATGAAAACTCTTTATTGAATGAATGAATGATTAAACAATGGGCGGCCTTATCGCTTATAGCGATCTCTTATTGTTCAATGTCTAAGGAGATTTTAAAGGAAATTTCAAATGATTTTTGGTGGTTTACTAAACTAAAATAAAATATAAATATACTACTATATATACATATATAATTAGATGAATATGATATTATAAGTTAGATATATATACATTCGAACAATAGATACATTCATGTAATACAACAATTTTATTTAATAGACCAATAATGGTCAGTGAGCATACGTTTGAATGTAGTCATTGATTTAGCTTGTCTGATTGGTAAGGGGAGGGAGTTCCACAGTCGAACAGCCTGTACGGCAAAAGAATTTCCTAGAAGGAAGAAGTTTGCGCAGGTATTGATAACAAAAGATTTTCATTTGAGCGCAAATTACAGGAGTGAGATTGATAGAGAAAACTAAAAAGTTCTTTTAAATATGGGGGAGTACAGGGATTGTAAAGGATATTGTACAAAAGTGAGAGTAAATGAACTTTCCGGCGAAAGCGAATAGGTAACCATGTAAGTTTATTCAAATAATTTTTCAACATATTTGCTCAAAAAATGCATTTACGAAGCCTATATATGTTGTTCGAAAGTTAAAAATTACGCACCGCACAATGGAACATGTGGTAAAATAGGTACTCTCACGCAAGTTACCGCACGCCGTGCGGAAAATAGGTACTTAGGTGAAGAAAATATATAAGAATTCACTAGAGTTTCACATTACGAAAATAAATGAGCTGAATAATCGAACCTCCTTGGAAGCGCTTTTGATCAATACATTACTCTCTCGCTTTAATACTATAGAGAAAATGAGACGAAAGATATAGTTCTAATTTTCATCATGCGCACGTGGGGCATTTTCATATTAAGGACGTCCAAGATTGTTACGACTTTCCGACTGATATTTATGTACGTTTCCATTATCTATTATGTATATTGTTTTCTCGCAAATGTGTTGAAAAAAGTTGTATGACATACGTGAGGTTGTTGGTTTTTACAAACTCGTGACTATTTACTTTCGTCTACTTACTCGTTTGTAAAAACCAACTTCACGCACTAGTATCATAAATAACTATTAATTATTATTAATACATTTATTGAAAGTCAAACTCCTCAATAGACCGCTTCTTTAAAATTGTCGGTTGTCTGGAAGAAATCGCTATTTTTAGCGATAAGACCACTCATTGTGCACATTTAGAATATTTGTATCTATCTCATTCCAAAATTATTCATAAGAGTTCGCAACAATAGACTGTAAAATTCTTGAACAATTAAAGTATGACGGTTCAAATTTTTGACTGCCTTCATGAATTCCGGCCTTCTTTAAAAATAAAATAACATGTGATCAATGAAATGCCAATTTGTAATATTGTTACTTTTATTGTATCAACGCGAGTAAAGTAGGCAGCATAGTTTAGTGTATTAAGACGCAGCAAACCGAATGAGACATCGAAAACTAGTTCCGATATCTCGATCATACGTGACACATAATCGATATCGACAACAATCCATTATCGATAACTGTTCCGCGTTGTACAATATGCGGAAAACGCATTCGGACACCACTCTAAATCGATTATCTTCACGATTTACGATGAGCATTGTATCGATACTTGTCCAACGTTGCATTATTCCCATGTATGATTTATTACTGGCGATTTGTAGGAATGGGTTTTGTGTGATATATTTTAATACGAAACTTTCCGCTTCCTCACATTCCTATAGTGTACTGCCAAACTAATATAAACCAAAGTATAAATTAGGATTACCTATTCAGAACCATTGCAAAATTTCCTAAGTTCCTAAGATCCAATACAATAAAATATGTAGCAGTTTTTTGCTAAAATATATACATACATGGGTGTTTTGTTGTAGTGATTACAATATATTTTGCTCTATTAGGCGTGTAATGTTCAGACCTTATATTCTACAAACTGAATATAAATTTATTATTAATAAAGCTATTAACAGATTTCTTTAACCATTCTATTAATAGCCCCTAAAATAAAGTGTAAACTAATTAAGGGGCTAGTAGGACCAATATTTTACTTTTAATTCAATGTAAAGTTTTAAATAAATAAATAAAACCTACACAGCTTTTTAGGATTTTAATTCCTATTCGTGTAAGTCACAATTATATGCCTATTTTGAGGCAATTCGAAGACTTTCTTATTATAGGACGGTGCATGTAAGTAGAAATTTCTCACCTGAGTTTATAGTTATTCTCTAAGCCATTCCGAAACCGAATTTTCGGCATGCAGAAAATCTTTGCATTGAGTCTGCCCTACGCTGATAAACGACAGTGATAATATTATAGATAGCTTACCATTGAAGAATAGCCGCTACCTTCATGGCACTGCTTTGTAGACTTCACGAGGTAAAGTGCTTTTTGTAGTTGCAGATAATTTATTCAGATTTCTAATATTGAAACGATTCTTGTAAGAGACCAGTGTAAATATTTTGCAATTTTATCATTAACATGCTACAATTTCATCATTTCACTAAAACGGTGAAGGGATTTGATCAAATCGTTTACTTTCTTTAGGAAAATCTTTTATGATTTTTTATTATTGCAAAGCTGGCGCACAGACATTCCACGTAATGGAATGTGGTTATAACATTGCCTATTATAGACATGTTACACCAGGCACCAGCTAGCCTTTAGGATAGGATAGAGAGGATGAGATAGAAGGGATGGAATAGGGGCAGGAAGAAGTGGGCCATCGAATAATCGAATGTATTAATGAGAAAATGAAAAGAAAAGAAAAATACAATAAAAGATACTAACAACCCCCCCCAATTTAATGCCTAGTATATCATAAGTAGTTTTAGTTTAGCTAGAACAAGACACGAAAAATAATAGTCACTGTCTTGGCACATGACGGAGGAGTAGGCGAAAAAAAAACTCTTCATATTCACCATTTTAATCATCTCCCTACGACATACAAAAACAAGCGGACAGACAAGGTTTTCGTTTTTCTATTAGACATACAAACCCTCTAACTCTGCAGGTGGAGAAAAATAGAAAACGTAGGTCTAGGTAACGTAAAGGCTGATTTACATTGCTCCAGTTACCGACAGTTGAAGTCAGCACTGACTTTTTCATCCGTGCAGAAACGGAGAAAGAATACAATGTTCTGCGGTCGGGCGGCCTGGAGGCGACATAACAACCCACAGCCAGATGATAGGGTATATGCCCCTCTGGATGACTACCACCCCTAGTGTAGTGTAGTGTATGCCGCCATAACAACGCTGAGTTATGTTCTGGCATTAGTAGCCAAATTGCAGACTTCCTTTAGAGAACGCCAGCACATTGGTAGCACGTTTGGTGTCATGCGATGGTGATGGTAACCGCTTTCCATCAGGTGGGCTGTTTGACTTTCTGCTGAACTCATGCAATAAACATATAAAAAACTGACTTGATAGCGCTATTCTGATTTCAAATAAATTTACACGATACCAGTACAAAGTCAGCACTAATTTTATTTGAATTTGAAGCCAACAGCTGTATCGTCGTGAATCAGCTTTAACTCCTTTCCACGTTTCCCTATTCTTACTATATCAGTGGTCAGTATGAGAAAGTACCGACATAATACATCATGCATGTATCCACTAGTGTAGTCGGGTCATAATTCACTTATGGTTAAACCGGGTTCGAGGTCGACCTTTGGCTGAACTCATGCTGGGTTCAATTATCGGGTCGGGTTGTTTATGTTTTTGACAATAACACGTGTTTATTGCTTATTTACGTGATGGTTTTAAGGGTTTACGCACTTGGGTCGAACATGTTTTATATTGATTAAGTGGTCTTTAAATTATTTACATTCAACCTTCTGTAACATTATTACATACGCTTATCCCCTTTTCCTTAATATTAACGAGATTCTTTTAGTAGGGGCTGGCCTAATGTCTAGATCATGAATTATTTTTTTTGTCTTCTGGCAATATTGTCTTATCTGTAGTCTCAGTTAATTTTTTTTTTATTGCATAAGTTCAGTAAATAGGCAAACGGCCCACCTGATGGAAACCATCATCAGACCAGTAGTAGTTCCTGAGATTAGCGCGTTCAATCAAACAAACAAACAAAGTCTTCAGCTTTATATATTAGTTATAAGATTACTGATCTTTTCGAAAAAGATAGTGCATACCGGTATATTATTTTTTACCGTTACTTGGTAACATTTATGATTTTAACGTTATAATATAACGTTAAACATCGTATATATAACGTTATACGTATCGGTAATTTTTACGAAATTTCAAGTGACGTTGCCATTTTTAAGAATTGTCTTTATTAAGACTGCATGTTACCGAAACAATCGACAAACATAACTAATTATTACGCGCGCTCTTAACACAGGTTAGACAATCTTTGCGAGTGAAAGAGAGCGACGATGGTGACAAAACATAGTTATAACGGTAAAATTAATAGTATTACCATTATATTTTTTACCGATAAAATGGCTAGAAATAACGGTAAGTTTTATAACGATATTCATTTTTTACAGTTATCTGAAATTAGCATAAATAACGATACCGCATTTTTACCGGTATTTTAAGCCCTGATAACTACGGATCTGGGAATATGGGGACTATGTCCTCTGCCGTCTCAGTGTTCGGAGAACAAGGATAAAATGGAAATGTATGTTATAATGAAATAAAACATACTTGTGTAAATACTTATTATTGGAACCAATAAACATGCATGTATGAACAGATTAATAGTAATTTATAATTTAGTTATTACAAGAAAACACAGTCTCATACATATACACAGATAAACACACATAATAATGTTATTAGTAATATTGTTTTCCAATTACTATGTTAGTAATTAATGACTAGCACTGATTTGGTCCTCTTAATGAAAGACCAAATCATTAATGAAAGCAGATGAAGCGAAAGTTCTTTGTCAGGATCGTCGCAAGTGGACATCCATCGTCACTGTCTACCCCCATAAAAACAGACGTGATAATATGTATGTATGTACTTATTATTAAACAGTAATTCTTGTAAAAAAATTGATTGTTTCAAACAACAATTTCAATTTTCTAGTCGACAGAACCATTACAAATGTTTGATTTGTTTCTGCCTACATAATAATTTACATAACCTATAATTTATTTATTGTAACAACTATTATTTAAAACTTGTAATCAACGATCTTAATTAAGACAATTACGAATAACCACGAACGTGGGTTACGCGTGGGCTTAAAATGGCCTGAAGGTAAAACCGAACAATATGAGTACTTTATAAAAAAAAAAATGCTTGGTCAATCAATTTGGATGAATTTTCGAATTATAACGCAAGTCATTGGACCAATGAGGTGCGAGTTAAAGTCAAATGAGGGCTCATTTATAAGGTCGTGTGCCTTAATCACTCTCATAGTGTCCTGTGCGTTGAATACAACTTTGCACCATTTGTGTTTAATAAGTGTCAAGTATTCATGAATGATCACGTTTTAGAATAATCTGCAAGCAAATAAACGGCAGTTGAAATTCAAATCCATGTTTTAGGCCAAAAGAGGCCTTAGGCCCGTAAGTTCTGACACAGTTTAAACTATGGATTTCGTCATCTGCGGACAAAGTTGATTCATGGTTTAAACGTCAATTCGAAAATGTGGAGAGATCAACTAAACTTCATTAATGTTTTTTACATGGCAACATTATCATTTTCATTCATTATTTCGAAGCATTTTTAGTATTATGGTAACTATTATATTGCTAGTGATACTGGGAAAAAGGCCAATTGTATAATTTATTGCTATTCATTGGGTGTAGGTACCAACTTTTTGTGTCTCGCACTACTGTTTTAGGTGGTTGGTTGTTTGAAAGAATGAGACAGAAAACTTTTAAATTAATTGACAATGACAACTACGTCGTTTAATCCACGCCAGACAGTAACCGACCCTCTGGGCAGGATTAACTATAGCATCTAAACTTTATTGATTACACTCGATTGCATAGTTTAAGCTAATATTGATCTTACGGGCCTTAGCCAAATTGCAGACTTTTACACCAAAATCCTTTTTATTAACTTTTTTAACCAAGTGAAATCCGTTTGAGAACTAAGCTGCGACAGGCACAGAAGCCTGGGGGGATGTTCGCGACCCGTGTGAGTGTGGGATTCGCCAGATCGGGGGTGGCACTAGCATGCCCAGTCAAAACTGGTGCCATGCTATTGCCACTCCCCAGTTAGAGATACCTACTAAAACCCCTGGGTGTTCCGTCCTGCGCCTTATGCCAGGGCTACGGGTAAACGGAATTTTCAACTCCGCGTGCCCTGGCAGGCGGGGGCCTCACACACAGGCCTCTTCAATTGCCGAGGGACTTTGTTTTGTCCCCCTACATCGTCTAGGTCTAGTCCGGGCGTGGGGCGGTTTCTAACGCTACCCACTCGCGCTCTCATCTCGACGGCATGTGCAGGTGAGTGAGAACCCCTATACCCCAAGGGGTACCCGCGCCGCCCGCTACATCAAAATACTAAGACAACTTTCAGCCAGCAGTGCTACCCACGCGCTGCCATTCTTGAAGCAAGGACTGATGAACCTAGGTTCGGGCATCAGTGGCTAGCCACAACAACACAACTCACACTTATTTTATATTCGCATGTATTAAGACAAGGAGTGGTAGCCATTCCGACGGGCAAATGTACTACCATTTGGCTGTGAGTTGTTTTGCTGCCTCTTACGACATTCCGCTCGGCCGCAGGAATCAATATTGTTTCTCTTCTTTCACCGGTAAACGCTTTTGGATTTTTGTCTTATTCTTTACTAATATATTTAAGCATTCAAGTCAGACGTATCATTATTCACGGTTCAGACAGCATGGAATCAGCAAACAAGGAGATAGTTCTCTGGTTTACCGACAAGGAAGTCATTGGCTGGACAACTGCCGCATAAAACTGGGTTTATGAATAAAGAATTTATGTATCTTCAAGCTTACAAATTCCATTGTAACCTTTTAACTGATGCTGTTACAGGTAATTCACATGTCAATTTCACTATTCTCCAAAGACGGCCGCTTTAGGCCTCTTTATATTCGTTTTTCGTACATTACTTCGAACTCTTCGATATTTTCAGTAGAAAATGTATTTAGAATGAAGTAAAATTACTGCTCTAACATCTCAGCATACTTCTATACTAATATTAGAAAGAGGAAAGTTTTGTATTTTGGTATGTTTGTGATGAATAAACTCAAAAACTACTAGACCGATTTCAAAAATTCGTTCACCATTAGAATGCTACATTATCTCTGAGTGTGATAGGTTATATTTAATGTATATAATCGGGTTCTAAATTTTTATCCAAGGCAGGACAACGTCTGCCGGGACCGTTAGTATACAAAGAAATAGGATGTATTAAACAATTCTCCCAACTGTGGGCCGTAAAAGGAAATAACTACAATTCCAACATAGTAACAGTATAAATGAGAGTTACCCGGCTAAGCGCAGTTAGCGCTGCAAATGCAATTGAATAGGTCCCTAATCAAACACGAGTCAAGCGTTGCGTATAATCAGCTAACGTAATAAGCGCATTGTCGGCTGGCCGCGTAACGCGTAACTAATGACTTCCTACCTCACACGCGCCCGTCTGTCTGTCACAACTAGGCGTTTTTGATTTAGATTGCATAACATGGAAAAGGCTTATGTTCTTGCTAGAAGAACATAAAACAAGCTTCAGAAGTCAGAAGTCTCTTATGGCCGGTTTTGTATATCTTATCGACCGATCATTTGCATTATTATCGGTTAAAATTTGACAATTAAACGAAGTCAATGAATTTTAGGATTAAGGGAACGGCTATTAGAGAGTTACTATGTAAATTATTTAAAAAGAACTTATAACTATGACTACTAAAGTATATTTCAAATAGAACAATATGGCTAACATATCCATAAAACGTAACTTGTAGTGTTATCATAAACTTTCCCATGAAATAAATATTAATTTTAATTATATGGACATATATTTAATCTTGTTATTATTTAAAAATAATTTTAAATGTTTAGTTATATATTTACGCGATTTCTCCCATACTGTACTATTTGAAATATACTTGAAATGTTGTTATAATATAAACACGTTTAAGAATGATAGAACATTATAAAACATAAATATATTTGATATGCCGTAATGGTAAGATATTTTATTATTTAGATAATGATTATTTTTAATTTGAAATGTATGCAAGTCAATATTGTAAAATTAATTTTGCATGCCCTATTATGGACAAAATGCATTGATACTCTGACTATCTTGACATCCTTGTACATGCAATACGCAATAAATATTCATTTCTATTTTATTGGCATGCTGTTAAAATATAATATCATTCGAATTAGCATATAGTTGTCGCTGTTTATAAAATTGTTATTTTATGTTACTGTAAAGTTTTCTATGTGATTTTCATTTAGTTAATTAGTACCATTACAGAAGACAACCTGTTGAAATAACACTTCATTAATAACATTTACAAGATAAATTGTCGAAAAATCGCAGTCCATAGCTGGACGTAGGCCTCCTTGAGTTTACGTCACACACCCCAGTCCTCCACTTTCTCCATGCAGCTGGTACCGCCTTTTTTTCAAATTATCAGTGTATAAAGTAAGAGGCAACTGACACTTTGTTTACTGAAATGCTTTCTCCACTCCAGGACTCATCTCCTCCATCGGCTATCGGTCCTGTGAAAGACGTGACCAGCCAACAGTTATTTCAGCTTTCTTTGCGAACTATGTCAGTAGCTTAGTTACCTTATGGATATCCCTATTTCGGATATTCTACATAGGAGAAATACCCAGCATAGCTGGCCCCATATCCCGCTAAGCGACTTTAAGCTTTTGGACCAGCCCCACTGTTAGTGACCACATTTAATTTTTAAAAAATATAATTCAAGGGTTGAAGGGCTATTGTTTTAGGCGACATTTTGAAATTGTTTCAGGAGAAAAGTTAAAAGACCCAATCACTTAAAAAGAACGTATAATTATTATTAATCTATGTACTATATTAGAAAAGGTAGAATTACTGTAAATCTTTATATTTCTTTAATCATTATATCTCTTTCAAAGCGTTCTGTTAGTAGCTCACAACGCCCAAAATGCTCCGTCAGCCGTTCCACATGGTGACCACAGTCGTTACGATCGTGTCAAAAACGTCAAAATGACGTCATCATTTTCGATCACATGGCGCTCACAACTACCCATACCAAGGGGTGGGTCCGAGTGGGCGTTGACCACAGAGCATTAATTCCCTATATCTCTTGACATTGAAAAAGGCGCGATTTTCAATTCAACCAATGACATTTGTGCATGTCGACGTTTATGATATCAACTCTCCATAATCCGTTCCACTACAGTTTATGATTGTAACGTCCGCATGCAAGTGGAACGGGAAAATTCGCGATCGTGAACGTGATCGTTGTGAGTCTCTGTGGAACATAGCCTACGTATTAGCATCAGAAAAACCAACTATGTTCAGTCTTTTACAGAATGTCGCTTGAAACATACGCCTCTTTGCTTCAATAGCGTGATAAGTCTCACAATTTTTTTTATTCGACAATTAATAACGCCCTATCCGATTTTATTTTTCTAAAAAACGTAAGATCTTCTAAAATACATTATAGATTGACAAAATAAGTTATTCGTTTCGAAATAATTATTTTTTGTTAATTAAAAATCTCTAAAATTTCAATTTTCAAGGTAACACGTTATTGAAGCAAAGAGGCAACATAGCCTTTCATTCCTCGATATAAAAATAATAAAAAGTCGCCTCCATACTTGGAATACAACAGGACATCGTTAAGCATCGAACTAAGCTATTTCAACCAACGGATACCTTTTGAAAAAAGAATATTCTATATTTGTAATTTTAAAAATCGAAGCGACTTTGGACGGATGCGCACGCGCCGATCGCGCTCAAAAAGACGCTTCTCAACAATTAATCGTTTCCGTTTGTCTTGCATTCACTTCCTATACTTGTAGATGTCGCTAGACAAAAAAGAAGGAAATGTCGTATAACTCGGTACATGGAAGGAAATTCTTCGTTGTTATTTTTGGTTTTAGTATTTGTACGTTTGAATGGGTTGTGACAATTTTCTTAGTGATTTATGTAGAGAGTTACAGTTTATGAAACTAGCTTATTATTTAAGAGAAATTGAAAATGATGTATTGTTGCATGATGTTTGTCATATGAAATGAGCCTAATGCAAAGTTGAGTTCATGCCAGATATACTAGCTTATTTTTTACTTTTTTATTGCGAAGCTGGCAAACAGGCAGCCAGCCCAGCTCATGGAAAGTGGCTACCGTCGCCTATAGACATTAGCAATACCAAGGGTTAAGTAAACGCGTTGCCAGCCTTTACGGTGAAATGAAGAAGATGGTACGGGGGAATGAGATAGAGGAATCGGACAAGAAGAATGGGATAGAAAGGATGGGATATGGGATTGGAATAGTAGCAGGGGGGAGGAGGAGGAGGGAACTCTCATTTATCGCACGAAACACGATTAGCTCAAGGCTAACGGTTTCGCACCGATATTCTGTGAGAGCGTGATATCACACCGGTCGAGCCAGCCCTAAAAGCTTTTATACATATGATGATTTCAGCATGCCTCTACTATGTTGAAACTAACTACTACATGTATTTCCTTTATGCTTGCTTGTGCCAAGATATTTTCATATCTAGAAACGTGTTACCATGGAAGAAATATACATAGTAAGGAAATACAATGGCATAGTCCATTCTTGCTTTTATTTTTTTATAACAGCCAATAAACGTCCCACTGCTAGGCTCGAGGCTCCCATTATAGGGGAACGGACAGGGAGGATTAGCGAGTTTGACACATCGGTAATCTCGATGAGCAGGTTTAATCACCATGTTTTCGTTCACCGTTAGTACGTGGTAACGATATGCATATCAGATCAGAAGCCTACCTAAGTGGTGAATATTTTCCAGCCAGGATTTAAACCGGCGCCCTTTGAGTTTGGGCCACAAGTGCGCTGACCACTAAGCTACCACTGCTTGCTTTTTTTGTAGCAAAATTTTGTACAACTAGCTGACCCGTGCCCACTTCGCTGGGCGTTACTTGTGATAAGCTAACATATAATTCCTCATGTGAAAAACACTCCTTCCCGTGCCTACTTTGCTGGACGCTACGCGAGATAAGCTAACATATAATTGCCCACAGCACAAACGCTCCTTCCCGTGCCTACTTCGCTGGGCGCTATGCGAGGTAATACACCATATAATTGCCCACGGCACAAACAGTCCTTCCCGTGCCCACTTAGCTGGGCGCTATTCGTGATAAGCCAACATATAATTGCCTATGGGAAAAACACTCCTTTCTCAAGTAAATGCCCACCAGAGAGAATGTTTGACCCTGGGACTTATTTATTGTTTAGTCAGCACATGCCGATAAATCAACGCATCAGCCCGTTTTTCTCGAAATTGATATTTCACATTATAACAATAGAAAATATTATTACTCACAATCAAATATAGCCTATATTACTCTGGAATAATGTAGGTTTTTACTGGTGAAAGAATTTTCAAAATCAATTGAGTAGTTCACGAAATTACTTCGTACAAACAAACTCACAACAACATATATACAGATAGCAACTGAGAGAGAGAGAGAGAGAGAGAGAAATTACACTTTTTTGCACACCAAAATATACAATTATAAAAAAAAAAACAGAACACATTTACAATATTTTTCTAGGCAATACAACAGGCGGCCTTATCGATCAAATCGAACTCTTCCAGGCAACCTAAATCAAAAAAAAATTGAATCAGGCGATATAGGTGGTGCAGGAAAAAGGCAATAGATACATAAATACTCAAACTAGTTTAAGAAATGAATATACAAATAGGTTGGGGAAAAAGTGTTTTCGTATATAGTATGTACGAACTTCTATCTCTTTGGATATACCATTTGTATCTGGCTGATTTTGGTATCATTAAAAAGTTTTAATTTTAAAGAAGACAATTCCAAATTCAAATTAGGAAAATTTGTGATTTTCATTTGTTTTCTTATTGTTAAAATGAGTGAATCTAATGAAGAAATTCGATAAATTTTAAAATTTTACTACAAAAAAGGTAAATGTGCAACACAAGCCGCGAAAAAATTTGTGATGTTTATGGACCTAATATGGACAGTATCTGTGAGAGTAGCGCAAATTCGGTTTAAGCGTTTTCAATCCGGAAATTTTGATATCAAACATGCAGGTCGCTCTGGTCGCCCTGTTACGGACAAAATTGATGCCATTTTTGAAAAAGTGGAGCAAGATCGGCATATTCGTAGTTACGATGTAGCTGGAGAACTGGGAATTGACCACAAAACGGTTTTGGCGCATTTAAAAAAAGCTGGGTATACAAAAAAGCTCGACATTTGGGTGCCTCATGAGCTCACTGAAAGAAACCTAATGAACCGTGTACTCATTTGTGATTCTTTATTACGACGTAATGAAACCGAACCATTTTTGAAGAAGCTGATAACTGGTGATGAAAAGTGGATCACGTACGACAAGAACGTGCGAAAAAGATCGTGCTCAAAGGCCGGTCAGGCTTAATAGACTGTGGCGAAACCCGGGTTAACTGGCAACAAGATGATGCTGTGTGTATGGTGGGATTGGAAGGGCATTATTCATTACGAGCTGTTACCGCCAGGCAGGACCATCGATTCTGAACTGTACTGCGAACAACTGATGAGATTAAAGCAAAAAGTTGAGAGAAAGTGGCCGGAATTAATCAACAGAAGGGGTGTGGTTTTTCACCATGATAACGCTAGATCTCACACATCTTTAGCCACTCAGTAAAAATTACGAGAGTTTGGCTGGGATGTGTTAATGCATCCGCCGTATAGTCCTGACCTTGAACCTTCAGATTTTCTCCTGTTTCGGTCTCTGCAGAATTCCTTAGGCAGTGTCAGGTTAACATCACGAGAGGACTGCCAAAACCACTTGTCACAGTTTTTTGATGAGAAGCCCCAAAATTTTTATATCAATGGGATCACGTCCCTACCTACAAGATTGCAAAAAGTTATCCATCAAAATGGCACCTACATACTTTAGAAATTGTAAATAAACTTCATAAAAAAACCATTTGAATTTTTATATAAAATGCGAAGAAACTTTTTCCCCGACCTAATATATAGTCATATATATACAATAATACATAAGTTATTATAATAAATATATTAGCATGATTATATTCTGTTAATCAGACATAGCTAGTTGTGGACAAATAGTGTTTTCTGAGCAAATTTCTAAATGTTGGTAAGGATTTGGCCTCTCTGAAAGTAAGAGGCAGCATATTCCAAAGTTTGACAGCCTGCACCGTAAAAGAATTATCATAACAGGATGAAGTGTGTGCAGGCGTCATAAGTTTTCGGTACGTATCATGGCGCAAATTATGAGCAGTGGATAGGCGAAGGAATTTAAAACGTTCCTTAAGGTACTAGGGACTATTAGGAGTAAATAATATGTTATAAATGAGAGTGAGAATGTGAGTATTCCGGCGAAAATGAATAGGAAACCACTCGAGTCTTATACGAAATTCGGAAACATGGTTATATTTTCGCAATCCAAATATGAACCTGATACAAAAATTCTGAAGCCGCTGAAACATTTTTTTAAAGTAAAAATTGGTCATAAATTAAAAGTCCTAAGTAGCTCCTTTTCAATTTCATACATTTCATGAATTTCATCAAATTGAAATAGAGTTCATTACTACGGGTCTAATTAAGTTTAAGAATATGACAGTATTTTACAATAAATTCCAATGTGATCAGCAAATATTCCAGGTAATTTATTAATAGACTCAAAAATAAGCATAATAAGACAATCTTTATTCACCAAGCTTATATGTCAAGCCGCGACATAAATTATTGAAACAGAACATTCCGTTGAGAAAAAAAGCATTAAAATTGCATAAGAGTAGTGTCGATATATTAAGTTTGTATGCAGTGTCTGTAGGTGCAATCAATCACCATCGACTCGGTATGGAATGACCTTGATTATCGATGTCGGTCGATGCATTGTTTAAAATAAACAATTGCATGTCACAACACTATTTATTTGTAGTTCTATAGTTTATACGGTTCCCTAGCCAAATAGAACAAACTAAACAATTATAAATTCGTCTATATTTCTCAAAATTATTTGCTTGTATATCGATAACATTTATTTGGATGAAAAATGTATTATACATAACATATGATGTCGCTCTTATGGCTGTCTGTATTATGTTCCTATAAAATAGTGTAGAAAAATTAGTATACTTAAAATTGGGCGTAACACATAGAGCTTTGGGGTCAGCACACTCTCTTCTTTCATCTTCCTCTGTTCTGACATAAGTCCTCTGTCACACCACGAATCATCGTGTCATCTTCACACACTTCATCAATTTCTTATTTGGTTTACCTTTACGCTTGTATACAGAGCCAACAACTGATGGATGAAAAAATAAGTATATGCGTCTGAATATACTTCGACAGGTCAGTAAACGTATTGATGTTCTTGAATACTTTATTTGAGGCGGTGGTAAGGTAAATAGCATGACCCCCTTACCCCTAACTTTTTAGCCATTGAATAGAAATTTCTGAAAAAATATAAGCTCTAGTGGTAGAAAAACATTTTTAACAAACTTATTACGGTTATTCGCTCCGTGAGCTTGCAAAAACAATAGAACAATCATCACCACTACGGACCTGTGGCTGTGAATAAGTCAATACGCACTTGACCAATTTTATCATATTTAATGAGTCAGTTTGACGTAGAAATGTATATTCGTTAGACATAGGCTAGTTTTTTGTTTTGTTCAAGAAAACAAATGCTCCTATTTCAAAAAGTCCCAAACGTTAATTTGGGCATAGTGTATGTCCTTAAAATACAGACTTTAAGATCGTAAGATAGTAAATTTCACTCTAAAAGCGTTATTCGAAATGGTATTGCTCAGTTTGTTATTGGGTGATATTTAAAAAGTTGAGCACTTTCAGAAAGGAGGTAAAAGCTGGCAATATTTACTGTACTAAGGCCGATTTCATTCATCAGATATAAGTTATCATCAATAATATCGAATAAATTATAACCTGACTAAATTCAAAAGTGAAACACTTCAACTGTTTTATTCATGCAAATATCATTTTTAATTTTCCCATATTGTGTCTTATTCTATAGTATTCTATATATCCGATTTTTCGGCCCTTAGTCTACCATGCTTTTGAATCTATTCCGTCTAATCCGAGGACTCTAGAATTAATAGCTTTAACCTGAGACTACAAAAAATCTTGTCTGCATTTACGACTTTATTACTGAAGTGCCAGGTAAGGTATTTGCCCGTCTGGATGGCTACCTCCCCTGGTTTAGAGTATGCTGCCATAACAACCTAGAGTTGTGCTCCGGCATTAGTGACCAGGTTCCAGTCACCCTTTAGTGAGTAGCAGCGCATTTGTAGCACTTTTGGAGTTGAAAGTGTCCATAGGCGATGGTAACCGCTTTCCATCACGTGGGCCGTCTACCTGTCTACTGAACTCATGTAATAAAAAAATTGTGAATTTACTATCCCATTTTCATTTATGGCCGGTTCCCTAAATCTTTCTATGTCACTTGCCTTGCCATCGGTTAAACTTTGACATTACTTGTTTGGGTCTTATGTCAAATTGAACTGATAGTAGAGCAAATGAACACTCACAGGGCGTTCCATTAGTAACTCACAACGCCATTTTCGATCACACAACGCTCACAGCGATCCATGTCAAGTGTTCGGTCGAATAGCCGTTCCACTTGGGTTTACGATTGTAACTCCAGCAAGCAAGTGGAACGGGCAAAACCGCGTTCGTGAACGTGGTCGTTGTGAGTCCCTAAGGAAACGTAGCCTCGGTAAGATATAGTAACTGGTGATTGGTAGAGTTAAAATGGCCACTTTTATAAATCTTGCTACAAATATGGCAAGTGTACAAGTGCCATATAATCCTTTGCAAAGGCTCATATCTGTTATCATATCTAAATATTCTTCAGTTTCACTATACCTACGAGTCTGCAAAAAAGATGGTTTTAAGATCACAGAAGTCTAACGATCTTTCTGATCATGAGGTTCATGACGTATGATATATCAAACTACGATTAAAGAATATACGCACGTGTGATATTCAAAAATATCCCAAAGAAGCGAAACACAGGAAGCCACTAACGCTTCCCTTCACATTAATTAATTAAATAACTGCCTACGTTATTTTTTCCAGGAGAATTCACCTAGTTGACAAACTCTGGCAATAACTGTCAATAAAGTTAATGTCGTTGTCGGTGATCGTGTAAAAATGTCAACAGTGGGGTAAACATGGCGTAGGGACGCGGGACTTACCCAAATAAGACTTTAATTTCGAGTGTGGCAACTTTTTAGTCTCGAGTTTACGGTTACCGTTTTGATTGTTGTTCAAAGAGGTTATATTTAAAACGAACTTTATATTGCCCGTATTTTTAACAGTATTAAAGTCGACCAATCCTATTGCTTATCGATATAAAGGCGGCGATGGCAGCGCTATAATTTGATTATGTGATATAATTTACATTTAATACCGGTAAAGCTAAGAGGTATATCTGGTATAGTATTTTCTTAAGTTTTAGCGACTAGAACAAATAATAAAACTACATTTCAACGGTTTTAAGTGCGGTATTTTATTTTATTACGTCGCTTTGACCACTTTTCAGTAGTCGTGATCACAAAAATGTCAATGAGTAATGTTAAAGTTGTTGCTGAGACTACCCCAACTTATTTGTTTTAATTATTTAATTTTGTAATAATGTAATATGGTTTTTATGTACGCTATGGTAGCCTAATCTAATTTACCGCTTTTACTTTTCACTTGAAGGTAAACAGTAGGTTATTTGGGTTGATTCTGGATGGTAAGAGGCTGGATCTGAAAATCAGTGATGTGTTAGCTCCTAACACAGCATAATGATGAGTTTCCAGCCTCAGTGCCATGAATTTTATGTACATACATTCCTTGTATTTTATATGTGTATATTTATTTGTGACAATAAATATTTTTCTTTCTTTCTCTCTTTCTTACATGTTGCGAAGCACTGGTTTGACACATGGCATTTTGTCTTCTATGATCACCGGCTACTGAAAGCGGCCGAAACCGTTAAAATGTAGTTTTATTGTATAATTAGTATGAGAGTGAATCAAAAAGTTCTTAGAAGTGCATATATATAATTTTTTTGGGAGTAGTTCGATATTCAAATTAAAGAGTGTCAATCACACAATATTTATACTTGTCACTTGATTTTGTCAGTTCGTTCGCACGTAATAAATTGTTTTGTGCAACGAGTTGCTAAAAACGCAAAATTATGGATAAAAGTGAGTTACGTGCGGTGATAAAATATCTCAGCTTTGAAAAAGACATCAGGGGATGATGCTATACCCTATTCTACGATTATGTACTGGGTGGCTGAATTTAAAAGAGGTAGATCAAGCTGTAAAGATGACCCGCGTTCTGGGCGGCCTTCAACCTCCGTTACGGAAGAAAACGACAAAAAGGTTGAGAATCTGGTTTTGGAGACAGAAGAATAACTATAAAACATATAGCTGATGAGATCCTAAAGATATCTTTTGGTAGCGTTCAATCCATTTTAATTGATTCACTGGGGTTCAAAAAAGTCTCGGTAAGATGACAGCCACGAATGTTAACCGACGAAAACAAAAAGCGACGTTTGGAAATTTCTAAGCGTAACCTCGAAATGTTCCAGCGTGATCCGGATAATTTTTGGCGTCGCCTTGTCGCTATGGATGAAACTTGAGTCCACCATTTCGATCCTGAAACTAAGAGACAAAGCTTGTCTTGGAAACGACCATCTTCTCCATCCATTAAGAAATTTCGAGTTTCTCCTACCGCTGGCAAGGTTAGGGCCTCAGTGTTTTGGAATAGTGAAGGATAACACTCTCACTTATTGATTGGAAGTAGCGCTCAATGCAATCTGCTGTGCTGGCTTCAATTTCCTTGACCACCCACCATATTCTCCGGACTTAACCCCAAGTGATTTTCACTTATTCCCAAAATTAAAAAGGGAAATTCGTGGAATTAAATTTCACGATAATGACGCGGCTATGGTTGCCGTAGAGTTTTTCGAAAAAAAAACATTTTTTTCGCAAGGAATAAGGAATTTAGAAACGCATTATTCTAAATGCATTGCATTGGGGGAAATTAAGTAGAAAAATAAAATATTTTTGTTTAATATTTTGCATTTTTTAATATTGATTCCAAAAACTTTTTGATTCATCTGGTATATTACATAAAAATCTGTTTCTTTTAATAAAAAAAAACTACTAACCACTTCGCAGTTAACAGGTGTAAATACATATAGGCTATTTGTAATCTGTATACAAGACTTTACATTTATTTAACATCATGATAATTATTGTTATATTTGTCTTTCTGGTTGGGTTCAATGAAGAATTAAGTAATACTTTAGTACAATGTAAATTTGAATTTAAAACAAGATTTCAATTTGAAATTGGAACAAAAAATATTAAGACTCACGACAACGAGTCTTGAAATTACGGGACGGTGCATGCCTTTTAGGGGCGAGACAGGGCATTTATTCTTAGTGATGTGATACATTTATTTCTGAGTCTATGAGGAAGGAAAGCGGACGCGCATTAGGGTCAGCGGGACGTGGTGTATCGCTTTGAACTGCAATATTTCGCTTAGTGACAATGTGTTTAATGAGTTTTTACTAAGTGAAAAGTACCCGTTAGTGTATTTTGGAGATGACTTTTGTATTACTCCGTTATAGAACATAAGTGAGAAAATTAATAATATCGATATTTACCTTGTATAGAGCAAACCATGTACTAAATAAAGCCAATAACTTTAAAAATAGTCGATTGTCCTGAATCAGAGCAGAAGGTGCATTGAATACAATTACTAAATATTTTCAGTTCGTAAATGTTTTTAGAACGAAATAGAATATTCTTTATTGCACACAAGTAAGCTTCAACTGACAACTGAAAATTTCAACTAGTGCAATCGGTGGTCTAATCGCTAATAGCAATATCTTTCAGACAAACCTCTGGAGATAATTTTGCATATCTAATAATGGGTAGGTATTGAGTGCGAATAGTTTAAAAAATATATAATTATATATACACTACCGGTTCCAGCAGACGTGGTCCCGCCCTGAAAAAATAAATCATCTAGAACCCAATTCCAGCGCCACATATTGGATCTAATTATGAATCTAAACCATTCCCGAACCGAAAGGGTTACATTATTGAAGTTTTAGTAGTTTTTTCTGGTAATAAATATAACCTATATTAATTTGGGAAAATATATCATTCTAATGGTGAAAGAACTTTTGTAATTGGTCCAGTAGTTTTTAAGTTTATTCATTACAAACATACAAAAATACAAATCTTTCCTCTCTATAATATTAGTATAGATATACAATTAAAATTGTTCATAACAATGTTACAAGAGTAGTCATGTCAGATTTTAAGTCTGAACATTCCATCTTATAACAAAACTTTCTCTTGTCTTTCACCTTATACCAATCATTTGGGGTCGGCATAATAATATGTCTTTTCCTTCCATACTCTTTTATTGTGGCATACGTCTGTCACACCACAAATCATCATGTCATCCTTCATACAATCTATCCATCTTTAAGAGGTAAATTGTAAGCTGAAATCAAATTGAACATTCCAGCGAATTTTGTGATGAGACGTAGGCAGCCACCAATGTTCGTAGTACCATATGGCAGGATGTAATTGCTTAATAAGGCGCCGATGACATAGGCCTTCCGGACATTGAACAAGATATGTCTACAAATCGACATTTTTATCTGTACTGTGACTGAATTCACAAGAACTGCATATTATATTATATGTTATAGAGACTGAATATGTATATATATAATGTATTATATGTACCACGATATCATATTGGTGACAACTGTAATGATAGCGATGTTTGTAAGTTAATAAATAAATAAATCTTTCTCTGGTTTACATTTACACTTGTATCCGTCAATCTACCAGTTTAACACATTTTTTGTCACGTGACTTTCATCCCTCCGCATTACATTTTATGCACACTTATTTTCAGTATTCATCAACTTTTAAAGTCCCCTTTATGTTCATTTCTCACCTTATCCATTCCTGTAACACCACATATCCATTTCAACATTCACATAATTAAGGAGAAATAATTACTAATGCTCCAATAGACCTGATTCTATCAGACTGTATTCAAACTAACACGAAGTACCCACAATTTAACATCAAACAGCATCTATATACATATTCATTGAGCATATCAATCAATTGGTTGGTAATCGACTTAATAGAATGCAATTGTCTTGGCCTTGCTTCTCAGAACAATTTATTCGCTCCTTCACTCGTATTAACATGGATGCGATTGATTGAGGGGTCCGGAGAGGTATTGCTTGATCAAGACCGTAATAAAACATGTACAGCGATTTAATCTGGAAATGCATTGGACACATCGCACGCTCAATAATAGACTGACCGATTAGGGTTTCGGTCCAAAATGAGTTAAGCATAGAAAGGAGTTCAATTTAACGCTTTCTATCTGCCAATGTCAGGTTTTCTTCGATATCTTGTTTTTAAGCGAAGTTATAGATATATCAGTCTCTTTCATTCGCATGTGTTTTGGCAAGGAATATTACAAGATAGTGACAAATCATTATACGTCCAGTGAATAGTGAACTTATTGAGTTTTTTTTTTATATTGACCGATTAATAAATTGATTTGTTTAGTATGAAAATCTCTGGAAAGTTTTATTTACAATATTCATAAAACTGTGACCGATTGATATTCAAATATTTAGTATATCAAAATATTTTATTATTTTATGTTTTATGGCCTTAAACAATAAAAATGTGAAGTATTCAGTTATTTAAATATCGACATAAATAAATGTGTCACCAGGTTTTACTCAATGTAACATTTCTTTTTATATTAAATAGACCTATTTCAAGAACATAATTTATTAACCAAAAAATATAAACAAAAAATAAAAATTCTCTAAAATAACACTTGTATATACTCATTTTATAAACTTGATACTATTATACATTAATTTTCTCATTATATATGCTATTTTCATTGAATAGTAAGACATTTTGTAAGAAAGTTCGGATTGTCAAAATGTTTTTTACGATTTCCCAAAAATCAATATTTTTGAGTTAAGTCAGTTTATTATTGAGAGTACGCCAGTCTAGGCACGTTGTAGGCCATACATTTTATATAGTGCTTAGTTATTTCTAGCTACATTAGATTTACCTGATACAATGCGACGCGATGCTACGCACGTTTGTGATCTCTTACAACAGCATTTCATTGTAAAAGGCCCAGAAATGAGAAGCAGCATTTCAATCCATAAATCACTTTCATATATTATTTTTCCGATTTACACAGAACACTTGTACAGAACTTATCGTCCTCACACTTGACTGTCACAGAATTACATTGACTTGTTTGCGCCCCTCCCGCCAGGTTTTATACTTTAAGAACGAGAAAAAAGCAAGTAATGGAGGTAGTTAACCGGAAATGTCGCTCACATCAGCATTTTAGTAAACAGTTCTCATAATGTAGTTTCTATCAACGGAAGTGACACAGAAACTGGTTTACCGGAAGTACCGCACACATCAGTATTTCATTAATTAAATTGTTTACACTATTTGTAACAATCAGACAATATTATTATTATCAATTACCTTTGTAACAACAGTAATGTTACAACTTAGGCTCCGACAAAAACAAATTCCACGTACTGTCTGTAAAAGCACATTTTATTACCTGGCGGCATTTGAACTAATTGTAATCCTTTTATGATCGTTTACTTTTGTTCACTTATTTATTGGCATACGTTTCTAAGTTATTGTAGAGAATAGTCTATTGTTCTATTGTACTCGCTCATTAGCTTCATTAGCCAGGTGTTACGGATTACGAGTACAAGTTGATTCTAGGAAATTTAGTCCACGTTGCCGGGCGGGCACAGTGCATTGGTGAAGTATAAAACAACGGCCTGATTAAGGGAGGAGGCAGTCAAGCTACGACTACGATACGGGCGTGACGTGTGTACATTCGGGAATCTAATAGTGAACGACTTTGCTCGTTTTATTGAATTACGACCTTCTGCATTACGTTTGGATTTGTTGTGTTTGGTTATATTTGTACCTGTGTTATACGTGTTTGTATAGTTCTAATAAACTCTATAGTAATTCTAACGGCATCTTAATTCGAGTCCCACTAAACTCGTAACAGTAACTTATTTATTAAATTTTTAATTGCCATTTATCTATATTTTCAAACATTACTTTGTGAATAGTTCTTACAATTGAACCCCTACAAAGTGTAACAATAACATTGATACAGTACCAGGCACGGTTTATGATCAGTCAGAGGAATAGAAGGTATCACTTGCGCTTTCAGTAGCCAATGTGATGCAATTTATCGATAATATTAAGTTTTTATTTCTTTACTCGAAAGTGACAATACTTCTACACACTTTGTTAACACTAACTTGAGTATTTTTTTAAAACATAACTTTCGATTTTCGAACGTTCGAAATGGATATTAACATTTCTCAATTTTCACCTCACTTAAAATTGCAATAAATTGGAATAAAGGATGAACCCGATGAACAAGTAATAACTTATAAGGTGAAGTTCAGATTGTGTATAAAAATTCTTAAATCATATGATGCACTGTACATTTTATACAACTATCATTTGCCAACTTGTTGCTTTTTATACAACAAATAACAAACCATGTATGACAGCAATGTGGATGGTAGAGTGATGCCGGTAGTCTGTGCCGTGACCTTAGCTACCTTATTAAGTCTAAGGCAGCGTCGTACTTCATATGGTCAAAACTAGGGATGTTAAAAAATAATTGATTATTATTTTCTTATAATCGATTTTTTATTATCGATTTTTATAGCAATATTAATCAATTTTAAGTAAATTGATTGTATAAATTAAGTGTTTAAATCGATTTTCAGAAACAGATCGTATCTATGCGACATTTGTAACAATAATTATTATTTTATTGCTTAAACTTGAATATTAATGAAATATTTGTATTTTAGTTTAGTTTTTGAGACTATAGAGTAGTCGTTTAGTTTTTTTAATTCTCATTTATGGCAATTTTTTAAAAATTTGATTTATATTTTAGTTTTTGAGACAAAAAGTTTTGTTGGGATGCTCATCATTTCATTTTTATTATAATAAATAAAACGTTTAATAGTACTAGAATTTGTATCAATAATGCTATTTGGTTTCCTAATTCCTTACCTTGAAACTTTAAAAGAACATTGCCTTTGATTTTCAGTTTTGAATTGGTTATTTTTTTATTCATATAATTTTATTTGATTTTTAATCTGATAAATTGTTAATATGAATCTCTTAGGTTTATTCTTGGAATATGAAAAGCATGTACTTTTAAATAATACAAAAAAAACGTTTTTTTTCCAAATCGATTATTTATTTTTATTAAAATCAATTTTTGACAAATCGATTAATTTTGAATAAAGAAAAATCGATTTTTATTTAATCGATTTTATTCCATTAATCTCACATCCCTAGTCAAAACGCAAATGTTTTGACGCATGTCAGTAAAAAGTGTCTGCAGTAAACGTGCTTGAATGAAGAGATTAATGAAATCTGATGAAGCGAATGGTGTCTGTTAGGACCGTAGCAAGTGGAAATTTAGCGTTTCTACGACCTCTATGGTAAACTGGCGTAATAATAATTACATAGAAAAGGACTATTATTATTCTCCTTTATTAATCCTCATCCAAATTCTACCAGCGATTTGCGCAAGCCATCGGTCCACCGTGCTGGAGGGTCATCTACACTACGTTTATCAAGATACGGTCTCCATCCCAGTACATAATATTAGTTTATTAATTACTTACCTATTATTGAATGTCTTACAAGACCACGGGCCATAGAAATGGCCCGGACATTAGGAGGTCTTGCGTGGGGCCATAGGGAAGCCAACATGTAGAGGCCCCTTGACAAATTTAATGTAAATGTGGCGTGACATTGACCGGCGATTATCCCTGTCTACACCATATAATAATGCACCCAAGGACAAGCCTCGGCCGGTGTAGGACTATTGTGGGAAATGAGGACAAAAAGTACCGGGCTATTTGGGTGAACTGCTAGTGGTACTTGGGGTCTGGGAATATGGGGACTATGGCGTCTGCCCGTCGCAATGTTCAGGGAACATGGAAAAATGAAGACAGGGGCAACACGGGTGTGAGTGGCTAAGGGGTGTAGAGAGGTGGGCTACAGGTTCACCAAAGCTACTTCTAATTACTTACCTATTATTATTAAAATAACTTACAATAAAACTCTTTGAAGTATAATAATAATAATAAATAATAGCAGCCCATTAATGTCCCACTACTGGGCTCGGGGCCTCCCACTATAGGGGAACGGACAATATACCCGCCACGCTTGTCAAAGGCGGCTTGGCAGGTTTGACACATCGGTTATCTCGATGTGCAGGTTGCATCACGATGTTTTCCTTCACCGTTATTAGCACGTGGTAATTGTAACAATATGCACATTAGGTCAGAAAACTACCTAAGTGGTGCATGCGTTCCGGCCAGGATCGAACCCGCGCCCTTGAGTTGGGGACGCGTGCGCTAGCCATTACGCTACCACGACTTCTTCTTTCTTTGAAGTAAGTGCGACTTAATTATTAACAAAAAATTTCCTTTCGATACCATTAGGTGCTTTCCTTCCAACCATGGCCTTTTTCAAACGTGTATTTAAATAATTATTCACATGATTTTAGTTACTCATCTAAACATACCTTAATGTTCCCAGACCGAAATTTCAAGCAAGTTTTTTTGTCAAGTAACTTCGCAACCAACGGGACTGGGTTTCATTCAAGTTTATTGAATGCTGTTATGTTGCATCTTTATTGTTTTTTATTCAATGGTATGATGAATAGTGGATGCAATATACTAGTCCTGTCCTTATTCGGTCATACAAGTAAGCGCCTTTTTGTAGTGCCTATAATTACGTCACTGTACTAGTTCACCTTAATTGTAGTATTCGGTCATTAGAACTTTTCGATCTTCTTTGTTAGCAGTCGAATCACAGTTCCTAATAGTTCATCATTCATGAACTACACAAGACAGTCGGATCGCTAACTAGCGCGCTGAGTGCTGATCGCGTGAACGAATAAGCCGATCAACGTTTGGTGAAAAGTGGATGCTTTATAGTGTTTTGCTTATTCAGTCATCAAAGCGAGAGCTCCTTTATAGTACAATTCGGTCAATGAAATAGTTCATCTTAACAGTACTATTTGATCATTAGGACCTTTCAATTTTCTTTGTTAGCAATCGAATCACAGTTCTTAATAGTTGATTATTCATGAACTACACAAGACTGTCGGATAGATGACTGGTGCGCTGAGTGCTGATCGCGTGAACGAATAGACCGATCAACGTTTGGTGAAAGTGGATGCTTTATAGTCTTTTGCTTATTCAGTCATCAAAGCGAGAGCTCCTTTATAGTACAATTCGGTCACTGAACTAGTTCATCTTAACAGTACTACTCGGTCATTACGAACTACACAAGACTCGGATCGTTGATTGGCGCGCTGAGCGCTGACCGAATGAACTAAAGGCTTATTTACTTTAGTCCAGCTACTGACTTAAGGCGCGGACTGACCTCTAAATATTCAATCGGGATTAATGAAGTCAGTCACACTTATCATAAAATCATTACAGCGCTACCCAGCGCTGTAATGATTTTAAATCCACTTAGACCATTCATTAGTTGAATGGTCTAAGTAAATCCATTACACAATGTCAGTATGACTTCTGTACTGGCTTCCTTCGAATTTGTAGTCAGTAGCTGAATTAATGTAGATCAGCTTTAATAGATCGATTAACGTTTGGTAACGTGAAACTTTTCTTTTATGGTCGGTTCCTATATCTTACTATTCATTCACTTGCCTTACTATCGGTTGAATTGTGACATTACTTGCCATTTTACCACCGCACTGCTCTCCGACGACTGGGAGTTCATCCCACTTCCTTGAAATCTGGAAGTTATCCACTGTACGCGGTGCTAGCTCCTTTATGTCATACGTGAGCGAGCTATGGAATGAGCTCCCTCCCGCGGTTTTCCCAGAGCGCTACAATATGGGACTCTTCAAAAAAGGCGTAAGTAAACAAATGTTTAAAGTCTTAACAAGGTAAGCAGCGCATCGGCTCCCTTAGTGTTGCAGATGTCCATGGGCGACGGTAGCCACTTGCCATCAAGTGGACCCATCTGCCAGTTTGCCTATAAGCAAACATAAAAAAAAATGGAGCTCATGTCAAATTTTAAGGCAATTGAACGTTTGGTAATATATGAAAACTGACCATTAGTAAGGTGTAGGGAACTGGTTCCTAGTACAGTTGTGGTATGAAAATGTTCGCTCGTATTCAAATTGATTTATTTAACGTTCCGTGAGCACATGTTACCTTTTCAAATTAAGTCACAGAACAGACTGTTCCACAGAAAATTATGTTTAACTGTTTGACAATAAAGTTTAAAATTACTTAGATCAAAGTTGTTTGATTTTCTATCTTGTCTAAGAAGATGGTTTAGACATTTCAAACCTTGTTATTGGTTTAAATATCCTCTTTGTTTCTTATTATTAATCTCAGCGACTGTTATTGTCAACATTGTATCTTTCTTTGTCCGCTTTTCTAATTTCTATATTTTATAAACGTGACATTTATTAAAATGTTGGCAGTATTGTTTCATGTACTCGTGCAAGTAAAAGTCGACTTTAAAGTGGTGAACATTTTCATTCTGCGACTATAAATACATCATTCATGAACTACGCTAGATTATATTATAAGTTGATTATTGGTGGCAGTTGTTTCTTGTTTGGAAATTAAACTCGATGTAATGGACTGTATGATAATTATTATTGAACTTTTTGCATGAATCGAAATATACATAGAATAAGAACAAATTATGCAAGAGAGTCGTCGTTGAGAGAGTTGTGAAGAATTATGAATGAATGAGCAAGAGTGTTTTTTTTTGCCTCCGAGGCTGGCCCTATATCCCGCATCCCGTCCGACGCCTAGTTGCTAATTGCGCCAGCTATGGGCGTCGGCGGTATGCGGGGCGCGGAGAGTAGGTGTGCTCCGGCGGGCGGGTCAGGGGGGTGCTCTCTGTCCGCAATAGTGATAAACAGTGATCAATGATAAACTTTGTTCACGTCAGTTCATTGCTTTTTCCCCGTACCAAAAGTGCCCAACGTGCCCAAAGAAGTTTTCACTCCAACAAAGACATGCATAAACAAATATTTTATTCAAACACGTCGTATTTTAACAACACAGAACTGCAAATACCTCCCATAATAATAATGTTATTATATCTCAATATTACGGCCCCGGCACGCGCTATCTTTACAAATATTGGTCTCCATACAGATAAAACTGTCTGAGGGAACATTTTATCTGCATTCAGAATAATCAAACGCTTATTTAAGTTTGTTCGAGGCTCGATATTTGATTTCAAGAATTTAAACACATGCAATAAGAAAGCAGACTTCTTTGTTATCTTATGACAGGTTCCTGTATCTTACTATTTATTTATTCATTTACCATACCATCGGTTGAATTTTGACATTGCTTGAAAGATGCTTATGTCAAATTTTAAGATATAGGAACCGGCCATTAGTGTATAGAGAATGAGGATGTAGAATGTTATGATAAATTACATACATATTAAAAAAACGCGGTGTTAAAATAATCTTCTATCCTTTTGATATTTCTTGCTAGCAATAATTTTAATTACTGTTCAAACAATAAATAAATACGCTATTTGTCTCATTTTACTCCATACTTATGACTTCATAAGTATGTAGTATGTATACAAAAGATAAATGTTCTATTATTCAAATCAACCACTCGAATAAATGATCAACTCAATGTTAAATTAACTAGTCAAAATGTAAACGTAGTAGACGTTGCATAATTTTTGGGAGTGTATATTAATTCTTGTCTTAATTATACATTCATACAGATTCTATGAGGCTGTGATTATTGTAAAATGATAAAACTATCTCAGTTGACTTGACTATCCTTATACCACAAAGACAGTAGATTAAGTGTTTGAAAAAGAAGTAAACCATAATACCAAGTATCTCTGACATGCAGTCGATTTGGTTTTGGCTTCGGTTTTGCGTTCTGGTGGGGTCTCCTTTCTTCTTCTTTTTTCCTCCTCTTTTCCGTTGTTGTATACGAACTCCTTTTTGTTTTTACTTAACTTACTGTAGCTAGTACATTTTCGATTTATTCAATATGTGGGAATGATGTTGGTCTTGTATTAATTAAAACTAATTATGTACAATAAAGACTCATAACACAAAATTCTGTACAATACTAATACAATAAAACAATCCTTATCCGTGTTTTTGATAGGAAAAAAGAATCATGTGTTTAAAATAATACAATTTCCTGCGGCCAGACGGCCTGTCTTAAGAGACGACAAAATAACCCACAGCCAGGTGGTAGGGTGTTTGCCCCTCTGGATGGCTGGTCTAAAGTATGTCGACAGAACAACCTTCAGTTTTATTCCGGTATTTCGTTTTCCTACAATCAAACATAAAAATATAATTATAGTTTATTTTTTTAGCTTTACATATGACAGTTATACTCGCGTAAGTTTATAATGATTGTCAATACCAGACTCATCCTTTCACAGCTTTCCCGTATCGTTAAATCGTAGCGCGTGCTTAGCCTTAGAGTCTTATGCTAGCAAAACTTAGGGGTGTAAGGCAGGGCTTAGAAAATATTCAAAGTTACGGTTTCTATTCGACGATTATCATACAAGAGTTTGAAAATAGAAACAAATATCGAATACAATTTTTATGTTTCGAACACATTTGACATTGACATAAAACGTCACAGAATAAAACGGAACGATTTTTTTACAATAGGCATTAAAAAGTATTTGCTAAAAATATTAACGTAATATTTGCATATCCGCCGAAACTGCACAGGAATTCTCGGGATTTCTTTTTTCATACAACGGATGCCATTAATGGGTTATCTCGGTGCGCATCTTCGAAGACCGGAGAATCGATGTTCGCGATTGAATACTAAAATCGATTACAATATGTTTTTACATTTTTGGACATCACGCGTCCATTTTACGACAGGATTGCAATATAAAACAACAGTTTATTATGTATTGTGAACAGTTTATGGGATTGTATCATTTGCCCTTTGCGCCCTTATGCAAAAATATGTTTAAATTGACTGGCCGCGGAACATTAAAGCGCATCTCAAAAACTGAGCTATTGTAACAATGGTCATGCGCAAATCGATGTTTATAAAGAATTATGTTTTTGAATGAGAAAAGTGCTTTTTTGAACTGCGTCGGTTTATACAGGTGAACTTTTCAAGAGGGCCTTACAGGCCAAAACCTAAACTATACGAAATAGCAAAAAATGTTCAAAGGAGACGCCTTTGAAGGCGATTATGAGGCGATCAGATTACGAGGCTGATTATGACGAAAACTGAAGTTGTATCATTAGATTTTTTTAAAATCAATTATCCTAGTCAGGAATCGAATCGGGTGATGTTGAAAACATTCGGTATTATTAGACCAGAGTAGCTTGTAAGAATCAATTTCTGTGATGGAATGTCAAACGGCAAACCAGGGTTTTGGACAAAATGTTCTATTTTCCATAAATTAATTAAACAACAAGTTGCGCTGGACATTTGACCGCACGTCATTTGAATGCAATCAATGTTTATCCATGGACTGGTTTGATTTATTTGGATAAAATAACGTGCGTTTCGAATCTTAATTTAAAGATGTCTATTAAAAATATAATAATTATCATAATTTTCTTATTGAATAAAATTAGATGAGATGTAATTAATGTATGGAAAATAGAATATTTTGTTCAAAAACAACGCTTTCCCTTGGTTTTCCGTTTGACATTCCTTTACAGAAATCGATCCAAGACACACTACAATATGGCATAAGAACACATGGGGTGTATATTTTTACAAAATCGGCTGATTCGATTCCTGACTAGGGTAATTGATTTTCCAAAAATCGAACGGTACCACTTTGTTTCCGTCAAAATCGGCCGCGAAACTCCTCCTCTAGCACCTCCTACGAGTACTATTCTCAGAGTCGGGGTGGCAATAGTACTCCATAGTAGGTGCTACTAAAACCCCTCGGTGTTCCATCCTTTGTCTTTATTTCAGGGCCATAGATAAATACCCTTGTCACCCACGAAACCCTGGCAGACGCCTGCTCCACCTTCGTTATGTCAGAGTTAGTGTCTGTGTCGAAATGCATCTTTTATTTATACCGTTAAAAAATAACGCGTTAACGATTGCTATCAGTGAAGTTCATCTTCATTCATCACCACCTGAGTTACCGATTAACGTTTAGAGTAATTAACGATGTCGCATTTTAAATAACACATTAAATCCTTGGCTACATCTGCGTTACATTTTTACTAGTGCGTTAGTTAAAACAGTAAGGCGTAGTGTAGTAGAGTCACAACCTCATAGATTTTGCATGTATGTACTGTATTATAACGTCTTAATTTAATTAAATTTTTAATTTTCATTACATTTGATAATTTCGAAAACTTATTGATAGATATAAGTTTGAAGGCTTCTTTAAGAACCATAAAGAAGCGTATAAACTTAATTTAACTCAATAATAATAAGACCGTAAAACCCTATACAAATGCGCTGCTTGCTCTCTTAAAGTAGACTGGAATCTGGTCACTAATGCCGGAACACAACTCAAGGTTGTTATGGCGGCATACTCTAAACCAGGGGTGGTAGCGATCCAGATGGGCAAATACCCTACCACCTGGCTGTGGGTTGTTTTGCCGCCTCTTACGACACACCGCCCGGCCGCAAGAAATTGTATTCTTTCTCCGTTCCTAGACCGATGATAATTATTGATTATACACCGACCCACAAAAAAGTGGTCTGTACTTTTGAACAGACCCACCCATCTGTTCTTACGTATTTCTTTGCGCTGAATCCAAATCTGGGATCATCTTGGTCCTTACACCCTCAAAATTTTGAGATTCGGATTCAGCGTTTTGAAATACATGAGAACAGATGGGTGTGGTCAAAAGTACAGACCACTTTTTTTTGTGAGCCGGTGTTATTTTTAAAACCGTTATTTATATTTTGAAGTGATAACTGAGAGAGGGTAAACCGCTCCGTTACGTAACACGCGTTACAACGCCAGTCTGTCTGGCTTCCCTTTCTCTCACGCATACGGCAGCGGTAGGCAGGCTCCTCCTCTTTCACTCTAACCCACGCGCTACATACATAAAATTTAAGTAATAACCTAAGCTCAAGTTAAACAATTTCAATATTATATAGTTCAACTTAGATTAGTTTAAGTTATCATTTCTGTCGGGCGTCCCGAGACACACACGTTTTTTTTATTAACTGTTTTTTATTTCATGGTAATCGGTTCACGTGCATTACTGTCACAAAAAAAACATTAATATGCAATGGGATATATAAATCAAAACTCTATTTTTTTTCTGAATATACCAGTATATTTAGCATTACCTATGCAGCAATGGTGTTTGTTTACATTCAACTTTACATTCGCCTATAAAACAGGTCTTAAAACGATATAAAGACCAGAAGCTGTAACACAAATTTAGAAAAATAATAAAATGTATTTGACAAACTAGCACAGACTATACAAAAATATAGTTTACGACCATCGTAAATAAGAGTTCTGTAAATTTTCGATACTGTTGGTTCTAAGGATTCCGTTGAGAAAATATCGTTCTGAGTAGTGCAATAAAATGAATGCGTGAATGAATAAAATGTATATATATTTCCCGGCACGAATCTTGAGTGGTCGGTGGAACAGTAGATATCGCTTTGCGCAAAGGTCGTAACCAATGTTATGAGATTTATCAACATATCGACAATATTATGTTTTTGTCTCTTTACTTAAAAGGGACAATACCTTCTATTTTTAAAAAGACACACGCTATGCTGAGATGAAGGTGATAAATTATATACAATATTATAAAATGCTAAACATGCCGTGTCTGTACATTAAAGCTATAAAAAAAAACTGAATTCGATCCGGAACCAAAAAACACATCTACTCTAAAATTATGCCGCCTCTCACCACGTCTAGTCTAAATTTATGCCGCTCCGCCACGCGGCCGTAACGCTTTTTCATGACAGAAAAATCCTAAGGCCGATTTTGATGCGGTTTTCACTGATCGACAGCTAAGTCTTAGACTTAAACTCTGCACTACTTTTTATCCTGGGAATGCCGCGAAAAAAATTCTGAGAATAATTAATAAGGGCCGGTTTTAAAAAAAATCGAATCCCATCATGATTTTTATACTGACCGATAGCAAATTTAAGCTAATAAAATATGTGGAATTTTTTTATCCCGGGAATTTTCCCGGGAGCAGTTTATAATTGTTCGGGCGCGTAAAAATTAGCTTATTCCGACACAGTTTTCACCAAAACGATAGCTTACATCCTTTTTCAAATGCTGCGGCATTTTGTGTCTTAGGAATCCTACGGTAATTTCAGGTCAAGCGTAGACGAAGTCGCGGGCATATCCTAGTTGTAATATATAAAATAGATTTTGTACATCCGCACTTTTCTCTGTCAACTGTATTAGACACAATTTGTCAACTTGCAACACACCGGCACATAAAAACTAATGGGACGTTATACTGCACTAAAACCACTACTGGGACATAAAACTGATTCAGTGGCTAACTAAGTTCGCTTTCGTATAAGACGAGGTATAATTTAAGGTTTATTGCCTCGCAGTTTTTCTCTTTTTTCCATACACTTCAAGTCTTCCTGTGTTAAGGCTCGTATACACAATGCGAGTTGCTACAATTAAGCTCTTGCAATATTATCTCTGTTGATTATTCATGCTGTACTTATTTAAATGTTGACACTAAAGTCCTTATGCTTAAGAAATTATGGTTACAATTAACACTAACTGCTCGTATTCACGGCACCACTGACGCGCCGTCAAAATGCCGCCACCGTACTTCTATTCTATGAATTTCTGTGTATATGTGAACGTGGTCCGCCTTCATATACCTGTCGCCCGCTTGACAGAGAAAGTGCGGCGGCATCACTCGCACATAGTCTCCATAGTTTAAAGGCGCAGCACTGTGGCGGCGTGGTGATAGTGTCGTGTACACATACGCTTATCATTACATAGAGGCAAGTGGTTCTGTATATCCTTTATTTGTCTTGACTGAGGCTGATATATTAAATAGTTACTATATACACATTGATACGTTTTATTTAACTTATTACATAATTATAAGTATGGTCTAAAACACTTCTTACATCTTAAATACTTCATCATATTGAATCTCAAACTACAGGCATATTTGCAGTCTATAAGTTAAGTTACGAGTACTTCGAGATTCAGCTGGTTTTGCTGATATGAAGTGCTGTACCCTTTACCTTCTCCTATTTACTTACTAGAAGCGCTAACCCAAGGTCGTACTGATAATCTGATTTGATACGTTTATGATACGTCTTTTATATGTATCTGTAAAATCAATAAAGACTTAATGTTTTGGAAATCATAGACTAGCTTTCGAGCATGCAGCTCGCACAGTGTGTTCTATTCTTTACTTCAGCCTTTCATTTCCTGTACGTCCCATGTTATTAAAACGTCACATAGATTTAGTATAATTATTCGAAAATTAATGTTGGTTTTTATTTTATTGATTTCATTATTTTAATAACCATCACAGTTCATTTTAGTTCAGTGTTTTATTCTGGATCTATTCATAGAAATGGATTGAATTATAATACTAACATATTCTATGCCGATCGCCCTTATGAGTTCATTAGTAATAAAGTAGATGAAAGTTAAGTCACTTGAGATACTTTTTCTCGTTTTACAAAACGTCTCAATCTCAGGTTTGGTACTATGAGGTAGTTGACACATATCAGAATGAATTTTGAAACAATGTTGATTTGAAAGAGCGGGTGTTCAAATATTATGTCATCATCATAACTTTAAAATCTCATAATAGAAATAATTTGAATTACTTTTAAACAATAATGTATTATTTGAATTTTAGAAAGGACGTCATAATTTCCAACGCTCGTCCAAAATCTAGACGACTTCGGCATATTGTAAGATGATAAAAAGTATTTGAGTTGATTTGGTTATCAACCTACCCATTATGACGTCATAATTTTGTAAAGTAAATGGAGTCAAGGAGTGGTACGGAATCTTAAGTGTTTTATATAAGACTCAGATTGTCTACACCTTGTAGAGCTGTTTAAAAAATACGAATGATATGTCTTCGGGACACCTGGTTGGGACGAAGATTCGAAGACAATTGACTATCGAAGACCACCGGAGACCATCAGAGGCCATCGGAGGTCATCGGAGGTCATCGAAGGTCATCGGAGGTCATCGGAGGTCATCGGAGGCCATCGGAGACCATCGGATACCGTCGAAGACCATAGAATTTTTTTTATAAATAGTAATAAGGGCAATTACAAGAGTTTCTATTTTCAAAACAGCGTATATTACATTGATGGATATTATTTTAGACATCATTTCATTTGCATTATAATTTTAAATTGTATAACAATATACATACACATTATTCGTCTAGCCCCCATCCGCCGAGTAACGTGCGATAAGAAATTTTGTTCTAACTACCAATTCTAAAATTCAAATCCTTCATATTTACAATCGAAATCATATTCATTATTTCATGCGATGATTTTAGATATACGCAAAACTTTCCGAGTGTCCCACGTAGCATTGTCAGTGAAACGTACCCAAATCATTAAGGAGTCGTTTGACGCACAGACAACAGCGTCCCGTATCCACTCGACCTGCTATTGCGCCGATTTGTAAATCTACTAAAGTGCTATTCAGTTAAACAGTTGGGCTATCGAGTAAACAATAAGTTATCGATATCGATATGCTCCAAAAATAATTCGCTATATAATAAGCTAACTGACACTTATCCACTTCGTTGGGCGTCAATAAATTTATTAATCACTCAAGAATAATGTAACTTTCTACTGGTGAAATAATATTCAAAATCAGTTCAGTAGTTCAAGAGATTACTTCCTACAAACAAACTCACTGTAGCTCTTTATAAATTATGTGTATCCATATAGTATAGCTTTTTTAATTAATGTAATGTTGATGATACACACTGACCATCATTGTAAATTTAGTAGGAAGTTGTTTTTAAATTCATGAAGTATCATTTTATGATTCAACTTTTATCTTAGGCTGTTAGATATCACGTAATCTGTAGTTCATTACACATGAGAGCCATTCAGGGAACACAATAGCGTAGCTGGTTAAAATCGCATTATTGAGTCGAGCTGGTAGTTGGTTACCATAGTAATTTATGCCCGTGTGTTTGCGCTGCTAAATTATAGTTCACAAAGTACATATTGAGGGTCAAAGGCTATTTGTTTTAAGTGACATTTAAAAAATATATCGAGCGAAAATTGAAGTTTCACATGACAAAACAAACATGACATTTAAAGATAACGTTTATAAAGCAAATTAATTAAATTAATTTAAAAAAAAATATTAATAAAAAAATAAACGTATAATTAATAAACTTTGTACTATACTTGAAAAAGAAATATATCCATAGATTTTAACTGGACACCAGGTACTATAAAGATGAAAAAGTCTCTGTGAAAAAATGTCACAAATAAACAAAAAATATCGTTTAAAACAAATCCTTTCCTCTTTTACCTCTCGATATTATTATTAATTAATGTTTAAATAATTAATGTATGTACCTAGTTCGTGAGAATAAACAACAAACATTTATTTTATTTAAGATGTTTTTGTTTTTATCGACATCGACACACGAAACCTTGGGCTAGACGCTTCACTAAATAAATTCGGGCTCCCCGGCCGCGGTGCGCGCGCGCATTAAAATCCTTATTCAATTGACCATCTCGCATTGTGGCTCAATGACGGCACTTTATCTATTCCAAACCGGCACAATGTCAGATCGGACTTTGTTTATTTAAAGGCAGATATTTAAGAGATTCCCACCAATTTAAGTATACAAGTATTGAGTAACGTACAAAACTAATAGGTTATCTACATTATTTAGTTTGCAGAGTCCGCGCCATGAAATAAGTCCCACTTTGAAGACGGTTTTTTTTTCTACGATTTAGTTACGCAAATACTCCAATAGCTTTAGAAAAAAAAATTAAACACGTACGTACCTATGATATTTGACGGTTGCTCTCGATTTACCCGAGTGGGTACTCATCAGATCCTGACTTAGTGACAGTGGGACCACCTCGGAAGTATTTCGAATAAAAAAAACGAAAATATCATACAAAAAACATACATATTAAATGTTTTCCAATAACCAAAGAAAGTGAAACTCGGTACTCAAATTCAGTTCATTTATCAAAGTAATAAAAGTTAACAGTTAAAACAAACGCAATTACAATTTTAAAATGTTCTCAAAAACATAGATTCATTGTTTTATAATTAACATTAGTTAATACATTAACAACGTTCCATTAACGCACTTCGCTAGTAAAATGTGTTACAACGTTTATAATTTGTTTGCATTACTTCACTAGTTAGGGTACTGTTCAGGTCAAAAGTTTCACTCGAGTGTCTGAGTCTCAGCTGATGCTAAAGTAAAACTATTAAGGCTAAATATATAAAGTTTAGCACACTTACCTATAGAAATCTCGTGTATCTACAAGAAGTTATACGAGTAACAGAAGTGTTTAAAGATTTAAAGAGACAACAATTATAAAATAATGTCTGTACATTAATTGTTATTTTGAAGAAGATTTCATTAATATAACGTTTATACTGTACTAGAGTTTTCCCCGTGGCTACACAGCTTGAAAACCCCTTAGGTAGTAGCTGTATATTACGTATAAACAAATTTAATTCGGTGTTTTACCTAAAATTTTAGCTTTTAACGTTGTTACAAGTCCACTATAATAACAAAGAAACCATGTCCCTATAGGCTACGTTCCAGAAGGGACTCACAACAACCAGGTTCACGACCGCGATTTTCCCTTTCCACTTGATTGCTGGCGCTACAATTATAAAGCCAAGTGGAACAGTTATACGCCACACCTCTTGACATGGGTCGTTGTGAGCGTTGTGTGATCGAAAATGATAACGTCAATAGTGACGTTTTCGCCACGACCACAGCGGCCGCAGTCGCCTTGTGGAACGGCTAACGGAGCATTTTGGGTGTTGCGAGCTACTAATCGAACGCGCTGATAGTCTACACAACTGCGCAGCGGGAGTTTTTGGCGGGAACTGAAAGGGAACACTGTGCTGTGCAGTTTTATTTTCTAAAAATATGTAAAATTACTCTAAAATGAACAATAGTTGTAGGATATTGATAGTTTTTGAGTAGTAATTATGTGTTTTGTGAGAAATGTAAACTGTATAGCCAATTGTGTCCTTTCGAGTTTTCACAAGAACTCCGTTGCATGGCGTCGATTGTAGCCTACAATACAACTGCGCCTGGCTTAAAGACCTAGTAGCCAAGCCATAAACATAAAAAGAAGTAACTGCGCAGCGAAACATAGAAGCGTGTCGCAGCCAACCTGATTTAAAGTGATACAATGAATGAGATGTTGTTTATGACAACGTAGGTATTTATTAGTGAATTGAAAAAATGCGATTACAGCGCCATCTACTTTGCTAATCTGTTTATTCCATGGACACGACATTATTGATCCAGATACAAAGTCTCCTTAGTGTTAACTCGAGTTATAAGCTAGCACTATGTCAAGTTTTATTCATATACGTTCAGTAGTTTAAAAAAACATGCAATCGCAACGCCATCTTTTTCGCTATTTTCGTCTATCCCACGGAAACGACGTCATTTATCGGGATAAAAAGTATCCTAAGTTACGTCCCGGGACATAAACTAACTCTGTATCGAGTTTCATTTAAGTCCGTTCAGTAGTTTTCACGTGATGCTCTAACAAGCAGACAGACAAAAATTCTGAAAATTGCATTTTCGAAATCTCCTGGTCCGAATTATCCCCCCTGATCTTTATCACATCTTTAAATGTAATGTACAAACTCGAACCATTTGCAGATTTATGATAGTATAGATTAGTGTGTCAATTTGAAGTATATTTCTTTACATGTATACTTACTTACATTTTTATATTTTGGATGAACATAGTTGTAAAATTTAAAGCAAAAAATTAAAAATAAAAATCCATCGGTAACTGGCTTCCGAGTCTTGCGATTAGAAAATGCGCTTACAATCTTATGCAAAACACATTAGGTATCAATTTCTTCGTCCACCATATTGCATGTATAAAGGATAAATGCCCGAGTCCGACTAGTACACGGCCAGGAGTTTAAATTGTAATACTTATCTATAGTCTGTATATAAATACAGACTTACTTACATAAGTAATACAATGAAATACCTTAGTCACACTGCATAACTACTTCTGTGATCTCTAAACGACCCCCTCTTACATCCTCCAAAGACTATAGATAGCAACCATTATACAAAGATAACATCTACAGATATCACAAGAGTTCCCTGATCCAGGAAACTGTTAGCCACAAAAAGAAATCACCGCATTACGCAGATGTGTTTACTGTTTATAAACTCAAAGCATTGCATTCAACATATATTACGTATCTTGAATCTACAATGTGCCGACATACTTTATTTCACTTTTGTAGGCGAACCACGCTTTTGTACTAACTGGGACAGTAATAGGTTAAATTTCTAGCTAGTTTTTTAACAGATACAAAATATAATTTATCAATAAAAAACAACATTACAAAATAAAAAAAGAATCATATAATTAATATTAAGCTACATAATGTGGCAACGCCGCCAGCCTTTTGTGAACGTTCTCGATAAGTGACAGTGGTTTTGGACCAATATTTTATCTGTAATTATTGTATAGTATAATGTGTAGTTTCTCTGAACAAGATTAATACCTAATTAAACAGTCAGTGGTAAACGTGCCCAAAACACTGGCCACATTGCCTCGCTGAATGGCAACGCTATGTAATTATTTATTTAGTTTCATTTTTAATATAGCTTAGTTTGCAATTTATATTTAAATTTTTATTATATCTAAATATTCATTTTCAATGTGAATAATAAATATTTAAGTAATAATAGATACATCATCATCAGAAAAAGATCATTCATGAAATCATTCATTACTTAATTCATAATAATAATGATATAATAATATTTGTCATCGGCTAATTGCTGTCCACAGCTGGACGCAGGTTTCCTCAAGTTTGTGCCACATATCCTCATGTCATCTTCACCAATCCATGACCAGCAATTTTGCACCGGGCTAAAGAGCATCCAACACTATGTTTGCTTGGAAACGGTTTCCACTGTAGTACTCGTCTACTCTATCAGCCATCAGACCTGCAACGACAAAATTATTAATTATTTTCGTTATCATGAATGAATGAATGTATGAAAACTCTTTATTGTTCACCGTAAATTTAAATCTAGACAATTGATATGGATACATTTGCATTAGATCAATAGGCGGCCTTATCGCTTTTAGCGATTTCTTCCAGGCAACCCCTAAGAATAGTATATCGAAGGAATAACAATACTAGTACTTTAATTTGTGACCTTAATTATTAGTTGCATTGTACTCTTTTTAAATTCGTTAGATATTACTTTAATTAAATTTATTTACTTCTGATATACCATTATAATATATCTACTTTAATATAGTATATAATATATACATAACCAAATCAATGCACAATTCCAATATTGCTAGATATTTCTAGGTTTTAAGTACAACAGTTCAGAACATTTCTATACGACGTTTGCCCTCTAACGCAAAGTTGACAAATTATCATCTAGGAAGTGTATAAAAAAATAGGACACGTCTTATTTGATATTATGTTTTTTTAATTTTCCTAGATTAAATATTGTGACGTACGAGCGGGGGGGAGGGGGGATACGCACTTAGGATTGGAAGAAAACAGCAGTTTTTAACTAACACTTTTATTGACTTATACAGCCGTGCGTGATTCCACTCTGCAGGGTTGCTCCTGCACACACAACGCAAGACGCACTGTACCGACGTTAAGATGTCTCACTCACAATACCGTCGCCGATATTGCGTAGGACACCTTCTGTTGCTGCAGTGTTCACCGTAGAATTTACCGTGCGTAGCTCGCCTCTGGACCTCTTTTTAAACTACGCGAAACTCCTTCTTCACTAAACTCTCCACTACATTTTTCACTAAATTCCCCACTAAACTCGTCACTGTCTTCTATTAAACTCTTCTTTCAACTCTTTCATATCGCACTTGTCGCTTCACTGTCTTAAACTGAACTCAACTCTAAACTGCCCAGTAGGCGCGCCTTACGCTGCTTGACGGGCTCTGTGGTTGAGCGGGCTAAGCCTTCGCCGGCTTACCTCACTGCAACGCAGAGGCTCCGGGTTCGATTCCTGGTATAGTAAATTTCGGAAACGTATTTTCTCCGTTATTTACTATGGTCTGGGTGTCTGGGATCGGCCCCAGAATGGTCCGTTGTATATTAATCCATAACACAAGCGTAACTTGTTTAATTTGGGGATATACAGTGTGTGTGTTTGTCTGCCGATTTATTATTTATTATTATTATTATTATATACCCAGAAGAATCTTCTGAAACCCATAATTTCATTATTCTTTTATTTACTATCCCTTTCTAACATCTATCTATCTCTCTCTTTTCCTTCCCGAACTTTCTATTCTAAAACTTTCGTTCATCGTCTATCCCTTTCTTAAATATATTCATCCTTGTCTTTTCCTTCCAGAATTCTCTAGCTTTTTCTAAAAGTTTTAAACTAACTAGATAGTTCCACCATCATTTGCCACGATATTATTTAGAGACTTCATAAATTAATGCATTGAACTTCATTTAAAGAATGTAATTTAATTGATATGTGACACCGTTTGAAATAAAAAATATCCTTTTAATTTATTATGATGGGGAGAATGACCTGTTTATGTTGTTATATGATTAATTTATTCCATTTTTAAACAGAATAGCATGTTTTGACATTTGAATTTACTAATTTTTTTAAATTATATTGTACACTAGCTGTGCCCGCGACTTCGCCTACGCGGATTTTATTTCTCGCAGAACCCTAATTTTAAAATTTCAAAATCTGTTCAGCTGTTCCAGAGATTAGTCAGAACAAACAGACAGACATTTATTTTTTATATAAGTGCCGTATATACTTACATATACGTTTAGTAAAAAGCTCTTATTTTACAATTACAAACGAACACTTCAATTTTATTTATCTGTAGTGTAGATGTATGTATAGATAAACATAATTAGCAAATGTGAGAACTTTATGAATTTCTTGTTTTTATTTTAATTTGTGTATATTGTTTATTTTTAATAATGGAACAAATAATAATATCAGAAGACAACTGAGTTATAAATAAATTAATATAGACTATGTAACGTTTATTGACTTGGTTACGTATACCTTGTATAAAATATTAAAGTAAGTAATTAAGTAAGATGTATTATGAGGGTATATCAGAACTAAATCAATTCAATTATTTTGAATTTGAAATAACGTAATCATTCATACTTACACTTATCCATCAAAATCGAAAAGGCTGGTAGCACTTACGCAAACTGTATCAAAGAAGCTTTTGAACAAAAAGAAAGGATTGTAAATGCCATCTCTAAGCTAACAAACGATATATCATTATGATCAAACAACAATAACCGTTAAAACAAAGGCGAAAGATTGTAAATTGAGTGCACAAATTTTGGATACTTTATAAATTTCATTGACAATGAGTAAACACCATCAAACAGAAGCTTATAGTTTATGAGTTTTGTATTCACCGATTGTACGATAAAAATATGGTGGTATCGTTTACATTTAGAAGCATTTCCTCATATTAGTCCATACCAATTTTGTAATCTACTGTTACTATGGATTGAAAAACGAATACTACGTACTAGAAACGACAATTGCCTAATAAAAAGAACAAAGCTCCTAAAACCTATATAACTGGATAGTGCCACACATAGAATTAATACACTTAGAACCTGAGTAGGTGCCAGTAAAGCGAAGCACTTTTAAGTAAGACCTAAAAGTCTCAGTTCGCTTGGTTCAGTGTGACGCGCTCCAATAATTCCAAATTCCTACTTTTTAGAAAGACTCTATTTACTTGCAACATTATTTGTGCTTTTGTGTGCGTGTTAGCGAAAATATTACAAGACGCACACGTCAACATCGATTGGTATTGTGCTTTAATTCTGAACGTAATTTTGTAGGTAACTATCTCTCTAGGTGTTATTACTCTAAGGTGTCACATGTGTAACATATGCACAATCGGTCTGAAAACGACTTAATCTGTGCGTGATTCCCAGCCAGGTTTCAAGTCCAAGTAAATACCTGTGCTACTAAGCTATTAACTAACATGATTCTTATGTTATTTTTATGTTTTCTTGTAAACAAACTGGCAAACAGGCCGCCAGGTGGTAAATGGTTACCGTCGCTCATGGACATCTGCAAGAAGCCGATGCGTGATCTACCTCGTCATTCTTAACAAACAATCTTGTTTGCGCCCTTTTTGAAGGGCGTATATTGTAGCGTTCTGGATGCGCTGATATCTTATTCTTCCTGCAGCCGAGCAGCATGTCCTAATAGGTGGTTGGTAATTTACCCGCCTGGATGACTACCACATCTGGTCTAGAGCAACGATCATATCTTCTAATGTCTGGTCTAGATTATGCCGCCATAATAACCTTGAGTTATCTTTCAGATTCCAGTCTCCCCTTCGTCGCCAGCAGCACATTGGCAGCACCCCTGCTGGTACAAGTGACCGTAAGCAATGGTAGCCACTCTCCACCAAGTGGGTTCTCAATCTGTCTGCTACCTTCTAATAAATTATATGTTAATGTCTAAGCTCTTAGAAAAATAGTCAATATATCCTATCCTAAATAAAGATTATGACAGAACAGTACCGACTCTCAACAGACGACACTTTGCAATCGACAGAACAAGATTAATTCTCTCAGAGCATTAATTGAAATAGCGCGTATCGCCCTAGAAATACATTAGCATAATTTATTCCATATAAATCTCGACACAATCGTGTATAGCAATTAAGAGCGTCCTTTTATCTCAGCCATTGTATGTTTCTGCTTGGATCTCTGTCTTGGAATCTAAGTCGAGACTAGTTTGATTGTATCAGACTGAGAAAAATAGAACAGTAAGAGGTACTCGAATACCGATACGATAAATATCTGTTACTAATACTAGTTCATTACATTACTCTACATTAACTAGTCCCTCAACTAGATAACTAAAAGAATTAGTATCAATAACAGATAATGATATTTTTAATAAGATTTATTAACAATATTCATTAAACTAAGTCATTAGGTAATAACTAATACAATAAAAAAAACTTTAACTTTGTTAAAACAACATAGTATAATAGTATATAATAATATTCTACCTATAATCCCTTAAGACTATAAGTAGGATACTAAGTCTAGGTCATCATCTTCTATGGGTTAGGTGCCCAGAAGCCAGAACCTTTCCTTGCTTGATTGCCATATTAATCCGTTGTCCGAGGTAAGCACCAGCCATCAGATCATCTGGAGATTTGGTGAGTCGTATTGATAGCTCTTTGTAGAGGCTCATGGTAACAGGAGCCCACGGTCCAAGCGTCTCAACAGCAAATAGAACAAATAAACGTAACTCTCTCTCACAATATATTTGCGTCGATACTTATCATCATTGTAATTTTTAAAACTTCTAATAGATGATGGTATATTTAAATAATATTTAAAAGGTACCCAAATGTTTACTGAAATAGCAGTTTTTTAGGAAAAAGGAAGTCGTGTATCTTATAATACATACAAGCAGACCAACAAAACAAATATCATAGATCGATTGCGACCTTTTATCCTAGCGAAAGTTGAAACTGCTTAAAGTTAAAGGACTGGCACTCAAATAATTAGACCATAAAAGCCACTAGTACAATACGCAATGTTATAGAAATCCCAATTTAAAAAAGCAGAGGTCATAATAATATCATCCCATGAACAACATCCCATTACTAGGCTCGGACCTATACATTATTAGGGTGACAGTACAAGCGCTACACTTGTGCAGTGATGTAGAGGTTTCATCATAGATTTTTTTATCATGTCATATCATTTGTGGTATACGTTCGCGTTTGATAGCTATCTCGCCTGATGTTAAATAACGATGCGATCTAGGATGTAGCATGCTATTCACTAGTGAAGACTAGTCGGGGAAAGCAGACTCCGAAAAAATGTGACACTCGACAGCGGTGCGCAAAAATAAACCGAGGCTAAACACTGTTTTCTTTAACCATCAGTAGAAATTGTAACAAAAACAATGATGCATGCTTTTCAGCCTGGCTCCAACCCCACATTAGAATGGGGCATACAAAGATTTACACGATAGAGGCCATACTTCATGCTAATATGCTAATTATATGTATTATTTCCAACCCGTTACTTTGAGACCTTTTATTCGATATAAATCGTTATAAAGTAACCTTCTATCAACAATAGTTTCATCGAAGAAAGTAACAGTTAATCAGCGCGAAGACCCAACACTAGGTAGTGCTAATTGGATTTGAGATTGTCACGCGGTCGTGCCGAGCGTGCTTGCTGGCTTGTTCGGCGCATAATTAGGTGCTCGTCTCCTAATTAATGAAGCCACCGTGTTTTGCTCTTTATTTACTTCAAGCAAAAGTATTTTTGTTTTCATTTTAGTTATATTTTTTATGGAGCATTTTTTAGGGTTACACGGGCATTTTGACAAAACCGAACTTTTGTATTTTTGTCCTTTGTATGCCCATCCGTCGATCTGGCCGTCTATCACCATTTCATAATCATTTCTCTCAAAAACTAATGAATTGGTGTGAATTAGATCTAGTACTTTATATGTATTGATTTGACAACTAAGTGAGTGCGGATTTTGTTGACGGATCAGTTTTACTTTAAGTGTTTAGAGTACCACAAACTTATATTTTTTTCTTATCGTTTCAACTTCTACCTTTTATTTAATAGTAATAATAGATATATTATTCTATTTATCTTGAAAAATCAATTATGTTCATTTATGACTCAATAAGTAAGTGACGACATATTCGCCCAAAAACGTAAAAATTGTAACGTATGCGATCCACATTAACTTTTGACGTGTGAAGCGGATTTTTTTAAAATTTTAAGTTCAATTAATAATAATAATAAATAGAAGCAAAATCAATGCAATAATAAAAAATATTAGTTCGAAACGGAACAAACCAAGCTCTTAGTTCGAATACACAGTAATTAACTCGCTACTGGCTTCAGAATAGTAATGTGCGTATTTGCGAACTAGATTATTTCGCAAAGACATCTGCCCACGACATTGCCATACTTAAAATGTATACTAGCAAATCTTGAGAATACAAATATACCTCCAAGTAATCACAGTGTTAATTTGGAAGAAGAATATTAAGAACAATGGTCATTAAAGCACGTAACGTAACTCGTAACACACTCTGCAACAGGACCTAGCCTAGCTATTTTGCCGCCAAAACTCAAAAAATACCGCCCCACCGAATCTTAAGAAAACTAAAAGAAATCTTCTATCTAGCTTTCTTCTCCCAGAACCCTGTCTAATCATGTTCTATGTACTTGTTGAATTCACTACTCATATACTTTCTAGATTTAAGTGAACGAACAAAAAAAATTTTTGGGTGTTGTGAGTTGTTTTTGTTATTTTTTTTGGGTTTTAGTAGTTCAAGCGTTTTTGCAGACATTTTTGCAGCCATTTTTACCGCCTTTAAATTTTGCCGACGTAGACAGTTTACTCCGCCCCAGTAGTAGTGGTGGGCCCATCGCTTGCCGGGGTTGCGGCAGCGACCGGGCGGCTTGTCGTAAGAGGCGACAAAACACCCCACAGCCAGGTGATAGGGTAATTCCCCTTCTGGATGGCTACCACCCCTGCTCTAGAGTATGGCGCCATAACAACCTTGAGTTGTTTTCGGCATTAGTGGTCAGGTCCAGTCTCCCTTTAGAGAGCGGTAGCACATTACTAGCACCTTTGTTGTTACAAATGCCCATAGGCGATGGTAACCGCTTTCCATCAGGGGGCCTTCTGGCTGACTGCTGCATGCAATAAAAAAATGGATAAATTTAATTCGTAATAAATTTTATTTTTGTCGTCAAACTGTGCCTACTTACTGAATCGTCGTCAATGACAAGCTAAGCAATATATAGGTATAAGGGCGCCCGCGGCATGCAGGAAGAGGTGCAGCAAGATCACCATCGAGGCCAAACGCTACTCAGTATTCGCGAAATCCAACGACGGCACTCTGCCCGTTGAGGTTCTTAAAATCAAAGCCATTCTCTATTTTAAACTGTATCCCCTGGGTAAGGTTAGAATCAGTGAATATCAAAATATTGTAAATATTAGTAATAAATACGGTATTCAATTAATCCACGTATATGATTAATCCTGGTACTGTTGAATAAGAAGACGCTTGTTACAACCACTATACTGCTAAGTATATCATCACGCTGACAGACATACGTGTGGGTGTGATCAAAAGTTCCATCCATAATTACATGATAACTCTGGTCACATCTACATAGGTACCTACTTATAGTTTCACGAAACTACTCGAGACTGTAATCACCATTTGTTAAATAATAATTGTTTGAAGATCGTTTATGTTTTGCCAAACAAGTTACGGGTCAAAGACCAGCCATCGTCCATAATTCATGGTCCATTGTTTTCCGATTTTTGACCATGTAAACATTACACCGGAAATGATTAAATTATGTCGAATTTCTATTAGCCGTCTATTTTTTTTAAACGATGTCCGCTATGCATACTTACCTCTTACCAGACTGACTCCCTCGACTCCATCCAGCGTCGTGCCGTTCGTATCGTCGACGATCCCATACTAACGGGCGGTTTAGAATCGCTTAGCCTTCGAAGAGATTTTGCGTCTCTCTGCGTATTTTACCGCCTGTAAGTGAGTGTGAGCGGAGAGTGTTCCGAGGAACTGTTTGACCGCCAGCGACGAGGAACTGTTTGATTTGATCCCTCGCCAGCGACGGGATATTTACCCCCTTTCCCTTAAGCTCCCACGCTCAACTACGCAACGGTTCTCCAAAACATTTATTCTGCGTCCGCGCGCCCTGATTTTCCCTTTGCGCTATGACATGGGGTTCTTTAAGAAGGGAGTTATAAAATTTCATAGAGGTCGGCAACGCGTAGGTGACACCCCTGGTGTTGCAAACGTTCATAGGCGACTGTAATCACTTTCCATCAGGTGGGTCGCCTGCCTGTTTACCTGCTTCAGGCAATAAAAAAAATATATGGTTATTTAGTAAAGTTAGATTCAATTTTTGTTCAGTTGTGGCCTAATTTTTCGTTCATCAGATAAGAATTGCATAGTACCTATCCTAAAGAAACACGTAACACGTAAGAATAAATTCTAAAATTATTTTACCCATCCCTCTTTCCCGCCCCCTTTATAACATAACTAGCTGATATCAGCCCGCTTCGCGTGCCGTAAAATCCGTTCTTAGCTGACCTCTACTTGACGAAAGGAAGGTCCATGCCAAATTTCAAGTCTATAGGTATTATAGTTTCTGAGATATCGTAATGAGTCACTAAATACGTGGATTTCAATTATATATATAATAATAAGAGCCCCTAAACGTCCCATAGCTGGGCTTGGGCCTTCCTAGGGGAACGGACAGTATACCCGCCACGCTTATCCAAGGCGGCGTAGCAGGTTTGACACATCGGTTATTTCGATGTGCAGGTTTCATCACGATGTTTTCCTTCACCACGCACGTGCACGTGGTAATTGTAATAATATGCACAATAGGTCATAAAACGCACGGGACGCGTGCTGTAGCCATTACGCTACCACGACTTTTTTACGTCATCGTCTCCTTTTTCCCATCTTAAAACTTGGTAATGCGTTGGCTTGTGTTGCAAACGTTTATAGTCAACAGTAGCTGCTATCCACCAGGTGGGCCGTCTGACTGATTGTCAGATTTGCATTGAGAAAAGTGTAAAAGAGCGGACGCTAGCATGCCTAATACCATCTTATTGTTTAAGCATAACGAAATAAATATTTTTAAACCTTAATAATCACCGGCCAACAAAAAATAAAAAGTTATCTGTACTTGTCACCAGACCCATCTATTATTATGTATTTCAATGCGCTGAATCCAAATCTGGGGTCAGTTTGGTCTACAAACCCTCCAAATTTTGAGGAACCAGCCCACTGATCACTTGAATAGTTGTGTTGTGGAAAGAAAGCAACTAGCAGTTAGCAGCTAGGCGTCGGACGAAACATGTGATATAAGAAGCGGCTTTGGAGACCGGAATGATGCACAAACACTTGCATTTAATGGCACTTAATCGCACTACTCTCTCTCTCTCTGCCATTCAGTAATTTTTTTTTTGTATCGCTGGAGTACAGCAGACAGGCAGACGGCCCACCTGGTGGAAGGCGGTTACCGTCGCCTATGGACGTTTGCAACACCAGAGATATCACTAAAGGGCTGCTGGCCTCGAAGAAATTTTATGACAGCCTTTTAAAAAAACCCCATATTGTAGCGGTGTGGGAAAATCACGACTGGGATCTCATTCCAAATCCCCACGGTTGCGTACAAGAGTGAAGCGGCTCAAGAAAGTGGGGATGAACGCCCAGCCGATATCGTACGGTGCGGTGGTAAAGATTAGCATTATATTCTCTGTTACTCTTCTATATGTAGTTTTAAATTAATGTTTGTAAATATCGTAATAAGTCACACAGTCCACATCGTGTTTTATTTGGAAGAAGCAACTGCCACCAATAAGTTGATTAGTCGTTTTGAAGGATCTTTGTAGAGGTTCATGGCCTGAGGATTCCACGGTCTAAGCGTCTCAACAGTATAGCCTCTTTCTGCAAGCAAAAAAGGACTGAACGCGCAATAGTGCGTGCGTATATAAACGAGTCAGAGTGGCCGCTTTTTAATCATTTTGGTACTCACCCTATCCAGTATTCTCATATACCAAGTTACGATATATATGTGACTAGACATACACACGTATGCATACATACGTATGCCAACCACGCATTTCATTTGGTATAGGAATGACATTAGATATTTAAAACAGTATCTTTCTTTTCTTTTTTTTATTGCAGAGTAAAGCAGACAGGCAGACGGCCCACATGATGGAAAGCGGTTACTATCGCCTATGGATATTTGTCACAACAAAGGTGCTAAAAATGCGCTGTTGCTCTCTTAACGGGGACTGAAACCTGGCCACTAATGCCGGAACACAACTCAAGGTTAGTATAACGGCATACTCTAGACCAGGGGTGGTAGCCAACCAGACGGCCAAATACCCTACCTCACTGGCTGTGGGTTGTTTTGTCGCCTCTTACGACAGGCCACCCGGCCGCAGGAAATTGTATTCTTTCTCCGTTCCTGCACGAATGAAACGTAACTGCACGTATCTAACGAAATCGATTAGATTGACGCATGTCAAGAGGCCGTTGATATACAATAAACTACCTAAGAGATTAATCCTTTGAATAACTTTTACCTGGTGATTGTAAAATCGGACCTAAATGAAAGATAAATAATGTAGGTTAAAAAACCTCACTAATTAAAATGCATCCGGACGGACAGTTTGATTTTTACTTATTATTATTGATTAGGCAAATGAACAACCCCATGGGCAGTTAACAGAATGATGGGGCAATTGTTGCCACGTCCGGTCACTTAATCATTAACAAATGAGAGATGCGAACGACTAGGACGAATGGCGGTACTATACACAAGGATATATCTATGGCTCCAATGTATAGTTAGTCAACCGCAAAATTCTAATTTTACAGAAGAGATATATCTATACTAATATTATAAAGAGGTTAAAGTTTGTGAGTTTGTTTGTTTGTAGGAAATAATTTATTGCACTACAGAACCGATTCTTTTATCAGTAGAAAGCTATATCATTCCTAAGTGATATAAGCTCTATCTTCGCTCTATCACTTTATAATATATTTGATTTTGATTAATAATATTTTTTAATGTGATATATCAATTCCGCAAAAAGCGGGCTATTGAGTTGATTTATCGGCGTATAAATAACTCCCAGGGTCAAACATTTTAACTGGTGGGCATTGACTTGAGAAAGGAATGTTTTACCCACGGGCTATTATATGTTGGTTTACCTCGAGTAGCGTCCAGCGAAGCGACCACGCTCCAGCTCATTGTTAATGACTTTTTGTTTTAGTATTAGTGTAGCAGCACTATTTTCACAACACGAGATACGCGTCACATTACTAACTACGAGAAAAATAATGCAGTCAGATTTTGACATTCTAAGAAAATTAATTTCCTTCCCGGCAAAAAGATTGTAAATAGTAATTACTACCTTATTCTTCTGCTCTGTGAATAAACAAGCATTACTTATTAATTAATATATCCTGGATTTTTCTTTATCTCCGACTGATGACCCAGAGGCAACGTTTACACTAAGAATTTTTAAAATTTCTATCTTTACAACTACACGATTCAACTGATATATAAATAGTAAACCTAATTTATTAAGTTTCTGACATATTGTACATGACTATATATCATTTGAATCAAAGTCATACTGAGCTAATTATCTTACACTATACACAATATGTGGCTAAAAGTCGTTCTTAAAATTATCTTTAACTGCCTACCATGAGGGGAAAGGACGAAAACTTTTTTCACTTGCTCACTATAGCGTCCGATGAGGAGAACCAACATATTGCATCAAACCGCCAGCACCCTGCGCTTCTTCTCCACATCAGGATGATCCTTGAGATGCTTAATGTAAGTATAGTACCAATGCCAATACACAATCAGCGCGTTCCTTTAGTAGCTCACAACGCCCAAAATGCTCCATCAGCCATTCCACCTGTCGACCGCGGTCGTTATGGACGTGGCAAAAACGTCACTAATGACGTCTTAACTTTTGATCACGCAATGCTCAACAACGACCCATGTCAAGAGGTAGGTCAAACAACCGTTCCACTAGAGTTTATAATTGTAACCCCCGCAAGCAAGTCGAACGGAACAAATCGCTATCGTGAACGTGGTCGTTGTGAGCTACTAATGGAACGCGCTGAATATAGTGCCAAGACAGCACTGTGTACTGTCAACATTCGCCACTCTACCGTCTTTGTACTGCCTATAATAATATCTGCCATGAGCTATAAGATTTTCAATGCATCCGTTAAGTACCTTAAGATGTTTCACACTCTTTGTTATTTATTGTAACTTCATTCAAGTAACAGTGACTTTGATAGACATACAATTCAATATATTAAGTTTTTTTTATTGCGTGAGTTCAGCAGACAGTTAGACGGCCCACCTGATGGAAAGCGGTTACCATCGCCTATGGGCATTTGTCACACCAAACCAACCAAAGGACTGGAACCTGGCCACTAATATCGCAACACAACTCAAGGTTCTTATGGCGGCATACTCTAGACTAGGGGTACTAGCCATCCAGATGGGCAAATACCGTACCACCTGGCTGTAAGTTTTTTTGTCGCCTCTTACAACAGGCCGCTCAGCCGTAGGAAATTGTATTCTTTCTCCGTTCCTCTACACGGATGCGTACTCAGTTTTCTCAAGACAGTCATCACTAATTTTTGGTTCATTCCCAGTGTCCCTCCAACATTGTCTAGTGGCATGTATGATATCTATATATATATATAATTCTTCTGTACGTGTGTTGACAGTGAACTCCTAAACGGCTGGACCGATTTTGATGATATTTGTTTTGTGTGTTTGAATGGGTCCCCGGGTGGTTTATATTCACAATTGGAACTGGTAGGTGGCGCTGAGATCGGGTTCTAGAATCCTCCTAATCACTTGGAGCGATTTTGTTTTTGTGTGTTTGAATAGGTCCCCGGATGGTTTAGATTCACAATTGGAATCGGTAGATGGCGCTGAGATCGGGTTCTAAAATCCTCCTAATCACCTAGACCGATTTTGGTGATTTTGTTTTTATATCATGAAACAAAGTCTTTTAGGAATTCAGAAAATATGGCGGTACGAAGTTCACCGGGTCAGCTAGTATTATATATAATTTATGTCTATATAGATTTAGTAGGCTCCGAAAAAATTGATACTCACATACTGTTACGAGTTACAGGACTCGATTATTAAAAATGCCGTTGGAACTACTATAGAATTTATTAGAACTGTACAAACACGTATAAAACAAATACAAATAACACTGGATGCAACCAGTTCACACTGCATCAGTACAATTCGAACGCACAAAGTCCGTCGTTTATATCGCTAATCGGGAGTACTAGAAAACGTCTTACTCGCTTCGTAGTCCTCGCTTAACTGCCCGCCCCTCCATTCGGGCATCGTCTTATACTAACTACACAGTACAAAGAAGTGAAGGCGCACACAAGGCTTCTAAGAATTACTAATTTGCACACCTGCGAACGTCCACAAAGTCGAATACAATAACAATAGGGATTATAGTTCGACGCTAATGATGGTTATAAAACAAGTAAATTGACAATAGCATGTTTTTCTTAACTACAAATTCAAAAGACAAAGGGTTCGTCGATTACTAGAAAAGGACAATAAGCTACGCTTACAATAGGCTGTGCGGCTTATCTTTGACGGTATGTAACAATACAAAGACGGACAGAGACATGGCCAAACGTCCGTTCCTGCTCAGGTACTATATTTGGGATAAGTGTTCCATATTTGCCCTTTAGGTAGCTGTTAATATTTATATATACAATGTGCTCTGTGGCTATTAAACGTTAATGCTAAACTAAACAAAACTTGTTTTTAAATTATGATTAAAAAACGCCGTATGCAAAAATCTGGCCAAATTCCCGAAACGTCACTTCAAAGAAATGCCATTGCAAATCTTAATTTTACAAAATTAAATGTAACTATTTGCAGTAACACAGGTGCTAAATGTTAACCTTGGTGTTTCAGCATTCAAGGTAACTGCAAGTTTTATTTACAAAAGCCAGATTGGATATCTGTATTGTATATTTTGTTTAACGTGGATTAATTATTCTGGATTTGTACAAGATATTTATGCGAAATCACGCGCACAGTGCAATAGTTAGTAATTCGTACGATTACAAAAGTGTTTTCAAATTGCAAAGCGTTATAGAATCAAGTGATTCTATTCTTTCCAAATCAATTCATTCTTCATAAAATCTATCCACCTCTACACCATCACTCGACTGATAGGGTCGAGTTGTAAAGGAGACGGATACGCTTTCATACATTCTTGGGCCCATATTTTAAGGTTTCTTTTTATTATCTTGATAATTTTTATAATTGTAGTGGGTTTAGTTATTTTGAATGAATCAATCGTGTGGCGTGTTTTTTGTAATAAAAAAATGTAACGCTTTTTAAGCCATACTCATTAATAAAAAAAACTACGTTTTAACGGTTTCAAGCGCGGTAATTTATTTGATTTTTGTTATTCCGACGGTTCGGCCAGTTTTCAGTGGCTGTGATCACGGAAAAATAAAAGAAATTATCAGTCAAGTTGGTTTGTGTTCCGGTACACGCAGAAAGAGCTCACAATGTCTTGAGGTCTGGCAGTTGGTTTTTGCTGGGTTTGGGCTTTGGCTTGGCTTTTATTTTTCCTTCCACCCATTTTAATATCATATAAAATTATTAGAGCTAGGCATGTTTGTTGAAGAGTTCCTTGCGCCGCTTCTTCTCTTCAAGCCGTAACATGTTGCCGAAGCGGTGGTTTTTTTTTTTTTTAATAAATCGGCATACAAGCACTCACACTGTATATCCCCAAATTAAGCAAGTTACGCTTGTGTTATGGGTAATATACAACGGACCATTCTGGGGCCGATCCTAGACACCCAGACCATAGTAAATAACGGAGAAAATACGTTTCCGAATTTTACTATACCAGGAATCGAACCCGGAGCCTCTGCGTTGCAGTGAGGTAAGCCGGCAAAGGCTTAGCCCACTCAACCACAGAGGCCGATTAGGCTCCCATAGAGTAAATAATAACCATAAACAAAATTAAAACTAAATAATTAAAATTAACAAGTTGGCGGTAGGCTAAATAAAACTTTAACAATACTCGTTGACACTTGATATTTTTGTCTTCCGTGATTACGGCCACTGAAAAAGTGGCCGAAACGTTGGAGTAACAAAAATCAAATAAATTACCGCGCTTAAAACCGTTAAACGTAGTTTTATTATGTATACAAGTCGCGAAAACTTACGAAAACATACTCACTACATTACTTTGGGCTAAAAGTATCCGTCTGGGTATCAGATGGGTGAAGTTCGATCTTCACCGTCTCCTCTACTATCAGTATTCTTCTTCAAGAACAGTAGTAAGGCAAACGAACGCATAGTAAGAGAAGAAACTTCTATCATTGAATCAAAGAAAGTTTGTACCTAATACGTTTATGTAAAAGGCGTATAAATTTAATATTACGGTAATAACTTAAAGAGCCATGTGGTATTCTCGGATTATACGTTCTCAATGTTTACAAAAAGGTATTATAAGACGGACGGAGTACAACATTTTTTTAGTTTCAGTTCATTACTCCCTGAAAAGTACATATTAGTATTTTTTTTTTTGAAATTTCACTTATATATATTGTTACACCTCAGGTCCCGAAACAAAATCCACCTGCAAACAAACAAAATCCACCTGCATATCTGAAACAAAGCACATTTATTACCTGTCGGCATTTAAAATAATTGTAACTCTTTTATAAGCCTCTTCTTTTGTTAATTTGTCTTTAAAATTTGTGATTAGAAAACAGCCCATTGTTATTGCACTCTTTTATGGCAGTTTGCGGCCGAGTCATTAGCCAGGTCTGGCGGATTAAGCCGACTTAGATACGGGGGCATTGCAGCTGTGAAGTATAAAACGATGACATGATGGCGGGGGAGACAGTCCACCAACCGACTCACGCCCATCATGCTATTCGACCGAGTTATCCCATGGGTTAACGAAGTCAAATATCTTGGCGTAACCCTCGACAAAGGCTTGTACTTCCACAAGCACACCAGAGCGGTCAGGAACAGAGCATACTGGACCCTAAGCCGACTCTATCCGTTGTTAGGCAAGAAAAGTAAGATGAGCCTTAGAAATAAGGTGACTCTGTACAAAACTTGCATCCGCCCCATCATGACCTATGCGAGTGTGGTCTTCGGCCACGCCAGCGATTACAACATCTGGAAATTGCAAAAGATCCAGAACCACTTTTTACGCGCTGCAGCCGACGCCCCGCCATACATGCGGCTCGTCGACCTGCATCGCGACCTGGAGCTTCCCTCCATCAAAGACTACATAATCTCCCTCTCGTGCAGATTCTTTGACCTTGCCCCCCGACACCCGAACCCTCTGGTGACGGAGACGGTCAATTACAAACCCACTCCGAACGCTCCCACGAGTAAACGACGCCCTCGCAATGTACTCATTGACGAGCCGGATGAAATCACCCGAATTCTCGCCATAATTAACCCCCCGAGGCTCAGAACATCAGCCTGGCATAACAGACGCAGACAGAACAGACGCCGGAGAGCCCCCGGCTCGAATCGTCTCTCTCAGGGTTAAGACCCACCAATCACTCCTCACTCATTACAGACATATGTAGCCATACAAGATTAGCTTAGGCGTGTTGCTGGAGAGTTTCTTCCGCCGCTTCTTCTCCTCCAGCCATAACACGTTGCGAAGCGGTAGTAACGATAGACTAGGATCGACTCCGCCGGCGGAGTCGATAACGAGTCCCCAATAACAATCATTTCAGCCTATTGGCTTAGCTCATTCAGCCTCTCACGGCTAACTCCTATGTAGAGTCAATCCCCCGCAGCGGTCGAGCCGAGGTCGAACCTCACAGGAGGTGCCTCCTCGAGCGCGCTGCCTCGGGCTGAACGCCTCCGCTCCCACGGAGTCGGGAAGCCCCCAAAGTCCGGTATCGCTGAAACAGCCATCTGCGGCTATTCAGCTGGACACAGCTCAAAAAAAAAAAAAAAGGGGAGACAGTCGAGCGAGAACCACGAGCGAAGTAAGACGTGTGTACTACAATCAGGAATCTAATAAGTGGCGGACTTTGCGCGTTTTACTGAGTTACTACCTTCTGCATTACGTTTGGACTTGTTGTGTTCTATTATATTTGTACCTGTGTTATCCGTGTTTGTATAGTTCTAATAAACTCTATAATAATTCCAACGGCATTTTAATTCGAGTCCCGTAACCGGTAACAATATTATTATTTTTAGGTATCTTCAGCTACATGGTGCAGTGGAATACTTACAAACCAATAGATGGCGTTGTACAATAATTGGGGTCGCAAACGTTTCCCGAAAAGTACAAAGAATATATACAAATTTTCAACAATAATAGAAGGGCAGCCCCCGGCTCGGATCCTGGGCAAAACAGACGCCGGATAGCCCCCGGCTTGGATCCTCTCACACCAAGCTAAGACCCACCAATCACACCCACTCATTACAGACACAAGTAGCCATACACGATTAGCTTAGGCATGTTGCTGGAGAGTTTCTTCCGCCGCTTCTCCTCCAGCTTTAACACGTTGCGAAGCGGTAGTAAAGATAATAGGATCGGCTACGCCGGCGGAGTCGATAACGAGTCCCCATTATATAAACACTTCAGCCTGTTGGCTTAGCTCATTCAGCCTTTTAAGGCTTAATCCTATAGAGTCAATCCCCACCTCACAGGAAATGCTTCCTCGAGCGCGGCGCTTCCGGGCTGAACGCCTCCGCTCCCACGGATTCGGGAAGCCCCTAAAGTCCAGTATCGCTGAAACAGCCATCTGTGGCTATTCAGCTGGATTCTTCTCAAACCCGCCCGCCCGCGAGGAACTACAATACCCCCGCTATAAGATCTTCCTTTGAGACGGAAGAGCATTCCATCTCGCTCCTCCACCCTATACAGGGCAGGGGGCACTCTCTTCAGTGGAAAATACGTAATCCTTGTATTATGGTCATGTACATTTGTTCTTCCGGTATTTCATGGTCATTCTTCTCGAAAACTTTTACCTCTATTAACACCATACACCTACATAGATACATTTTGATTAGAAATTAGATGAAGAGAAATTCAGGATACAAAACTGACTCAACATAACGACTCGCGACGTTCCCAAACATTGTTTCATTTAAATCAATAGGCATGTCAAGAAAGTCTTGTGAGTCGTAAAATTAAAAAAGCTCAAGGTGTTAAATTTAAAAAAAAATACTATGAAAATGATTGGTTTAATGGAATACGGGCGTTAAGTAGTTTTTGAAATTTAGGATATTTTGAATAACTCTGTAGCCAAATGACAAAATTAGTGGATATTGGTGACTAATATGCTGGAACCATTTGTAAGTAAGGGCTTGAATTTTAGATAATACGGTTAAAGTGATAGAAATCTTCACATAGAATAAAACAAAATCGCTTTTCGCGTCTGTCTGTCTGTATATCCGCTAACTCGTAAAACACGCAACAAATTTTAAAGTGTTTTTCATCATCGTTTAGATTATTTCTCACTGAAGGTTTAAATACATAAAAACCCTAATTAAGTTTTTATGTAAGTAAAATAGTGCTACTTCCTAGGTTTTGGCTTCGCGGCGTAGCCGTTACAGCTCTAGTCTAAACAGATAAATAAAATTGAAGTATCTGTTTGTAATCTCAAAATAACAGCTTTTTACTAAATACATATATAAGTATATGCGGTACTTATATCAAAAAATACATTCTTAAATTTTTTGTCTGTCTGGATGTTCGGGTTAATCTCTGAATCGACTGGGCCGATTTTGACAGAACTTTCACTGGCAGATAGCTGATGTTATAAAGAGAAACTTAGGCTACTTTTGATTAGGGCTCCACGAAAAAAAATTGCATGCGGACGAAGTCGCAGGCACAGCTAATATAACATAAAACTATTGTAACCAACAATTGTAGAATAATAAATTAATTTAATAATAGTAATAATATATGTCCTAAATACGAAACATTCGGATATGTTTACGATCTAAGTTCCCGATTCAGCATTCGTCATGCGCAAGCGCAAGTGCGCAAAACATCCTGCGAACCAGGAAACAACGCTCGTGCAACCGTAAACTTCCTTTCGACGTGCCAAGAGTATGGAAACCAGATAACTAGGGTAACAAAAAATCTTTACTTATTATTCAATAACCGACCTAGCTCACTGCACTCCGGAGGTATCGGGTTCTATTCCTAGCATGATAAATAACTTAAAAACGAATTTTTCATTATTTCTGACGTGGTAAAACCATCTTTTAATCATCATTTTGTCAGAACACTCAACGTAATCAACAAACTCAGCAAGTCGGATTATGTGGAAATTGACTTGTTTCTAGATAGTCTAGCATCTGTAAATGCAAAATTAATCAAACTTTATTTTAATAATAATGTTACAACCTAAGCGCCGACAAAGACAAATTCCACGTACAGATTTGTAGAAACACATTTATTACCCGTCGGCATTTGAACTAATAATGAATAACATTGAAACTATTGTAATTCTTTTATGATAGTCTTCTTTTGTTTACTTATTTATTGGCATACGTTTTTAGAGAATAGCCTATTGTAATCATTAACCAGGTGTTGCGGATTTTAAACTACAAGCTGATTCTAGGAAATTCGGTCCACGTGGCCGGCGGGCACATTACACTTGTGCAGGATAAAACAATGGCCTGATCGAGGAAACGGGGCAGTCGAACAAGAACCACGATCAAAGCGAGACGTGTGTCCTACAATCGGGAATCTAATAGTGACGGAGTTTGCATTATGTTTGGATTTGTTGTGTTCGATTATACTTGTACCTGTTTTATACGTGTTTGTATAGTTCTAATAAACTCTATAATAATTCCAACGGCATTTTAATTCGTGTCTCGCAACTCGTAACAATAATTAGTTTCGAGGTCATAAATATTTCACTATTGTTTGTTTTTCTAAAACTAATGTAAGTATATTTATTTTTTATATTTCCTTTGTTATCTGTGGAGATTTATCAATCAATAGCTATTCTTTAGTTATCTCTGTAACTTTAGTTAGTAAGATTACAGCTGTTAGTCCCCCAAAGAAACTAAATTAAATTATTTTGAGTACAACTTTTAGGGAAAGTTCTATCAGTGTGCTACCACGCTCACACAGAATATCAGCGTAAAACGGTTATCTTGTTTGATCTGATCTTGAGCTGATCTTGTTTTGTACGATGAGTGATGAGACCCGATGGCTCACTTACCCCTATGTCATTTTTAAGCAACACGTTGGCTTCGCCCCTAGTGTTGCAGACATCTATAGGTGACGATAACAACTTTCCTTAGATGAACAAGTGCCTAAATCTGATTTTTTGATATCTTAATGTTGCGATGATATTCAAAGTACGATTCTATTGCGATAGTGTCTATCCGTACAGGAACGGAAAAACAATAAGAGAAAAAAAAAAGAATACTAACTAAGAGGCGACAAAACAACCCACAGACAGGTGGTCTAGAGTATGCTGCTATAACAACTCATGGGCTGTGTTCCAGCATCGGAGTCCAGGTTCCAGTTTCTCCTTCGAGGCCGGCACCACATTGGCAACAACAATGGTATTGCTAATGTCTATAGGCGACGCTAACCATTTTCCATCCCAGTTGGGCCATCAGCCTGCCTGCTGTGCTTTACAAATAAAAAAAGTGTCAAACATTCGTATTCTACTAAACCCACAATATCTTCTCGATATCGTCGCAACATAAAAATAGTTGAAAAAAATTATTATTACCATTAGCAGAAATGGCGTTAGCTGAAATCAATGAAGCTACTAAAAAATTTAATCATTTATGTCGCGAGTTTTCGCTTAAAAATATTTATGAAGATAGAGTAGCTATTTAGCTATTGGATTAACAGAATACCGAAAACTGAAAAAAACTGCCATTGAGATGATAGTGTCCGGGGATTTTGACAAGATAGCAATAGCCGAATTGGGCCCCAGTGTGCCTGTTTACAGTATTTCAATATATAAGTACTTGGGTTTACCCCGGAGCCGCGCCGCGGGTCAAACTCTACTGCGTAAAATTGAAATTGAATTTGACTAGAATTACCAAAATGATCTATCTAGGTAAAATGACGAAAATGGCAAGTCACAAAAAGAGTCTATCTTACTTTCTGGGATAACCTTTACATCTGTCCCAAAATCTATCCTATTATCCGAGATGAAAGTATCCTTCGTCCACTCTCGGTATCAAAATGACATATATACCAAATTTCAGCCAATTCGGTCCAATAGTTTTTCCGTAAAATCATAACAAACAAAGAGACAAATACATTTTTATTCCGGAAACTATCCCATTTTTCGGGATAAAAAGTATCCTATGTTCATCCTCGGCATCGAAAATTCATATATACTGAGTTTCAGACAAATCGGTCCAGTCGTTTATCCGTGAAAGCGCATCATACAGACAGAGTTACTTTCGCATTTATAATATTAATAGGGATACAATATATAAGTAAGTGTTTCAATATAGTATAACACATCCACCGCTATCTTACATCCTTGTTATAATATAAGATTATGCAAGTTAGATATTGTGAACTGGTTATACTCACCTTAACTGATTCTGACCCATATTCTACGACTGAAGGAAGTTATCTATATATAATAATAATATAATATAATAGTATTTCAACAAATTTTCGCACCACCTACATCGCCAGATTAGCTAACAATTGCCTTTGATTTAGGTTGCCTGGAAGATATCGCTTGAAGCGAGAAGGCGGCTAGTTGGATTACTTAGAAGTAACCAGTGACCAAAAATATTACTTGTGGTTGGAATATGATGATACTTAAACTTATAAAATGAAAGAAAGAAAACGTTTATTTGCCAAATGCGACACAGGTAAAATAGAAAATAGACCAAACAAAAATATTTTTTTAGTTATATGCCGCATTTCGACAAATGAGGTTGGCACTCAGTATATTGCTGTGTCAGAAGATGTGTTGCCACAGCATTGATTTTCAGTGCCGACTCCTGATTCTACACATATTACCTAGAGGCCCGTATAAAAAATAATTATTTAATTTAGTCCAAGCCAGTAGTAGTAATGGAATGAAATTTCAACATAAAAATAAATAAACAAATAAAAATATTCATATTAATAAGAATGAAAAATAGAGAATAAAGTAATATAGAACGCACGCCGTTTTCATATACAATGGTATATCTATAATATAACGTATCTCAGTATATATTCATTATTCATTTATAAACATTTATATATTTTATATAGGTATGTATTTCTATGGTATGTGTATTAAGTATATATCTATTGAATATATTTAATCTCTGTATCAGGGGCGTAGTAGCGTAGTGGGGGCGGACCGCCACGGGCGGCAATTTTTAGGGAACGGCAAAATTGCAATGAGATGGCGCTGTGCAATAATTGAGGTCGCAAATGTTTCCCGAAACGTACAAAGAATATATACGAATTTTCAACAATAACAAAAGGGCCTAGGCCTGCGAGGAACAATAATAGCCTTGCTGGAAGATCTTCCTTTGAGACGGAGGAGCATTCCATCTCGCTCCTCCACCCTATACGGGGCCTCCCTACTGTCCCTACCTCAGATCACAGAAACTAAAGGGTCCCTACAATATCATAGTACGGTTGGCAACCCTAGACAAGACAGACCCAAAACCCTAGACAAGTTTTAGTCTGTAAGTTCATTTTTTGTATTAGTGTTCAATACATTGTTATCTATCTATCTATCAAAGTTTTATAAATACGATTTTTGTGATTGTTTATTTTGTTGCGCAATAGAGTTATCCGTCTGTCTAATATATGTAGTATATTGATTAAATCTAAGCAAGACATCTGCTTGCTTACAAAATCAGCAGCAGTTAACGTTTCGAGTTGCTACAACAACTCCATCGTTTGTTGTCAGTCAAAGACTGACTGGCTGAAACTTCCATAACATAGGTCCGGATTACGCATGATGCCTATCTGATTAAAGATTATTTTAAAACTCGATTACTCACACATTGCAGTTTATGGTGAAAAAAAGTATTGTTCATTCATTCATCCATCCTCGTGAATACTTGGAACTGGCTAGTTACACAAACACAGGGTATAATTTAAAAAAGAAAATGGTGTTATTCTCAAAGCTAAATTCGCTTCCTGGAGAAGTTTCGGGACTAAAACTAGAGTCCGGGCCACCAAAGAAGTCCCACAGACACGGCGCTGCAATCGCCGTACTTAATCCTGCCAGAGTAATCATTTGCTAATCCGAAAATCAATGTAGGTAATCTAATCTAATAATATTATAAAATTCTAAAAATGCCGTGTCTGTACATTGAAGCTATTTAAAAATAAAAAACTGGAATAGACTATATAAACGACCGAGAAGACGATGCATTTTTTTTAGGTTTCTTGTTTGTTTGTTTGGGATTCACGTAAAAATTACGACGACAGCAAATTTTTAGACTTAAAATCTGCGCTACTTTTTATCCTGGGAATGTCGCAGGAAGTTTTCTGGCAATAATTTAAAATGGACAAATTGAAAAAAAAATCGATTTCCAATGCGATTTTTTCACTAATCGATAGCAAATATGTAATAAAATGCGTGCTACTTTTTATCCTGGGAATCCCGCGGGAATTTTCGCCGGAGTGGTTTGAGATTGTTCGGGTGCATAAAAGTTAGCTTATTCCAACATATTTTCACTATAACGATAGCTTACATTCTTTTTTAAATGCCGCGATATTTTGTGTATAGTATAGAAAGAAAGAAAGATTTTTTTTTATTTTCAATTGCGAGACACGCAATACAAACAGATTACAAAATATATTACATTAAAACAAATTGAGTGCCGCAATTTAAGAAATGAGGTTGGTACTCAAGTGTTTTGCTGTGCTGAAACATGATCCAACAACACAGCACTGGTTTTTAGTGCCCACCACATTATAGTATAAATTAGTAGCCCTTCTGAAAACATCATTCCATTTTAAATACTGGTAAAATAACTGTAATCTACGTTACCTGTCAAACGTGAAAAAAGTCGCGGGCATATCCTAGTTACCGAACAATAATTACAAAATATTCCATAATTAAAGCTGTAAATTTATTTACTGGCTACTTTACGAACAAGATTACATCAAATGGCGGAGCCGCCATTTTTAGTTCCTGTATTTTCCGTGGGACTTCTTTTGTGGCGTGGACTCTACTTCATTTTTATATATATTTCTTAAGTTTTAAAACAAAAATGCACAGCAAATCCCTTCAAATGTCCTCTAGAAACTCACTATAGTAGTTGTAATTGTTTTTTAACTTTGAGAAATTCAAAATCTGTTACCACACTCACGAATGCCTATGAGTAAGCGTTAAGAGTAAACATAGCCTTGAAATAAAATTCAAACATTACGAACATAAAAGCAATTAAAAACCCATACCAAAACCGATGTGTTCTAATTTTAAACATTTTCTCATTTTACCTTAGCACTTAAAAATAATTATCCAAATAAAACAAATTTAAAAACCAACCTTAAATTACTATATGCATAAAGTTAAATATGAAATGTACAAGAGTTACCTGTAAACATTTTTTTAAAAATAATCATGATAAAACTCTGGTAGTATAAGTGTTTGTATATTTTTCCAATCTATACCCCATTAAATGGTATCGTAACTCAGTGGCGGGCAGTAGATTCGACTCTACGTTAAACAAACATCATTGTCTTATGTCTGTTACGGTTTTCTCGTCAAAGGGAGAGTTTACACTTGATTAAATAGGAACATGTCGTTTATTTTTTTAATCCGCTGACAAACACATTCGTTGTATATTCCAATGTTGAGCATATTATAATTAATTGCGCTATTAATAATATGTAACTGACAATTCTAAAATCAGTCCCGAACACAGAACGGAGTAAATAACGCAAAGTACGTTTATGGCATTTACTCTATCAATAAGCCGAATCAACGCTTAAACCACTGTATCACAGAGGCTGTCGTTTATTCCTATCAAAAGGGATCATAAAATATTCTCATTTTCGCATATGTAAGTCTTCAGTAGTGCTGCAGTCTGCAGAAAAATCTAGCAATTAGTTCTCACTTCGTACCCAATGAAAGTATCTGTTTTTGTCACTTGGTTACTGAACGCTTAAAAATTCGTGTAATCGAAAATATGTATGTTGTGTTTGCATTTATACATACATAATATAGTGTTACAACTTAGCCTGCCGACAAAGACAAATTCCACGAATCACGTTTTATTACCTGTTGACATTTGAACCAATTATAATACCTTTATGATCTCGTCTTGTTTTGTTTATTTATTTATTGGCATACAGCCCATAGTCCTATTGTACTCGCTCATTAGCATCATTAGCCAGGTGTTACAAGCTAATTCTAGGAAACTGTGGCGGCGTTGCCGGGCGAACATACATTTGTATTTGCATTTGTGGAGCATAAAAGGACGGCCTGATGGATAGAGGGGGGGGGAGTCGAGCGATAACCAGCCGCGAGGCAAGACTTGTGTACATTCTATAATCTATTTAGTAAAGGACTTTGCGCGTGTTAATGAATCGTGCATTACGTTTGGATTGTGTTCAGTTATATTTATACCTGTGTTATACGTGTTTGCATAGTTCTAATAAATTCTATAATAATTAGCATTTTAATTCGAGTCCCGCACTCGTAACAATAGTATTAGATAAACTATGCACCTATTTAATCGCTGTATGCTAATATTATGTTAAGTCCTATACATATTTAGTTTTGCAAACCAAAAAGACTTTTAACAAATATCCGACATCTCGATAAATACTTATGGAAATTTTTAAACTGATTGTCGTTCATAAAAAAGTGATATAATAATATTAACAAAACCTGAAGTTTTGTACTCTAAAATGTACTCACCTGATATTAGACAAAGAGTTAAAAGCTAGTACCTACTACTCTTGTACACAAAAGACGGTCTTACCGCTAAGGAGTGATCTCTTCCAGATAAACCGTGGTAGGAATAAAGAAATAAAGTAAATTAGCGCTACCAAGAGTAAAATCTGACTAGTGTACATTCCTTATTAACCGAAAGTCTATAATAAGTGGTTTCGTAACGTTCGCCGGATCGTCTAGACTTGCGGTTTTAAGGAGTTACGTCAATTTCACTACATGTCTGCGAGCCAACATTTTGGCAAAATTTATGGCTAACATTGTATATAATTGAGATAAATAAATCATAGATGATGTGCTTTAGTTTCCACACAGCTGTCTCGGTAATAACATTCGTCATTTTATTTAGAACTTATACCTATTAGAACCACAAAGTAATAAAATTAATTGCTTGCTTTTAGAATATTGTCATAGAAATAAAAGGTTAATCTTAAAGTTGTTGACTGTGGCCAAATGCGTCTTATTTATTAGCGTTAAAAATAACGCCGTTAACGAATAGCTATTTTAGTATATATACTTTTTTTATATTAGATAGGTTGGCGTTTGACCACGATCACGTCCATACTTATGTTATCTATCAATATTTGACGTCATTAGTAATTAATAATAATCTCTTTTACCTACTCGCAATTATTTGGGGACGGCACAATGTCTTTTACTCATTTATTCTGACATACGTCCTCTATCACACTACAAATCATCATATTGTTACATGCCGTCAAAGATAAGCCGCACAGCCTATTGTAAGCGCAGCTTATTGTCCTCCCGGATTAGGGAATCCTTTGTGTTTTGAATTTGTAACATGCTATTGTTTTTCTACTTGTTTTATAACCATCATTAGCTTCGAACTAATCCCTATTGTTATTGTTTTCGACTTTGTGGACGTTCGCAGGTGTGCAAATTAATATTTCTTAGAAACTCAGTGTGCGCCTCCAATTTCTTTGTACTGTGTAGTTAGTATAAGACGATGCCCGAATAGAGGGGCGGGGCAGTTAAGCGACGACTACGAATCGAGTAAGACGTTCTCTAGTACTCTTGATTAGCGATACAGACGACGGACTTTGCGCGTTCGAATTGTATTGAATAGAGCAGTATGAACTGGTTGCATCCAGTCTTATTTGTATTTGTTTTATACGTGTTTGTACAGTTCTAATAAATTCTATAGTAGTTCCAACGGCATTTTTAATTCGAGTCCTGTAGCTCGTAACAATATTATCATCCTTTACACGATCCATACATCTCGTTTTTGTTTACCTTTACATTCATACCTACCCATTATCTAACAGCAGCATTTTTTTCGTCACGTGACTTTCTTCCCTCTTCATTACATGCCCATACCACCTTAATCTTCTTCTTCTCATATTTTCAGTCACGGGTGCAACTTTCAAATATCCCCTTATGTACTCATTGCTCACCTTATCCATTCTTGTAACACCACAAATTCATCGCAACATTCTCATCTCAGCTAAGCGGAGACGTTTGTGGTCTATCACTTTAGTGGCCCAACATTCGGACCCGTATAACAATTATTAATAATAATATCGCATCACATATACTCGACAGACAAAAAAGCGCATTGTGTATACCCAAACTAAGCAAGTTACCCTTGTATTATAACGTAATATAGAACGGACCGCCCTGGGGACGATTCCAGACACCCAGACCATTATAAATAACGGAAAGTTCGTTTATAAAATTTACCATGCCAGGGAATCGAACATGGAGCTTCTGCGTTGTAATTAGCCAAGAAGGCTAAGGCTCATCCCGCTTAAGGGGTCCATTCACGAACCATGAATGTAGTTGTAACCTGCATTGCGTCTGGAAATAACGAACAGTCTTGAAAGATCCGCCTGTCTAGGCGCCTTCTGGTGGTGTGGGACTAATCAGTGGACTGTTATGATTATATGAGCTTTGACGGTGTAAGGCGGACTGATCTGTGATTGCAGTGTTGGTGGCTCAACTCCTAGTAGAGCAGAACCGGTTAAGCTCCAACACCGCCCACTGTAGGACTGGAATGCAGGATAGTGTAGGTGCCCATTTAATCACAGAGGCCGCCAACGCAACGCATTAAATCCATCGCTATATCTGCGTGAAACGGTCAATAACTATAACATTATCCCAGATGAAGCAGTAGCATAAAATCTATCTACAATGATATTAGTGAATGAACTACAATGAAATTATGAAATTTTAAACATGCAATGCAGTACATTGACGCTGTTTAAAAAAACAACTGGAATAGATTATATAAACGATGGAGAACACGATGTAATTTTTTTGAGATTTCTTGTCTGATTGTCTGTTTGTTCGGGCGTAAAAGCTACTGACCCAATTTCGCTGATTGATAGCAAATTGTTAGACTTAAAATCTGCGCTACTTCTTCTCCTGGGAATACCGCGGGAATTTTTCTGGAAATTATTTAAAATGGCAGTTTTGAAAGTAATCGAATTCCAATGTAATTTTTTCACTAATCGGTAGTAAGTTTTATGTAATAAAATGTATGATTTTTTTATTACGGGAATCCCGCGAAGAACTTCCCAGGAGCGGTTTGTATTTGTTCAGGTGCATAGAACTTAGCATATTCCGACACAGTTTTCAAGAAAACGATAACTTATATTCTTTTTTTTAAATGCTATGGTCCTTTGCGTCCCGGGAATCCCGTGGGAATTTCAAGTCAAGCATGGACATAGTCGCGGGCATATCCTAGTTTAAATAAACTTGTAATTACAGAAACGATCACTATTTCCCATACATATTGCATAAGCGTGCAAATTACTCAGGAAAAGAGCACTTATACGTATCGCATTTGTTTGAAATACCAAGAGAACTGAGATATTTTAATGTTGCTTTGAGTTGGCGGAATGCATACAGCTGATTTTAGAACGCGAAGAAGTTATTTCCTTTCGACGAACGACATTGCGTTCTAGCACTCATGCGGTATGGAGTTGTATTATTGTAGTAAAATATAAGATGTTGCTAATAGAGTGAGATCCCAGTCACCTCAGACTTACGTGATTTTAGGAAAGATGATTTTTTTAGGTTCGGTAGTTTGACATAAACTTAGAAAGGAATGGATACTTGCTAAGTTGAAAACGGGACCGTTTTTCAGGTAACAGGTGGAAAAAAAACCACGCTAACTTACGTCAAAGTAGCCAGGCTAGTTTTTACATATGTCATATACGATATTGTTTTAAACAAAGGTATACAGTTGCCAGACACTTCCTGTGGGGCATAACTTTTGACAGTCGCTTTAAAAAAAATGTGGGAACTTACGTCATTTTAGTAAGGCTGAATTTTATATATATTATCAAGTATAATATTTTCCAATGAGCCAAACAAATCTGACGAACCAAACATCTTCCCAGACTCGTTAAGAGTTCCGCTGTGTGAGTAAGCGCGAGAGCATGGATGTGACTCCCGCCATCATCCATCAGGGGCCCAATTCTACTGTTTCAATATGTTGACGTTGTAAAAATATTCAAAGCACGATTCCATTGCGATAATGTAAAAAAAATGTATTCTACTAAATCCACAATTAGAACCGGTAGGTGGCCCTGGGAGCAAGTCCTAGATTTTAATGTTTTCGTGTCTGGACAACGTCTGCCAGAAACTCTAGTCGTAGATAAAAATTGGTATTACCATTAGCAAAAATGGCGTTAGCCGAAATGAATACTGAAAAGCTACCCAAAATTTTAAACATTATTTCGCGAGTTTTCTCTTGTAAATATTTATAAGCACAGAGTGGTGTGCCATGAACATGGCATTGGAATCAGCAGAATATCAAAATCAGCCAAAGCTACGATTGAGACGATAGTCGTCGTTCGTCGAAAATGCTCCGGCATTTTAACGAGAAAATAATAGCAAAATGGGCCCCAGGTGGGCCGTCAGCTTGTCTGTTGTACTCCAGCAATAAAAAAAATCATAGTGTATAATCCGTACTTTTAAATTATAAATATAGGTGTGAGTTTGTTATTGATTTGTTACGTTTTCACGCCTTAACCACTCAATCGATTATTATAAAATTTTGCATAATACGTTGGCAAAGGTACAGAAATTACTTTTTTCTAAATTATTTATTCAAACAAATACACAAATTTTACATTCTATATCTTAAAACCCAAAAGCGTTTGACGAAGATGCTTAAAGTCTGCGCTTTATGTACAATTAACAAATATGAGTTAGTTTGAATTTTTACATCTACCCTTTCTCCAATTCTAGTACCAAGTGAGGAAACTTTAACACGTGACCTTGTACTCTATTTTTGTTATGTATATACAGGTGAGTATTTAGTGTGTTATAATTTTTTTTTAGCAAATAAATTGATTTAGAATAAATAATAGAAATATACCTATCTATATGCACATCCACATATATATATACTTAGATGTGTATTATAATTTTATATGTATACTTACGTACCTGCTTACCATTCATCTAAATATTAATACGTGTTATTGTTTATTTCTATTTATTTTAGGTATTTTGTACTATTTATATATTTTATTGAAACAATATGCACATTAAGTCAGAAAACTACCTAAGTGGTGCATGCGTTCCGGCCAGGATCGAACCCGCGCCCTTTGAGTTTAGGACGCGTACGCTAGCTATTACGCTACCACGACTATTGTTACAATTACCACGTGCTAATAACGGTGAAGGAAAACATCGTGATGCAACCTGCACATCGAGATAACCGATGTGTCAAACCTGCCAAGCCGCCTTGGACAAGCGTGGCGGGTATACCGTCTGTTCCCCTACAGTGGGAGACCTGAGCCCAGGAGTGGGACATATATGGGCTGCTATTACTACATATTTTATTTGGACACCACCGTCATACACTTGCGCTTGCATTTAAAAAATGTGTTTGGAAGAGATCGCTCTAAAGCGATAAGGCCGCCCCCTGTTTCTGGCTTTATTGTTTAATGTGACTACTGTAAATTGTTTATTTAATGTGTATGTGGTGAACAATAAAGAGATTTCTATCTACCTTTCCATCTTCTAAAATAAGATACCGTTCCCAAGGGATAGAAAAAGTAGACGGTCGTTGTATAAACAGATTGTAGTATAGTTATTTATATAACATATGGACAAAAATCTACATACACTTGGGCGAAGCCGCTCGCAAAAGATAGTTCCTTATGTATATAGATAATTATTTAAGTATATACTCTTCCGGGTATTTTGAAGGGCGATTTGTGTGCTTGCACTTTAATTTTTAAAAAACATAATTCCAGTTTAAAACGAACAATCGTTCTTGAAGACTGTTTTATGTCTAAAGCATGGAAGGCAAAAGTATCCTTTTATGCCTAAACTGTTAAATATTATAATGTATTAAATACACAATATAAGAACTGTTAATCACAACTTGGCGCCAAAGTTGAAAAAAGTATAAAACATTTTATGACATACAATGTCAAGTGCTTTATTTTTTTTAAAGCAATAAAGACGTGGCACATTATGAACATTTATATCGCACTAAATAAATGACATTATTTTAACACTTTCATTGGTCAACAGTAGTCTACATGACATGAGTTTGCAATGATGATCCTTTTAAGTTTTATTTCGTAAATTGTATGAGAGTAATGCTGATATTAGACGGATCAATTTAATTGAATTTATTCGGTTGAAACACATATAATTGAAAGGGAATGACAGTATTTGATATAGGGTTTAATAAGTCATTTGAGATGCGACGTTGTTAATGACGTTACACATTGACAGATATGAGGCTTCATCGACGTTAGTATTCACGATTTAAGGCTGTAGCCGAATGCGTCCTATTTAAAGCTTTAAAGAATTAATGAATAGTGACATTATTGTATATATGTTATCGGTCAATATTTAACGATATTAACAATGTCGCATCTTAAATAACATATTAAACCCATCGACATATCTGTGTGAAACGACCTAAACCTTTAATGAATTACTTGCCCTTACGCATTTGTACACAGTATACTAACAGCAACGCAGGTGGAGTAGACGCATGAAAGTCGGCCTGCAACCCACAGCCAGGTGATAGAGTATTTGCCCGTCTGCATGGCTACCACCCCTGGTCTAGAGCCGCCATAACAACTTAAGTTGTATTCCGGCATTAGAGGCCAGGTCCCAGACTCCTTTAAGATAGCAGCAACGCATTTGTAACACCTTTGGTGTTTCAAGTGTCTATAGGCGATGGTAACCTCTTTCCATCAGGTGGGCCGTCTGCCTGTCTGCAGAACTCATGCAACAAAATCTATATTACATATAATAAAATTGTAGAGGTAAAATTTCTGTACAATGAAAAAACATGCTAAAAACCGAGTCAGCGGGATGTAAGAAGTGAAATAGAACTAATTTAGATTTTTTTCAATTTTTTTGTTTCTCTGTCTGTCTGTTTGTAGCGGCTAATCTCCGAAGCGACTGGACCGATTTAAATGAAATTTTGTATGGTGGTAGCTTTATCCCTGGTCAACATATAGGATACTTTATATCCCGAAAAATTAAAGATTTTCCGTGGGATAGTTAAAAAACCGCACCACGCGGACGAAATCGCGGGCATCAGCTAGTAATAAATAAAAAATGTGTCCAATAATCCTTTCTTATTGTCTCTAAGATATCCCTGCTCCATATGGGATAATGTTATTATTAGTGACTGTGGTCCAATGCGTCTTGATTATAGCATAAAAATAACGCATTAAACCCATCGCTACATCTGTTTGAAATGGTTATTAACACTGACATCATTCCACATGAAGCAGGGATATTAAGTGGAATCAAAATAATAGTTTCATCCTTGGATAATCGGCAGTCGCTTCTTTGTTTTTTTTTATCCAACTATTCATAGACCATGATATTAATATTCTAGTTTTTTCTATGCTTATCTCATGACCGGATTACGCAAACAATCGCTTGCAAGCTTCCGCCAAGTCCATTGTCAAGGATTAGCGACAAACAGAATAAAATTTAGAATTACTTGATCTGTGTGTTCCCGATAATTTATATTCTAAACATAACTTGAAAGATCCCGTCCAATATTTCCAGGTAGTTTTGAAATCTGCATATAAGATATTAACACGTTCTTCGCTATACGACAAAATATATGGGGAAGGTAATATTATGGCTACGTTCCATTAGAGACTCACAACGACCACGTTCACGACCGCGATTTTTCCCGTTCCACTTGCTTGCCGGCGTTACAATCGTAAATCCAAGTGGAACGGTTATTCGACTCACCTCTTGACATGGGTCGTTGTGAGTGTGGAGTGATCGAAAATGATGACGTCATTAGTGACGTTTTCACCACGACCACAACAAACGCGGTTGCCTTAACGGATAATGGTGCATTTTGGGCGTTGTGAGCTTCTAATGGAACGCGCTGTATGTCTGCATGGATCAAATAGATGTGAAATTTTTATGACAAATAAGCGAGTCTCAAATTTCTTGACCGTGATTTGAAAATCCTTTTTTGTTACTTTCCGATTATGCGGTATTATGGCATGGTTTAAACAACAGAAGTAACGAAGTCATGGTGTAAACCTTCAAAGGCTACGTTCCATTAGGGACTCACAACGACCACGATCACGACCGCGATTAATCCCGTTCCACTTGCTTGTCGGCGTTACAATCCTAAACCCAAATGGAACGGCTATTCGACCCACCTCTTGACATGGGTCGTTGTGGGCGTTGTGTGATCAAAAATGATGACGTCATTAGTGACGTGTTCGCCACGACCACAACGACCGCGGTCGCCTTGTGGAACGGCTAACTGAGCATTTTGGGCGTTGTGAACTACTAATGGAACGCCATGAAAAAAATATTCTATTATAAAATCATGATATTCTATTGTAAAATATTTGTCTTTATCGTTTCCTAATAAAATTTGACTTCTTATGTAGGTATATATTTTTTTGATAATTTGTGAATTCACCGAAATTAAATATCGACCTGTATGATTAATGAGATATAATTTACTCATTTGCAAAAATGTGGCACACAGCAAAATTATTTCTGTCGAAAATTTTGAGAAACGCTCAAATACGTTCTAATTTGACCACGATCACGCTGAATATTAAACGATAATGCGGTCGAAGATAGAACACCCTTACCTGGATAAAACTTATTGAACACTTGAAGACACCCCGATTTACTTTTCGGGAAATACGTACTTTGGTAGTGCATTCCACAGCTCTACCGTAACGGGACGTGGAGGCGATACGTTTCATTCGCACTGGTAGGGTTCCGCCGTGAAACAATTGCCTAAACTAGAGCGCTTTACTCGTCCAAAGATGGAATGGTGTAGGTGGAATCAAGTTGTACAGTTCAACCGCGCATTCTCCGAAATTAATCCAATAAAAAACCGATAGAGCGTCGATGATCTAGGCTTTGAAGCCTTATATCGTATACATGACAGGTATGTTAATAAGAATGAGGGTGGTATCACCAAATAACCTTCTTTCGGCATATACAAACTTTTCTTTTATTAATATAAATTCTTCCTTTAACTTTGACGGCACGTTCCCCCTTCGCACGTCACGATAATTCATTCATTGTCATATCACAAATTAAGTTAAATTGCCTCGCATATTTAAAATATAAAATAAAATAATTAATATTGTTCCGCGCCCGCACCACTTAAACAACAAATACAATGTAAATAGCTTTAATAAATTAATATAAATACTCAAAATTATATAAACCCCATTACTTCGCCGCATTTATTAATAGTTAAATACATTATAAAAATAAACGATATATCAAGTACAATAGTGACCAGTGAAGTGCATTGCAGAGAAGAGGAGCAACCGCATTTCATGCCTATTAACCAGGTAAGTGCATGCCCTTCTTTCCAATACCCTTCAAAATTGTCCCAATCTCCTATTTTCTTACTTTGACACAGTTCTCTTATCGCTAAACCCAGCGCCGCCGCAACATATCGCGTTGGGCCACCACCCACCATCAGGGCTTGCAAAGTCGGTCAATTTCCGGTATCCTGTAGCTCTAGCATAAAGCGAAGGGTGGAACACCTCGCACCGGGAAGTTTTAGTGGGTATGCTTAACACTGGTGGGTCCAAAATCTACCTAAAATATGCATGCTTTTCCAGGCAAGAGTAAAACCCGTGCCATTAAAGTTGGGAACGCAAGTGCTTTAACCACTAAGGTACCACGGTTTTATGTATGAATAAATAAGCCCAAGAATTCTTGTTAGATACGTAGTTGTTTCGCGGATTTGTCACCATTATATAAAGCCATATAAATGTCACCTTTTTCCCAAATTTCATCCATATAGAGATAGCTGTGCCCGCAACGTCGTCCGTGTGGAATTTGTTTTCAAAACTCCCCGATTTTGAAACATTCATCATTGGTGCTCCGCTCCTATTGGTCTTAGCGTGGTGATATATAGCCTGTAGCCTTCCTCGATAAATGGGCTATCTAACACTTAAATAATTTTTCAAATCGGACCAGTAATTGCTGAGATTAGCGCATTCAATCAAACAAACATGCAAACAAACTCTTCAGCTTTATATATTAGTAAAGATATAGACCCTAAGTAGTTCCGATAGTAGTTTCTAAGAAAAATAACTGATATAGAAAGCCAGATGAATTAACAAACGGACAGACATAACTAAAACATAAGATCATATACCTCCACTTTTGTGCCATTTGCTGGTGAAACGCTTGAACTGTGAAGTCCTGAGGCCATAAGCCTCTACAAAGATCTATCAAAACGACTCATTGACTTTTGGTGATCAGATGGCTGATATAACGATTCAGCAAGGTAATGTATCCAGTCCTCTGGGAATGTTGCCCATTGACTTCGATGGCATAGGCTCAGTATTCTGCTTATACGTCTTAAACGATTATAGATAGGTAGAATACAATATAAGTTAATTCTCCTATATTGAACTTGTTTATAATTAAATATTATTAAATTGTACTTAATTATTAATTATGTAAAATTATTAGACCTTATTTTATCATGACCAATAAAATATTTCAGTTTTAGAAAAAATACTTACAGACCCAAAAAAAAATACTTAAAATCCGATTAAGGCGTTTAATTCTGATTTCGTAAAGTTTCTCTTCAAAACTGCAAATGGTTCTCTTCATATTGCATCGCAATAAACGTGTTGAAACAAATGCAAAAAGATGTAAGCATCGAGTATTTTATGCGTCCGTGAGCCTCGAGACTCAAGTTTGTGAGAAAAATTCATTTCTGGCATGCAATACGTGTTTTAAATAAATCTATTATGTCAATGTTTATATTATGCATAGTTGTAGAAGCAAAAGAACTGTGTGCTTGCAATGTAGAATGCAAATTAGAAAATTAATGTTGTCTTTTTCTATGATGAAGGTGGCGACCCTTCTTATTACTAGACTATCTACTTCCTTTACGCATAGAATGTGTACTAATTTATAAAAGGAACTATTTGGTTAAAAATTCCAACTATTTGGTGAATTGTACCTTTTCGACACGAATACCCTTGTTGTATATTTTCCTAATAACCAAATCTGGTGTTTCTTTGTAGTCTTAAAAAAAGAAATTATATGTTTGATCATGATGTAATTAATAGTATATTAACATTTAAACAAATTAACTACATAATTATAACTTTCTTTGACGCAGTAGTTTCAATCGCTTACTGCCATCTGTTGACTTATTAGATACATTTTTTCATTATAAACAGTGACATCTAGTTTAAGAAATAATACAAAAGTACGTAAAACGTAATTTTAATTATTCAGGCTAATAAAATGATATTAATAAAATTTATTGTTTGTGTTTTACAGTGAAATGATGATATGATTAAAACCATTTTTATAATCAGTAACACAATCAGTTGTGTCCGATAATGTCATTGTGACATTGGCAGTTCATCGACCACCGCCGAGAGAATTGAACAAAGAAAATTTTTAAAAACCAGCAGTAAAACCCACTAAACTACATTAAAAGGTAAATACATTTAAGAAAACCGGTTCGATACTATCTTACGCAACTTTCAAGCAACAGTTTTACCTTGCTTAATGCTTTAAATAATTGGTAAATTACGTCTCTAATTCAAGATCAAACACGTATTTTTCTTCATTGAAGTGATTCATCAGATCTAATATTGCTTTTATTATCTTGTAAACAAAAGCAGGTAAACATAGATAACTTTTTTAGTGTTATTTAAAAACATTACATACAAATTTACTTATAGCACTTGCAGTGCAAGTGTTGTAGTGATTAGTTCTCAAGTTAAAACTATGTATTCCTACTACCCTTTTCTTCTTATGAGAAATTATTATGTTTAGTAGGTCAATTCATATTCTCTTAATTTTTTTATCATGTAGGGTAGATGGGTGTTATATTGGTAAATACACTTGCTTTAGAAAAGCAAGTAGGTACCTAAGTTTATATATTTATTTGGTGCTTATATATTTGTGTCTGTTGTATTGTGCTTATTAATTCTTGTACTTATGGTATAGTTATGATTTACTTCTCATAACGGTAAATGTATAGATATCCAATACATGAATTTTAAATAGGGGACCCTATGATCTGGAGTTCTTGAAATATTATTTTTTTGGTAAATACAACCTTATTTCATACTATCATTTCAAATACAAATGTTTTTATTCAAAATAAGTTCCACTGGAAAAAAAAATCGAAGGTAATACATATAAAACATTATTTAAATTTACTAGGTAAAAATAAATAAAATAATTTTTATACAGAAGTATGTTACACAATTAAATTTCAAAGAATTAATGGAGTTGTATTGTAGCAAACAGTGCATACTCAGTAAGAGAAAGACATAATAAATGGAAATAAAAATATTACCATCATAATAATGGGGTAATAAAAATTTATACTTTACTATAACTCCATAAATTCCTTACATTTTTGGCAAGTTAAAAACATTATATAGAAGATAGTATGAGGCTGGAGGGAGTTGCTATGTAATTGAAGTTTTGTCATTTAAATATTCTTCAATAGTGTAATATCCGTTTTTAAGCAAGATACTTTTTAATTATAAGTTAATGTTTGACATTATTAAGAAAGTCGCATCTCAAATAATACATTAAAACCTTGGCTATACCTGCATACAGTCTTTATTAGTGTGTTAGTTAAAGTTTTAGCACAGACATAGAAGAATACCACATTAACATTACAATATAATCTGAAATTATTCTTCATTTAGTTATTACCTATTTATAGTAAGTATGTACCCATTAACACTTTTTATATGGTCTATATTTATAATGTAAATTGGAAAAATTCTGTGTCTCTATATTTAGATGATAAAAAAACTGGAATACTATATGAATAACAGAGAATGTGTAGGGTGCAGTATAGATAGATGTATGGCACATTTATTTATCATTTGAGATCTAAAATTAACTTTGGATGGTTATAAAAAAAAATAACCACAATGGCTTCTAACCTATATTAAAAAAGTTCAGATCTGTTCATAATATACAAATGTGCTGTATAACTATACCCCACCCAATGTGTATATATGTACATTTTTTTTTGCTATACTATATTATCACTAAAGATACTTTGGTTATTATATTCACTATTAACAACTAACTGATTTACTAAGTAGACTGTGTGCATAATATTTGTTATTTCACACAGCACCATGTCGGAACGAGAGCCAATCAGCGGTAGTAGCCGTGACTATGGCACCAATACAGCTGTCCCAACTGTAGGCTTTGCTGACTTCAGCCCCACTGAACTATACAACCTGAGCGAGGGTATAGCTGAAAATGTTAACACTATCAACAGTGGTTTGCGTTCATTAGAGAAGATGATGAAACAGGTTGGTGGACCCAATGACAATGTGCAGTTAAGGGATAAAATGTGAGTATATCTTTTTAAGAATTTCTTGTATCTTTCATCTACAGTTTGATTCTGTAAATTTTAATACTGTTTGTGCCAGGCACTTTTGCTTTCACCGGATGTTCATTAAGTATTCCACAGAAAACATTATAAGATTTTTAGGATAAACTAGCCCATTCCCTGAAATGGGGTATACATAAATTACTTCTGTGTTAATTCTGTGATATTTTGAAATATACTAATTCTCTATAGACACTAAATTATTTTTCTTACTCTTACTACCTCTTTTTCTGCTCCCCCTATGAACATCACCAGATTAGCTATGAATTTATTTGAAATTAGGTTACCTGGAAGAGATTTCTTTAAACAATAGGTTTATTGTATTGCTAAGAAAGTATTATAATGGCCAGGCAACATTATAAACTGTCTGTATTCTATCTGTAATTATATGTATGTGACAATTTATGTAATAAATGTTATTCTATTCTATACATACGAAAATATAAATGGAGAAAGAATACAATTTCCTGAGGCGGGGCAACCTGTTGTAAGAGGTGACTAAACAACCCACAGCCAGGTGGTAGGGCATTTGCCCGACTGGATAGCTACCACCCCTGGTCTAAAGTATGTCGCCATAACAACCTTGAGTTGTGTTCCGGCATTAGTGACCAGGTTCCAGTCTCCCTTCAGAGAGCAGCAGTGCATTTGTGGCACCTTTGGTGTTGCAAATGTCCATAGGCGATGGTAACCATTTTCCATCAAGTGGGTCGTCTGCCTGTCTGCTGAAGTCCAGCGATAAAAAAGGAAAAAAATATGTATTTTTATAATTGTTAATTTTGGTGAGCCATAAAGTGTTTCTATGTATTTGTCTTACTTGAATTGAATGTACAAGTTTGGTAAATCTCCAGATGATAAATAGAATATGTATAATATGAGATATTTTACATTAAATACTACCAGTCTTATTCATATTGAGTTAGAGTAATTTTGAAGTCTTCAAAAGAAGCCTTAAAACTTACTCGTAACTCAATATGAATAAGACCCTAATAATTTTAGATGATGAAAAATATTTTTATTTCTGTTTAAATCAAGGATTCTCAAAGTGGTTTCAATTGGTTTCCCAGGGGTTGATATAAACTGATTTTGGGCATCGACGAGTTCTAAAAATCAATCGCTTTTAATTAACACAAGTTTTTATTTGAAACTTTCAAGATACTGTATATGTTGTATTAAGTGCACTTGTTAAAAGAATGACTAATATTTTAGTAGGAAGTATCATTGTGGTACTTTTAAAAGCAGGCACAAGTTTGTATATATTTTATGTCTATTTATTCTGTTAAATTTTGATGAAAAAATTATGTCAAGGTTTCTCATTTAACTGATGCAAAGTTTTTAAATTGGTAATTATTTTGTATCAATACGTAAAAAACTGGCAGTAAGATAAAGTGATTTGGCTATGGGGATCTGAGGTATCAGTTCATTTTGAAAAACGGGTCTCTTGCCCAAAATGTTTAGGAATCCCTGGTTTATATGATAACAAATTATTTGGCTAATTAGAACTTTGATATCATTACTGGGTCATACAAAATCTTGGAGGCTATATTGTTTAGTGTTATTCTTTCAGTCATGATACACAACAGACGGTGAACGGATCTGTGTCAGCGACGGCTCGCGACATCCAACGGCTGGGCGTGGTCGTGCGTCGCGGCGACAAGCCGCAGAAGCTGCAAGTCGAGAGGCTCACGCAAGCGTTTAGGGATGCACTCGCAAGATATTCATCTGTCCAAAAGGTATGTACTTAATATAAGAAAGTAATTTGTTTATTAAACTGAAAAGCGACAGTACTAAGACATAGAAACAAAGTCAAATCTGATAAATAGATATTGCGTTAAATTCGTTTAAGCACAAGTTATACAAACACAACACACACAAGAAAATATTAGTATGTATGTGTTTATAAATGAATAAAATATATGTAAGTAACTGCATATCCTCTAATATTTATTGTACCACCTTTGACCGATATAATCTGTTTTATTCCTGTCATGGGTTGTCTGGAAGAGATCGCTTCTTAGCGATAAGACCGCCCATTGTGCACATTTAGAATATTTTTAGGCTATACGTTTTTCTGTGTTTTCTGTAATGGTGTACAATAAAGTGTTATCTATCTATCTATACAAAAATTTAACATAATAATATAGAAGTCCCATCTCTTGAAATCTGTTATATGTGTACATTCTTTTAGTCTGCTAATACTGTTTGTTTGTACTTATTGTATGTAGCCATATGTTTAAACAGGTTATTGTTGGCATGACAATAAAACACATTTTTTTTAATAATCGGCACAAACACACGCATTCTATATCCCCAAGCTAAACAAGTTACGCTTGTGTTATGGGTAATATACAACGGACCACTCTGCAGCCGATCCCAGACACCCAGATCACAATAAATAACGAAAAGTTTGTTTACCAAATTTACCATGCCAGGGATCGAACCCGCAACTTCTGCGTTGTAGTGAGTGTTACGTTGAGGTCGGCCAGCAAAGGCTTAACTCGCTCAACCATAGAGGCCGTCAAATAGTTGTAGTTAATGCGGTAAAACTATAAATAATTATATAAACTTCTAAACACTTAAATTTGCACTCTACCAGAGTTCAGATAATGACTTGACCTAGCGTACTTCTTGAAATAAAATATCAATATATCTATATTGAATTGCTAATAATTATTCCATCGACTAAATTTACAGCAAGTGTCAGAAAAAATGGCAGCTCACATGCCGCGGCCGGCGCGCGTCAGAAACGACCCGCATGCGTTAGAACAACAGGCAATCGCAGACGACGAGGAATCGACTCTGTTAGCAAATCAACAGGCACAGGTATTTAGCTAATTAGATTTATTTATTTAGATAATCCCTATTAATATTATAAATGGGAAAAGTAACTGTCTGTCTGTCTGTTAGTTAAGCTTTCACGGAAATTTTTGCTATAATATAACTTTGTACATATGTAGTTTTAATACCGAAAATTTGCATAAATACTTTTCATCCCGAAGATGGGATATGAAATGAAGTGAATCTTCCGGGGGCAAATAGCACTAACATAAAAATTTAATACAATGTAACCTGTATGAATGATAAATAAACAAGAGGCACGCGCAAGGGTTTGTTTGATCCGTGCCGCAGCCGCAGTGGAATCTAGTATATTATTAATATTTTTATGATATAAAGAAACACAAACTTAATATAATATTTATTGCAGTTTCAACTAAAATTTGTATAGCATCACTATTAAATTGAACCAGAGAATGTTTTATTGTATTTTGCTTACCATTACAAGGCGCGGCTGGTGGAATTCGAAACGAGTATGTTGCTAGAAAAAGAGGCGTACATCAACAAAATAGAGGCTGACGTGTTGGACGTCAACCAAATTATGCAGGAGTTGGCCGAAATGGTCAACCAACAAGCACAAACAGTTGGTACGTATATTTGCTCACTCATGCGTTTTCTGCACACAGTTAGTACGTATTTTTACTCACTCACGCGTTTTCTGCACACAGTTAGTATGTATTTTTACTCACTCGTAGGTTATAACCGAAAAGTTAGTACGTCTCTTAACTCACTCATGCGTTTTCTGCATACAATATGTGTTTTTACTCACTCGTAGATTATAACCAAAAAGTTGGTATGTCTCTCTACTCACTCGGGCGTTGCATGCGAACAGTTGATACCTATTTTTACTCACTCGGTATTTTATTTTTGAACAGGAACAGAATACGTTTTACATATAGGTATGTTATTCACAAGAAACTAGCAATTAAATGTGTCTTAAATTCATTTAAATGGGTATTGAATGTCTTTTCAAAGCACGAAATTGTGTGGAGTAGCGTTAGTTAGATTTTAAAAAAATATTATTGTTTAAAGTAAAAACTTTAGTGTTGGCTTCTGTGGTTAAGTGGGGTAAATCTTTGCCGGTTTACCTCACTGCAGTGCAGAGGTTCCGGGTTTGTTTGCTGATATGGTAAATTTCGGAAACTAATTTTCTTCGTTATTTACTATGATCTGGGTGTCTGGGATCGGCCCCAGAGTAATTCGTTGTATATTACCCATAATACAAGCGTAACATGCTTAATTTGGAGATAATACATACAATATGTGTGTTTGTCTGCCGATTATTATATATATACTTAGACTTTTTTAATAAGTCAATAATATGAAGACATTGGCTTCTATAGTCGTAAAAGCTGTGTCCCGCTAACTATTAAACTATGTTCTGGAGAATTGTGATGAAAGACCTTCAAACTTATTTTCGACAAAAATTCGTTTGTACTATAGGTATCTATGGAGTAATTTTCGAGATGCGGTGTATTTTCTATGAAGAACATTTTTAATTTTTAATATTTAAACAAATGAGAACAACAGTGAACGTTCATAATCTCTATGAAATATTGAAATATTGAAATATTTCATAGTTCATGGACTTCCAAGTAATAACCATTTTGTTTAATGTACAGTCGTGACATGAAAATGTTCGCCAGTCGCCGCGAGTACATTTACCTTTTCAAACTAAGCCACAGAACAGATTGTTCCACAGAAAATTACGTTTAACTATTTGACTATAAAGTTTAAAATTACTTAGATCAAAGTTGTATGATTTTCTAGCTTGTCTAAGATTGTTTAGACATGTAAAACGTTTTTATTGGTTTAAATATTTATGTTAAGCGTAGTGATTATATCCTCATTGTTTCTAATTGTTAATCTCAGCGTCTGTCATTGTCAATATTGCAATTTTCTTTTTTCACTCTGTTTCTTGTTATCGTGCAAGCAGAGGTCGTCTTTAAGGGGACGAACATTATCATTCTGCGACTGTACAAACAAGTGTATGTATAAATTTGATTTATTTTCTATAGAGTCGGTCGAAAGCCACATAGAAGCGACAAGTGCCAACGTTGAGTCGGGCGTCGACGAGTTGGCCAAAGCGGCCGAGTACCAACGTCGGTATCGTAGAAAGATGTTCATACTCATAATAATCGGAATTATAGTTGCTATAATATTCATAGTATGGGTCGTGAAAGCCTTTACGTAGATTCATGTTATGTATTTGAAATGGTTTGTTTTACTGTCTAAAGTCGAAACTTTGTCATACAATGCTCGGATGATAGTACATAATATGATGGTATATATTCTCTACATGTTCATATATATATATTAGGGTGGGTCAAAAAATCATTTTTTTTACAAGTGACACGTAAAAATGGTTTGCTAGACACCTTAAAAAAATTCTCACCAAATATGAGCTCTTAATTTTAATAGGAAGATACTCCGCATCGCAGTTTTTTATTTTTTTCTCAGTCCAAATTTCTTAATCCAAGGGTCTAGCTAACAACCCATTTTTCCGTGTCACTTGTTTTTACAAGTGACACGTTTTTTTTGACCCACCCTAATAATATATATATATATATGAACATGTCTGAGATGATATAATAGGTGGGTTCAAAATGAATGTGCTGATTTTCATAATTGGGTAGAATATATCTAGCTATAGTTGAAACATATAATTTAGTTGTCTTCAAGTCTCGTGTGAACAGGTATCTTCTAGGTAAGCGTGCTCCATCTTTGACTGCATTTCCACCTGACATCGGGCGCAATGTCGGTCTAACGCGAACCTATGAAATTTTAAAAAAAACTTAGTCAGTTAATGAACTTGCATTCATAATTTAATTGGTCATTGATTTATTTTATATTTTAAAATTAATAAATTATAAAGATTTCATTTTCATACTCACAGTACTTCATAGCTAAAAGATTACTCTAACTCAATATAAATAAGACCTTTTATAATTTGGGTATTTTATTATAATGAAAATCGGCACAGTGGTTTGCCAGTAAATGTACTTTGACACATATTGATTTTGTAAATATGACCAGGTCATGTAACAATGATGGAATTTTAGTTTTCATTTAAAAAGTCTGTAAGATTAAAATTAAAATTAATAATTAAATATACTATAGCAGGATCTATAGTCACTTTACAAAATGGTTAATACTTTTAAATTGCTAAAATAGTTTTTATGCATTGATATGTCTAATGTGATTTTCTTTAAATTACAAATCTAAATAATGAAATATTGACGAGGTCCGCTTTCAAAATCAATCCGTATCAAAGTCACTTAAATTGTAAAATACAGTAGGTACATACTTAATATTTGTATCTTGTTAAAATTTTCCAAAACAACTCGAAATAATAATAGTAGTTTAATAATTTTTATTTATTTTATTTGGCACGCGTTTCTTTATGACTTTTTTGTTAGTATACAGTGTATATTTTACATTTTAAATTATAACGTAATAGCACTGATTTCTGTGATTTATATTGTCTTCTATTTGTCATAATATTTATTTAGCCAATTATGATTAAGTCATACCATATAATACTACTTTTTGCATTATAGTTATATAGTTTTTAAGTATAGTTAAACAGAAACAAAACGAATTATATAGTCCGCATGGCAAATATTATGATGTCATAAAATTAAATGCAGCAGGCTGCACAATAATAGCTTTGTAAGATAAAACCGTGTAATCTAATATGTCAATAATGTGTAATATGGTAATATGTCAACTAAAGACAACTAAAAAGTTTAACGCCCACTACAATTGGTTCTCGTAAAGATGAAGACGCATACATTGTGATTTTTATTAAATCTCGTAAATATTGTATGAATGGTATCCACGCTATACAGGCTGCACAATAATAACTGTATGAAAACCCGTATATTGCACGGTCATATGTCGACTAAGTACGGTCAAAAGGGGTTAGTGCGGACTATAAATAATTCTCGAAAATGTGAAGATACATACATTGGCATTTTTATTTCGTAAATATTATATGAAGCATTTCATCGTCATGTTATAGCATCATTGTGCATGGCCACATACTATTAGAAAATGACGCGGCACAATGAGGCCTTATGTTTGTCGAAATTTTTTATCTTTTTATTGCTTACATTTAATTTTAAATAAGTATCAAAGACAATATGAAGGTCTTGAAGTGGTTTTTCACTCTGAATTGTTTTAAGAGAAATAAAACGGACCAGAAATATACGATTATGAAGCCAACCTGTAACCCCAATTTTTATTAGGTATATACATAACCTTAATAATAAGTTAGTATTATACACTATGTAACAAAAACTCCGTTGTTCTTGTTGATGACGACGTTTTCCTGTTTATTACTTTGTAATATTTTTAACTTTTAATATTTCGTTACTAGGTTACGACATTCTCACAATAATAATCAAACGTGCAGATACGGTGCTAAAACGAATTTTCTTTCTAGTACTTGTAGAATACATACGGAGTCTGCTCAGTTATTTGATCACTTATTTGTTATGTGGACTATGCATTATAATAGAACTAGCTGCGCCCCGCGGTCTCACTCGCGTGGTGATGGAAAATCGTTATATTTTGTAGAATTCACACTATATCTTTATAAATTATAGCCTATGTGTTATTCTGATGTGTAAGCTATATTATTGTAAAGTTTCATCAAAATTCATTCAGTAGTTTTTGCGTGAAAGAGTAACAAACATACATCCATACATACATTCGTACAAACTTTCGCGTTTATAATATTAGTAGGATAATACATTTTTATATCTAAAAGTAACATTTCTGGAATTTGTATTTTTGTTACTTCGCTTTTCATGACTTTAGCATGGAAGAAGAATAGGAATGTTTTTCCATGACTTCAGTTCCAAGCTAGTTTTATGAAATATAGATACGTTGAGGTTATTATAACAAGGAAATTAAATTAAAAATTAGTATGTGCTTTTATTTACTTTGCCCCCGTTACTTTCCAAAATTTGTTCCTTACTAGCAGCGTTATCTGCTGGTGCATTGTAACATTTTTTAATTAAAAGGTTGGATTTCAAGCTGTTAATAATTGATTATTTGAAAAATCTAATAATATAGTAGTAATTGCTAACATATTTTCCCACCCTATGATTCGTTATAGCTTTGGATTTCGTTTCAAAAGCCTATTCAAAATTTTGCCATTAAGAAAAAGATGTTTACGCCCGTATAAGAAACGACGGGTTTTTTGTTGCACACTGTAATGTTTCTATGTATTAAGTTTATAAACTGTGTATAGCGCATTATGTCATTAGAGATTTATTGTTATGTTATTTTATATTAACGTGTAGTTAGGATCTACATTAGGTATAATAACAAATTTCCCTTAAGGCTAAACGTCACTCGATTTTCATACTAAATAACGTTACGTCAAATCTCAAAAGATTTTCGAAGTCAAATCTCTTTCAATTAAATCTAACCAGGCAGAGGATTTGGGGGGAACTTGATGAGTCACGTCTTGCTGTACATGTAGTTTATTTTTCAAAACGTGTAATATTTGATAAAAGTGATCAATAGTATTGTTTATTTTTGAACAAATATTGTATAAAAAAATGCATATCAATTTTTTTTTGTGAATTTTGAATTTTCGCCTTTTCCAAAAGAACTTCGTTGCCTCACGTAAAAGAACTACAACTTGACCGAGGCTTGGTTGGTGGCTTTATATCATTTTCTTAAAGCTTATTTTGCCAGGTGGTAGGGCATTTGCCCGACTGAATGGCTACCACCCCTGGTCTAAAGTATGTCGCCATAACAACCTTGAGTTGTGTTCCGGCATTAGTGACCAGGTTCCAGTTTCCTTTAAGAGAACAGCAGCGCATTTGTAGCACCTTTGGTGTTGCAAATCTCCATAGGCGATGGTAACCGCTTTCCATCAAGTGGGCCGTCTGCCTGTATGATGAACTCCAACAATAAAAAAAACTTTATAATACATGTTAAATGTACGTTATGTCGTTCATCATCACTATAAATAAATACATCATATATGACACTGATTAGGTACATAGATCGCTAGAAGACATTTGAAAAAATCTAGCTGGTTATAAATGGTATGTAAATGTAATAATATAATTATTATGGTTTTAAAATAAATTAATTCTAAAAATAATAAATTAACTAATTATTCTTATTAACTTTTACTGTTTACTGTCCAAATTGTACTGTTCTTCCTTTTTTATTGTACTTCTTTTTTTTATTTAATTATACCTAGACATAAGTTGTTAAAAGTATCGTCTGAGTCAGGTTGCCTGGAAGAAATCGCTTTAGGCGATAAGGCCGCCGCTTGTTTTGCCGTCAAATTATTGTAATTATTCATTCTGTAATTGTTTATTTTGGTGAACAATAAGTGTTTTCTTTTCTATTCTATTCTATTAATTTTATATTTTATGTAATAATTAGTGTATTGATTAGTTATTATTAAAATTGTATTGCTGTTGTTTTGAAATTCCAGATAACTCAAATAATTTTAATGAAAAAAGATTTTTCTAAATTTAGTATGAAATTTGGCAGAGAAAAATCATTTTTACTCTTGTTCAGATACATTATAGTGAAGACATTCCAAAGATTTTCCTTTTCTATATCATCAATCGAACTTTTTGAAGAATTGAATTTTTTTAAACCTATAATTATAGATTCAATAATTAGGATTTTTTTATGAAAAATGTCCTCAATTATTACACATCTCTTGGCAAAAACCACAACTTGTTTTGGGTTAAGGAGAAATGAAGCTTTAAATAAAATATCAAGTGTTTTGGGTGTCATAAATGTTAACACTTTGAAAACTACATAAATGTTAGTTTAGTTAGTATTTTGAGACCTTTTTAACATAATTAAAACTAAGTTGCAACGGATATAAAGCTAGTTTTTTTTTTTACAAATAATCTATTATAATGTCGGTTAAATTTAGTTCATACTAGTTTAGTAAATATACAGCAGTAACTCACATACAGACACAATTATTGAAACATTTAATGACTGATAATTAACCAAAGTAAAAAATGTAATTGAAAAAGCCGATATACATTAATACCCACCACTGTCCAGTGAGCGACAATAGTTTATACTTCTATCGCTATCTGGTATAGCAAAACTCCGCTAAAAGTTTCAAACTAACTTTTATTATTTAAAATATTTTTCATATAAAATAAAACAAAGGCAATAAATTTTCAAGAATGTTACATTTAATCAATACTATAGGTGTGTCAGACACTTGCTGCCCGTAGGGCAATAAAATGTAGGAGTAGGACAGCGTCTACGTCTCTGTTACACTTGCTTCCTAATGGGAGGCGCAGTGTCGATTTTAATACTATGAAAAGGTATGGTATGACACGTGGCTCTCCCTATCCCTACCAATGATTTAAAGTTTTTGGCGGGAATTGAAAGGGGATGTTGCGCTGTGCAGTTTTATTTTCTAAAAATGTGTAAAATTACCTACTCTAAAATGAACAATAGTTGTAGGATATTGATAGTTTTTGAGTAGTAATTACGTGTTTTGTGAGAAATGTGAACTGTATAGTCAAATGTGGCCTTTTGAGTTATGACAAGAACTCCGTTGAATGGCACCAGCTGATAACCTACAGTTCAGCTGTGCTACACATAGGCGAAAATGAAAAAACTACATTATAATCTAAGATCTGGCTTAAAGGCCTAGCTGTCAAGCCATAAACCTAAATAAAAAAACATTGATTTATGGCACCGCAGGCAACGAGTGTTTGACACGTAACGAAAAAAAAATAATCCAGCCATCAAGAAAACATCTTATTTGTTCATGTGATTCCTAGTATTCTTGGTATACTTACTTATTTTTATTACTATACAGCTGATTATTTTTTATCATACATTTGGATTTAGTCAAATAAAATATTCGAATGAATTTATTATCAACTCGATCAAGAAGATTCAATTTCTCTTTTTTAATAAATGTTACTGTAGTATATTTTTGTTGAATTTGTAAACACATTTATAAATAAAAATATTTGTCAAATTATGTTGTTTTCTTAAAAATATTTCTTTAAAAATAATATCTTTGTTCCTTCCTTCGTCTTATGTCAGGGCTACGCGCGGGGGCACCGAGGGCCAACCACAGACTAGTTAAGAGATTACTACAGGACATTTTCAATATTATCTTCGCTTGCTTTAACCACTGGGTATAGATAAAATAATAGTCCAAAAATCTATTTCGAAATTTTCATTTATTTCAATCAGATAGAGTACAACTTGTACAAACAATATTCGCATTTAAATTAAAACAATACTATACAATATAATCATTACGTAATTATACATGTAGCGCGTAACAAATTTCACAATAGCGAAAAATTATAATTGTATTTTTCGGTGTGGAGTTTTTGGGCGTGAACTTAAAAAGTAATGTGTTGGTGTGCTGGTTTTATTTCGAAAAAATGTTGGCTAAAAATGAATAGTAGTTGTAGTGTATTTTTTATAACGAAAATAGGGACGAAATCGGTTATCATGGTATCACAATTTTAAAATATCATGACAGAAATAATATTAATTACTTCTTAAACTATATATAATCAATACGCTATTTGAGTCGTTACAGAAATTACGTCATAATTTGCAACGCTTGTACAGGCTAGATGGCTTCGGTATTTTGTAAGATGATAAAAATGATCTTTGTTGATGTTAACTACCATATTGGCGTTGTGTTGAAAACGTAAATTGTTAACCGAAATATCACAAGAACTCTCACGTTTGGCGTCAGTCAAACATAATTTGATTGAGACTTGTTTGAAAATTATTCAAAAAGTTGAATATTCATAGACACTTAAAACTGTCTAGGTACACAAATCATACAGAGCCATATTTAAAGTTAAAAAAGAAAGAACTCGATCTATCCTTTCTTATACATACCAACTCTCTTTTTCTTTTAACCCCACCCAGATCTGGAGAAAGACTACCACAATAGGGGAGCGGACTATCAGATCAACTGAGATACTTTTAATAAATATACAGAACGTCGTGGCCTCATAGATTTTGGACGTGCGTACCTACTTATGACGTCATAAGTAGGTACAAGTGAAAGGAGTCCAATGGCACATATTGTTTGAAAAGTAATTGCAATTGCTTGTGTGATATTTTAAAAATAAGATGTTATTTATATGTATATAAAAATATTTGTATTTTTTGTAACACCCCTATTAAAATATTTGTATAAAAACTGGTGTTTAATTAATATAAATTAGTTAAAGAAAATATTGCGTGTAATATATTATTATTAGGAACCAATATTGACAGAAAGAAAACAAAACAAAAAGAAACATTTAAATTACAGAGAAAACAAAAAAAGAATATGTCCAAATATGTTTGGGCAATACTTGTTGAATATAGAGATGACACGAATAGTGGATTGGCCGAAACGACGAATATTCGGCTACCGAATGTTCGGCGTGAGATATGTGCTATTCGCGCGTAGCAGATTAGTATTGAAGCAATAATTTGTAACATTTTCTTACGATCTCGCGAACGACAGGTACACATAATAAAACTATGTTTTAACGGTTTTAAGCGCGATTTTAAATTATTTTCTATTTGATTCTGACATTTGAAAAACTGGCCGAAACGTGATATTAAAATAAAAATTAATTAAAATAGCATTTAAACGTACTTTAACTATCAATTTTTGATGAAAATATATACAATTTTGAGCAATATGTGCGGGTTTTTTTCACAATTCGGTATTCGGCGGAATATTAAAAAACTAGCCGAATAAACCGAATACCAAATAGTAGCCGAATATTCGTGGCATTTCTAATTGAATATGTGAAAATAAACGAAAATTCTTTATTGTGTGAACTACCGGTGTTTTTACTTCACAGGTTTCGTTACACGCTACATGTTATTTTTTTGTACATTAAAGCATAAATTACATAATAATTGTTTGATAAATTTATACAAGGAACATGAATACAGTGTGAATAATCTGCTGCGTATATTAGATCACAACGAGTATAATTATGTTTTTCTTATGCCTCTGCTACACCTGGGATAGTGCTAGTGACTGCGTCACGCTAGCCGGGGGTTTAATGCGTTGTTTGTGATGCAACATTGTTAATGGCATTAAACATTGAGAAATATACTAATGTAGGTTAATCGTTAACGCGTTATTTTTGGGACACTATCACTTACAATAAGATTAACCCAGGTGTAGCAGGGGAATTGCTAGAACCAGATCATTAATGGTCATTGGTCATTGGTCGACAAGTTAAAAATAACCAAATTTAGTATTAAATTAAAAATAAATATTTGTTTGTGTAAGTAATCTCAAGCTGTTAGCGTCGGCTACATGCTTGCAATGTGGCTGATTCTGGTACGAGTGTTAAGAGCCGTAGTAACGCAAGTAAAACTCAGTTTTATTATATTCACTAACACTTAACATCTTTGTTCCATGATCACGGCTAATCAAAAGTGGCCGAAACGATGGAATAAAAATCAAAAAAAACGCGGCGCTTAAAACGGTTAAAAAGTAGTTTTCTGTTTCAATTAGAACGGTGTGTGAGAAATTACGTAAATAGAGAAGAAATAAACATCGTGATTCTAAGTATAATATTATTATTAAACAATAACAGGGTTAAATATTATAGAACTCTAAGCATGTCGTGTCTGTACATTGAAGTTATTTAAAAAAACAACTGCAATAGACTATATAAGTGATGGAGAACACAATTTTATATTTCTTGTCTGTTTCTTCGGGACTCACGCAAAAACTACTGGGCCGATTTCGATGCGGTTTTCACTGATCGACAGCAAATTCTGCGCCACTTTTTATCTCGGGAATCCCGCGGGATATTCCCGGGAGCGGTTTGTAGTTGTTCGGGTGCATAAAAATTAGCTTATTCCGGGTGTTTTCACTAAAATGGTAGCTTACATTCTTTTTTAAATGCTGTGGTACTTTGTGTCGCGGGAATCCCGCGAGAATTTCAATTCAAGCGTGGACAAAGTCGCGTGCATGTTCTAGTTTTAAATAATAATTTTATGCATATAGATACAAAATCATTTAAGGAGAAAATTTCAGATTATCATTATAATTTTTTTTGGTTACAGACAAAGAGAACGAAAACATCTATACACCTGATTAATGTAACGTAATATAACCAAAACAAACGAGTTTTTGTTTTTTTATTTTCTTATAAAATATTAGCTCATAAGTATTTCACTGCTAAGCTCGAGCCACCCTTATTCAATGAGGATTAGCGGGCTGCACGCATGAGCTAACCCGACGTACATGTATCATCACAATGTTTACTTTCGCCGTAAAAAAGTAGTTTCGCTAGGCAAAATAATTATAGTTTTGACAGGTGTTATTATTAAAATACCCGCACTGTATTTCAGGAGTACATTTTAATTATACACATTAAAGTCGAATGCAAAAATGAATACAAATTAAAAATCATTCAAAATGGTAACGTGTAAATTTTGGACATTCCCTCTTACAAACTAAACGCGAAACTTATTGTCGCAATTTTTTATTTTCTTAATTAATATATTACAAAGAAATTATGCACCTTATTCGACAATTTTAGAGCACATCTTTGCTTGTTACAAATTTTAGAAATAATTAGTTTTTGTGAATTAATTCGGTAAGCTAATATTAGACGGATCAACCAAATTGAAAGGCACAAAACTGAAAATCTCGGCATTTAATGACATTGATAAGACTGTCATTAAATTATATAATAAGTTTGATTTAAATAATTTTAAATCAAACTTACGTTACGAATTATTTGTAATTAAACTGTTACTTAAATTATAGACATAATAACAATTTCAATAAAAGACTATTTTTAAATTATTTATTTTTATTGGCTTGGCAACTGACACGGTCTTTATCGAACCACCATTACTGCCAACTGAAATAAATACAATGACATTGACGTTTTATAAGATTCAAATTTAGAATAATAATAATTCTAAGGATTCGATCCATATATTGTAAAATCAAGCCACCATTAATTGTGCTTAATTGTTTTCTCTTGCCGTATAAGAACAATGAAAAATACCGACCCTATTTAATTTTTTTGTTTGGTGATCTTTTATCGAAGAGTTCTATTTGCTGGCAACATATTCAAACTCTTTGACGGTAATTTCTATTCTGTGTGACTGATCATATACTATTATATTTCATGCGTTTGATATCATCTGTATAAATATGAACAATAAACGTTTTTATTTCATTTAATTATTTGTAACACACATAAATACATTTTAGTTTATTTCACTCCTCCATATAAACATTTTTACTCCGTACAGGAACGGAGAAGGAATACAACTTCCTGCTGTCGGGCGGCCTGTCGTAAGAGGCGATAAAACAATCGACAGTCAGGTGGTAGGTCTAGAGTATGCCGCCATTGAACACAACAACCTTGAGTTGCGTTCCGGCATTAATGGTCAGGTACCGTCTCCCTAAGAGAGCAGCAGCGCATTTGTAGCACCGTTGGTGTTGCAAATATCCATAGACGATGGCAACCGCTTTCCATCAGGTGGGCAGTCTGCCTGTCTGCTGAACTCGTGCAATAAAAAAAACTTTGTTTACGCCAAATCTAACACTACCCTTGCAGATTCCACTCAAGAAGTGTTACAAAGATTTTTCCTCATCTATTAATATACTGATTCTATGAGGGCCGTCTTTACCTGGGGGCGCAAGAGGACGCAAGGGGTCGCAATTCAATTTACTTCAATTAAAAAAGTAATTCATTAAACATCATCATGGTTTTAAAATAACTTACTAACGACACACACGACTGTATACATTCCTGCCCTACTAATGCCAGGTTTCTGAGGTTACCAGTTATGAGTTCAATAACAGTTGATTCCATAAAGTTATGTAATAGATAAACTTAGGTTAACTGCTAACCTACAACTAGTACCAAAACTCGCCACTAGATGGATCTATTTAAGAAAGAATATCTAATATTTATTTACATCAAACAAAAGATATGGAATAGATAAACGCCTAATATTGGTCAGTTAAGTTGAACCTAGTTTAATTATCGTATGATGGTGTGTTCTGAAACGCAATTTTATTAGTTATTGAACCGATAGCGCTAAAGAACAGATAAACTACAGTTACAAGTACCTCAGAAACCGGATATAATTGCACTTGTAGTAAACGACATTTTTGGGTTTTTCACTTCTTCGTTAATCTACACATAAAGCTTAATTTTTACATACACTAAACGATGACATAACATGCACATGTTTTACCGCGCGTTTTTATCGAAACCGCCATTTTGCAAGTTTCTACTGCGTTTGCTATAAGGAGGGCAGATTTATCAATACAAAAAATCTTCAACTCTTAATTAAATGCACTACACTAATCTTCCTGTCAAATTTCATCCACACAAATCCAAATAGTGACATATGGAAACGGAAGGAAAATTAACAAAGAACCTTAAAAATGAAAGATAAAATTAAATAGTATGATAATCGGGCTAGGTGATTTTCGCGCTTCTATTTTCTATTATCAATAACTGAGGAAACTTCCATTACCACTTGCTTTACATTTCGACAATTATGTAAAGTATATCAGTGTGCATAAATTTGTTACTCTTAAAAATAAATTATCACTAGATTCAGTTTAGATTTGGTTTCAAAAATGCAATAACTCAGTATCTATGTTGTGTTAGTTATTAATTATTATAGAATACATACAATTGTTCGTTGAAAGATATTTAATATTCACATTTCATATGTTTTGTCTATTCCAATACTTAAGGCCAATATCGTCACACGTTTTCAACTGTCTAAAGGCATAGAAGAAATAAGTTAGAAATGAGAATCGACCAGTTAGGCTGCGCGCGCACGGGCCACCCACCACAGCCAACGGTGTTGGGCACGCGCCACGGCGCGAACAATTAGCGGTGGCGAGTGGCAACCACCAGCCACAAATGTATGACTAGTCCCTACAAAATGTATGCGAATGCACTGGGGCCAAATTCTGCTATTACTATATCGTCAAAATCGCCGTACACTTTCGACTCAATCGTAATTTTGCCTGACTTCGGTGTTCTGTTAATTGCAATGGCGTGCCAGTAGCACGCCACTCTATCTTTATAAGTACTTATAAACGAAAACTCGCGAAATAAATGTTTAAAATGTTGGTAGTTTTCCTATATTCGTTTCAGCTAACGCCATTTCTGCTAATGGTAATACCAATTTTTTACTATTATTTCGCCGCGTAGATACCGAGAAGATATTGTGCATAAGTGTAATACGAAATTTTGACACTATAGCAATGGAATCGTACTTTGAATATTTTCGCAACGTCACAGATATTGAAATTGTAGAATTGGGCCCTACATGTCGCTGACCATCGGTGACTGTGGTCAGTGGCCCGTTTACGCCTAGCCTTAGTTTTAGTGATGTCACGTGTTGAAATAAATAAAACCACAACACATTTTCAATTACGAAAATTAGCCGGAAAAGTATTAGAAAATTGTGACCTTGAACGAAAATATAATTGTTATAAATATCCTGGCATCGTAAGTTGTGTAGAGGTATGTAACATATTTTTCGGATCAAATCAAATAATTAAAGTTAGTTAATCTTTGTAATGTACACAGACGTATGAAAATTGAGCGCTTGTGGTATATATATTATATGAGTATAATATATAACAAAACAAATCTGGAATAGATCACATACACTCAGGCCAGAGTAAATAGCAAAAAAATCCTTTACGAAAATGTCTTGCCGGGAACCTGAAACTGCAGCGTTCCGGAGGAATTTTATGTTATTTGTGCAAAACGTGCAATTTTAATTATAAAAAAATCAAAATTTTCAAATACAATTTTACTGTCTATTTATCGCGTATTTCGGGAAATTGGACAAAAGCTTTGAAATAGACTTGCAAACAGATATACACAACTTATTTACACGATATATACTCAACAGGGATATCGTACGTACAGTGCGAACTAAACTTGAATGCGCTCTTGAAGTCTGTACACGTTACTGAACACAATCATAAGATTCACGAAGTCTTACGTACAGAGTTGACAGAAATATTGCTCTCTCGCTCTGTCGCCAAACGAACTCGCAAGCTATCTCTTTCGCACACTACACATTGCCACGTGTAAGAAACGCTAACATTTGACTGGACCTGCATATACACCCGGAGATAACTTCACTCGAGGCGAATTTAAGTTGTGCGCGTACTGTAATTTTTCAGATTTTGTTAGTGAACATTTGATGTGAATTTGAAATTATGCAGTGTAAATAAAGGTTTATAAAGACATTCGAATTTCTATGAAAAAACTAAATTGCACATTGAATGTTAGTGAATTGTAAATAATGTTTGGTACAAAATGGAAGTTTTGATAGTAGGTTGTGACACGAGCGGTAAAAGTGACTTATTTAGGCAGGAGATAGTTTAGCTCTCGCTACGCTTGTGCGCTTATAGTTCGAGTGTCTAAATAGGCCTTTCACCCGAGGTGAACACTCTTTTTCATATCGAAAATGATGAAAATAAATAAAAACTGATTAGTTAAACAAACAACTACTTCTCTAATGACTTTCTGATGAACTCATTCAAACGTCAAGTAAATTTCTTTTCTGTGGCTTTTTACCAGACAGTATTTTTTTTTGACACTGATGATAGTAAATATTTAGCTCAAATTTATATAAATTAAATAATAATTTAGTGAAAAGTAATTTATAAGTAATGCTGTTACGAAATTGTTGATATTTTTTATCACACTTTATGTCGCGATTCAACAGTGGCTGTAAAAAATGTTGGGACATGATTCGCATGTATTATCTATGGTTCGCGTGGTTTTTAAATCGTTTTCCAGGGACGAAATGTACTGTTTTCATCCCTGCGATCAGGCAACTCTAAGCGTACTTTCACAATATGAGAAATGAAAAGAATATTCACAAAATCACAGAGCGGCGAATTCTTTTTGTCATACGTGCTGCATATGTTCATGATTAGATCATATTTAAGAGTATTTTTTAAGCCTGATTCACATTTGCATTAGTTAAGAAGCCTTATTTATCATCGTTTGGACCGATAACTACTTATGGTCAGATCTTATATCTTACCATTCATTCGTTTACCTTATATACGTTCCATTTGGGACTCACGACGTAAACCCAAGTGGAACGGCTATTCGACCCACCTATTGTCATGGGTCGTCGTGAGCGTTGTGTGATCGAGAATGATGACGTCATTAGTGACGTTTTCGCCACGACCACAACGACCGCGGTCGCCTTGTGGAACGGCAGACGGAGCATTTTGGGTGTTGTGAGCTACTACTGGAACGCCCTGATAGGCGGTTGAATTTTGACATTACTTTTTATGGAGCTTATGTCAAATTTTAACCGATAGTAAGGCAAGTAAACGGTTGATATAGTAACAGGCCATTAACATTGGTCAGCAAAAAATATATAAAAATTCGCTCCTTCTTATGAATTTAAATATAGTATTAAAAGTTTTGTATCACATCCATTTTTTTGTAAATGATGTTTTAAATTAAGCGTTTTTTTTGCTTTACATGCAAAACGCATATTTAATTATTATAACAACAGCTAATTTAATTACTCAGAAAACAATTAAAATCATCAAAATTACATGTCAAACTATTGATAGTCATTCCAGTTAGTAGATTTCTCAATTTTCATGTATTCTATTGTAATTTCGTGGCGAATCGATTAACAAAAATTTTGCATGTAATAATTCTGAGCATTTATCCGTTCGTATCGTTTCTCTATATGTAATATATCTTGCTAGAATCTTTCAGCACATTCATAAGGTATTGCTTAAAGATTTGCGGAAAAGAAAATTAAATCTACTGACATGATGATATTTTGGAGCATGATAAGAAGAAAAAAGTTTTGCACAAAAAGTATTCCGTTGGGAGCAAAAATTTAAAAAAATATACACGTGATAGCAAGAAACTAAAACCAGATCAAATTCAGCATGTCAAATTCTATATATTTATCGAATTTTATTTCAAGGAGGATTTGGTTGCCGACCAGTGTAATCAATATAGTTTATTTTTAATTTCATTACACAAGTAATTTGAATTTTATAATAGCAATTGTAATAGAATGTATACCTAGTAATAAAAAAACACGCATAAAATGATCGAATTTTTCGACAACAACAGCAACAATAAAATGTTTTGCGCATATACCATTAATGGTCTAGAGTTTGGGATAAGATATTTCAATTTCAAGCTAAACTAATTTAGCAATAATTACGACACATAAAAAAAGAAAAAATATATTTCTTTCTTTCTTTTTTACATACAAAAAGTTAATTCTAAATTCACATCAAATGTCACCGTATGAAACAGTCGGCCGCCATCTTGTTATCTTAATATCATTTACAAAATGGCCATCATTAATAGTCTAATACAGGCTTATTTACATAAGGCCAAACCAAAGAACACATTCCGTTGTCTTAAATAGTTTATACACATTATTTTATGGTTAATTGGCCTTATATAAATAGCCCAACATCGACAGCGACGCAACATTACGTATTAAATATTGGGGGTTTATACAAACTGGGATAAGGCACGGTATATAATTGGTTTAAAAAACGATAAACTTGTTTACTACTTACGATAATCATAGCTAGGAGTTGCTACTCTTTAAGTATTTAGTAGTAGTTATATATGTTAATTAAAAATATAATGTTTGTGAATTAAATGAAGAAAATATCCCATGACAATTTACTTTTTATATTTATTTTATGTTTTCTAATTTTATAACTTGTTTGTGTCGTTTTAATAATTTTCCACGTAATTTTTATATAAGTAATATAGAACCAAACTTGGCCATAGCACAACAAATATACTAATCATTTCCTTCAAGTAAGTTCTCTTAACTCCTTTTTATTGGGAAAGAGCATTGTATTGATATTATATGTGTTATGTGCTAGTATAGATTCCTCACAATATTGAAAGTAGTGTTTTTTTATATAAAAATAGTTTGCACTGCTCTCTAGAAATTTAGGATTTAGGACCATTTTCAAAATTACATTTTTCCTGGATTCTCAAGATGTACCTGTAAAATGTACCTCGTATTTTTCCTCTATGGCCTAAACTTTGTATATCAAAAAAATTGATGTAGAATTTTGATTTTTTAACCTACTTAAATCATGTGATGATCGATGATGAACAATGTGAGAATCCATTGTTTGGCATTAATCAAATATATACTTTAGGCTACACTATGTGATCAATGAAACAGATCAAACTTATGTCAAACATCTTTACCGGCAGGCCATCAAAATGTATAAAAATTCCTATGATGTAAAAATGAAAAAAAAAACTTAAAAATCTTTGTTACCAGGCCTTAAAATTGTCTACAAGGAATAAATGAAAAAAAAATTAAACGAATTAAATTATTTATTGCTTCGCTGCCGATAATATTATAAGATATTGGAGTATTAATGAATTAGTAACTACTACCGCAGCTTCGCCTGCCTTTGCTGCCAGAGCGCGTACTTCGCGCACGCCGTGTCTATCATCTGGTTCATATGTTTGGTCAACGACGTGGCCAAAGGAGTCAGGTCGCGAAGCATTTTCTCCTGGAAATGCAAATTGAAAATGAGAAACTTGGGAAATTTTGAAAATTGGACATAGCCCTCATGGCATAAATAACAAATCGAAAATCTCGAGTGGGCAAAAACGCGATTTTATTTTTAAATAAATAGCAATAATTTTTGAACCATAAACAAAAATTTAGATCTTTTATGTGTTGTCAAATGGAAGAAAGAAATAAACGTGTATTTAGAACTACAACAGCAAAGCAATATACAACACTATATATACGAATTATAGATTTTTTTCAATCATATTCGATGAGTTCTTTTTTCTTGAGATCCAAGATTTTAAAAGCTTAAATATTACAAAAAAATGCAATAAGTCGATTCCATAAAGTGACACAGAAGATCACTATTACGTCACCCACAATACTGTTACAAGTCAGGTCCCGACAAAAACAAAACCCACCTGCATATCTGAAACAAAACACATTTTATTACTTGCCAGCATTTAAACTAATTGTAACTCTTTTATGACCCTCTTCTTTTATTTACTTTGTGTTTAAAATTTCTGATTAGAAAACAGACCATTGTTTATTGTACTCTTTTATGGCAGTTTGCGGCCAAGTCATTAGCCAGGTGTGGCAGATTAAGCAGACTTAGATACGGAGATATTGCATTTGTGCAGTATAAAACGAGGACCTGATGGAGGGGGAGTCAGTCAAGCGAGAACCACGAGCGAAGCAAGACGTGTGTACTATAATCGGGAATCTAATAAGTGACGGACTTTGCGCGTTTTATTGAGTTACGACCTTCTGCATTACGTTTGGACTTGTTGTGTTCGGTTATATTTGTACCTGTGTTATACGTGTTTGTATAGTTCTAATAAACTCTATAGTAATTCTAACGGCAAAATTACGACAATTATGGCATTTGTTTCATGTGGGCTTTACTGTCAAGAAATATGTAACTTAAGAGACGTGTAACCGTCAAAAGTAAAATAAATACTTGAAAACTGTATAGCGCCATTCCGGTCAATTTTTGAACTAATATTGGACCGACACTGGACAGTATCCTCGGAGTCAGTGAGTTGAACCGAAGAGCACTCACCTCGAAGGGCCTCAACTTGACGTTCCTGAACCTGAGCAGAGCCTCGTAGAAGTTCTCCGCCCTGGTGGAGGCGTCTTCGGCCTCGGGGCCAGCCCCCGGCTGCGGGAAGCAGCGCCACAGCTCCCGGAGCAACTCGCCCCCCGACAGGTAGATGCGGTGAAGCTCTTGCTTCACGTCCTGGGGAATTAATTCTGGAAACCCATAGAATATACTTCATTGTATAACATTAAAATACAGTTCAAGAAGTTTAAGTACAGAGAACAATATGCGGTCTTATCACTAAAAGTAATTTCTTCCAGACAACTTTAGGATGGATTAGAAAAAATTGTGAACATGTGGATATACATATACATACATAGTATACACAACTAAGTTGAGGTAGCATAATGGCTAGTGCACGCGTCCCAAACTCAAAGGGCGCGGATTCGATGCTGACCGGAACGTGTGCACCGCTTAGGCAGTTTTCTGATCTATGTGCATATTGTTACAATTACCGCGTGCTAACAACGGGTGAAGGAAAAAATCGTGATGCAACCTGCACATCGAAATAGCCTATGTGTCAAACCTGCCAAGCCGCCTTGGACAAGCGTGCCCGGTGCACTATCCGTTCCCCCTATAATAAGAGGCCGGAGCCCAGCAGTGGGATATTCATGGGCTGTTATTATATTTTATTATAGGTATACACAACCACAAAAACATCAGGGGCGATGCCCACGCGTAGCAAGCCTAAAGGCTTGCCTAAACCTAATGGTTAATTTAGGGGAATGGGATGAGATAGAACAGTTAAGATAGGGAGATGGGATGGGATAAATGCCTTCCTACCGACATATTTTTGTAAAATTATTAATGTTTATTATAAATTAGATTTTTTTATAGTGGTAATTATGACTACGTATTTATATTTCAGACACAAATGTTATTTGTTAATGAATTAATATAATAATAACCCAAAAACTACAGACCTATAACTTGTCTTCCCACCATTTACAAGCTGCTTACATCCATTTTGAGATCAAAATTATTAAAACATTTAGTTGACAACAAACTTCTGGCTAATACTCAAAATGGATGTAGGCCTGGGTCCCGTGGTACTAAAGAACTCCTTCTCATAGATATGACCATTAATCAACAAGTCCGCCGACATAGGAAAAACCTCTGCACCGCCTGGATAGATTATAAAAAAACATAGGACTCAGTGCCGCATACATGGCTAATGACGGTACTGGAGCTATATAAAATTGATGTAACTCTACGTGCCTTCCTTGGAGCGTGTATGGGGCAGTGGGTCACTAGACTCTGCATGCCCGGCGGTGGTAGCTTACCTATTTCGGATGGACTTATAAAGATAGAGCGAGGGATCTTCCAGGGTTATAGCCTGAGTCCACTGTGGTTTTGTTGCCTGGCCTTGAATCCTTTAAGCTCTTTGCTGGAGGATTCAAAGCTAGGCTTTCATCTTCGTAGAGGGAGTGAAGCCATATCTCACCTGCTGTACATGGATGACCTCAAACTGTTCGCATCGAAAAAACATGACCTATAAGAGCTGCTAAACCTAACTGAAACGTTTAGCAGCTCTGTAGGAATGGAATTTGGTGTGGACAAGTGTGCGGTTATGTATGTGCAGCGGGGGAGAATTGTAAATTCTAACGGATTACAGCTCTCCGAGGGTGTGTGCTTCAAAACCCTTTCCGAAGATCAGACCTACAAATACCTTGGTATATCACAGTCATTGGGTATTGTTGACGAGGATATGAAACAGCTGATAAAAGAGCGATTCTTCAGCCGCTTGAAGAAGGTATTAAATTGCCTTCTCTCAGGTAACAAGATTCGTGCTTTTAACAGTTGGGTTATGCCCTCGTTAGCTTACTCCTTTGGTATACTAAGGTGGACTCAAACAGAGCTAGACGCCCTGGCCCGTAGGGTCCGTTGTATGCTGACAACATATCGGATGCATCATCCACGATCATGGGTGATGAGATTGTACATCCCACGGAAGTGTGGTGGCCGGGGATTTTTAAATGCTAAAGACTTACACAACCGTGAGGCGTATAACCTACGAGAATACTTCCTGAAAACTAACGAAAGTATGCATCGAGATATGGTGTCAGTAGTCAAGGGAGTCACCCCGCTCTCTCTTGCAAAAGAGAACTGGCTCAGACCTACGGTATTGAGTACCTCCGAGCGGATGGACGTATGGAAGAGCAAGGAGCTGCACGGCAGGTTTTACCAGGCGTTATATGGGGCCGACATAGACTTGCCGGCGTCGGTGAACTGGCTACATTTCGGTGACCTGTTTGGGGAAACCGAAGCGTTTGTCTGTGCAATTATGGACGAGGTTATCAAGACGAACAACTACAGGAAGAACATCCTGAAGGACGGCACGCTCGACGTATGTCGGGCGTGTCATCGCCCGGGTGAATCCATCAGGCATGTTACTTCCTGTTGTTCTCGTCTTGCTAACTCCGAGTACTTACACAGGCACAACCTAGTAGCCAGGATTATCCACCAGCAACTTGCTCTTCGATACGGTCTGATAGCGACTGAGGTACCTTATTATAAATATACCCCTGAGTCAGTTCTCGAAAATGGTCATAGCACGCTCTACTGGGATCGATCTATTATCACAGACAGGACTATTGTTACCAATAAGCCTGACATTGTGATAATAGATCGATCTGCGAGACGAACGATGCTTGTTGATATAAGTATCCCACATGACTGTAATCTTGTAAAAGCTGAAACTGACAAATTAACGAAATACCTTGACCTCGCGCACGAGATTGCGGCCATGTGGCATATGGAGTCAACGATCATCGTACCGATAGTGGTGTCCGTTAACGGTCTAATAGCGAAGAGCCTCGACCGACACCTAGAGAGGCTCTCGCTCGGTAGATGGGTGAAGGGCCAGATACAGAAGGCGGTTCTCCTGAGCACAGCACGCATTGTAAGGAAGTTCCTGTCTCTGGAGCTTTAACCACCGGTACTTTGGACCCTAGGCCCCGCTGCCGACGGACGTCATGTTTTTATATTTTTTTAATATGTGTTTATTTTTTATATATATATGTATTAAAAAAACATAAAAAAGAATATATGTGAAATAATAATAATTATTATTATTACAATTCGTATGGCTCAAAACTGGAAAAGTCCAGGACCAGACGGATTGCATAATTTCTGGATTAAATGGTTCAGGAGTTCGCATGCCTGCTTGGCCATCCAATTCCAGGAGGTTATAAACATAGGTGCGCTTCCTTCCTTTATGACTACTGGAGTCACTCATCTGCTCCATAAGTCAGGTAGTACCACGGAAGCAAAAAACTATAGACCCATCACTTGTTTACCAACTATATACAAGCTACTTACGTCTGTTTTGAGATCTAAATTAATGGAACATTTGACAAATAATAACATTTTGGCCAATACCCAAAACGAGTGTAAGGATGGGTCCCGTGGTACTAAGGGGCTCCTCCTCATCGATATGACCATTAGTCATCAGGTACGGCGAAACAGAAAGAATTTATCTGTAGCCTGGATTGACTACAAAAAAGCCTATGATTCGGTGCCCCATACATGGCTGGAGAAAGTCCTGGAGCTGTATAAAGTAAATGCAACTCTTCGTGCTTTCCTCAGTTCATGTATGGAGCAGTGGACCACGGTGCTTAGGCATCCAGGGGATAGAGGGAATCTTTATGTTCTGCACGACCCAATAAGGATCAAGCGGGGCATTTTCCAGGGTGACAGTTTGAGTCCACTGTGGTTCTGTTTAGCTTTGAATCCACTAAGTACTCTACTTAGGGAGTCAAAGTTAGGCTTTCAACTTCGGAGAGGGGGTGAGATTATATCACACCTTATGTACATGGATGATGTGAAACTGTTTGCATCGAAAAAGCCAGATCTTTTGCAGTTGCTAAAGATTACTGAAAGCTTTAGCAACTCCATTAGTATGGAATTCGGTGTAGATAAGTGTGCCGTCGTGCATGTACAACGAGGGAGAGTTGTAAACTCAGAAAAATTACAAATCTCTGAGAATATATCCCTCAAGACCCTCTCTGAAGGTGATACCTACAAATATCTTGGTATGTCAGAGTCGTTGGGTATTCCTGATGCTGATGTGAAGCAGGCGATGAAGGATCGTTTCTTTTCCCGCCTGAGTAAGATCTTAACGAGCCTTCTCTCAGGTGGAAATAAGGTTCGAGCCTTTAACGCTTGGATCATGCCTGCATTAGTATACTCCTTTGGCATACTAAGATGGACTGAAACTGAATTAGACTCCCTGGATAGACGGGTTCGTTGTTTACTGACAACTCATCGGATGCATCACCCACTTTCGTCTGTGATGAGACTGTACATCCCACGGAAGTGTGGAGGTAGGGGGTTTTTAAATACCAAAGACTTCCACAACCGTGAAGTGTACAATCTCAGAAAATATTTTCTCAAAGTCAGCGAGACAGCGGGTATGCATCACGATATAGTGTCAGTAGATAAAGGGTTCACCCCGCTATCCTTAGCAAAACAGAACTGGCAGAGACCGTTGGTAATGAGCGCCTCTGATCGTATGGACGTATGGAAGAGCAAGGAGTTGCATGGCAGGTTCTATCAGGCTTTAACAGGGCCTGATGTGGACCTCCCAGCGTCGGTGAACTGGCTACGTTTCGGTGACCTGTTTGGGGAAACCGAAGGGTTTGTCTGTGCAATTATGGACGAGGTTATCAAGACGAACAACTATCGGAAGTACATTCTGAAGGACGGCACGCTTGACATATGTCGGGCGTGTCACTGCCCTGGTGAGTCTCTCAGACATGTCACTTCTGATTGTTCTCGTCTTGCTAACAGCGAGTACTTGCACAGGCACAACCTAGTAGCCAGGATCATCCACCAGCAACTTGCTATTAAATACGAACTTGTCTCGTCGGAAGTACCTTATTACCAATACAAGCCCGAGCCAGTTCTTGACAATGGTCAATATTTGCTCTACTGGGATCGATCAATTATCACAGACAGGACTATTGTCGCCAATAAGCCTGATATTGTGATAGTTGATCGGTCTGCGAGACGTGCTATAATTGTAGATGTCGCGATTCCCCATGATGGTAACCTCATGAAAGCCGAGAAAGAAAAACAAATAAAGTATATTGATCTCGCTCACGAGGTTTCTGCCATGTGGAACTTGGACTCTACAATTATAATACCGATAGTGGTGTCAGTGAATGGACTAATAGCGAAGAGCCTTGACCGACACCTTGAAAAGCTCTCGCTTGGTGTCTGGGTGAAGGGTCGGATGCAGAAGGCAGCCCTGCTGGACACGGCCCGTATCGTGAGGAGGTTCCTGTCGCTGGAGCCTTAACCACCGGTAGCCTGGACCCTAGGCTCTGCTTCCGGCGGATATCGATTTTTTTACATTTTTTTTTAATTTATGTTTTTTTTTATATAGTTTTTAAAGAAAAATGTAAAAAAATCTGAAGCTAAATAAATATGTGAAATAATAATAATAATAGTGTTTGAGATAGGGGGGATGTGATGGGATAGTGTTTGAGACAGGCGGATGGGATAAGATAGTGTTTGAGATAGAGGGATGTGATGGGGGAACTGGGTCACCGGCTCCCAATCGCCGAACGAAACACGCTTAGCACAAGGTTAACCATTTAAGGTCCATTCTGTGAGAGCATGGCATCACATTGGTTGAGCCGACTCTGAGAGCTATAGTCAAGATAACGATTGCAGCATGGCTCTACCATGTCGAAAAGGATTCTACTCCATTTTTCAAAATTTTGTAAAGTGACGGTGTGATTCTAAGCGTGCGCTATGATGTTAGATACTGACGTGCCATCGACGCGGCGTGGTGCTGCCGCATCAGCGCGCCGCCGGGGCTGAGCTCGCCCAACGCGCCCACTGCCGCGGCGGCACTCACGCGCACCGGCCGCAGGCACTGCTGCCCGCTGCTCCACGCCTTACAAATAAACAACATTCGAACAATTTTTTTAATACCAATGTGTTTACATTCATCTACATAAAAACATGTTCGAGCGTGGCACAGAAACCTCATGGGTTTATTCGTGCCACGTAGATTCATGTAGATCACATTAGGTTAAAATACATAGCGAATGGGTATAGCAGAGTTTCTAAGTAAAAACTGGCCCCGCGGCTATTTCTACCTTTACTATGGGGATCGTTTTGTTATCAAGTAAAAATAATTCACCCAAATTTTCAGCTGTTTATGTTAAGTAGTTTTCGAGTTTTTGAAAAACCTATTTTTCTGTTTTTATTTTTTTTTAATAGAAAAATCACGAATTAACTCAATGCGATTCTTTTACTAATAATTGGGAGCAAAAGGCATTAAAAATATTTATATTGTAACTCCAAGGTGAAAAGCCGATTTTTAAAAATAAAATAAATCTAAAAAAAAGTATCTCGAATTTTTGTTAATTTATCTATCACCATTATTTTTTCAGAATATGTGTTTTACAACCCTTTCTACTCGTGAATTTTTTCAATTTTTTTGAAATGGTGGAACAGTGTAAAAAACTATTTTTTTTCATTACCTTGTGTTCTATCGAACTGATTCTTTTGAATTTTAACTCAAAACACATACCTCTTTGAAACGAAATTAATCAAACTTTACTTTAATAATAATTAGTTACACATTCAAAAACTTTACATATTGTTCCTTTTTATTCGTTCTAAAATTATTTTGTATTAATTTTTTATATATTTTCCTGTCATCTGTGGAGGCTTATAAAAAGCTCATCTTTACTTATGTCTCTAACTTAGTTTGTAAGCCAACTGCTGTTAGCATCCCATATAAAATAAAATAAAAATAAAACACTTCCAATGGTAGGGCATTGTTGCGACTGATAGCAGGAACTCAGTTACGTACTAAGAGGATTGAGGGTAGTGAAAAGTACGTCGCCCGCGACTTCGTCCGCGTGAAATTTTTTTTCGCGGAACCCAAAATATTATTCTAAGTAGGTAAACTAAAAGTAGCCTTATAACATCGGTTTTGAGAGATTAGCCGGAACATCCAGACAGACAGACAGACAGGCAAAAATTCAAAAAATTACATTTTCGGAAATCTCCTGGTCTAAATTATCCCCCTGATTTTTTTCACGTTTTATTTTGACAAACAGACATTCCAATTTTATTTATCTGTATAGAGGATAGATGTCTATCTAGATAATTAAAATTTGTATCAACTATAGGTTAAAAATACGGTATTGCTACAAGTTACGTTCTATGGGATGTGTCAGCCATACCGTCGTATTTGAGATAGACAGTTTAGTGGACGCGTGAACACAAAGGCATCACACACTGCACTTTTTATTCAAAATTACTAAGTTAAAAAAAGTAAGAGGGGCGGGAAAGTCAACTCTTTCTTTTCTATTTATAATACGACAACTACGGATTTTGGTTCCGTAACTTTTTTGTTTGAGTTTAATTGTATAAAATTTTACTAGTCTTACACGCTATGTTGTTTGTTTGTGTGACATTTGTTATAATTCTTAGTATATATATATATATATATAATACTTCGTTGTACACCGTTACAAAAACACGGAAAAACTTATAGCCTAAAACTATTCTAAATGTGTACAATGGGCGTTCTTATCGCTAAGAAGCGATCTTTTCCAGACAACCAGTAGCAGGAATAAAACAGATTCAATATGTCAAAGGTGGTTTATATATTACATAGTACATTAGATTTAAACTTTAGAATTAATTCCTAGAGTAGTAAATTAACTAGTATTACTTAGTAACCTATATTCTGATTTTTATTTATCAGGACTAAAATGACAGTTGCAATCGACTTTTTTTTTGATTCATAGGTTGTGTGAGTTGAATCAACTCACCACTACTAATTGAATCCTACAGAATTTCTATAGAAATTTTATAGAATTCAACTCACAGCGGTGAGCTGCTCCAAGCTTGCAACATAAAAAAAGAGGTTGATCGCAGCTGTCATTTTAGTCCAGGTAATAAAAAATCAGCGTATAGAGTTCATTTGCCATGCTAGGAATCGAACTTCGTGCCTCTGGGTCCAGTTAGCTAGGCTGGCAAAAGTACAACTCGCTCAACCACAGAGGCCGTCAACCAGAGACAAAAATGAAGCTGTGGATTTTGTGAATTTTTGCTCAATGCGAGCGATGTAACAAACTAAACAGTCTTCATTATAAACAAACCTTGTTTCCAAAGCTTTTGAATTTTATTCACTTACCTGACATATTGAGTTTAAAGCTGAAAGTGGTGGTGGGTTGTTGCTGTGTGAACTCGTTTGACTCATCTGCGAAGCGGGGCCCATTAAATATCGTTCTACCTGCAAATCACAAATAAACACATAACATTACATTATATATTGTTGGAAACGTTATAAACCCCACGATAAAATAGCTGGACACACTCAGAAAACTTAAAGAACTATTCATTGAATGAATTATAGCAGCACAGGGAGCAGACTGTCAAATTAACTTTAGATATATAAAACAAAGTCGTGTTAGTTACACCATTTATAACTCAAGAACGGCTGGACCAATTTTTATGTTTTTGTAATTGTCTTCGTCCGGAATAGGATAATAAGAATTAAAATATGATATAAATCAATAAAAAAACATCAGTGACAATATCAGTCTAGCCATTCATTTGTTATGACCTTTCCCGGCCGATTTCGGCAATGGTGACTGCATTTAAACTCGTTTTCATTTGTCTGATTTAGGTGAATTATTTTTGTGTGTTCAAGTGGGTCCCGGGATGGTTTAGATTCACGATTGGACCTGATTGATGGCGCTGCAATCGGTTTCTAGATTTTTATTTTTTAAGGGAAGACAACGTCTGCAAAGGTTGGGGAAATAGTCTTTTCGCATATAGTATGTATGAACTTGTAATAAAATCTCTTTAGCTATACCATTTGTATCTGGCTGGTTCTGGTATCATTAAAAGTTTTAATTTTAAGGAAGACTATTCCAAATTCAAATTAGGAAAATGTGTGATTTTCATTTGTTTTTCTTATTGTTAAAATGAATGAATCCAACGAAGAAATTCGATACATTTTAAAATTTTACTACAAAAAAGGTAAAAATGCAACACAAGCCGCGAAAAAAATTTGTGATGTTTATGGACCTAATGCAGTATCTGTGAGAGTAGCGCAAATTTGGTTTAACCGTTTTCAATCCGGAAATTTTGATATCAAAGATGCATGTCGCTCTGGTCGCCCTGTTACGTACAAAATTGATGCCATTTTTGAAAAAGTGGAGCAAGATCGGCATATTAGTAGTTACGATGTAGCTGGAGAACTGGGAATTGACCACAAAACGGTTTTGGCGCATTTGAAAAAAGCTGGGTACACAAAAAAGCTCGATATTTGGGTGCCTCATGAGCTCACAGAAAGAAACCTAATGAACCGTGTACTCATTTGTGATTCTTTATTACGACGTAATGAAACCGAACCATTTTTGAAGAAGCTGATAACTGGTGATGAGAAGTGGATCACGTACGACAAGAACGTACGAAAAAGATTGTGGTCAAAGGCCGGTCAGGCTTCACAGGCTGTGGCGAAGCCCGGGTTAACTCGCAACAAAGTGATGCTGTGTGTATGGTGGGATTGGAAAGACATTATTCATTATGAGCTGTTACCGCCAGGCAGGACCATCGATTCTGAACTGTACTGCGAACAACTGATGAGATCAAAGCAAAAAGTTGAGAGAAAGCGGCCGGAATTAATCAACAGAAGGGGTGTGGTTTTTCACCATGATAACGCTAAACCTCACATATATTTAGCCACTCAGCAAAAATTACGAGAGTTGGGCTGGGAGGTGTTAATGCATCCGCCGTATAGTCCTGACCTTGCACCTTCAGATTTTCACCTGTTTCGGTCTCTGCAGAATTCCTTAGGCAGTGTCAGGTTAACATCACGAGAGGACTGCCAAAAACCACTTGTTGCAGTTTTTTGATCAGAAGCCCCAAAATTTTTATAGCAATGGGATCACGTCCCTACCTACAAGATGGCAAAAAGTTATCCAACAAAATGGCACCTACATACTTTAGTCAAATGTAAATAAACTTTATAAAAAAAACCTTTTGAATTTTTATATAAAATTCGAAGAAACTTTTTCGCCAACCTAATATTTATATTTCTTAATTAAACTCGATTTGAACAATAATCCATTAAACAACACGACATTGCACCTCTTTTTGTTGCTTCATGCTTATTTGGCAATACTCGGAACGAACCATGAGGTATTCTGTCTTACTCACACGTTAGCATTGGTCGTGTCGCTATCAATCGAGTACAATTACAAGTGTACATGCGAGAAAGTTTGCAAAGCCTATGTTCAGAGGGGCCACAACTCATCGGTCGTACTATACTTTGCATTATTCTTAATATTTATTGAATTAATATTTTATTAAGTTTTCGCGCCTAGTATACACAATAAAACTACGTTTTAACGGTTTTAAGCGCGGTAATTTTTGCACCGGAACACAAACCAACTTGATTGAAAATTTCTTTTTATTTTACCTCCCACCCATTTTAATATTATATAAAATTATTAGAGCTAGGCATGTTTGCTGAAGAGTTTCTTGCGCCTCTTCTCTTCAAGCCACAACATGTTGCGAAGCGGTGGTAAATTAGGCTCCCATAGAGTGAATAAATCCCATAGAGTGAGTGAAAAGTGGTAGAAACATCTGAATAATAAAAATCAATAAATTACCACGCTTAAAACCGTTACAACGTAGATTTACTATTTATTGAATTGATTAATTTTAGGGAATATGTAGCCGTTTTGGTAAAAACGGCATCGCACCTCTCTTTTATTGTCATGTCTGTTGGTCTGTTTGTCACCTCACAATAGGAGAGACAGTAAGTGACGGATGGAAAAATCTCTGTATGTATATATATATGCGTGTATATATACAGGTGAATTTTTCACCTTCAGGACCAAATATTAAAAAACTATACGAAATAGAGAAAAAAGAACTCAAAGGAGTCTTGAGGCCGATTTTGATGTAAAAACTAAATTGGCGTCATTAGATTTTTGAAAAATCTATTACCCTTGTCAGGAATCGAATCGGCTGATTTTGATAAATAAACACACCTGTACTATATTTATTATATTATACCAAAACATAACGATCAATTCCTTCGGCAAATCAAGGGTTTTTTTTAAATAAAAAGTTTTCTAATAAATTTCCTTTATATTAAGGTGGCCATACACCATGCTGCCTGTCGTCCAAACGGCATGACGCAGCAGGCTTGATCCAATCTGCAGTTTGTTCATATATACCACACACGATCAATTTAAACTGTCCAATCGTCAGTTGAAGCAATGGCGTCACCGCCTTAGCCATTTTACTCGTGGTAAAGAAAAAAAAACAAGAATCAAAAAATCTTCACTCAACTGAACTGACTATCACGACGGCTATACACGGTCCAATCGACATGATCCAATCGGCATGATCGAATCAAAATAATTTCATTTCAATTGTTCTGTCAAGTATAACTGTCATGCCAATCCATGCCCACACACGGTCAGTTCTCCTTGATCCAATCAAGCAATTACGTTTCTGGAAGAGATCACTTCAAGCGATAAGGCCGCCATTGTACTGTCTATAACGTATTGTAAATATAGATTTATTTGTAATTCTTTATTCGGTGTACAATAAAATGTAATCTATCTAGGTAAAAACAATTTAGTTTCTTATATTGCATACAAAGTGACATACCTTTGATAATTTCAACTCCTGCGCATCTTCGCTTCCATTCCTATCTTCTAGATCTTCATAATGTATCTTCTCCAATATCCTCTTCTTCTTCTCGGGAGGTTCTGCTTCGCTCTTCTCGGCCGCGAGCCTCTTCGAAACGCCGTTGGTGTCTTTGACACCGTTCTCGATTAACTTATTGTTGTTGCTTGTTTTACTACTACCGTTATTACTAGAATTTGTTTTATGACTAGCTTTGAGCACCTGCAAATATATTTAAACGAAACCTATTTCAATGAAATATATTTGAATGATATATGGACCGACTTTTCAATCACCACTTAAAAGGTATTCATATAATGAAGTATAACATGCAAAAATAAAAAATGTCAGCTGCATGAATAAAACAGTTGAATGATTTCACTTTTTAATTCATTCAAGTTATAATTTATTTGACTGATAACTTCTATCTGGTGATTGAAAAATCGGCCCAAAATATAATATTGCGGCGAGTGATGGTGGAACAATCTAGTTGGTTTGAGAATTTTTGGAGAAAATACATTTTAGAAAGGGATAGGTGATAAACGAAAGTTCTAGAATAGAAGGTTCAGGAAGGAAAAGACAGAGATAGATAGATGTTTAGAAAGGGATAGACAATAAATAACAGAATAACGAAAAGAAAATCGAAATTATGGGTTGCAGAAGATTCTTTCGGGTATATAAACAGCGTAAGGCGCACCTTCAGGGTGAGTTCAGTTGAAGACAGCAAAGCGACAAGTGCGATACGAGAGAGTTGGAAGAAGAGTTAAGTAGAAGACAGTGGGGGTTTAGTGGGAAGTTTACTGAAGGAGGAGTGTAGCGTAGTATACCTTTAAGAAGGAACCTCAACAAAGTTGCCGCACTGTCACACAAGGCTCATTGGGAAGTGCATTGTGGTCAAATACAGATAATTGAAATGAACGTTGAAACTGATGCTTTTTCCCTCTAACTACATATAATTTGTATTAGAATAAAAGAGACAATATAGTTGTCTTCATTTTGATATATAATAAATGTTAAGTTTGATAGCAGCTCGTGGAAAAAAATAATATTAAATTTGGCCCTTGATGAAGATTAAGAGGAGATCCAGAAGCTACACGCGGTAAATTCGGTGGTGAGCACTGCAGTAGCAGAAGGTGGTCTACGCAATATCAGCGACGGTATTGTGAGTGAGATATCTTATCATCGGAGCAGAATCAGGAATGGCTGTGTTAGTTAATAAAAGCTCTTAGTTAAAAAAAACTGGTGTTTCCAATCCTAAGTAGGTACCCCTGCTCGTACGTAACAATATGAACCTAACGATTAAGGCATTATAATAAAGTACTAAGATTGATGTGATGTCCACATAACATACCATGATGGAGTGTTGGTTGAACCGCTTGATCATGTTGCGGTGTATTGAGGTCGTGTCCCCTTTCTCCTTCTCTGGTGGAGCCTCTTCCTCCGTTCCTAACAGGGGCACTGGCTCAGTGAATTGAGGCAGATCCACCTATAAATTCAACAAATATCAAACAGTCTTTATGGCTCCTTTCATATACTCTGATTTTTAATTACCTGGACTAAAATGTCAGCTGCCATTAACCTTTTTTTATGTTGCAAGCTTAGAGCAACTCAGCAATCTAAGTTGAATCCCATAGAATTGCTATAGGATTCAACTCACAGTGGTGAGTTGTTGATCAAACTCATACAACTCATCTATGAATAAAAAAAAAGTTGATCGCAGGTGTCATTTTAGTTCAGGTAATTAAAAATCAGAGTATAGTTACTTGATATTATTAGTGTCCATCTCAAATACGACATCATGGCTGACACATCCCATAGAACGTAACTTGTAGTTATATCTTATACTCGACCTATCAGTTAGACACAAATTTTAATTATATAGCAATAAATTAATACTTCTTACTATTCAAAAATGACATTATAATTCAATTCACATAGTTTTTACTCTTTATTTACGTAATTTTCATGTAACATTTTATTATTTACTAAACGTCTTAAAGTTACATATTAAGGGCACATTTACTCACTACTCTCAATGCCCTAAGAAATATTAATTTATTTTTAGATAATTAAAATTTATATCAACCCATAGGTCAAGTATAAAATATTGCTACAAGTTACGTTCTATGGGATGTGTCGACCATAGCGTCGTATTTGAACGAGCGAGATAGCGTCTATCTCGCTCTCACACTAGCATATTCAAGAGGTATAAATGGAACTGATTAACTTATGACAAATCTGTATTCTATGGATCTCAACAATAATATTATGAATGTTTATGCATTCATGCAAGTATATTGAATGCTTCAGAACTCAGAGTGATACTAAGCGCCTTTAAGCACTACGGAACTGGCCGCATTAAGTCCCTATAGAAATCAGTTTTACACACATTTTCTTACACGCTGGCCGGACTGCAGCTAGCCGCATAGTGCGTATGGGCCTTTACTTGGAAAAGGAATTTCATTTTAGATTAACTTCAGGCAAACATAAGTGTTACCTGAAGTTAAAGTGCTTTAGGCCCACTTGTACGCATAGTCAGGTTAAATAAATAAATGTAGAGTTTGTAATGTAAACTCGGTGTTTGTTAATTAAAAACTTTGAATATTTAGAAGTTAACCCTCTGTTTCCTCCTAACTTTTGATGGCGCAAGATAAATTGTTTATTTAACCCTGTTTTGCAGTTAACTCCAAGTTAGTTGAGCTAACCCAGGAATGTGCAAGTGGGCCTTAGTCTTTTTTTTCAACTAAAGGCCCATACACACTATCCGGCCAGCTGCAGTCCGGCCAGCAGGTAAGGAAATCAGTTTAGACACTTAATAAGTTGAAATTAAGTATACCGTGAGATCCAATGTGGTATGTTTCATAGCGGACGCGATGGCATGGTCATCCATTTTCGCACATTCGCCGAATAGGTCCTTACTCGACGAGGACGCTATGCGATCTCTGTAACGTAGCAACACTAGGGCTCATCATGCGGTTTCAGTTGTATATACAGTAAAGCCTCTGTGAGTCGAATATGAAGGGAGGTGCCAAAAAAATCGAGTTAAGAGTTTTCGACTTATGGAGGATTTCGACTTAGCGAATTTCGTAAAGTAACATTCGACTTGTAGAGGTCATATATTTATCAAAATAAAGAGAATTTTTTCTTTCATACAAATCCTATATAAACAGAGTGAGACAACAACCAAAGATACATTTCTTTTAAATTTGAACACAAATTCGTGCTTAATCGAATGTACTTTATCCGCATATTCTTAAAGACGGTTTTCAAATAATCGAGTTGCAAAGGTTGTAAAAACGAATATTGCTATATTCGAGATACAGAAGTCCAATTTATTTTTTCGAGTTATAGGGAGAAAATAAATAGGGAAAAATGAGTTTGCTACTACAGACAAAATTCAAAATATTGCATTTTTGGAATCTCCTGGTCCGAAATAGACCCCGTTTTTTTTCACATTTATAAACGCATACAAACTCAAACCATTTAAGATTTATTATAGTATAAGAATGCATTTTTAGGTTATTCATATTTGTTGAAATAATACCCATTCAACCAAACAAACGATATTCAACAGCTCTTTGGAGTGGTCTAAATCTTTACCCACCTAAGTCACTGAAAGGCAAATGCCCCGAGTTCAATTGCTGGAATGGTAACTTTCGTTATACATATATTTACTATCCATAACATAAACTTAATTTGCTTAACTTGGGCATGTTCAATGTGTGTGTTTGTCTACAAATTATTATTAATACAATACTCACCTATGAAAATAATGAGATTGAAAAAACTTTGTCCAAAATTCGGCTTCGGTCATCTTGTTGGGCACATAGTCCATATGTTTCTTCCTAACGGCTGGGTATGTTTTGAATATCGCGTCTATTATGTCCTGAGTTAGATTGTATTTTAACCCGTTGCAGCCATCAGTTTGGGGTTGAATATCAGCAAGAAAGGCACCCGAGACACCTGGAATATATAAAATCAATATTATCGATCTATTACCTGAGAAAACTTCGAAGATAGTATGTGTTTCTGTTCCCCGTATCTCATTTCCCCTGTCACATCCTAGTATCCCATCCTCATATCCCATCTCTCCTATCTTATCCTCGTATCCCATCTCTCCTATCGCATCTCACCTATCCCATCATCGTATCCCATCTTTCCTATCCCATCCTCGTATCCCATCTCTCCTGTCTAATCCTCGTATTCCATCTCTACTATCCCATCCTTGTATCCCATCATCGTATCCCAACTCCCCTATCCCATGTCTACTATCCCATCCTCGTATCCCATCTCTCCTACCCCATCCCCGGCGTCCAATTCTGCTATTTCAATATCTTGGCGTTGCGAAAATATTTAAAGTACGACTTCATTGCCAGTGTAAAAAAAATCGTATTCTAGCGGAATGAAAATGAAGCGGAATAATAGTAGAAAAAATTGGTATTACTTGCAGTTGAAATGGCGTTAGCCGAAATGAATATTGATAAGTGACCAAAATTTTAAATTATTTACTTCAGGAGTTTTCGCTTATAAATATTACGTATTAGAGATACGAGTGGCGTGCCACGGGCACGACATTGGCATAGTCAGAATACCTAAATCAGGCAAACCTACAATTGAGATGTAGGACACACACACACGACACTTGGTGGTCTTTTTATCTGGTCTCAAAACAGCATGATGAGGTGAAAAATATACTGGATCACAAGTGAGGTCATATTTATCGATATTAATATAAGAACCATGCCCTAACGCTACATATTCATCAATAAAAGCCCTTGTATTGATTGTATAACAATGGCTGAACTGTAGTTTCCTCTCAGTGTTATAAAATATTTTTAGTGCTAAATGAAAAGAATCACTTAACATTTTATTCATATATCTTAAAGAAACCTTTAATGGCAGACTTACTTGAAACTTGTTATTAGTAAGTTCTACCGTTTCACAAAAAAAGTCTTCGCATTGCTCATACTCTACATTACCTTCTTGAAAAACATATTAGATGTTTCCTACAATGATAGTTTCCAGCTATTTTAACGGGATAGAATAGCTGAATTGGATCCCTGGTGTTGCGTATGTCTATAGGCGATGGTAACTACTTTGCAATATGTGGACCGATTGCCTATTTGCCAGATTCACATAATTTTTTTTTTTAAACAAAATCATAAGTTTGAAGTAAGCTCACCAGCCTCTTGTTTTATGTTATTTGACTCCGTATAATGCTTCAGTGTGGGCGTGTTCCAATACTCTTCACTATTAATAACTTTCGATATAACTAAGTCTTCATATAAATGCTTCAGTGTAGGATGTAGTGAGAGTAACCTGAAATGTTATAAATGTAGATTATAAAACAAACATAGTAAGTCTGCACACTTTTAGTCAAGCTGTATAAACAATGAGATAACAAAGTTTCCGTTTTAAAATAGAGCCTTTATTGAGATACCTATATAAAAGTAGTAAATTTATTTAATTTGTTAGTAAGACTCATTTCCTTTCGAGATATTTATAATTTTTTATAGCCTGGAACGGGCTAGTAAACAGCCGGTCCACTAGGATAGAGGGGATGAGGTAAGTGACATTATATGGGATAGGAGGCAATGCGATAGGGGGAATGAGACAGGGAGGAAGAGGAAGTGGGCCACTGGAACACTCACTCACCGTGTGAAAACGTACATGAAGCCGATGTTTTGTGAAAACGTAATATCACACCGATATAACCGGTTTTAAGAGCTGTAATCAAGATAATTACACCAGTAAGGCCCTACCACATCAAAAGCTATGATAGCTCAGCGGCTAAGGGCACCCGCGTTTCTTACCAATAGTTCAATTCCTAGCAAGAAAGCTCTAATATACCTACATATTGTTACTATTTTGCCACATATTGATGTTGAGCATAATGTAGGGCAGAACATCATGAAAAAACTGGCAGCTTGAGATAACCGGTGTATAATACTTGCTAATATTTGAATAAGTTTGGTGTATATACTGTCAATTCCCTTAAAATAATGAGCCACGAAACTAGCACCAGAATGTTTATGTACATACAACATACAGGGTGGGACCGAATTCTATATTCATACTTTAAAGCCTAATTTATATTTAAAATTGGACAAAATATTGAGTATTTTATACAGTAATCTGCCACATGCCAGTGCGACACGCACACGGCCACTTGTTTTGCGTTTCATTTAATTGTAAGCAAGTAACTCTGATAAATTTACTAAAGTCTATTTCAAATAGGACAGATCACCAATTCATAAAACGTAATTTGTAATATTATTAATAAACGTTCCTAAGAAATTAGTGTTAATTTTAATTATATAAAAGTATATCAACTCCTGATACTATTTAAGAACTACTAACTACTACTTAGAATCGCGATGTTTATTTCTGTTTCATATTTTCTCCTATACCATCTTATTTGAAACTTTAGAGTATAGAGTTCAAGAATGTAGCAAGGTTAGTAAAATAATTGAAGTGGGACTGCACAGGCCACATGAAAGTTCATAAAAATAAAGGAACAAGTAAAATAACGGAGTGATATCTAAGTTATCGGAAAAAGTGTAGACAGTAATAATACAGAAGGAAGAAGATGATTTGAAACAAACAATAGGTACATTGTGCTCCAAAGCATGTAAAATACAGAAAGAATTGGAGTAGCTTGAAAGAGACTTTTGCTGAAGGATATGATGGGACAGAGATACAAATGGACACCAATGTACTACGCATGTAGGTATATGTAATTTATATTATTATAATCTAGATAGATAGATAGATAACACTTTATTATACACCAATACAAAAATGAACTTAAAGACTAAAATTATATCTAGTTGTGTACAAAGGGCGGTCTTATCGCTAAAAAGCGATCTCTTCCAGACAACCCCAGGAAAGAATTGAGATGATAATGGCGATGGTGGTGTACGTAACATATAGAACGAACTACTTACATTTTAATAATAAATATATAAATGATATATATGTAGACATTTTATATATTACATAGATATATACTTAATATACATACAAATACATATCTACAGAATATATAAATATTTATAAATGAATTTAAATATCATATTCCAATGACAGGTACTATTTATTGATTATGGTTTTAAATATCGCTAGCGATTTTGCTTGTCTGATAGTAAGAGGAAGCGTGTTCCAAAGTTGTATAGCCTTAACAGTAAAAGAATTGTTGTAAAAAGTTGAGTTATGCGCAGGAGAGTTCAATTTAAGTTTAGTAGAAGAGTGTAAATTATGAGAGCATGAAAGGAATTCAAAACGTTGTTTAAGGTAATCAGAAGTACTTGGGGCAAATAAAATACTATAGAGAAAAGAAAGGATGTGAGTATTCCGGCGAAATCGAATTGGCAACCACTAGAGTTTTTTTCGGAATTCAGAGATATGGTCATACTTGCGTAGGCCAATTATGTACCTTATGCAAAAATTTTGGAGGCGCTCAAGTTTATTAAGTTGTATTAATCTATTTAATTATGTATATCTATAGTACTTTATTATTATATTTTTTTTTGTTTTTTCTTTAATTCTATTTCATTACGATTGAATTAATTTTAATTTAGTTAAACCACCAAATACTACTTAATTTTTCTTTTAATGTCGCCTTGTACACCAGGTTGCCTGGTAGAGGTCGCTATAAACGTTAAGGCAACCAATTGTTGTAATGGAAATGTATTCATATTAAACTGTCTAGGTTTAAGTTATGGTGAACAATAAAGAGTTTTCATTCATTCATACTAAATAAAATATTTAACTTAATACAAGAGCATAGGCTATTTTTATTGTAACTATGGTTTACAGGGTACCAGATTGTTATATCAACAGAGATACTATTACAAAAATAAAAATATCAGAATTATTGTAACATGTATCCCCCTACTCAAAACAAGATAATAAGTGAATAAATTTTTCCTTAAAATACAAAAATCCTTCAAAGGAATCATTAAAAGAAAACCAATATTGATAAGCCATAGACAGAATCATTGTTTACAATCCTATTTTGTACGCCTTTCGAAAATAGTGAAGATCATTTATCTGGCACCAAGCCAAATTAGTTGGCCACAGAAAAATCAACACATGGTAACTTGCTGATGGAGACGTAATGTTAGTTTGGCTAAAAATAGATGGGCATCTTTAACATTCCAGCCATTTTAATTACCTAAACTGCTCTGTGTCCAAAAATACTGAAATTCTTCAATGGTAAATTCATTTTTACATCAAAAGACTTGCCTTAAAAATGGTTAATTTACTGGATGGCAAGGAGTTGTTGCCATTCATAGATACTCAAATCCTTTAAGTCCGTGACGTAGCAGACCAAGTGTACAGTCAGCGTTATATAGATAGCTACCCATAAAATGATGAAATACTTAAGAACATCCACAACATATGTATTTATTTCAAAATAGAATCTTACAGATTACTTATTGAAAGTCATGAGTCTACAACCGCTTTCAAAGCAATTTTAGTTACTGTTAAAGGAGAAAAATTGACACAACAAACTCCCAACATCTTTACTTCCCCCCCCCCAACATATCTTTACTTCATAATTATTATTATTATTATTCGTCTTTGTTAAAATATAGTTTATGCTAAAGAAGGTTACACAAAGAAATTTTAATGAATGATTGGTGGCGATTGCATTATAACCATTTGGTGCAGTTGTTTACTAAAAAATCTTTCGTTGTATTATAATAAGCCTTCTCACTCAGTAATAACTAATATCAATACAACCAAGGTTAACTAATTGTTCAGATCATCCTTCTTACCCAAATATATCTGTACATGATGAGAGTCAAATACATAAGTTCATCCAAAGTATTAAAAAATATTCTTTACCTACAGTAAGACAGTTTAGAGTAGGGTTGACATATCCTCCTGGATAAAAACCTCCCAAAAACAAACTAAAAAAGCTCTTGCGCGGTTTCTGTAAGATTATAGACTTGAAGGCTGCTATGGATATGGGAGTTCCTAATGCAGTCCAGTCAGATGTTGCAGCTTCTTCATTATAAAGTTTTGTATTAGTCAGAGAGGATAAAGAAATATATATGGGAATTAATGAAAAAATAGAATTGAAAGAAATAACTAAATTAACTTTTCACATGGACTTTTTCATGAAAATGTGGGAGTATAATCTGGATGTTGTATCAAAAAATAATAAAATATAGTGACTGTATTCTATTAATTTTTTTTATCAAGGACTTATCAACAGGGAATATTATCATATTGTTATACTTATGCCAATTGGTGTAATATTAATAATAAATGTTAAATTATTATTGTTGCCTAACCCCATAATAACAGAATAATATTTTTATCGATTACTCCACTAGTTGACTTATTCCACCATTGCTCGAATATAAAAGCATGCAGTTGTAGTAACACTCTAGGCTGGCTAATTATGGTGAAGGAGTAAGGCTTAATTACATCAACTGTTAAGTGTCCCTGAAGACTAGACTTTCTATCGACCTATAGTTTGGTAGGCTTCTTATACTATTTCCATTTCTTTATTTTCTCGATGACAGTTCCAATTTGATAGTTGTAGTGTTGTGACCAAATAAGTAATGATATCGATCGCATATATTTATTATGTTTTGAACAAAGACAAATACAACAAAAACATTCAAATATATTTTTTCAAGCTGGGAACACTCAATGGCCTACCGCCATTTTGTGTTTGTTTTAATCTGTCACTCGAACAAGACGGTCGTGCTATATAGTCACTACATTTCTGTTCGCTGAGTTTTTTCACATTATCCATACGTTACATTGTGTATTTTGTGTTCCTCCTTGTTGATTGCTGCCCAGCAATCGAGGTTCGTAATTACTTTGAAGCAGAGTATCAAAATGGTGGCCCGCTATTACCACTGTCGCAAGTGCGAGAGCGTGTTGCGGCCGCATTAGGAATTAGTGGACTTACTGTTTCAAAAATTACTACCGAAGTTTACGGTACAAGCGGCATGCAGGAAAATAAGCTTCGTACGCCGAAGAAAAATCGCCAACCACGTCATGTGACATCGGTTGACAACTTCGACACTGACGCTATTCGCCGTCATATATTAGGTTGGGGAAAAAGTTTCTTCGCAATTTATATAAAAATTCAAAAGGTTTTTTTATAAAGTTTATTTACATTTGACTAAAGTATGTAGGTGCCATTTTGTTGGATAACTTTTTGCCATCTTGTAGGTAGGGACGTGATCCCATTGCTATAAAAAATTTAGGGCTTCTGATCAAAACCTGCCGCAAGTGGTTTTGGCAGACCTCTCGTGATGTTAAACTGACACTGCCTAAGGAATTCTGCAGAGACCGAAACAGGTGAAAATCTGAAGGTGCAAGGTCAGGACTATACGGCGGATGCATTAACACCTCCCAGCCAAACTCTCGTAATTTTTGCTGAGTGGCTAAAGATGTGTGAGGTCTAGCGTTATCACGGTGAAAAACCACACCCCTTCTGTTGATTAATTCCGGCCGCTTTCTCTCAACTTTTTGCTTAAATCTAATCAGTTGTTCGCAGTACAGTTCAGAATCGATGGTCCTGCCTGGCGGTAACAGCTCGTAATGAATAATGCCCTTCCAATCCCACCATACACACAGCATCATCTTGTTGCGAGTTAATCCGGGTTTCGCCACAGTCTGTGAAACCTGACCGGCCTTTGAACACGATATTTTTCGCACATTCTTGTCGTACGTGATCCACTTTTGATCACCAGTTATCAGCTTCTTCAGAAATGGTTCGGTTTCACTACGTCGTAATAAAAAATCACAAAAGAGTACACGGTTCATTAGGTTTCTTTCAGTGAGCTCATGAGGCACCCAAATATCGAGATTTTTTGTGTACCCAGCTTTTTTCAAATTTGTGGTCAATTCTCAGCTCTCCAGCTACATCGTAACTACTAATATGCCGATCTTGCTCCACTTTTTCAAAAATGGCATCAATTTTGTCCGTAACAGGGCGACCAGAGCGACGTGCATCTTTGATATCAAAATTTCCGGATTGAAAACGCTTAAACCAAATTTGCGCTACTCTCACAGATACTGCATTAAGCGCATAAACATCACAATTTTTTTTCGCGGCCTGTGTTGCATTTTTACTTTTTTTGTAGTAAAATTTTAAAATGTATCGAATTTCTTCATTAGATTCACTCATTTTAACAATAAGAAAAACAAATGAAAATCACAAATTTTCCTAATTTGAATTTGGAATTGTCTTCTTTAAAATTAAAACTTTTTAATGATACCAAAACCAGCCAGATACAAATGGTAAAGACAAAGAGATCTTACTTCAAGTTCATACATACTATATGCGAAAAGACTTTTTCCCCAACGTATTATATGACTATTACTTGCGCAAAAAAATTCCAACACTTAATAAACTTGTTGTTTCTTTACGTGAATGTGGTTTGTTCCATGGCCAAAAATCGTGATTAAGCTTGGTTTTGAAAGAAATTGGATTTTCTTATAAAAATCGGACAAACGTAGAATATTGATGGAGCGTCACGACGTTGCTATGGCTCGCTGCGAATTTTTGATGGAATCCAAAAAGATATCAGTTATTGGTCAAATGTTATTTTCACTGACGAGATTTGGTTAAATGTAAACCACACACTATCTAACAACTGGACTGACGACACCGCCGCTTCCACTAGTTCAGTGCCAATGGGAAAAGGTGAACGCCTTATCATATGTCATGCAGGGTCTACGAAAGGATTCGTGTCAGATGCTTTACTGGCCTTTAAATCCAAGAAAACAGTGGACTACCACGAAGAAATGAACGCGGAGATTTACGAAGGATGGTTTAAAGAAATGGTGCAATCTCTGGAAGAACCGTCGATAATTATTATGGACAACGCTACATATCACTCCAGACAAATTGATAAAATGCCGACGCAGGCCAATAAAAAACAAGAGATAATTGACTGGCTCCAACGTCATGGCGAAAATGTGGATAATACTTTATTAAAAGTACAATTAGTGAATATTTTAAAATCAAAAAAAGCCTCCCTAAAAGATATATTACCGACGAAATAACTGCCGAATGTGGTCATTGGGTTCTTCGACTTCCGCCGTATCATTGCCAGTACAATGCTATAGAACTGATATGGGCACAAATCAAAAGACACGCCGTTCGAAACAATACCCAACCCCCTTTTACGGCAAACAAGATGTTAGATTTATAAAAAAATGCATGTGCGGAAGTAACCGCCGAACACTGGGAAAAATTGTGAGAAGAACCCAAAACATTATAGCGTCGGATTGGGAAATTCATGTGGCATTCGATAATATAGAAGTACAGGAACTTATAATAAATGTTGAGGAGAGCTCATCGAGTGACAGTGACGGTTCATCAGATTTTGATTAAAATAAATAAATAAAGAATCAACATAATATAATTACATCCTGTAATGAAGTGTAATATTAGTTAATAAATTTGTACAAAACTATCCGGCAATAGTTTAGTTTCTTACACTTTGTAAAAAAATATCGGGTCTGTTATCGTGTTACGCTTTTCGATAGCTCCATCCCTATCAGTTTCTCCGGCTCTGCTATGACCTTGTACGTGTGTAAGCGTCATATTTATATTAAATAATGTATACATAATGTAAAAAAGACGCTCTTCAAGTTTCCACAGGAGCTGACATCGAGAAAATAAAGAAATGGAAATAGTATAATTGGTATGAATAGATGCACATTACAGTGATTCAGTATCGGCGGATAAAATACTATGATGGGTTGAAACGCATCATAGTATTTTATCGGCCGATACTGAATTGTGAACAATTGCCTTCAAACTATCGACGAACCATCGGCCAACTACTTGATCAGTATGGCGCTCTTCTCCGCCCGCACACTTGCCGATTGTTTCATCAGCCGACTCGGTCGATAGATTCAATTCACTCTGATAGATACAGTACACTTCACATTAACTCTGATGTTAATCAGAAAAAAAAACTAGGGGAAGAAGTCTGTGAAACAGTTGCTCCTAATTGGAATCAGCTTATTTTCATTGAAACTTTATATTCTCATTCGATAATAGGAGAATTTTCTTTTTCAGCAAATCTAGTAATTTAAAATTAATCATGTAAAACTTCCCTTGCAATAATCTATTACTGTAGATTGGATATACTCAATACTTTCGAATTCTGTTCTTCACCCTTCTTCTTTGTATCAAGTATAAAGCAATAATAATAATATTTCTGCACAACATTCCATGTGACTGTTCTCTTCACCAACTCTAGCGAACATAATCAATCAGGCGACTCTTGTTGGCTGGTCTGTGCACTCATGTCCAACCCAACTTTTTTGTTGGCCCAATATGCACATGACCAGCCCATTTTAACTAAACTATAGGTCGATAGAAAGTCGGTAGTCTGCAGGGACACTTAATAAAGTCCAGAGTTTTTGGCGGGAACTGAAAGATGTTATGTTGTGCAGTTTTATTTTCTAAAAATGTGTAAAATTACTCTAAAATGAACAATAGTTGTAGGATATTGATAGTTTTTGAGTAGTAATTATGTGTTTTGTGAGAAATGTGAACTGTATAGTCAAATGTGGCCTTTTGAGTTGTCACAAGAACTCTGTTGAATGGCATCAGCTGATAACCTACAGTTCAGCTGTGCTACACATAGGCTTAAGAAAATGAAGAAACTACATTATAATCTAAGATCTGGCTTAAAGGCTTAGCTGCCAAGCCATAAACCTAAATAAAGAATTAATAAAGCCCAAAAATTCCTCAAGAGTACTACAAAAAAATATATAACAGCATAAAAGTAATTCACCAACCTTGACTTCATCTCTAGTTCTCCATCAATCTGTCTCTTGAACTTTGGCAAAAGATTCTGTAGATGCATTTTCACCTGATCACGGTCTTTCGCCTGGGCGTCCGCCCCCGCCGGATTCACAAAGTGGAATGTCGAACATGTGCCGTCATGTAACACTACTTGTAATTGAACTTTGGGCTTACCCACTGGTGATATTTTTTGAGCTGAGGACAAAATGGTCATTTTTTTAAGTTAAATTTATTTTCTTAATAAATGAAAATTATTTATGATAAATATAATGCTCTGTTTCTATTTTATTGATGTACTTATGGTATAAACACTTTATTTAAACAGGACAAAAGACAATATTTATAATTACATTAAGCAACATCAGCCTTGACCAGCCATTTTATTGTAAATGACATATTTTAAACTAATATTTTCAGTTTTAGTTAAATTAGACCCTACTAAATCTAAAAGTAGTCTTAAAACAAAATATAATAATAAAACTATGTTTTAAGGGGTTTTAAGCATGGTAATTTATTTGATTTTTGCTATCCCGACATTTTGGCCATAAAGTGGCCAAACAAAATAATGGTTTAAAAGAACCTTTTGTAACAAAAAATATACTTAGGTCGAAATATTGCTTACAATAAAATGATGGTAAAATCTCAACATAATTTAATGTCTACACTATAAGCTTACTCTACATTTCATTAACATAGTAAGCTTTAAACCTCCCAAAATATATTTCAAATATAAATGTAGACTTCTTACTCAAGGAGTCTTACTGTAAGGAGTCATCTATATGCAAGAAAAGACCATAGAAATTAACAAAATAATTAATTGATAGAATTCTCATAATGAATTCCATGTGCCAGTTTTTTCAAGTTTTCCCCCACCATCAGGATATGGTAATTGCAATGCACCATAGGTCAGAAGAACTACTTAAGCATTGGTTGCTTCTAGCCAAGATTCAAATCCACATTTTCAGAAAGAAGCAAGTACCATAGACTCCTAGAAGACATCAAGACTTCTAGAAAAATATGATTTAAATACTTATAATATTAGGTTGGGGAAAGTTTCTTCGCATTTTATATAAAAATTCAAAAGGTTTTTTTATAAAGTATATTTACATTTAACTAAAGTATGTAGGTGCCATTATGTTGGATAACTTTTTGCCATCTTGCAGGTAGGGGTGTGATCCCAGTGCTATAAAAATTTTGGGGCTTCTGATCAAAAAACTGCGACAAGTGGTTTTGGCAGTCCTCTTGTGATGTTAACCTGACACTGCCTAAGGAATTCTGCAGAGACCGTAACAGGTGAAAATCTGAAGGTGCAAGGTCAAGACTATACGGCAGATGCATTAACACCTCCCAGCCCAACTCTCGTAATTTTTGCTGAGTGGCTAAAGATGTGTGAGGTCTAGCGTTATCATGGTGAAAAACCACACCCCTTCTGTTGATTAATTCCGGCCGCTTTCTCTCAACTTTTTGCTTTGATCTCATCAGTTGTTCGCAGTACAGTTCTGAATCGATGGTCCTGCCTGGCGGTAACAGCTCATAATGAATAATGTCTTTCCAATCCCACCATACACACAGCATCACTTTGTTGCGAGTTAACCCGGGTTTCGCCACAGACTGTGAAGCCTGACCGGCCTTTGACCACAATCTTTTTTGCACGTTCTTGTCGTACGTGATCCACTTTTCATCACCAGTTATCAGCTTCTTCAAAAATGGTTCGGTTTCATTACGTCGTAATAAAGAATCACAAATGAGTACACGGTTCATTAGGTTTCTTTCAGTGAGCTCATGAGGCACCCAAATATCAAGCTTTTTTCAAATGCACCAAAACCGTTTTGTGGTCAATTCCCAGCTCTCCAGCTACATCGTAACTACTAATATGCCGATCTTGCTCCACTTTTTCAAAAATGGCATGAATTTAGTCCGTAACAGGGCGACCAGAGCGACATGCATCTTTGATATCAAAATGTCTGGATTGAAAACGTTTAAACCAAATCTGCGCTACTCTCACAGATTAGGTCATTAGGTCCATAAACATCACAAATTTTTTTCACAGCTTGTGTTGCATTTTTACTTTATTTGTAGTATAATTTTAAAATGTATCAAATTTCTACATTAGATTCACTCATTTTAACAATAAGAAAAACAAATGAAAATCACACATTTTCTTAATATGAATTTGGAATTGTCTTCTTTAAAATTAAAACTTTTTAATGATACCAAAATCAGCCAGATACAAATGGTATAGCCAAAGAGATCTTATTACAAGTTCATACATACTATATGCGAAAAGACTTTTTCCCCAACCTATTAGTATATACTTCAGTACATGCAGTAACAAAGATATGTGTGTAGGCAACATATACTACATATTTCAGTTTTCCTATTGATCCTCAACCCTAAAATTTTTTATGCCTAATTAACAGGAAACTAAGAACTGGATATGGCCTATTAGTTTGTAAGTAAAAATTAATTAAAACTATAAATAACATGTACATTCGTATCAATTAATGCAGTATAGTTTAGTAAGTGGAAATTTTGTAACCTTGGTTAGCCGCCCCGGAAACTTAATATTTTTAAACCTTTACCTGGCGCAGAAGAATCTCTGAAGTGATATGAACACTATTTTAAATGAAGAAGGTTGTATAGTACTATTATTATTTGAACACAATGTACACTCTTTGGAACTTTTACACTATTGAGGGCGATTGATAGAAAACATAACACAGAATGATTACTTACTTTTAATATCTGCATATTTGTGCGATACAGCTACTGTGTCCCTATGTTCCAGCATCCATGCAAGTCTTTGATTCATAACATATAGTGTACCATCACCTTTCTTGTACCTTACATAGTTAACACTCAATAAAACGTCCTCCGAAGACGTCGTCATTCTTGAATCCCACTTTAATGGCCAAAAACAATCAGTATAATCGCTTAAAAATTGCAATTTTATAACTTTAGGCTCGTCTTTGCCCCCACGGATATTAACTTAGTGTGATTTAATCTTCATCCTCTGTTTAGGCATTTTTAATCCATATCATACAATAATTGCAATACAACTCAGATTGTTATAGACTTTTATGTGTATAAAAACGATGATTTATAAAATTTTCTTGACAAAAATCGTATTATAGTCCATCAACAATTTGTAGGTTTGACAAACTGAGTTAACTGACAGCTTAGACTGCCAACTTTATATTTTTTAATTTTAATGTTTTATCTAGATACGCGAATATCCACTATTTCTTTTACACAAGTACACATTTAAATTATATTTTTTATTAACAGCTTGAGGTTCGACATAAAACCTAAAATTCAAACGGAGACATTTAATTTATAAGCGCATATACAATTACAATAATTCCAACAATTCCAACTCTAGAGTTTGGGTAACGAGGCAGACACTCAAAATAGTTTTAGCAGAGTAAGTAATGTTTACTAAAAATGTATGAATTTCTTAATGTACTTATAATTTTGTTTCAGTAAACGCACTCATATATTTCCACGACCAGCAAGTTACCTTTTTATTACTGCTAACATAATAATGCAGCAGAAAACATTTAAACTACAAACTAATCCCAGTAGCTTTTCTAGAATCTAGTATCTACAATTCCAGAAGACAAACCATGCGAAGCTATTTTGTGAAAAGATAATTTTGACATAGACTTGTAAATGGAAAAATTTGAGTTAGAACTTAAAAAATTATAAGTTTTTGAAGAAAACGATAACTGGACCAGCTTACATTTGTAACATGCAAACTGGAGTTGATTAATACCGTATATACATTGAGCCAACAATGGCGGATTGGTGCAATGAAGAAGATATGCTTTGTATTAAGTTAAAATATTTAATTTCTGGTTTTACAATATAATACCGAAAATAATTTCGAGTGGCTATCAAGCAATGACAATGTCAATAGATCTTAAAAATACATAGAAAAATAAACGTATAAAAAGGTTGTCCTACAAAAGTTTGCCAAGAATCGATTTTAATATTCGACCGTCTGATGAAATGTACACGATAATCCAACTAAGGCCAATGAATCTCGTATGTTAGCTTTTGTTGGTTTAATGTGTACTCGGCAGAACAGTACACAGCGACCGTCTTACCAGTCAGCAGAAATAAAGAATAATTTTTTTAATTGTGATAACTTTATCAAAAATTATAACTTGACCATGACGTCTAAAACATGATCATTTTTTTTCTTTCTGGTAATATTCTATCTTAAGGGACCAATTCACATTCCTGCATAGTGGTTCGCCTAGCAGTCAGCTATATAGTGCAGGATTGTAAATGTTTTTATAGCTTGCATGGCACCTGGCAACAAAGAGCAGGAAGCCTCTTGAGTCTTGAAAGCTCCACCTACTGCACAAGTGCCATGGAGAATAGTGAATAGGCCTCTTTGTCTGTAATTAATGTCATTGAATTCTATAAATGAATTTATCCATGTTATTTTAATTTATAGATCCATAGCGGGTGGTAACCACTTTCCATTAGGTGGGCCGTCTGCCAGTCTGCTGAACTCATGCAATAAAAAAATTAAAAAGTCGATCCAAGTCTAAATTGTACAAAAAATAATTAAATATGGATATAACAATATTTGTTTCACATGATTTTTATAGTTTACCAATGAGGTTTAGCAAATTTAAAGCAAAAATCTTTTCAACATAATTTGACGACATTTGCTAAAGAATTGTTAAAGAAAGAAAGAAAAACTTTATTCGAAGAAATAGCGACGTAATTACATTCGTTATACATTATTATACACAGAGCATATTTTGAGAATTTCTACGCCGCATTTTCAACGAACAAGGTTTGCACTCAGCATATTGCTGTGCCGGAATTATATCCGACACAACGCTGATTAAAAGGGTAGGTTTTTAATGATTCGTTTAGATTCAAATAATTGTTTTGTTAATTTTTACAAGGTTATAGAGCTCTTGTTTACTTGATTCTTTTGGTTAGTAGCGCCTCTATTACTTTTCTCTATTATTTCATACTCTAATTGAAATTTTATCAGTGATTCCAAAAATGTCTCCACAAAAACCGGCCAAAGTAATTTGAATTCACTACAATATTAAATGTCAAACAGTCTGTTCCGACATTAATTAAGTATTTTACTACTAAATTCGCTGGAGTAGGGAGGGGGGGGGGGGATTTGCGCACATAAGAGCAATTCTAACGCTTATAAAGATTTTAAAAGCCTGCCAAAAGCTGTAACACTATATTATATTTAAATTTATCTTAAGGGACCCATATACCATTCTGTATTTCAGTCTCAAAAGGCATTTTGTTCGGTTTTGCTGACCGCAGTGCAGGCTGCAAGAACTTCTAGGCGGACTGCAATGCACGATTGTAAATGGGCCTCTTTTAAAAGTCGTTCTCTTACAAAATATTTTTTTTACAGATTCAGAATATCAAAACAAAAAAGGCTATCATATTATACGTAGGAAACAAAAACTAAACACGTAATCTCATTTGTAAATTAGAATTTCTATTAAAATTTCAAGTATGCTAAATTTTGTGGTCAGTATTTCAAAGAAAATCACATTGCAATAATTAAAGTATTTTGAACGCATCGAAATTCTGCCGCCATTTATTTTATTTTATCTGGTAGCACTTAACATTGACAACCCAAAATGCAATCATGGCGCACGGAGCACTGTGTTTTTAGAATGCTGAGAAGTTTTTACGTAAACACTTCGTTAATTTGCATTGTAATCTATTTATGTGTTTTTATAAATTATCTTTAAGTTTTTAAGATCACAGTGAAGCATACATGTGTGTGTCAAAATTGAAAATTTCACATGTCCGACACCACATCTCCGTACTACTAGACTCTTGCAGGTATGAAAATCGTGAGATTTGCTGTTTTAGCTTTCTTGCTATTTGTAATGTGATCCCTATTCTGAATTGACATTGTAACAACGCGAATATGCATTAATCCTGATCAATTTACGTTGATTTATAGTAATATTGATGATATATACATTTGTTCCAGATAACTTTGTTGGTGTCATAATGTCAGAGGCGTACGCCCGCGAGATACTGCGAAGGAATGTTGCGCAAATATGCCAGACTATTGGATGGAATGCTATAAACTCGACACCTCTAGACATTCTGGTGCATGTACTGGAGAAATATATTAGGACACTTTGCACACAGGCTAACAGATATGCTGAAGAATTGAATAGGAATGAACCAAATTTACATGACTTAGGATTAGTATTTCGTGACCTTCACATCCACCTGCCTGAGTTAACTGAGTATGTACGGTCTGTGCCACCTGTTCCATCACCTGTAACAACAGAACAATTTCCTAAACCAAAAGATTCCAATTTGAACTTTCTCAAGCCTGGCAGCCATGAAGTTGTCACAAGGCCAATGCATGTGCATGAGCACTTACCACCAATGTATCCTGAAAAGGAGAGGGACACACCAGCTGTTGCAGGAACAATTGAAATACGTCAAAATGGTATTGACAATGTTGATAATGGTAATGCAATGTGTACAAGCCCGGAGATATCAGTCACAGACAGTCCAGAGAAACCTAAAGATATATTTAAAAGGCCAACAGACCCTATTTCTCTACCCAACAGTAAAAGGCCGAGACTACGTTTGGATGAGGAGGAGAGAACTAGAGAAATTAGCAGTGTAATGATGACCATGTCTGGTTTTTTATCTCCTGCAAGGGAAGGCAAGTTGCCTGAAGCACGTCCACCTACAATCATGTCGGAGAAACACTATGACAAACATAAAGTAAATTCACATCATTCTAATGTTATGAAAGCGCCAATAGTAGACAGAAGTGATAAGAAATCTAAAAAGAATAAGTTGTTGAATGGTAAAATTATGAAGAGTAAAAGAAAAGATAAGAGTCATAAAGGTGAAAGTAGTAAATCAAAGGATAGTAGTAAATTAAATAAATATCCACCAGGTGTTCTAATGAAAAGTAAGGATCATGTGGTTCCACCTTATCATAATCATGTGGGGATACAAGGTCCAAAATTGATGGCACCTGGTCAAAGGCCAGTTTTACCTGCTCAGAGGTTAGCACCACCAGCCCCGAGGCTAGTTCCTCCAGTTCCAAGACTCGTATCACCTGGACCACCAAGGCCTGTGTTGCCTAATTTAGTCCCTGTCCCGGAGCCAGTGAGAGTTATCAAACAAGAGCCTATAGATCCCCCTGTAGCTCATAGACAGGTACCAGACAGAGTAGAAGGTGCAATACCTGTGCCTCGGAAAATACCAATTTCAAAGTCACCACTTGTATCAAACTCAATTAGTGTACATAAACCTCATACATCAACAAATTCTGTGATACAAGATATTGAAATTAAAAAAGAGGTAATTGATGAAGAAGAGAAACTAGCCTCACAACCAGACAGATCAAAGATAAATATATTTAAAAGAATATCGAACAAATCTAAAGAAGATAAAAACACTCCAGAGGTTGTCCCTGAGAAAGCACAGTCTGATCCCATGATCTCAAGGTTGCAGAATTCTGCCCACAGTAATGCAAGTGAAAGTAGGTCATATGAGAATTTTAGAGTGAAAACTGACGAGCCTATTGTGAACAATAATGATAATAGTGCAGTAGATTTGTCAAAAGTGATGGATTTGCGAACTAATGAAGTAATAAGCATTGATGATGATTCTATGGACAAAAACCCTATGTCCTTACCAAGATTTCCTCAACAAGGAACAAATCCAAGTATATCGATCAATAAATCTTTGCAAGTACCATTCCCCAAAGAAGCTAGTGTCAGTCCAAAAATTAAGAAAGAAAGGAAACATAAAGAGAAGAAAGATAAAGCAGCAAAGTTAGAAGCAAAATTATTAAAAAAGCAACAGCAGAGACTAGCTTTTGAAATGGCACAAGCTGAGAAACAAGCTATGAAATTGAGTGGTATTAAACCACCCAAATCAAGTAGGCCAAAGAATGAATCTAAAATGCCACAAATGCCCCCTGGATTCCCTTTCTTTCCTACAATGGTACCAGGCAGAGGCTTAATGCCAGGACCAGGTCTCATTCCAAACCCAGGTCTCATTCCTGGTAGTGAATTTTTTACAGGTTTAGCCAACAATCCTGCTTTAAGAGGGTTGTCGCCTAATTTACTTACAAATCCATTTGCATTAGGCGCAAGTGGACCTGGTTTGATCCCAGGTCCAAGTTTCTTGTCTGGTAGTCTTAACCCAGGTATTAGAAATTCCCTAATGTCAATGTCCAACTTCCCTAACACATCCAGGTCTTCGTCAATGAAAATACCCCCAATGTTGCGTCGTCCTAGTTTAGAGGTAATACCGGTGGATAATGATGATGATAGAGGCGTAATGCATAAGCCGTTGATGATGTCTCGCGAGAAAGACAGACACGACAAACAAAAATCTCAAACCATTCCAAATATTTTACAAAAGCATAAGTCAAAATCGCATAAAGATCATAAATCTAGTGTGTTCAAAATGCCTCCTATACAGCCTGATATTACGATCGCTTTAAATCCGCCGAAGAGTGAGCATGTGAAGCAGGAGCAGATGCGGAGATCACCGGCGCCGCCTCAAGCCCCGCGTCTGCCCACGCCCACGCCCACGCCTGAGCCCACGCCGGCGCCCAAGCCCACATTGGTGCCCGCACGTACGCCAACGCCGCAGCCAGACCGCCAGCCAATGCCAACCAAAGCCCCTACGCCAGAAGTTGCTCAGGAGAAGCACGAAGATAGTTTAGATAAGAAAAAGGACAAATCACATAAAAAGGACAAGAAGGACAAAGATGGAATTAAAATCAAAAAGAAGAAAGATAAAAAGGATAAAAATAAAGAGAAGTCTGATAAGAAACGGGAAAAAGAGGTGCGACAGGAGGTCAAAGATAAAATTAAGAAAGAGAAGAAGGAGAAAAAGAAGGATAAAACTGCAGATGGCCTTGTGCCCAAGCTTACATTGAAACTGAGCTCTTCTAACTCGAATTCGCCGATGCCGCCAAGCTCACCAGACATCTTCAAACTAAATATTAAACCTGTTGTCAAGAAAGAGGAAGAGGACAGTCCACCGTCTAAAGAAGAACCTGTTTCTAGAGAACACAGCCGTTCGCCGGAATTGGCGCAGATATCGGCGTTGGTGACTAGGCCACCCAAGCCAAAGCATTCAAAGCAAAATCATATGGGCGAATCAGAAGCACAGGCCTCTTCACCACCTTCGGGTAGTTCACCACCGAGGAAGAATCGGCCGCCGTCGAGCAATTCTAAGTACAAGCGGATATTATTTAAGCCGCTGAAGAAAGGTCACGTCGAGCACTTCGACGATGACAATGTGGTTGAGTCGACGCCGACGCCTTCTGCGGACAAGGGCGAGCAGTCGCCTTTGCCAACGCCTTACTATGTGGACGAGCAAGGCAACCAGATATGGGTGTGTCCGGCTTGCGGGCGTCCGGACAACGGTTCGCCCATGATCGGGTGTGATGGGTGCGACGGTTGGTACCACTGGGTATGCGTGGGGATAACCGAGGAGCCAGGAGCATCTGAGGATTGGTTCTGCAAAACATGTCGGGCGAAGCGGGCCGCTATGGCGCTCGCAGGCATAACCACCAAGAAACGCGGCCGTAAACCCAAAGCGGAAAAAATCAGAGACTGTCATTGATACGGATTCAAATGTGGACCTTCCTTGTTACTGAGATTAGTTTTAAATTAACGTTCGATAAACGCGAGTGAATGGATGATTATTGTTAATGATTTAATTGTTGAATGATATCAAGAGTGAAATGTTTTCATCATTTATAATGTTATAGGCTTGAATTTAAGTATAGATAATAACTGAATATTGACATAAAATGTTGAACATGAAATAGTGTAGTTATGTACTTGTAATAATTTTACCATAATCATAATATTTTGTTACGATGATTTCTTTTATTTGTCGTTCGCTCGGTCGGATCAGATGGCGCGCGTTCGTCGGCGTGTTGTACACTACTCGCGTGTATACATACATAGATAATATAAGATTCTTTTTATATTGTACAAAAACTGAATTTACTTAAGCAATTGGTGATGTATAAAGTAATGTAGTGAATATTTAAATAAACACAAAGAAGGCTGGATGTATATTCGGCTGATATTTGAATATTTTCATATTATAATTTTAATATAACCCTGTTTTTTTTTTTGTTGAAGTTGTTCCTTCAATTTTTGTACAAGGCGGGCACTGTCGCGCGGTCTCTATTGCACATGAAGCTTTCGCAACTAGTGTGAGTGAGGCAACACTCTCGCGGAAATGCCCGCCTTAATGCATTCGACTACTTTGGAGGGGAGGCAATGTAAATTTTTGATTTCTGCCAGTGGCCAATTAAATACATTGGTACTCGAAGTGTAGTAAGTTATTTTTAAACCCATTTTTTCTCCTATGTTTATCCCTTCCAAAACATTAAACGTTCCAATTAAAAGTACTTTTTCGATTACATCGAGTTAAATACTTTTAATTTAGGCGAACTATAAATCAAGAGGCGGCTTGTGCGTTAGTATTTTTCCAAGAAACTTGAAATAAAGACTCCATTCTTCTTGGTGCATTGAACCTGCCCTAAATGACCTTTCAACCTTTCAAACCTTCACTTCATACACTTTCAAGCCTTTGAAACATATTAACGTCTGTGCCTGCCCTCTATGGGAAAGAAACTTAATATTTACGTATGAAAATCGGTTCACATGTTGCGCCGATTTAACCATTATTTATCTTTAAATGGAGTTTCCTAAAGTATAAACAAATTCTAAAGCGCAATACACACTAAAGCCGCCGACACAACCCGGTGGCCTATATGAAAACAATCATGTCTGCAACATGCGCATTGGACCCGTGCGTGTACCCCCTGACATGTCGGCGGCTTGCATATACAGCGCTCAGTCCCGGCGACACTCAAACTGTAGTGATGTGCTGTATTTTTTTTTCTCCATCTCGAGCCGCCGACAAAGTTTTCCGACTTGCAATGAGTGAAGCCGCCGACAAAAAGTTGTCGACATAGGTTGGCGGCTTGGGTGTGTATTGCGCTTAATACATACTCGTGCTGGTTAAATAAAGTAGCAAAAGATGACAGCAGTTTATACTGCTTCTTACTCTTAATATACGTATACAATATACTCTGTTCCTTCCTAACGAATCCTATATACTCACAATCGCTCTTCAATTGTAATTGTATACTAGCAGCATGGAAAACTTCTCCCATGGTAGCAATGCCAACGACATTCATATAAGTTTTATCCATGCCAACGATACATCGTTCGCGTCGCTTTGACAACCAAAAAAAAACGAGACGTAGCGCCACCTTTGCTATTTTCGTCTATCTCACGGAAACGACGTCGTTTATCGATATAAGAAGTATCCTCAATGTTGAGCTGGGATATAAGCTAGCTCTGTGTCGAGTTTCAGTAAAAACCGTTTATTGGTTTTAACGGGATGCTGTAACGTCGTTTTATCCGCGCAGGAACGGAGAAAGAATACAATTTCCTGCGGCCGGGCGGCCTGTTGTAAGAGGCGACAAAACAACCCACAGCCAGGTGGTAGGGCATTTGCGCGACTGGATGGCAACCACCCCTGGTCTGGAGTATGCTGCCATAACAACCTTGAGTTATGGTTTCGGAATTAGTGGCCAGGTTCCAGTCTCCCTTAAGAGAGCAGCAGCGAATGTCCATAGGCGATGGTAACCGCTTTCCATCAAGTGGGCCGTCTGCCTGTCTGCTGAACGCACGCAATAAAAAAAACGTGATCATGGTCAAACGCAAACCTACTTATAAAAAAATAACAGATAAAAATTCTAAGTTGCTTTTCTAAATATGCTGGTACGAATTAGGTCCCTTGTATTTTTGCTCATTTTAAATTCATAAAAAAACTCGGCACCACCAACAGATTTATTATATTACTAGCGGTCCCGGCAGACGGTTGCCCTGCGGTGAAAAAATAAAAATCTAGAACCAGATTCTAGTGGCTTCTATCGTATCCAATTGTAATATGTAAATCTAATCCATCGGGCGATGCACTCAAACACACACAAAAAATCATGAAATCGGTCCAGGAGATTAGCAGGATCCGAGAATCCGATTCCAGCACCACCTACCGGTTCCAATTGTGAATCTAAACCATCCAGGGACTCACTCAAACACCAAAAAACTTAAAGTATGGCGCCATCTATTTGATGCCTATGTAACTACTAACTCATACTCACCGACATTTTAGTTTTAAAAAATTACATAATTTTTCACTCAAACACAAAAATTTAATTAGTCTCAGAACCCGGTTGCAGCGCCATCTACCGATACCAATTGTGAATCTAAACCATCCGGGGACCCAGTCAAACAAATAAAAAAAATCATCAAAACCGGTCCAGGGGTTTAGGAGTTCAGTGACATACACACGAACTAAAGAATTTTGTATATAATGATTTACATTGGCAACACCTCTGGCATTGCAAATGTGCAAACGATGGTAACCACTTTCCATCAGGTGGACCATAAGCCCTCTTGCTATAGGTACTCTAGCGATAAAAAAAAGAATAGTGCGGTCCTCGATGCCTTATCTGCCCCCTAGACAAGTAGCATTCGCGCTAAACGAACAGAATGAAAATGTATGGGGATTACATAACACATAGCGTAACATCCCAAACTCAAAGGGCGTTCGATCCTGGCCGGAAAGAAGGCACCACTTAGGCAATTTTCTGACCTAACGTGCATATTGCTATAATTACTACAATTACTACCTGCTAACAACGGTGAAGGAAAACCTCGTGATGAAACCTGCACATCGTGATAGCCGATGTGTTAAACCCACAGAACACTAGACTCTCTAAGGAGAGGGTCAAACCTGCCAAGCCTCCGTGGACAAGCGTGGTGGGTATATTGTCCGTCCCCCTATAATGGAAGGCCCGAGGACAGCAGTGGGACATTTATGGGCTGTTATTATATATATACCAGGCCACTCAGAAAGTATTGCGAAAAAAAGTTTTTATGTATGAGAGACTGGCCAGTTATAATCTATTTTGAAAATATGATTATTTATAACTAAAAATAGGTACGTTCCAATTTCAATATCTCCCTCCACGTTGTTTGTGAGCTAATTTAAATTATCGTGTCTCATTGAAAATGGATCTGCGTCGGGAACATTTTCGCGCTATGATTTTTTACGATTTCAAGTGTCGCCTGAAACCGGACGAATCGTACGATAGACTTCAAATAGCATTCATGGATGAAGGCCCTTCTAAGGCAATCATGTATTGTTGGTACATCGAATTCAAGCGCGGTCTACTAACTTTGGGGGATGAAGAAAGAAGTGGTCGTCCTTTGACGGCTGTTATGGAAGAAAATGTACTAGCAAAGAAAAATTTAATCGAAAACAATAGGCGAGTTACGGATCAAGATATTCAGCACGTACTGTAGATTGGATCGGGAGCCTTCACGAGATTCTACACGTGCATCTTCATGTGAGGAGGATAGTTGTGCTCGGTGCCGCACAACCTCACCGATGCTCATAGCAGGCCCGGGTGGAATGGTGCCGTGATATGATAAACAAATTGGAAGCAGGCTCGTCTCGGCGTGTTTACGACATCATTACAGGTGAAGAGTTCTGGATTTATCAATACGATCCGGAAACGAAGTGCCAGTCGACGGTTTGGATGTTTCAAAACGAATCAACGCTTACCAAAATGAAGCGATCTAGAAGCGGGGGGGAAGATTTTGATCGCGAGTTTTTTCAATTTGACTGGCTACTTGGTGTTAATTCCTTTACAGACCTAAAGAAGCATCAACGCCGAATTGTATACTATCAAATGCTTGGCAGAAGTTTTCTGTTGTGAGCAACAAGCGACCAAAAACAGGGCTCCGCGAGCTACTGCTCCACTACGACAACGCGCCCGCCTATACGGCGCTCAAAACGAGGGACTTCCTGGACAGCCAGCACTCAAACTCGTGTGTTCCACTCCATACAGCCCTTTTTTTTTTTCAAGTGGGGGAAATGCATTTCGCACATACCGGGTCCTTTGCTAGGGATTAGACCGTTGTTGATCATGGAGGTTTTCCACTGAGGCAATCCAAACAATAATCAACCGGCTTGTGTGGAGACTCGACTAATCAATACCCCACTAAAACCACCCTCCTCCCATGTGCCCCGCGCTTATGGTAGGAAAGGCGTGAGATACAGAACGTAGTTACGCCCACACCGATCCTAGCGCACAAGTGCTTGAGAATGCCCCGGGAGAGGCAAACTAGGCTCACTTCGTCAACAGGGGTGAGGACTCCTCTGCTCCCTAGATGCTAGAGGGCCCCTGCAGCGGTATTTCAGGGAGGGAGGTCATGCGCATACCCGCGCCTCCGGGCTCCCAACTGACGTCGGCGCCCGCGAGACGCATGTACACTACCATCTTCTCTCCCTATCTCGTTCCGCGGCCTCCCTTTGAGACACTACCGTCTCGCAGAAATTGGCCGCACACTCCTTACAGCCCTAACCTAGCACCGTGCGACTTCTTTTTATTCCCGAAAATAAAAAATCAGCTCAGTCAGCGTTCAAGCAAGCTGTAAACGAGTTGTCTGCGCCGGATTGGAAAAAGTGTTTCGAAAACTGGTTCAGACGCATGGAACTTTGTATAGTGGCTGGTGGAGAGTACATTGAAAAGATTTAATAAAAAAATATTTACCTATAGATTTTTTTTTCGCAAAGCTTTCCGAGTGTCCCACGTATATATATATTATATAACGATATGTCATTCCCATACATATACGTCTATGTGGCGCTCATAAAAAAAAGGTTGAGTATGGCTGATCTAACTGTACTAGTAGGTATTTGACTCACATTAAAAACAAATTCTAGTGGCACTTTGAAAATTCATATTTCACGGGTTAGTTAACATTTTCCATTTAAACACACAAATCTTTGATAAAATCAAATAATATCCTATATTTTGTTTTAATAAAACTACACAGCAAAATATCACCTTTCCAATTTGCACCAGAAACTACTTTAGATATCAGAATGTCGTACACCAAGGCTACGTTCCACTAGGGATTCACAACGACCACGTTCACGACCGCGATTTATCGCGTTCCACCTGCTTGCCGGCGTTACAATCGTAGACCCAAGTGGAACGGCTATTCGACCCACCTCTTGACATGGGTCGTTGTGTGATCGAAAATGATGATCTCATTAGTGACGTTTTCGCCACGACCACAACGACCGCGGTCGCCTAATGGAACGGCTAACTGAGCATTTTGGGCGTTGTGAGCTACTAATGGAACGCTCTGCAAGACATGCGAGCTAATGGCCTTGTTTAATTGTTTAAGTAAGAAGGCAGACCCTTCCCAATAAATTGTCAGGTAAAAATAAATATTCGTTGTCAGCCAACTGATGTCTATTGCTAAGCGTAGGGCTTCTCCAAGTTTGCGCCAGGTGTCCCAGTTCTCAGCTGTCCTCATCCAGCCCCCACCGGCGACCTTCGGCAGATCATCGGACCATCAGACTGGAGGACGTCCTACACTAGGTTTGCCGAGACGCAGTCTCCAATCCAGGATTTGTCTGCTCCGTTGGCCATCAGATATGACCGCCCAATGCCATTTGCGAACTATGTCGTTAACCTTGATTCTCTTACAGGTATCCTTGTTTCTAATGTTATCCATAAGAAACATGCAATTTGTGAACCAGCCTCAATGTCAGCATCCCCGTCTCGGCACCTTACGACATCAAGGGTAAGACAAACTGCTCGAAGACTTAATAAAAATAAATATTCAAAATACTGGAATTTCTTTATTATACAAAACAAGCTGTTATGAAGCGGCTACTATAATAACAAAATTCAGTACAATCTCAGAGTAATGTGACATTATCTGCAAATGACGATGCATCTTAAAATCCAGTTACTCTCCAACTACAAGAAACAATTCTAAGTCACACAGCAACAGATGTTAACATAAAACCCTTTAAAGCTTAAAAGGTAAATAATTCACAACTAACACAATCTACATACAAAATTGCTTAATTTTTACTTGTAGCACCTGAAGGTATGCTGTCTTGTGGTGTTGAGCTTTGTTTCTCTTTATTCCAGTCTTTTAAACCTTCAGGCAATGTTGTATCTTCATCCAATGATCCCGTGCCTTCAACAAACTCTTCATATGTACTCTTTTCCGGGAACGGACGTGGTCCTAACAACTCAATCATATCATCCCTACTCAAAATCTCTTGTTTTAATAACCTCTCAGCAACTTTGGTTATATTGTCTTTATGTTTCGTCAATAAATCTGTAGTGTGTTGATGCGCACTGTTAATTAAAACCCTAACTTCCGAATCGATTAATTCTGCTGTTTTTTCAGAATATGGCTTATCAATAACCATTTCACCAGGTTGAGGCATTTCGAATGAAACATTTCCAACTTTGGTGTTCATACCGTAGTGAACGATCTGTGCATACGCACTTTGGGTAATCTTCTTCAAATCGTCCTGTGCCCCAGTTGTGATTCTACCAAAGAATATTTCCTCGCTCACTCTGCCACCCAAAGTCATACACATTCTATCAAAAAGCTGCTCTTTGCTGTATAAATACTGTTCCTTTGGCAAATACTGTGCATAACCGAGACCTTTGCCTCTCGGGATAATTGATACTTTGAGTAATGGATCGGCGTGTTGTAGGAACCAACCAGCAACCGCATGACCAGCTTCGTGATAAGCTACAATCTTTCTTTCATCCGGTTGGAGAACATTTGATTTCTTTTCCATACCAGCAACTACCCTCTCGATGGCTTGTTCGAAATTTTTCATACCGATGTCATTAGCTAATTCACGGGCGGCTATAAGAGCTGCTTCATTGCACACATTCGCGATGTCAGCACCGGTGAAACCTGGAATTTAGAGAAAGAGTAACAATTATGAAATGGAACTAAATGAAAATACATACAAAATGAAAATGTTTAGGTATACTTGGCTATGGAACTTCTCAAAGAGATATCGTATATGATTGATCTAAGTTGCAAGCCATACAGAAAAGAAGTAAGACGAAGGGAATACGACGTGTTTGACTTTCATTGTAAGTTTATTACTTAAGGTATGAAATACTGTCCCGCTTACTATATAAGTTTTAAAACTTTCATCCCCATTATTGAAAGTGTACTTATAAACCAACTCTCATGGCAATTAGTTCATTCCAAAGGCTAGGAAGAAAAATCGAAGTCACGTATATTTATGACTAGCTGTTCCCGCGAAGGTACTCTTTATAACATCGGCTATCTGCCAGTGAAAGTCTCATCAAAATCGGTCTAGCCATTTCAGAGATTAGCCGGAACATCCAGACAGACAAGAATTCTATAAATTGCATTTTCGGAATCTGGTCCGAATTATCTCCCCTGATTTTTTCACATTTTTATTTTGACATTACAAACAGACATTTCAATTTTATTTATCTGTATAGATATGGATTAGTAACATATATTTATTTACTGTGACATTGGCCGAATCAGCGTCAGTAGCGTTGAAGCCAAAACGCCAAAAATAGAATAGAATAGAACATATATTTAATCTTCTCTCGCGGCTTCGCTAGCATTAGAAATTTTACCACTTTTCGCGATGAAAACATTGAGCTAGTATTAAAAACGTATGTTATTTAAAGATTATACTAAGATATGCCCGTCACTTCGTCCACGCTTGACTTGAAATTCTCACGCGATTCCCGGGACCAAAAAGTCACACATTTTATTACATAAAATTTACTACCGATCAGTGAAAATATCGCACTGGAATTCGATTTTTTTTCAGTCTGTCCATTTTAAATAATTCCCAGAGTAAAAAGTAACGCAGATTTTAAGACCAAGAATTTGCTGTCGATCAGCGAACACCGCGTCGAAATCGGCACAGGAGTTTTACGTGAGTCCCGAACAAACAGACACATCACATCACATCTAAAAAAATTGCATCGTGTGCTCTGTCGTTTGTATGGTCCATTCCAGTTTTTTTTTAATAGCTTTAATATACAGACACGGCATTTTTAGAATTTTATTATAGATTTATAATCTATAACAATATAATGCCGATTTCGATTCTCTAAGAGAATTTTAGAATAAATGGTTAATTCCAATTAAGTATCAAAACAGTAAAATCCTATAAAAAGTTTCTTTGATTAACAGTTTTTAAACTACGCAATGGAGAGAGGAATTCCATTTAAGTGGAGTGGGCAAGCCGGAGCCCAGCATTGAGATAGTTATGTGCTGATATTATATACAATTCAAATAAACACAATTAATACATTGAGATATTAAAATATTAATTTGAATTCTGCAATGAAATAGATTGTGCAATATGTACATCTTTTTATTATGACATCATTTTGAAAAGTGATTCATTAGGTCCTAAGTGGACTGTCACGAAAATTCGTCATTATTGTTATATGTTTTTATTACAAGTGACAGTAGTTTAGAACCAATATTTTATCTTTAACATATAAATACACTACAAACATAAAAACATACACACAACAAACATAAAAACTAGAACTAAATAAAATAAAACTAAATAAAAAGAAAGAGAAAAACACTTTCTTTTTATTTAGTTCTAGTTTTTTAATATAGTATACTTTGTAATTTATTTTTAGGTTTATATTGTGATTTTAGTTAATTTATGTTTAAGTTAGTTACAACATTAAATAATAGACTTTATCTAATAATAATTAAGTAATAAAACTACGTTTTAACGGTTTTAAGTGTGGTAGTTTATTTGATTTTTATTATTCCGACGTTTCAGCCACGTTTCAGTAGCCGTTATCACGGAAGACATAGATGTCAAGTGTCAATGAGTATTGCTAAAGTTTTATTTAGCCTACCGCCAACTTGTTCATATTAATTATTAAGTTTTAATTTTGTTTATGGTTATTATTTACTTTATGGGAGCCTAATCTAATTTACCATCGCTGCGCAACATGTTGTGGCTTGAAGAGCGGCGCAAGAAACTCTTCAGGAAACATGCCTACTGCTAATAATTTTATATAATATTAAAATGGGTGGGAGGAAAAATAATAATAATAATTTTTCCTCCCACCCACTAAGCAAAGCGATGGTAAATTAGATTAGCCTCCCATAGAGTAAATAATAATCATACACAAAATTAAAACCAAATAATTACAATGAACAAGTTGGCAGTAGGCTAAATAAAACTTTAACAATACTCATTGACACTTGACATCTTTGTCTTCTGTGATCACAGCTACTGAAAAGTGGCCGAAACGTCGGAATAATAAAAATCAAATAAATTACCGCGCTTAAAACCGTTAAAACGTAGTTTTACTATGTATACTAGTCACGAAAACTTAAGAAAATAATAATTAAGTAAACTTCGGATTGGTATCCAGAATTTTTCGAGTTTGTGTCCAAGGTTATGCCTGTCCCTAAGGTACGATTTGAGACACACAAATGATAATGAGACAGGAGAGCACGAAATAGGAAACTTTAGTTTCATAATAATTGTATAACAACCATTTGGAGTACAAGGTTCCAATTCCTATATCTTACTATTAATTCACCTGCCTTACCTTGAATTTTGGCATTACTTGAATAAAGCTTATGTCAAATTTTAACTGATAGTAAGGCAAATGAATGTTTGGTACAATATAGAAACAGTCCACAAGACAAGCAGCTGAAACAAGTGAGTGATGTGTGGTATATGTTAGTCTCCTGTCACATTTGATAAGAGAGAAAAATAGATACCTCAAATTATAATTTTAGTTAAAAACACATAGTGGTTAATTGTTAGAAGCTGTTGGCAACACCAACATAACATAATATTATTTTTAAACTTGCAACACTGTCATCACTTTTTGCTTCTTCTACTTTGGTTATAACCGAGTGCACACATAATTGTTATGTAAAAGTGATTTATTATAAGTTCCCACCACTAACAATGTTTAACTTCTGTACCTACAATGACCAGGGTATTGCCCACACCATCGGTGTAGAACAATATATTATATGTGCGACAAGCTGCTCACAGAAGCCTTAAAGTGTAGACTATTGTCTGTGGCACTTACTGACTCATAGTAATTTGGTGTATAGTACACTACAGACTTATAAAATGACTAGCTGTGCCTGCAGTTTCACCCACATGATGATGGAAAATCATTATATTTTGGATAATTCACACTATATCTTTATAAATTATAGCCTATGTGTTATTCTGATGTGTAAGCTATATTATTGTAAAGTTTTATCAAAATTCATTCAGAAGTTTTTGCGTGAAAGATTAACAAACATCTATACATTCTTACAAACTTTCACATTTATAATATTTATAGAGATTATATTTGCTTATAGCCCTGTTTGTCATAAAAAAATCTCAAAAACTACGCAAGGACAAGACATTTGAAAGGGTGGTGAATTTTATATGCCATTAAATGTAGAGAAAATATTAGGGGTGGCCGGCCCTACATATCATAATTGAGGGACGACAATTTTTTCAGTCTACTTAAGCATGTAAGAATTCGAAAATCATAATGATTCTTCTTAATGATCTTTTTGTTTAAATCAATAGGTGGAAGATATTTCCTTTCAAATTCATGAAGTATTTTCCCTTCTCCTTGAATATCCACATCTCAAGGTTGAGAAGCCAAATGTCTAGGGCTCAACTGATGTATCCTGTTTCATGTGAAATATATATAATACAGAATTCAACTGAAAAGTAAATAATTATGTTATAAAAATTATTTTCTACTTTTTGCCAATATTTACAAACATGGCTGGCTATCATCCCTTAAATTTTAACCTATTTTGTCTCCTATGATGTTTATACATACATAGAAAAAAATATTGTCAACAATAGATTTGAACAAGATTCATACTTTATGAGATTAATATTAAGAATTTCAATTAAATGCGTTTTTTAGAGATATATTATCTGCTACTCAAAATAACAAGAACATGAAGTAAAGTGAACCTCTTCTTAGTGTATGGACTGCCATGCATTTGTAAAATTTATTTGATTTTATCTCTCTTATGCATTTAAAGACAAAATTATTTTATTACTTATTTTTCCTGCTTTTTTATATCAATAATTGTTTTCATTAAATTATAAATAAGTTATTGTATACTATAATATAATGAATAAATAAAAAGTATAGAACTCTCTGGTATGGATATTATAACATGTTAAAATGTGACTATCCTACTACTAACTATACTAATATTGTAAATAATACTTTGTAATATTAGTATGGATACTTACAAGGGTAAAAAAAACTAGAATACATTTTACCTGGAGTTAAGGCTGCCATTTTTCTGGCTAAATTTTCTCTATTCAAAGATGTCTTCAACGGAGCTAAATGTACTTTGAAAATTGAAGCTCTTCCTTTAATATCAGGCGCTGGTACAAAGATTTGTCTATCAAACCTTCCGGGCCTGAGCAAGGCCTTGTCTAGAATATCAACTCTGTTGGTAGCAGCAAGGACAACCACATTTGTAGTTGTGTTAAACCCATCCATCTCCACTAACAGTTGATTGAGAGTATTTTCTTGTTCCGAATGACCTCCAAAACTGCGCCCACCTCGTTTTCTACCAACTGCATCTATTTCATCAATGAATAGAATGCATGGAGCATGTTTACGAGCCATCGAGAACATGTCACGTACCCTTGATGGACCAACACCAACAAACATCTCAAGAAATTCTGAACCAGAAACTGTGAGGAATGGAACATTAGCTTCTCCTGCTGTTGCCTTTGCTAGCAGTGTTTTGCCAGTACCGGGTGGACCTGTTAGTAATGCTCCTTTGGGAATTTTAGCTCCTAAGTCTATATATTGCTGGGGATTTTTTAAGAAGTTTACAAACTCCATAATTTCAATTTTAGCTTCCTCACACCCAGCTACATCCTGAAACTTAACACCAATGTCCGTAGGATTAATTAGTTTAGCTGTAGACTCCATTACACCACCAAAAAGGCCTCCACCTTTGCGCCCACCTCTTCCCATCATATCAGCTGATCTCCTCATCATATAGATTAAAAATCCGATTATTAAGAGTGTAGGCAACATTCCGGTCAAACTGGCAGCTTCTACTTCAGTTTTATAAATAACAGGCACAAAGTTTGGTGGGTCAATATTCATTTCTATTTGAGCATTCTCTAAATTTCTTTCAAATGAATCTACACTGCCGATGGCAAACCATATGACTTTACCTTCTACTGCTGAACCCGGTTGTAGTCTAACACGCACCCACTTTTTGTTGATAACTTCTAACTTATCAACAATACCTTTATTCAAATATTGATTGACAAAATCTCTCCAACTGATTTCTTTATATCTGAGTTCAAAGTAGGCTATGGATGCTAAAAGAGTAACTACACCAAAGGCGCCAAACATCATCCATTTCTCTCTGTCTTGGCCTTCATACCCGCCGCGACCTCCTCCTCCACCAGGCGAAGACTTTGCGAACATATCAATGTTCCATTTATCTTGTGAAGACGGTTTAGATGGCTGTGGTGGCTTACTTTTAGCCGGGGTAGCTGATCCATCCTTCTCTGGAGTTTTAGATTGTTTTTGACTTGTACCTGGCTGAAAATACTTTTCAAAGCCCTTCGGTGGCTTCTTACAGAATTCGTACCATTGATTCAATACAGAATCGAGCGCTGGAACACCGACTGGTTGTAATTTGTAGCCATTAAAATTAAGCTTAGACAACTGTGATTGTGTTAGCCTTAGTCCTTTCCACATGCTGATTGTATGTTTTGTTAATTACAATCAATAATTGTTGCACAATACAGTTTAAAATTGATTAATGAAAAATTGTCCTAGGCTACATGAATGACAAACATGGTTAGAAATCTATTTGACATTTTGCAGTCAGTTAGCTGTCAGAATTCGACTTTGACGCAGGGTGATTTACTTTCTCATTCTTCTAAAGCCGAGTATACACAGTGAGCAAGAAGGTCGTCATTATGTTTATATATATATATATATTTAAAATAAAACTTAATTGAACTGCCCTTAATCATTGCTAGACATTCTAACAAAATAATTGTGGCTTCTGGAACACGACGAACAAGTCGTTCAGAAATTTAAATTAATTTATTATCGGATGAATTCAGACTTAGACCATTCCAACCTAACCTAATGGTCTAAGACTTCAGATTATTAATACGGAATAAAATCTTTCAGTTGCAAAATCAATGATCAATCCTCTTAACATTAACTAATAGCTTTAGTTATTATTATGAGTACTACTCGAATTTGTATAACCTACTTTATTCTTTACCTGCATTTTTAGCATTATCTATTACAGATATAATAAATTTTTCCAGTCACGAATATTTCCAATTTCTGAACGGAAAATCAGACATTTTCATTTGCAAGTAAATAAATGAGGTTTACGAAATACATAATTTTATTGTTATCAAGACCGTTTCAAATTTAACAACATAATTAAGTAAAGATTTGTTTTATCAAACCACATTTTCCTTTATTTTTCATTATACAAAGTCGCCGTGTAGTGTTGAAATTCGACGTTATATTTGCAACGTTATGGACCAAGGGAAACCAGAAAGCAGCTCAAATCACGGAAAGAGGACACGACCTTTGTTGTTACAGCCTAGTCCGAAGATCGCAAGATTGTCATCTTACAGTAGTACGACCTCGAGCGGAGTTTTGAAAAATTCCAAGAAGTTTTCGAATAGTTCACCAAAGAAGGCTAAAATCACGTATAACAAGAATGATGTGCCTGCAGCAGGCACTCCGGTTCCTGATAAGCATGTACGTAAGGCTGGTCCTTACCTACTCGGTCCTAAGTTAGGCCCAAGCCCTGTTAAAAGTATAGTGCAGTGCTTAGCACGTAAAGAAAAAACAGATGAATTTTATCAGGTAATATACTACGTTTTAGTACATTAATTTATATTATGGCTGCAACTCAGATATCTGGTACATGAATTTTAAGTAGTGGGTTAGCAGAGTGGGTTGTGAGGGAAGTATACTTACCTTTTCTGGAACCCCTATGGTGCAGAGTTCCTGTAATTTTAATATTTGGTAAATATGACCTCACCTATTTTTTAACTAATATTACTGTGATAGGTGATGAAAGGTAGTGACCAGTGATTAGAAAAATGATATACGTTAGGTTATGTTAACTTCAGACCAAAGTGCACAAGCTAAGCAAGGGTGCTGCAATAGTGACCCGTGAGTGCCAGAACCAACTAGTATTCATTTACTATATTTTATATATACAATTTATAGTTTTGTCTTTATTGGCCACCATTTTGAACATTTTCATGGTTACTCTTGTAGTTTATGTGATTGTGCTCTGTCATGTTTTTTCTTCATTTTGAGGGCTTAAACTGTTTTTTGGTTCTTTTCTGTTGATCACTGGCTTTCTGTTGGACTTTGAAAAGATTGTTCAACTTTGGACCTTATGATATAACTGCAATTTTAGTGAAAAAATAACAGGTTATGTTTATTAAAAAAATTATATTTGTAGTTATTGTAGTAGGGCTAAGTATGCCTCCCCGTCCCCACTTCACCACCTCACTACTTAAAATTCGTGTCTCAAATTTTTATGGATTTACCCATATTATTTATTCTCTATTGTACTAAATTGTATTAAAAAACAATAAATTATATATTGTAGCAATAAAAAAAATAAGAGAAGAAAAAGGCTCTGTAATTTAAACTAGTTTTCAATGGTTTATTACTATTCGTGCCATCTTTAATTGTTTGTATATTTGAATTTTAAATTCGTGTGTTTAACATGTTTGTAAATATACAAATTAAGATTTAAAAAAATGGTAATATTGGGTTTAGGAATATATTTATGACTTATTTACTACAGTTAAAACTGTCATGTTTAGCACATTTAGTATCTGGTGTTTGTATTTGCATAATGTAAAATTTTATCATAATTAAAAAGAAATATAGTTTTTATGCCTTTACCTGGTGAAAAATGTACTATGTATCTGTTTATTTTAATATCCTTATTGTCCATGTTCCCTGCAAATTGTTGACAATGATCTGTTAATTTTGATAACAAAGTGTAATTTGATTTAAGGAATATACTTATTGCTTATAACCACAAAAATTCACAGATCCAATTTTATTTAAATATAGTGTTAAATTAACTTCTATTTTCAGGTGAAAATATTAACATTAAAGAATGAAGGGCAGCCGGAGAGCCAAGATGACAGACAAGGCAAGATGTTACTACATACAGAGTACTCCTTATTGTCACTATTAAAAGACCAAAATGGTGTCATACATCATCATGGTCTGTTCAAGGTTGGTAAAAGTTATTTAACATGGTTTTGCTGTTGTAAATTATTATCAATCTGAGTACTGTAGTCAATTGTCATGTTTTCTTTAAATAATTGCAATGTAATTTTTTCTTTAAGATTTTATACACTTTTCAGTAACCATAATCACATATTGACATAGGTCTTTGGTAAAACATAGTTATGCAGACTCGAACCAATACAGAATTGCAGGAAATTTTAGTTATTCTCCATTTATGAGAATTAGACACAGGGTTACCACCTTCTGAAAATTCATATTATTTACATCAAGTAATAAAATAGCTTATAAATAAAGAATATAATAAAATGTAAATCGGACGTAGTTAAATGAAAAGGATCCAATCCACACAAAGTCATTTTCGAGATATTGACATTTGAAGTTTATAACGTATTTATACATAGGTGTTCATTATAAAATAGATTGTGAGTATAATGGTATCTTGGAATATTATTATTATTTTTATTGTATATATTACTATCATAGAGTATTGTTTTACTGATTTAGTTTCTAATACTGGTTAAGAACCAGGATGGTTGGATCGATATAAGTGAAAACAAATATACATGTGCCTATTGATGTTGGTTGGTTCCAATGTTAATAATCAATAAAAAACAGCTGTTTTTAAGTGGGTCTTTTTTACTGACCGATAATATCGATATGTAGCATCAGTGTGGTGCATTTAACTAAATTTTTACAATATTGTGGGTTGGATCCTTTTCATGTAACTACGTCCAATTGTACTTTTTTTTTTTTTTTGAGGACTTTTCAAGTAGTTGTGGCAGTTTTAAGTGTTTTTGATTTTGGCTTTAGGAGCTATTAGTTTTTGTTGTTGGTAGCCATGCATGTAAAATATATGTACACAAACATTCCAATTTTTAATTATAGAGTTTTCTATGCAGCTCTTCTTTATCTCAAATTATTGTCTCGTGCCTTAATTTGCTTTTGCATAACTAGGTCTTATTTTTATTTATATGAAAAATTATCAAATTCCAGGACCATGCATTAGAAGAAGTGCATAATCCCTGTGGTCCGGGATTCATATACACGGGGCGCGTGAGACAGAGACTGTTTTTAGTATTAGACTGTGTCACATCACACCAATTCAGTGAAAAAGGCAGTGAGTTGGTCAATCTTCAACAGTATGTGACAAAAGTGAAAAAAGTTCCAGAGAAGGAGGCAATACTTATATTTTACGACATTGTGAGGGTTGTTGCTAATTTACATAAGGTATTTAACTTTGAAATTATCAATTTCTGTGTTTACTGAAAAACCATTCTCCATAAATTTTTATTATAATTATAACAAACCTCATTATAAACCTAACAACATAATTAATATGGGTCCACCAAAAATTATGTCACATGTTAGGGTGGGTTGGGTCGCCGAAGTCGTGACATTGTGTGACAAGGTGTGGCAGAGTCCTAAGTTTCATGCTGTCACATTGAAATGAATGAAAGTTCTTTATTACATATATAAGTTACACATACCATACATATACAATAGGAGGTCTTATTGCTGCGGGCGATATCTTCTAGACCATCTTTACAATGATTAAAACTAATTTAAATAAAATATACTTAACATAGATTATAAAGAAGGAAAAAAATGAAAATTTAAATGTCAAAACATTCTAATATTGATATGCATGTGTTTATTGCTGTTATACCAAAATATTTTGATGTTAGTGTGTTTATTTATCGTTATTCAAAATTCAAAATCTAATATATTTAAGCTAATTATGGAACTGCAGTTTAAATTTAATATTTTTTTGATGTAAAATTGCAAAATTTGTGATGTCACACTAGGGAGGGAGGTGTTTCACAAATGTGACCAGCTGTGACAAGGACAGAGAGGGGTCAAAAAATCATGAAATTTGTGTGATATAAATTGTGGGTGGCCCATATATTATGTGATAAAATTTCAATACTATTTCATTGATTTAAGAATTATTAAAGTAACTGATTTTTTATGGAGAAGCTTTCGAAGCAAGCTGTTTAACTTTTAGTAAAATCAATTTCAACCAATTACCAGAATTTGTATATGATTATATAAATTTAAATTTAATTTAAAACATTTTCTTGAATTCTTAAATGTGGATTTATATATATAATGGTTAAACATCATTAAATAATGTAATTAAATGCAAAAATTATACATGTATTGTACCAAAATAAATGTAGATGTTATTTGAACACAGTAAATGTCTTTCTGTAAAAGAGCATTTTTGTATGGGTAAGCTATCATTTCTCTGGTTAGGGATACTTATGAAATTCGTATTTCGGATTTTGGTAAAGACCAAGTGCTTTAGTTGTTCTTTAGATTCGTTTTTCGTTCGTTCTTTTTATTAGAGTAAAAACGTAAAAGCAGACAAAGTCCCAGGCAAAAACTAGTACATCATAATTGTTGTTCTTTGTATTCATCCATCTGTACCATGGAATGGAAAGAAATTGGTTGAAGGCCCAGAAATAAAAGTAATAAACAGCATTAAAATGATATTGAATGATTCAATTTTGTTTACACAAACTTTGGTTGTTTTATCCAAATTGAAAGACATGATTGAACGGTATAATATCAGGCCAAGGTTAAAGTGTTTGTTATTTCAGAGGAACATAGTGCACAGGGACCTGAAATTAGGCAATATAGTATTAAACCAAAGGACAGGGAGAGTTATTTTAACGAATTTCTGTTTGGGCACACACCTTGGCAGTGACAGGGACTTGCTAAAAGATCAGAGAGGTAAGGGCTCAATTTAGTGTTAACATGGAAGAAAAATACCAAATAACTCACAAAAATCTATTTATAATATTATAAAATTCAAGACATACCGTGTATGCGTCTGTATATTGAAGTAATAAAAAAAACCAAAGTGGAATTGACTATATAAACAACATGATGCAGTTTTTTTTTAATTTCTTGTCTGGTTGTTCGAGATTCAAGTAAAAACTACTGTAGTGTATAGGGTGTGTGCATTAGTGTATTAAAATATATATGTATGTGGGTAGTTCATAAAATTATATAATAAAATAGTTCGCAAGCAACCACTGAGTGTTTACTTTTTTTTTTATTGCAGAGTTCAGCAGACAGGCAGATGGCCCACATGATGGAAAGCGGTTACCATCGTCTATGGACATTTGCAACACCAAAAGTGCTACAAATATGCTGCTGCTCTCTTAGGGGAGACTGGAACCTGGTCACAAATGGCGGAACACAACTCAAGGTTGTTATGGCGACATACTTTAGACCAGGGGTGGTAGCCATCCAGTCGGGCAAATGCCCTACCACCGGGCTGTGGGTTGTTTAGTCGCCTCTTAAGACAGGCCGCCCGGCCGCAGGAAATTATATTCGTTCTCCATTCCTGCATGGATAAAGGATAAATTAACATTTCTGTCCATTATACGAAATTAAAATTAAATAAGGATGTGACAGAACTTATGACCTGACTAAAGTCTATTTCAAATGGGACGGTATGGCTGACGCATAATGAAGAATGAAAACACTTTATTGTTCCCCAAAAATTAAAACAAAGTTCTTACAAGTTAATTAAGTTCTTACTCTGTTCATAACACTACTGGGCCGATTTCGATGCGACTTTTGCTGAGCGACAGCTGTTTCTTTGAATTCCAATGCGATTTTTTCATTGATTGATAGCAAATTTTTATGGAATAAAATGTGTGATACTTTTTATCCCGGGAATTTTCCCAGGAGAGGTTTGTAATTGTTCGGGTGCATACAAATTAGCTTATTACGATATAGTTTTCACTAAAACGATAGGTTAAATTTTTTTTAAATACGGCGATTCTTTGTGTTTTCCGGGAATCCCGTGGGAATTTCAAGTCAAGCGTGGACGAAGTCGCGTACATATCTTAGTAATATTATAAAATTGTAAATGTCTCCGTTTAGAGAGCGGCAGCACATTGGTTGAATCTTTGGTGTTACAAATTTCCATAGGCGACGGTAACGGTAACCGATAACTTTCCATCAGGTGGGCGGCCTACTTGTCTGCTGACCTCATGCAATAAAAAAGCATCCATGCTTGAGGATATACAATGTGCATTTATTTGTTATTATTAAAGTCAGGGTATGTTTGCAGGTTCACCAGCATACATATCCCCAGACGTGTTGATGTGCAAGCCGTACTTGGGAAAGCCTTCGGACATGTGGGCACTGGGGGTGGTCCTATACACAATGCTATACGGACAGTTCCCCTTCTGTGACACAAGTTTGGCACAACTCTTCAGCAGGATACAGGCTGCCAATTATAATATACCACCGTAAGTTTTTCTTCTTTCTGTGTGAAAAAGATGGGCAAAACAACCAGAAGAGCTACTTATCACCTCCAGTGGACATCATTGCCTGTGACATTGTAGGCTTTCACATTGTAAAACTCATAAACTCAATCATTTATAACTATATGACAGTATTAATTAGTTGTAGTAGTAGGTAGTAGTAATAATTATTATTAATAGTAAGTTATATTATTGAGAATTTTACAATGTTTATGGTGGTTATCATAAGTCTTTGTATTACTGGAGAATTAGTACTGGAGAATTTGATATTTTTTGCTAGTTTGTCCGAACTCACAATGTGCGTTAGTGTGTTTGATGTCTCCAAACACCTCGGCAGTGGTGCAGTCCTTTGTCTGCTCCGTGTTTCATATTTGTGTATATCGCTATGATTCAAATCTACGGAATAATTGGTCTTGATGTATATGGCTACTTGATATATTAATAGGCAAGGTAGTTACAATTACTAATTTAAAAAAATGGGGTTTTACAGATATTAAGTTGCCCATATTAGTCGTTTAGTCTCTGCTAGTAATTTGACTACCTATCCTCTCCTTCTTTCTTACACTCACTTCTATGGCAGCAAGCAGGAAAGTGGGATATCGTCAGTTTACTGTAAAAACTTATTAACTGCCATATAATTAAATATATGTAGTAGGTTTACTGCAAGGACTTATTAACTGCCATATGATTACATATATGTAGTAGGTTTACTGCAAGAACTCATTAACTGCCATATATGTAATTATATGGCAGTTAATAAGTTTTGACAGTAAACTGGTTTTAAACACTTCCTGACACAATTTCACATTATCTATTGCACCAAATATCTCTGTATATTTCCGGAACAGGAGATTATTCTTATCCAGGATCTGGGTGATTTGGGGGGGATAAAAGATTACTCAATCTAGCCCAGCTCCACTAGGAAGTCCACCAGCTTCTTGACGTTGTCGAAGAGAAATCGCGGGATTAAATCATCCCTAGTTTTGTTGACTATGCAGTGTAGTCTTTTAAGTACATTGTTTTTGTTACAGGGATGGAAATTCTGTTCAAGTTTCAGACAATACTGTTTTTCTGATACAAAGACTGCTAGTTAAAGATCCTAAGCATAGATTATTAGCTGATGAGGTAAACTATATTAAGTATTGATGATATAATATTTAGATTAATATATTATGTTATATGTATATTGCTACCAAGCTCTTTCAGTAAATATTCATACAAATTACTTTGCTAAACCTTGTATTAGTTCTAAATACATTGAATCACAAAAGTATGTATGTATAAAACAATTGTAGAGACATGTTGCTCTTTGAACAGTAATGAATTTTTTTGGATGCGATGGTAGATTTCTTTCAATAAGTAATCTGTAAGATACCATTTTGAAAGAAATATTATACACACATTTTTTACCCATAATACATACAACTGTAATTTGCATGACAAATATATTCCATGCAATGTATATGTTGGTTTGTTGATATATTAAAAAATCCTTTCAGGTTTTGGACCAACTATCGAGTATAATAGCCAGTTACACTGTGTCATCGAATCCAAATGAGGAGTTGCAAGTGGTTCCACAAGTTTCATTAGAGGAGAATGGGAGGGACGAGGTACAGAAGGATGAAAAGCTTAACAGAGCTGTTCCAGACGCCAATAAGGAGAGGACACCTAATAGTGCTGTATGTAGACTTCTTCTTAGAATTACTCTGGAATCAAGTATCTTACAAATTTAAAGCTACAATTTTCTTTTTACTGTACGGTCATTTTCTGCTGAGTTACGGTCTGTTGAAAATCATCCAAAAATTAGATCTTTTGTAATATCCTTTAATTTTTGTGAGTAGTGTATTTAGGTCTGGGTTTTTCGTGACTTCTCGCATGGACCAATGTCGTTTCCAAGTATTTGCTACCCATTGTTCTATTTACTTAGTCATGCAGTTTTTAATTGATATAAAATGTTCCAAATACACATATCCCTTAACAAATTCTATTTCTTCTCCACATTTAGAATTTGTTTATTATCTTTGTCTTTTTCGTGTATGTAGTAAGGACTGCTTTTGCACTTTATTTTGATTGCTCTTGTATCATGTTTCTTAATAATTTAGAGCATTCTGAAAATATCACAATATCATCGGCGTTTACTCAAATTTCTTCCCATTCTTGATTTCTAAAAATTATTTCCAGAACTACTGAAAATAATTTTGGTGAGATGTGATCGCCCTGTGTACCCCTTTCTACTGAGAATTCCGGAACACTTTTTTCCAATCTAATTTCGGCTGTGCTGTTTGCATATATTTTCCTCAATATATTCATGTAGTTTCTATGAATACCTTGTTCTTTTAATGCTTTCCAGATGTATTATGTATGTCCCAAGGAGTCAAGGGCTTTATTGTAATCAATGAATGATATGTACCTAGTCTTGCCATAAATATTGTAACAAAGACTTTTTTTTCTTTCTATTGCAAATAACATTTGTAAGTTTTACAGTGTGTTAGTTTAATACATAGATGTAAAACAAATTTAAAATATAAAAAGCTTATTCGAAGTGGTCTCCATTGGCTGCAATACAGTCCTTTAAACGTTGAGGCCAGTTATCAATAGAAGCACGCATTCTTTCCATGGGAAAATTCTTCACTGCACTTCATATGGATTGTTTTAGGGACTCCAAATTATCATGGCGTTTAGAGCTAGCCGTACTCTCTAAAACTGACCGTAAATCATAATCCAGTGGATTAAGATCGAGACTAGACGACGGCCAGTCTTCAGCTCTGATGAAGTCCGAAACGTTCGTTTCCAACCAAGACTGCGTGGACCGAGCTTTATGACCCGGCGCCGAGTCTTGCTGGAAGGACCATTCTTGGTTATTGAACATGTTGTTGTTAAGGGGCTTAACTACCTTCTCAAGAATGGTATCTTGATACACTTGTGCCGATGTATTGGTACCTTTTTCACAAAAATATGGCTCAGTCACTCGAACCATCACTGAATGGATAATGCCCACATTGCACTCTGTCGACTAATTGAGAAGCTTCCTTAGAGCTTTGCGCATAAACACGGTCATTTTGTTTCTTAAAATGTTGCCCAATTGTAAAAATTTCTCATCCATAAAAAAAATTCTGTGACCTCCTTTTGCGTACCGCTTCAGTAGTTGTTTCGATTTTATCACCCTATTCTTTTTTAAATTATGAGTTAAGAAATTACCAGTGCGTCTCTTATAGGCTGCAAGTCCTAAATCATCTTTTAAAATACGCGACATGGTTCTAGGTGATATCATCATCTCCCGAGATAAAATCTTTTGCTTTCGGACAGGATTTCTTCGAATTCTTTCCCTTGCTGCTTTGACCACCTTTTTCGTGCGAACATTACGTGGACGGCCAGATCTTTTTCTGTCACAAACAGAGGAGGTCTCATTGTAACTATTAATAGCCCGGTACATAAACATTTGTCTAATACCAAGCATATGGAGACAGATTCCAAATTCAAATGCAATATTTTGTTTCTTTTTAATGGTAATAGTATTTATGGCCAGACTAAGTATAGTTGTTTACTATATTCTTTATATTTTTATAGTAGCTGTACGTGAATATGTTGCATACCTCAGGATCTCAGGTTTACTTATGTACTTAATTTCAAAATTGCAGGAGGAACTAGGAGTTTTCTGTGTACCGTTACCAGAGTTCATAGCTCTTAATTTTCCATCACCAACTCGAGTACAACAGAATGGGATCATCATCCACCCTACAACGGCAGTTGACTCATCATCAATCTCATCACCGAACCAACAAAACCAACGGCAGATCACAGTACAAAGGATGGGAGTCGATGCTAGACCGTTATTGCCCTGCGAAATAGCAAGATACCAGCATATGTTCGCGTCAAATCAAAGAAGTGAAAATCGAAGAATCGAGGTACAGAACCAAGAAAGAAGCAGTTCAGAAGGTAGGAGTGGGACAGAAGGTAGAAATGGTTTCAGACGGTAGAAATGGTTCAGAAGGTAGGAATGGTTCAGAAAATTCTAGGTTACGTGCGTTGGCGCAACGTATACCGCGTTTAAATCCCATAGCAACAGCGTCTAATGCGGATTTTAGGGTTCTCCCATGGTCTGAGAGGTCGAGGTTAAGGGCATGGGATAACGATTATGTGTTGAGGTTACCAGTTTTGGACCTATCAAGGATGCAGAGTGGTAGGATAATGAACCCGGCACCAGTTCATACGGTGAACCCCGAATCTCTGACAAATAATCCCAGACCTCAGAATGACGCGGCAGATCTTGATTATAATTGAATTTCTAGAAAGAAGTTTCTCTGAAGTTTTGTGTGAATAGATTGTTCCATGTACTGTGGACATTTGTACGTTCCATTATAAAAGTAACTAAAGGAAATCCTCGATAATCTGGACAGGCAAAAACAAGGCCCTATGCCGGACGCCTTGATAATCCACCAAGGCGTCCGGATTTTGGTCTGCAACATAATTTCTTTCATTAATTATATTATTCTTGAAAAGTAAGTAGTCAAGTGAGACAAAATTATATAAACATGAAGTTGAAAAAAATCTGCTTATAATTTTGGTATTTCATTTCAAGAGCTCAGTCTCTAAGTCGACCCAAGATACCTTCGCAGCTGTCAATTTCATTATTTTCCGCCCATTTCAAAGTAGTGTTAGTAGTCCGGATTGTCGAAGATCTTCTGTATTATAATTTATCTTTGGTCTTAAAGAAATGTCTACAGTTTTCACGTGATTCAGTATTGCCATGGAAGTAGAATGCTATAAGTGACAGCATCAGTATTTAAAATCAATGCCTATACGTTGTCGTCATTCCAACAAAAAATAGAAATTTATTTTGTCTTGATTATTATATATATTACCAGCTCATAAACGTCCCACTGCAGGCTCGGAGCTCCCACTATTGGGGAACGGTCAATAAACCCGCGTGTCTAAAGGCGGTTTGGCAGGTTTGACTCATCGGTTATCTCGATGTGCAGGTTTCATCACAATGTTTTCCTTCACCCCTTATTATCACGTGGTAATTGTAACAGTCTCCACATTTAGCCAGAAAACTGCCTAAGTTCACTAGCCATCACGCTACCACGACCTTGTCTTGATAGTTTGCTAAACATCACTGTTCACAGTAATGGTAGAGCTGTGCTGGAATAATGTCTTGATTAAAGCACTTTGAGCTGGCTCGATCGGTGTGATCTCACTCTCACATAATATCGGCGTGAAACAGTTAGGCTTGAGCTCTGAGTAAAGGACTTTTTCTCTATAATAATATGAGGGAATAATCATTATATTTTTTAAGTTTTCGCGACTAGTACAAAGATTTAACGGCATTTATTTGAAAACGAAAGTGAAGTGTCCGAAATTTCGGAATAAAAATAAAAGTCTAATAAATGCAACGCTTAAAGCCGTTAAAACGTAGTTTTAATCGGAATAATAATTTTGGCGCTTTCTACTGTTGAGTAAAAATGAAGTATTAATGGTCTTTTGTCAAAGGTATATTTTTACTGGGTGTATGTTATTCGTGATGTACTCCTTCCATGATCTTAAGAAACAAACAAACAGAGACACATATTTACATTTATATGTATAGATTATTAAGGAATTTTGTTGGATATCAAATTAAAGTATTATTGTAAACTGAAAAATTATGTGCTCAAATAACTTTTTGTTGCGTTGATATTATAATGAAACGTTAAATTGGATTGGAAATCAAATTAACATAAATTAACATGACACTTAAGTCGCGTTGACACTCAGAGTGCGTTCGGACATAGTGTCCTAGTACGGAATTGCTTCATAGAAGTATCCTCCGATAATGGTTTATACTCATCGGAACTCACTCGTATCAAACTGTTGAAGTAGATTTTGAAGGTTATGCATGTCAGACCAGTTAACGTCATTTCTTTGTATAGTTACGTGTAGACTCGTACAAGTAGAGCACGGTCCGAGTTTAGTCAGATTACACGGTCTTGTCCAAATGATACGAGTAGCGTCCGAGTGGCTATTCGAGTGCACTCGGTACGAGCGTACTCGGATCGTGTCAACGATGCATTATCCTATATTATATTGGTGCATGTCAAATATAATAATACTTTAATTAAAAATATAAATGCCAAATTAATTATAAGAATATTAAATATTAATAAAAGTAGTGTTGGGTGTAGTAAAAGTTACATTTAAATTTATTATATTTCTAAAATAAACACCAATCAATAAGCAATAGGCAATAAAGGAATTAAACTGCCATTTTGTATAATAAGGAGTTTCTAGAATGTTAATAATGCTTAAGACTGGTTTTGCTAGTATTTCTTGATTAACGCACCTGCTGTGTACTATGCTGTTATTGATATCAATATACTGTTATCTCTAACACTATGCTGTTACACGCACCTCTATGCTGTTACCCTCAACACTATGCTGTTACCCTCAACACTATGCTGTTGTCCTCAACACTATGCTGTTACCCGCAATACTATGGGGTTACACGCATTGCGCTTAAGTAACCGGTTGATCACAAATAAAGATGTATTTATATACATATTTCCATTTGCACTATGATGTCTGATAGCATAATGCTTTAGTCTAATAAACTATTAGGATTTCGGAGCCGAATTCTTAATTAACAGGTTAGCTATTTACTTTGCGTGTAACTGCATAGTGTCCTATGTTATAACCCCCTTACTCACAATAGCTATATGAAGTTTGTAGGCTCGTTGAAAAGTGTTATTTATAATCGCATTCTGAATACAAGCTGAATAATATACACCTTGATTATGTTTCATTAAACTAAATAAGACATCAAGGTGTAAAAAAATCAAAACAGGCAGGTTCTTGTATATTGATAAATTTCAAAATTAAACTCGCATCATGCTGACGGTTGAAAGGTTTTTCGTGAGGTGTTCAATGTATCGTTGCCTTACTATTTCAAACTGGTACTTTAGAAATTTGGGTTCTATCTTTTTTTTCTCTTTTTTAAACACAATCAGTTTATATATATTTTATATTTAGCTTGCCTATAGTTTAAAACTTAAATCCATCATAAAAAATATATATTCATTTACACAAAAAGTTATTTTTAATTATAATAAATCTGTTGAAGGTGTCGATTTTGCACAATGAATTTAATAATGAGAAAAGAAACGCGCGGCTATTTTGGTCCAGCAGATTCGGAAAATATATTTTTTTAGAATTTTTGTCTGTCTGCTAGAGCATCACGTGAAAACTACTAAACGGATTTAAATTATTGTAACGAGTTACGGGACTCGAATTAAAATGCCGTTGGAATTATTATAGAGTGTATTAGAACTATACAAAGACGTATTAGGTTGGGGAAAAAGTTTCTTCGCATTTTATATAAAAATTGAAAAGGTTTTTTTATAAAGTTTATTTACATTTGACTAAAGTATGTAGGTGCCATTTTGTTGGATAACGTTTTGCCATCTTGTAGGTAGGGACGTGATCGCATTGCTATAAGAATTTTGGGGGCTTCTGATCAAAAAACTGCGACAAGTGGTTTTGGCAGTCCTCTCGTGATGTTAACCTGATACTGCCTAAGGAATTCTGCAGAGACCGAAACAGGTGAAAATCTGAAGGTGCAAGGTCAGGACTATACGGCGGATGCATTAACACCTCCCAGCCAAACTCTCGTAATTTTTGCTGAGTAGCTAAAGATGTGTGAGGTCTAGCGTTATCGTGGTGAAAAACCACACCCCTTCTGTTGATTAATTCCGGCCGCTTTCTCTCAACTTTTTGCTTTAATCTCATCAGTTGTTCGCAGTACAGTTCAGAATCGATGGTTCTGCCTGGCGGTAACAGCTCATAATGAATAATGCCCTACCAATCCCACCATACACACAGCATCACCTTGTTGCGAGTTAACACCTGAATCTATATACCATTTGTTGACATCTTGTTGTGTAGTTGCTGAAAAGGCTGCAACAAAACTTGTGTTTTTAGTTTCCTTATCTTTTTTAACTTTGCAGTATTTTTCAATATGACCCTGTTTATTGCAATTGTAACATTTGGGACCCCTTGGATAAACTGATGATTTCGCTTGAAATGGTTGCCGAGTCTTCTTTTTTGTAGTATAGAATGCATTAGTCTCTGAGGTTGTTTTCACCTCTTGTAAGAGCTTTGTTTTGACTAAATCAGCACTAATTTTCAAGCCTGAGCTCTCCAGTCCCATAATCGTAGGTTTATACATGTCAGGTAAGCCGGCCAACATAAGAGTACCGAGCCATTCATCTTCCACATTGAACTGTAAATTTCTTAGCTTATGTGCCGATGACATTATTCTATTCACGTAGTCTTCTATACTTTGGCTAGATTCCAGCGTAGTATTTATGAGGTTCTTTAAAAGGCCCACTTTCCTTGACAACCCATTGTCATCAAAAGCTCTTTCCAGGTTTTGCCACACTTCTTTTGCTGTCTTGGCATCCTGAACATGGATATAATTAACTGGATCCAATAATAGTTTAGACTTCGCTTTGATATCTTGAGCGGTATCCACTACCTTGTCGGCGGTCGGTTCAATGCAATGCCATAGGTCCTCATGCTGTAGATACGTTTTCACGGCAAATTTCCAAGCCGGAAAATTATTTCTGCCTTGTAATTTCTCGATTTGGAACGACGTGGTCATTGTTCCCGACATTTTTCTTGTACGATGACAATGTGGCTGGATGCGTATTTTAAATCATAAAAATAATATCGGTACGCCGGTCCTTTATTATGCCACGAATCACGCTTCGCTACCATGAAAGGCTGTGGATTTGTGATTTTTGAGATATAATAAAATTTAAACGGTTTACTGAGACGTATATTGGCACACATAAGAACAACGGAATGACAATCTAATAAATCGAAAATTGGAATGACAGATACAGACAAAAAATACATTAACAAATAGCATAGATAACAAAATGGTGCGCTCTATTTACTATTTATCAGTTTCGCCACAGTTTGTGAAGCCTGACCGGCCTTTGACAACGATTTCTCTCGCACGTTCTTGTCGTACGTGATCCACTTTTCATCACCAGTTATCAGCTTCTTCAAAAATGGTTCGGTTTCATTACGTCGTAATAAAGAATCACAAATGAGTACACGGTTCATTAGGTTTCTTTCAGTGAGCTCATGAGGCACCCAAATATCGAGCTTTTTTGTGTACTCAGCTTTTTTCAAATGCACCAAAACCATTTTGTGGTCAATTCCCAGCTTTCCAGCTACATCGTAACTACTAATATGCCGATCTTGCTCCACTTTTTCAAAAATGGCATCAATGTTGTCCGTAACAGGGCGACCAGAGCGACGTGCATCTTTTATATCAAAATTTCCGGATTGAAAACGCTTAAACCAAATTTGCACTACTCTCACAGATACTGCATTAGGTCCATAAACATCACAAATTTTTTTTGCAGCTTGTGTTGTATTTTTACCTATTTTGTAGTAAAATTTTAAAATGTATCGAATTTCTTCATTAGATTCACTCATTTTAACAATAAGAAAAACAAATGAAAATCACACATTTTCCTAATTTGAATTTAGAAATTGTCTTCTTTAAAATTAAAACTTTTTAATTATACCAATACCAGCCAGATACAAATTGTATAGCCAAAGAGATCTTATTACAAGTTCATACATACTATATGCGAAAAGACTTTTTCCCCAACATATTATAACACAGGTACAAATATAACCGAATACAACATGTCCAAACTTAATGCAGAAGGTCGTAATTTAATAAAACGCGCAAAGTCCGTCACTAAATATATTACCGAATGTACACAAGTCGTGTTTCGCTCATGGTTATCGCTCGACTGACCCTTCCTCAATCGGGCCATTGCTTTATATCGCACAAATGCAATGTGCTCGTATCGTAGTCGACATAATCCAAAACACCTGGCGAATGAGTCGGCCGTTAGTGGCCATAAACGGGTACAATAAACAATGGGCTGTTCTCTAGAACGCATGCCAATAAATAAGTAAAGAAAAAATACCATCATAAAAGAATTACAATTAGTTCAAATGCCGACGGGTAATAAATGTGCTTCTACAAATCTGTACGTGGAATTTGTCTTTTTCGGTGCTTAGGTTGTAACATTATGATGAGAATGACACGGATCTAGCTTATATTCCGGGATAACACTTAGGATACTTTATCCCGATAAATGTCATAGTTTCCGTGGAGTATATAGTCAAAAAAGTGGCGCATTGGTCATGTGTTTTGATGACGCCGTTGCAATTTTCAAAGAAATACGTAGTCGTCATGATAATGCGAACGAAGTTTCGCCAGCACACGTTAACATCATAAGAAAAGTTTGAGAAAGTAAGACGACGATGTGCAACATTACTCGTTTTAGGGCCGATTTTTCAATCATCAGATAAAAGTTATCAGTCAAATAAATTATAATTTGACTATACTCTGATTTTTAATTACTTGGACTAACATGACAACTTTGAAGAATTGCTCCAAGCTTACAACATGAAAAAAAATGCCTATCGCAGCTATTATTTTAGTCCTGGTAATTAAAAATTAGAGTATAGATTAAAAATGAAATAATTCAACTATTTTCATCGTGTAACTGTCATTTTTAATTTACCCATGGTGTATTTTATTCTCGTGAATGATTTTTATCTAGTGATTGTAAAATCTGCCCTTGATATTGAATTATGTATTATATATTTTTTGTTACTTTCCATTGTATGTAGTATGTAATATATTTTTGTAAGTATAGGTGTTATCGGGTATTTGACTTATTTTTTATAGTTATGACTATTTTTAAGGGTACAATAGATTTTAGAGCGTAATGAGCAATGAGTTCGGATGTTGATACTTTTTTTTAATACATTATGGTTTCGCAATCGTTTTCGTATGTAGTCAGCGCCAACAGTAAATTCTTGTTTTTGTAGAAAACCCCTCTTATTATTTAAAACGTAATTATTCTTTAAATTGAAATCAGTCATAAATTAAATTTTCAATTAATGGATTTTAGAACGTCCTAATTAGCACTTTTTCAATTTCATGAGGTGTACTGTGTGGAACTCGTGAGGATGTCTAACGTCGCTTAATGGAATACACTTAAAATAAATGACCAAAAACTAGTGCTGAGGGTGGAATAGTTGTAATGTAGGTGTTCTTATAGATAATTTAGTATGTGGGAAGCTGTTTGGGTGATATGTTTCATTATTTTTATCAAAACTGTTATATGAAGTCTCAGGTGACAAAGTGACATTTTGAGGACAGCTGTGGATTCTGTAGATATATCCCCCCATCGTCTTGAGAAAAATCACCATTTGAATCAAGAGGAACTGTAACAATCTGTGGTGACGAAATAGTCTTATGCACACTATTCTCATGATTATTAAAATTTTCAATAAAAATCACATCTCTGCTTATTACAATCTTTTTAGTAAAGGCATCATGTAATCTATAAGCCTTTTGTATTTTCACAATAGCCAGTGAATAGAAATACCTGTGATTTTTTATCACATTTCAATCGTTTTTCCTTAGGGACATGCACCATAGCTTTTGAGCCAAAAATCTTTAAATGTGAAATGTTTCTTACCAGTCCATTTTTCGCGTTATAGGAAAACCCGTTGTAGGAGTATTCCCGTATAACGCGTTTTTACGACCCCGTATAACGCGTTACGTATAAATTATTGACGTTTAATTTTTCTCGCTATAGGGGTTTAAATCGAATATTAAGAAAAAACTATATTATGAACGAAATATAACTAACTAAGAACATTTTAAATAAAAAACTTATGCATATGAACTAAAAAAAAATTAAATAATATATTCACAGTATGTACAGAAATATAATGTGGGAATTCCCCGCGTTATACGGGGGAATGCCCGTGTTATACCGGGGATTGAAATCGCGTAATATGAAAATGCGTTATAAGAGAACCGTGTTATAGGGGGGATTACTGTATAGGCAGCAGCAGCCAACGCTTCAGCCCAGTAGAGTTTCTTCAACTTTGCATCGAAGAACATGTACCTGGTTCGCTCCGCCAGGTCCTCCTATTCATGCGCTCTGCCAGCCCGTTTTGCTCTGGAGTGTAAGGAGTACTTGTTTGATGCTTGATACATTGTATCTGCTAAAAATTTAAGAAATATTTTATTGCAATATTCCTTACCATTGTCTGTTCTGACAATTTTTATTTTTCTCGCCAACTCATTTTTAACCTGATTTTTAAAATTTTCAAATATTGACTTTACATCTAATTTGTTTTTCAAAATATACACAAATACTTTGCGTGAGTAATCATCTATGAAAGTTATAAATTATCTCGCCCCACCAACAGAGGGAGTTTCCATTTGACCACATAGATCGGAGTGTATTATTTCCAATCTATTAACATCTGGCATGTTCAAATGTGCCATGCGCCTCCTATGCCAGCTATAGATTGCTTTCATTAGAACTAACCGCATATCCATTACCAGTTACAATATTTAACTTATACATCAACCTCGCTATTGCTACAAGTTTCTTACTTGCAATATATATATTACAGCCAGTGTTTGTGAATTCAACCTTACAACCATTCCTAGCCAGTCGACTCACTGACAACAGGTTTGCACCAAGTTCAGGAATTAATGAAATATTTCTCACCTGCATCCGATAATCTTCATTCTTTACAAAAGTCTGAACATTAACATTACCCATTTTTTCCACAGTAACTGTATCCCTGTTTGCCACCATTATCCTTTGGATCGGAGGGCCTGGAGTTCATACATCCAGTCCAAACGCCTTGACATGTGCATAGTAAGCACCGGAGTCAATATACCAGTCTTCTTGATTTACATCATTATATACTGAAAAAGTTCTCGGAAAAACATTGTTATAATTCTTCTTCACTTTACCCTAACTTTTTACATGTCCATATTTGTGACAATTATAGCAACGAGGCCCTTTTGCTTTTGGCTTTGACTGATTTCAGATTTTTTTATGTTTTGTGAAAAATACAGAAGACTGGGGAAACTTTTATTTCTTAAAAAAGTTTTGTCTTTGTAAAATCTGAAGAGGTTGTTATGCCCGAATTCTCAATTCCCATTATCCTATGATAATGGGAATTGAGAATATATATGATCCTGTAAGCCCGCTAACATGAGAGCCCGCTAACATCCACGTTGAAGCCAATGTTTCTTAGTGTGTGCTGTGTGCATACAATTTTATTTATATATTCCTCAATTGAAGCACAATTATCTAATGTTGTATTCATTAAGTCTTTCAACTAGCCCACTTTCCTTGACAGCCCGGAGTCCTCGAAAGACCTTTTGGAGGTTACACCAAACCTCACGTACAGTCGTGGCATTTTCGGTATGCACGTAATTAATAGGATCAACCAAAAGAATAATTTTAGACTTAGCTTTCAAATCCTTCTTGATATCGACTGTAGACTTCGCATCAATACATTCCCATAATTCTTTATGCTCCAAATAGGACTTTACAGCAAATCTCTACGTGTTGTAATTCTCTCTGGCAAGCAGCTTTTCAATATCCAGGTTATTCGTGTTGCAATGCACATATGACAACGTGCACGCCATGCGGTCGCAATTTTTACTTTACGAGATTCAGGCTAATTTTGATTTTTCATTTATAAAAAAGATATATGGGGCGGCCCTTTGGGAATAAAAAGATTTATTCAGATATACCTTTTAATTATACTTTAAACGATTAATTATAATATTACAATTGGAAGTACGTTTTAGGCCGCGGATGAAAGAATGGAAGGGGCGATTACGTGGTGAAACAAAAGGAGGCAAAGATTTCGTGTCTATAATACCATCAGAGCCAGTCCTAAAGAAGGCTAGTTTCTTAACCAGCTCATTATTTACATTATAATATACTAACGGTTATAGCAGACGTTGTCCTGTCCTGAAAAAATAAAAATTTAGAACCCGATTCCAGCGCCAGCTACCGGGTCTAATTGTGAATTTAAACCATCCTAGGATCCATTCAAACACTATTTTTTTACACATTGGGTTACATTATTGAAGTTTTAGTAGGGAAACCTAATTTTTCTAGTAATAAATATAGCCTATATTAATCTGGGATAATGTATGTAATGGTGAAAGAATTTTTGAAATCGGTCCTGTAGTTTTTGAGTTTATTCGTTACATACATACAAATCTTTCCTCTTTATAATATTAACTAGCTGTGCCCGCGACGTCGTACGCGTGAAATTTATTTTCAAACCCTCCGATTTTGCAACATTCTTCATTGGTGCTCCGCTCCTATTGGCCTTAGCGTGATGATATATAGCATGTGGCCTTTCTCGCTAAATGGGCTATCTAACACTGAAATAATTTTTCAAATCGGACTAGTAGTTCCTGAGATTAGCGCGTTCAATCAAACAAACTCTTCAGCTTTATATAAGATATAGATAAGTTATTGTATAGTTAGGAGATGATGCGGCTGACACGCCTCTATGGCAAGTCTCCAATAAATAAAAGGAGAAAAAACATGAAGTTGAAAAATTACGAAATTAAAAAAGAGCTAATTAAGATTTTCGATTGATGATTGATTTTAGTTTAAATTAAAAAATATGTTTTAATTAAGATAAGATTGAAAGTTTCAATTAAGATTTTCAGGTTGGATGCAGTGGTGGCGCCAACTGTGATAGCAGACTATATTACGAGTTACGTTTTTTCATAATATTCTTTAGTATTCTTATGTCCCTGCTACACCTCGGATAGTGTTAATGATTTGACGTAGCTAATGGTTCAATGCGACATTGTACATGACGTTAAACATTAATAGATAATTCATGTATACTATAAATTAGTGTAATTAATCATTAACAGCGTTATTTCTAACGCTATAAGTAAGTCGCATTTTTTGGTCTCAGTAGACATGAGTGCTGCGTTGAAAAACGACGGCGGCGGTGTGTTGGAGAGGTCTTCAGTTGTCGGCTGTGTGATTACAGTATTTAAATCTACTCCATCTATATTTGCTTCGAAAAATAGTCAACAAGACTCGAGCACCTAAAAGAATTCAGAGATGCGAACACTACTTCTGTTCTTTTCAGACTATCATCTATCTGATCTATATCATGCTAACAACATAACGGTTTTAGAAAGCCTAGTCATTTTTACAAGACTTAAATTGCTTATAAATATAAAAATAGTATGGAAATTGTCTACAATGCAACCAACGTCTTACTACCGCAAAGGAAGCGCGCACGTGGCGGCGCGTACGGTAGTAAGAATCGCGTGCTTAAGTTACAGTCGTATGCTTAAGTCACAGTCACTAACGTTAATATTAACCCAAGTGTACCAGGAGCATTACATGATAGTGGGTTTTGAGAAGCCGACCTTATTGGAATAATTACGCTACTTTAGTTCTATGTGTAATCAATGCAATTATTTTTTTATTATTAGTTTTTAATTGTATAGACTGTAAATATTACTTAATTGTTTATCGTCCATTTCTTGTGAAGTTTTTGTATCTTTTTGGAACTATGTACAGGGTGCCTATTGCCAAATTTATTATTTATCGATACACTGGCCAAGATTGTTAAACTGCTAATACGATAGTATTACCTTAAGTTTTCGCGACTAGTGCACAATAAAGCTAAGTTTTAACGGTTTTAAGTGCGGTATTTATTTGATTTTTATTTCGAAGTTTGCCATTTTTCATTATCTGAAAAGTTTCATGCGCCGCTTTTTCTCTTCAAGCGGTGGTTAATCACATTATGCTCCCATAGAGTAAATGATGGTCATAGACAATATTAAAATTAATTAATTAAAAATGACCAAGTTGGGGGTAGGCTAAACTAGGCTTTAACATTACTCAAGGACACTTGACGTCTCTCTTCCGTGATCACGGCTACTGGGTAAAAAAATCAAATAAAATGCCTCGCTTAAAACCGTTATCACGTAGTTTTATTATGCTAACACGATTTGTTTTCTTTGATTACTGATTGAAATATAGATGAACAGAAATATTTTCATCTTAAGCTTTATTTCTTAAGAAGTTTTGTATACAATAAATAAAGCGTTTGAGACTCCGTTAACAGTATCAAACTTAAAATTTGACCAAGAGTTTTCTTTAAATAGGTACTCTACATCTCATTGATGTCACTTAAATGAATTGATTTGTTCTAAGCTGAATTGTAGTGATAAGTAGGAAAATTTTGTTATTTGTTAGATGCATGCTATGGATGTGGTATGTATGCTAATAAAAATTAATTTGAATATATAATCTTTTATTACTTTGAATTTTGAAGCTAAATCTTATTGACTTATTGACGTGAATAAAAAATCATTGGAGGAATTTCTTTATGATTTCTTACCTACACGATTATGTATAGGACATGGTAGAGCTATCCTGGAATCATTATCTTCATTACAGCTTTTAGGGTGCCTGTCCATTGAAACGGAGCGGAAAATCTAAGAAATATTAACCAATAGGATTGCATAAAAATTACGCCAACGGACAGGCAGCCAATCCCGTTGGTTAATATTTCTCCGTTTTTCCGTTCCGCAACCTCACCTCGCTTCAATGGACAGGTACCCTTAGGGCCGGCTCGATTGGTGTTATACCACGCACACAGAATATCGACGTGAAACGGTTAGCCTCGACAGGACCGGATTTACCTTAAGAGCAGCCCTGGGGCACCGTGCAAAATACCGCACTATTATCTATATCCTGCACTATTTGAGTAAAGGACCGAAAAAAAATTTTGCACTGTAAGTAGACTTCATAACGTAAATTGAGAACTCGATTTTTAAGATTTGGCATGAAACCAATATCTGCCCAATTTTTGAAAATCATTGATTTTTATAGTAGAACGTTGAAAAATTCTTTGCTGACACTCCAAATTTTGCCGAGCTCGAAAATTTCGCCGCCCTGAGCACTAGCCCCTAGTGCCCCTAGTGTAAATCCATCACTGTACCTCGAGCTAATCCTGTCTCGTACAATAAATGAGCTCCAATTTTCCAATCCCGTCTCTTTTATTTAATTCCTCCTATCTGAACCTAAAGGCTGGCAACGGGTCGGTTCGCCCCTGGTGTTGCAATCTTCTATAGGCGACGGTAACCGTTTTCCATAAGGTGGGCGTCGTCTGCCTGTTTGCCGGCTTCGCGATAAGAAAATTAGAAATTCATCCAAATTTAGATTGGAAGTCTAATGGTGTGTTTCTATGTACTGTAGAGACTTATCCAGACCAGTGTTGAAATATGAATAGTTTGTGAAAGCAATAATACAAAAAAAAAAAAAAAAAAATACGTATAATAGAAAAAAAACATAGATCAAAAAATTGAAGCGTCTGTTTGTAATGTCAAAATCAAAACGTGAAAAAATCAGGGGGATAATTCGGACCAGGAAATTCCGAAAATGCAATTTTTTGAATTTTTGCCTGTCCGTCTTGTCTGTCTGGATGTTTTTTTTTGTTTGTGAGCACTGTTGTCTTTATCGACATTATAGTCCGAGTCACTGGCACTACACTTTGTCACTCACTGACTTTACACAATATTTAAAAAAAAACTCGTGGGGAGGTATTTGGAAGAAGAAAAATGGTAAATGTGAAACTCTGAAACGGCTGGACCGATTTTAACAGGACTTTCACTGGCAGATACCTTTTTTTTATTTTATTTTTTATACAGGGGAAATCCGTTTGAGGACCGTGAGCCGTGCGAGGGGGAAAGGTCTCGGCCCGTGTGTGGGATTCACCAGGTCGCGGTGGCACTAGCACCCCACTTCGGTGTGAGCTGCTATTGCCACGCCGCAGTTAGGGATACCCACTAAAACCCCTGTCCGATCCCGAGCGTCCTTTGTCCGGGCTGTGGGCTCGCTCGCGCATTCACCATCAGCCCGGACGGACGACGGCCGGCCCCTTTGCGGGCTGGCCTCACCATTTAATAGCCGGAGATCTGGGTCTCTCCGGCTCCTCTACCTCACCCCAAGGTGAGAGGGGGCGCGCGGATCGGGGCGCTTCCCTCCTCTCCGGCCTTAATGTGCGGGCGGGTCCGGTTTCCCCGCCGGTTGCCCGCCTGGCAGATACCTGATGTTATAAGAATTAACTTAGGTTAACTTAACTAACTTGGCTACTTTTTTAAATTCCACGCGGACGGAGTCGTGGGCACAGCTAGTTTTGAATAAATGTGTACAAAGACGAGGTAGGTTATCTGTCTAGAGTTGATAATATATACAAAAACCGCTTTTCTTCATATATTAATTTATCCAGATTTTCAATTATCCAAACGCCTTACGACAACAATCAATCCGGTTAATCAAAACTCCACTGTATATCAAAACCGAAGAGAACACTTGTGGCGTTCTCTGGAAATCTAGCATTTCTTAGCATTAGGGACTTTTTTAGTAAATTTTTTGACAGCGTTTTTAACTTCACGCGTTCTCACAAGCACTGCTTTAATGGTGGTAGAATATAAAGCGGTAAAACATATCAGGTGGCCTAAAATAGCCGCTTTTGAAGAATCGTTTAGTGAAATTGATACGTGTCTAAATACTTATAATTGGTAGGTGAGGGCAAAGCATAAAGTTCCATTTTATACTTGACATATTATTTATTTATTTAGGTTTATGGCTTGGCAGCTAGATCTTTAAGCCAGAACTTAGATTATAATGTAGTTACTTCATTTTCTTAAGCCTATGTGTAGCAGTGTAGCACAGCTGAACTGTAGGTTATCAGCTGGTGCCATTCAACGGAATTCATGTGACAACTCAAAAGGCCACATTTGACTATACAGTTCACATTTCTCACAAAAAACATAATTACTACTCAAAAACTATCAATATCCTACAACTATTGTCCATTTTAGAGCAATTTTACACATTTTTAGAAAATAAAACTGTACAGCACAACGTCTCCTTTCAGTTCCCGCCAAAAACTCCACTTGTCATATTCGTAATACGAATGTGCAGATTATCAACATATCGCCCCGTTATGGCAAAATTAAATAACTAGCAAATTCAAAATTTCGAGAAAAACTCAACTATGTACTTTGTCTTTAAATACCTAATTAGCGATAATTTTTGAAACGTAAATCAATTTAACAAATTAAATTGACTGTAGTTCTTTTTATATGTTATCAAATAAAACCACTATATTAATGGATGTGGTGTATGGTTGCCGGTTTGTGTAATGAAACTACTATTTGTGGCACATTTTATATAGAAAAAGTTTACATTATCGAATACAAGCACGCGAGTAAATGTTTACGACTTCGTTGCTTGATAATCGCGGCAGGACTGTACTCGCGCGCTGACCGAAACATTCTGTTGGGAGCGTTTCTATTTAGCTGTCTAGAGTAGAGGGGCGCCGTGAGCGCGGCGCGGGCGTCGAATAACGGGAGGCGGCTTGCCATGATTACATGGCGTAGTCCGTAGGCAGTCTGCTGGCCGCTACATGGATATATTTCGTCGTCTGCCAATCACAATCCACTGCTGGACATAGGCCTCCCAAAGTTTGTTTTACTTTTAATACATTTTCCCATACATAATTATAATCTCTGATTTCGGTTTATTGATTTCCAACAAAAATACTTTATTGAGTTTATTTCTGTTACTTAACATTCAAGATTTGTAAATGTTAAATAGATTTTGTCTTGTCGAGGACGATATAAAAAGATTTCAGAGTTATAACGTGAAAATATTGCTGGAAAAATTGTAGCCCAGTCTGAAACTACTAAGACGAGCATTAAATTTAAAATTAGTTTTCATTTGAACGCGGTTTAAGTCTGACACGCGAACGTTGGGTTTGGACACTGAAAAATTATTTCACATAGCTTAGCCGGGAATTTGCAATTTGCGTTATTACGAACACGAGTCGACGGGTTGTATGAATGAAAGTTGGATAGGTACCTATTATTAAGGTAAATAGTGAAATACGTAAACGTACGTAAGTACTTGTATGTCGCTCGACAAATACTTCCCGGCGTCGTCTTTTTATTTTAGTCTTGAAAAGTTACAAATTTGTAGTAATATTTCAATATTAGAAATGCCTACTCCGCCCGATCATGATATACGCGAGTGTGGTATTCGGCCATGCCAAGCCTTCCCTTTTAAAAAAACTGCAAATCGTTCAGAATAAATTCATGCGCAGAGCCGTCAGTGCTCCCCTCTATATGCGTAACGTCGACATCCACCGCGATCTAGAGCTTCCCTCCATCAAAAACTACATTACGTCGCTCTCGCGTAAGTATTTCGATCTAGCGCCGCACCATCGAAATCCCCTCATCGTGTCCGCGTCCGATTATAAGCCTCGACGAAAGGCTCTCGTGCGACGACCGCGTAACATCCTCACGGACAAGGTCGACGATATCACAAAACGGCTGGCTCGAATCAGCCCGCCCGCGGTTAGGACAGCAGGCTGGCAGGCACCGACAGACAGACACAGACGGTGGCGTCGACGCCGCCAATCACGATCTCTCCACGTCCCCGCGAGGGACGCCAGGAGACACAGCCCCCCCATAGGATAGACTAGGCGTGTTGCTGGGAAGTTTCTTTCGCCGTTTCTTCTCTCCCAGCCATAACACGTTGCGAAACGGCAGTAAGATAGTATAGGCCACCGCGAATCGCCGATCCCGGTCCGCCGGGATCCTTCCTCTCGGGCTTTATATTACCCGTCGCCCGCTCTCAATTAATGCATTGTGTCGCCCTATGATGGGCATCATTAGATTCATCCCCCTCTCATAGCAACAGTCCAGCCGAGGTGAAACTCCCTAGGGAGCCCCCTCGAGCAAGTTGCCCCCCGGGCTCGAGCGCCTTCGCTTCGTAAAGGCACTCGCCCCGAAAACCCCGGTAAAGTTGTGAGGTCTTCGGACCAACAACATAAAGTCAAGTCCAATAAAAAAAAAAAGAAATGCCTACGTCCATACCACCTTGAAAACACCGGTTCGTCCGATCACCGAAGTTAAGCAACGTCGGGCGCGGTCAGTACTTGGATGGGTGACCGCCTGGGAACACCGCGTGACGTTGGCTTTTTGTTATTATTTTTTATCTTATATACGTCAGTGATATTTCTTCACTCGTATGTCGCAAAATTTCATTTGAAAGGTCGCCAACGTCCATACTACGTTGAAAACACCGGTTCTCGTCCGATCACCGAAGTTAAGCAACGTCGGGCGCGGTCAGTACTTGGATGGGTGACCGCCTGGGAACACCGCGTGACGTTGGCTTTTTGTTATTATTTTTAATCTTATATATACGTCACTGATATTTCTTCACTCGTCTGGCTTATTGCAAAATTTCAATTGAAAGGTCGCCAACGTCCATACTACGTTGAAAACACCGGTTCTCGTCCGATCACCGAAGTTAAGCAACGTCGGGCGCGGTCAGTACTTGGATGGGTGACCGCCTGGGAACACCTCGTGACGTTCGGGCTTTTTGTTACATTTTTCCTTTTATAAACTTCACGCATATCTCTATCATTTTTCCTTTTTAACATTCATGAATTTCCTGTCATTTATAATGAAAAAAATACATGTAAACTCATAAATTATATCATCAAACCCCGATAATACTGCATTGATTTAAATGTCATGTCATGCGTCTTTTCTTACCATGATTGATGCCTTGTATTGTATGGTGTCGTGAGATTTACTCAACCAAATTAAATTGACACCTTTCACCATGAAATGGCGCCTTTAGTGCAGACCTTTGTATTTAGGCGGTTTGCGTATGAGATTATTCACCTATATTATATTGAACTCCGATCTGGTATGCGCATCAAGAAAATGGGTTTCTCTTAAATTGGTTACTTGGATATGTTATGAATAATTTATGTGGTAAGGATTTCGATTTTGGTAATGATATGTCACATTATTTACAATTTGCAAGAGATATCTTAATATGGTTTGTATTTATTGCAAAATAGGGTAAATATCTAATAATGTTTTGCAATATCTTATTTCAAGATTGAGCTTAGTCAAATAATTTATGACTTCAGATAGATGATTGATATGGTAGAGATGTGGTGGAATCATTATCTTAATTAGAACTGGCTGGGCCGGGTCGATCGCTGTTGTACCACGCTCTCACAGACTATCAGCGTGAAACGGTTAACCTTGAACTAATCATGTTTCGTGCGATGAGTCCTTTTTATCCCATAGGCTAGCAACTCGTTGGCTTCGCCCCTAGTGTTGCAAACGCTTATAGGCGACGGTAATCGTTGTTCAGTAGATGGGCCGTCTGCCTCTATCAGACACTACAGCATGGCCTACCAAACCGCCGATGCAGCCTACGCGAAGCCCACCGGAAACCACATATCGGCCATCGAGTGTTGCTATCTAGGCACAAACTGGGAAGCATCCAGCGTCTCGAAGATTACGACACCGGAGGGTCGTTGCCCTCCGAATTGAAGCCGGGGCAAAGAGTTTTTAACTCGATTCCCTTTTTTTCCGATCCTCGAGCTTCCTTTGTCCGGGCTGTGGGTTCGCTCGCGCATTCACCTCCAATTCGTATGGACGACGGCTGGCCCTTTTACGGAATGGCTCCACCGTTTGCCAGCCAGAGATCTGGGTCTCTCCGGCTACCTCGGGTCTCACCTCGAGGTGAGAGGGGGCGCGCGTCCTTCATCTCCGGTTAACTCGATACCCCAACCAACTCCACCTAAATTAGCTGGAGACCTGACGACCTATTTCTTATCAGTTAGTTTATTACGAATATTATTAGAAGGGCGAGTAGGTCGAGTGAAAAGATATACGTAAATCCTACTAATATTATAAACGCGAAAGTTTGTAAGAATGTATGATGAAGAATGGATGTATGTTTGTTACTCTTTCACGCAAAAATTACTGAATGGATTTTGATGAAATTTTACAATAATATAGCTTACACATCAGAATAACACATAGGCTATATAGTATGAATTATTCAAAATATAACGATTTTCCATCATCACGCGGATGAGACCGCGGAGCGTAGCTAGCTAGTACTACATACATACCTTACGGGTTTAGCGGAAGATCAGCACTGGTTGACTGAGCAGTATTAAGTTGATGTCCCTGTTCCCTGAAGGAACTATTCTAAAACAGTTCCTTTTTTGAAGTTTATATTTGTATGAATGATTGAATGAATGTTCTTTACTGAAAGAAAGAAAAAACATTTATTTAGAACTACAACACAAATGAGAATACGATACACGAGCATAAATAAATAAATGTACAATGTAAGATGCAGTAAAAAAAACGAAGCAAGTGTAGCTCTAAATTGGTCCTAGCTCATCATGTTGCTGGTTAAGTTAAAAGTTAACCAGCGTTGATCTTCCTCTAGGGCCATACTGCATATACAGATGAAATCAAATCAAATCATATATATAAGAGGTCTTGTCGCCGCCGGCGATATCTTCCACACCACCTTCACACTTATTAAAACTAATTTAAATTTGTTAATACTCAGTTACTGTTATGTGTAAGTGTATCCTAAATAAAATGTTTTTTCTTACTATACTAGAACGCCGGTTTTCCATAGGAGTAGGCAGAGAGGATAGATCTGCACCTGCTACAGTCTTGAGCTTTTGTATCAACTACATTCAATAATTATTTTAGTGCACATTTATTTGAGGTGATTTTGAACTGACTTCAAGTTATCTGTAATTTGATCATTATAAGTACATCATGTCTACTGGCAAATAAAAATACAAAATATTCATGAACCAGCTTCATATATTTCAATTTTAAACAGACGTCGAGACAAACAAATATTATTACGAAATTAGTCAAATTTACGTAAAGCCTGGCTTTGGTACCTGGCAATAAATTCATATTGGAACGCCACAATAATTCAGGCAGACAAGAATGCACTCGCTGTAGAAGATTTCTGCTATAAAACTGAATAGAAGCGACTGTCCACAAGTAATGTTTACTTGTAATATTATTTTCAGAAACGAAATAGCATTTGATTTCTGATTGTTACATACACAATTGTCTTACGTGTTAATAAAATTTTCTTAACTCTTTTGACAACAATTAATCGATAATGGGGGGGACTTTGCTATGTGGTGAAATCGAAACTAATCATAATTATTAATAGACACCGTACATGTAAGTAAGAACGAAATGTTTTCTAATGTACATAGGCGTTTTCACTTCTATAAATGAAAAATGAAGTACTTCGTACTTTTGAATTTTAGGGTGGGTGGATTTGATTTCATTTAAAAAAAGAATTCAAGTTGGTACAACTTTCAATGAAAGTTAGGTTGAATAAGGATCAATTAAGTAATTTTTGAAATATAGAGAATTTTTATTGAATGTGTTTTTTTTGGATACTGGAGAGAATATCACATTGTAACGTAATTCAAGACTCTTCAACTCGATGGACTGAGAATCTCCATAATACAGCTGGAGGCGCTGGATGAGGAAAGTGAAGAATCAAGATATGAACTCAAACCTGAGAAAGACTATGTCCAGTAATGGACATCTATTCGCCGATTATTAAATGCTATAATTACTGGTTTACATAAAACAACAACTTATTGTTCATCAAAATAAAAATTAGAAAAATAAATATTTACTATACATTTTTGGTAAATTAGTAGGCGGCCTTATTAAAAATTAAAATGAATGTATTTATTTTCAAAATGGAATCTTACGAATTATTAATTGAAAGTCATGACTCTAACACCGCTTTTAGAGCAATTTTAGTTCTTGTTAAAGAAGAATAAGCGGCGTAACAAACTCCCCTTACTTTTACAGCTAGGGTTCCCAACCGTATTTTAGCCAATTGTACTGTAGAAAATAATATAGTACGAAATGTTAATACGAAATTTTGATCACTCATTGTCGCACTTTTTATTAAGATTCTCGTGATTATATTAAAAATAATAGATCTTTGCTGGCTAAAGCAAAAAGTAGCAATAAATACACATGGAAAATTCAATCATGAAACAAATCAAATATAAAATAATTAAAAATAAATTTGTACTATTGTTTCCTGAATTTCCCAAAAGTACTATATTTTTACGGTTAAAGAACAAAAATACTATATTTCCTTTAAAAAAAGTTGGCAACCGTTACAGCGATTCTTCCAACCAATCTAAATTAAAGAAATTGATTGATGCAGAAAAAGAGGTAGGTCTTAACATTCTATAAGCTTTAAAACTCTGTATTCGCTTCAACGAACGTTAATAAAGCGCTTTGTATCAATTAATACCACATTGGCAAACAAACCAACTAGAGATCTCTCACGAATTCGTTGACTAATTGTATAGAAGAAAATTAAGTACAATATTTATTCATTAATTTCTAAACATAAAAAGGCGCTAAAATCCATCTACAATTGTAACTATCTTAATCAAGGTAGACAACCTTAGGAATATGGCCAATCGAACATGAAATTGCAGAAAGACTCCGATACTTTAAATAAGAGAGGTCGCATATGCCTAGAATGACTTGAAAAGTATTTTTTAGGAGACATCTTATTGTAAAACAGTTTGATTTTGTTTTATATTTCTAGATATTGTTACAACTTAAGTTCCGACAAAAAAAAACCCACCTGCTTGTCTATAAAAACATATTTTATTACCTGTCGGCATTTGAACTAATTGTAATTCTTTTATGATTGTCTTCTTTTGTTTACTTATTTATTAGTTATTGTGGAGAACAGCCTATTGTACTCATTTCTGGCCGTTTGTAGGCATAATTAGCCAGGTGTGCGGATTACGATTCTAGGAAATTCAGTACACGCTGCCGGGCAAACATGTTGCATTTGTGCGATATAAAGCAATGGCCCGTTTGAGGAAGGGTCAGTCGAGCGATAACCACGAGCGAAACACGACTTGTGTACATTCGGTAATATATTTAGTGACGGACTTTGCGCGTGTTATTGAATTACGATCTACTGCATTAAGTTTGGACTTGTTGCGTTCGGTTATATTTGTACCTGTGTTATACGTGTTTGTATAGTTCTAATAAACTCTATAATAAATCCAACGGCATTTTAATTCGAGTCCTGCAACTCGTAACAATATTTAGTATTCATTTCTTACATTGATATTCTCTAACTGGGTATATTATTTGATTAGGGATACACGTTGATATTCGTATATGGTATGATAAATGGCTTCGGTGTCTCGTGTCAATGCAGGCCAATGCTAATATATGGCTTGCAGTATGATTTACGACCGTCAGTTCATTAGCCGAAATGATTTGGCTATCTACATTCGCCTGGCTATCGGTTAATAGGATAGGTAATGACGAAAGCTTATCATAATTAGTTTTAGTTGTTTCGTCCGCTTTAAAGATGATAGGCTAGATAATATTTAAAAGGCATTATATCAAAGTTATCAAATACTATTGCAATAAAAAAATATTTACATAATAATGTCGTTTAAACCCATATTGGATGGATTAATTCAATTTCAATGAACGCCGTCACGTTCTTTCAGTTCTGTACCATTCAACTGATTTGATGCAATTTGGTTGTTCCGTCTAATATCAACATTAGGATAAGTCAGCTGTCAGAACATTGTCAAAATTAAACTAACTGTCAAGGCAAAACATTAAAGTACAATCGTTGTCATTCATTACTTGTATACTGCTTTCATGATTAAAACATGAAAATCTTTGAAGATTGTAAGACTTTGTAGATATTTACGTAAATATCAACGAATACTTTGCATTATCATAAAGAAAATATTCGACGAGAGCCAAGTGGATACAGAAACGTTTATTAGCATAAATATTTGTATCATATGCGATACTCGGAAGAGCAACATAAAAGCATCTATCCAATTTGCTAGAGGGCGGTATTCAATTGTACACGATTGTACCTTGTTAGAAAATACACACTTGCGACTTTTAATCGCGTCGGTCTTTTACAGCTATTCAACATCTATCTATCTATACTTTAATAAATCTGTAGAAAAATCTAGTTTGTACGATGAATTTAAGCACGAGAAAAATAAATCAAGGGACTAATTCGGAATTAAGTATAGATTCCAAAAATACAATATTACATTTTTTGTCTCTCTGTCTATTAGAGTATTACGTGCAAACTACTAAGCGGATTTAAATGAAATTGGACACAGAGCTAGCATATATCCTTGGTCAATACTTAGGATAGTTTTTATCCCGATAGATGGTGTTGTTTCCATGGGATAGACGAATATAACGAAAAGATCGCGCTACGGTCACGTTTTCTTGGTGCCGCCATAGCAACGCGAAAGATGTTTCGCTTGTACATAAATAAAGATAGACTTAAGGCTACGCGGTCGAGAATAATGCAGGTAGCCTCCTTAAAAAGAAGAAGAACAGGGGGCCAAAAGCAAACGCTTCAGCAGAATTGTATTACGAAGATGAAAAGTGTGAAGCGGAATTTTACAGCATAATATTCCGCTTCACACTCATACCTATCAGTATATTTAATAAAAATAATAATTCCTGTCTCTGTAGCCCTAAGCACCGGTAGCCTAGAACCTAGACCCCGCTACCGGTAGGTGTACTTTTTTTATATGTATTTTTTATATATTGTTACGAGTTATCGGGACTCGAATTAAAATGCCGTTGGAATTATTATACAGTTTCTTAGAACTATACAAACACGTATAACACAGGTGCAAATATAACTGAACACAACAAATCCAAACATAATGCAGAAAGTCGTAATTCAATAAAACGCGCAAAATCCGTCACTATTAGATTCCCGAATTTACACACGTCACGCCTTGATCTTGGTTCTCGCTCAACTTCCCCCTCTCGTAATCAGACCATCGTTTTATACTTCACAAATGCAAAATGTGCCCACCCGACAATATTGACACAGTTTCCTCGAATTAGCTTGTAATCGTAATCCGTAAAACCTGGCTAATGATGCTAATGAGCGAATACAATAGAGCAATAGACTGTTCTCCACAATAACTTAGAAACGTATGGCAATAAATAAGTGAACAAAAGTAGACCATCATAAAAGGATTACAATTAGTTCAAATGCCGACAGGTAATAAAATGTGCTTTTACAGACTATACGTAAAATTTGTTTTTGTCGGAGCCTAAGTTGTAACAATATTATATGTATTAAAAAAACATAAAAAGAATTATAGATATACATGTGTAATAATAATAGTTTATTTTAATTTCAGATATTACATCCAATTGTTAGTAATAAACATTAGATCTATATTAGTAGGACAGACACAATAGAATACAAAAGCAGAAAGAATAGCCTGTTTCCACCTTTCCTTTGACATTAGATGAGCAGCGTCACCCAGCATCGAAGGAAAAGGGCAGGCCAGCATCCATTCTTTCAGCGAACACCCTCAGGAACTGGTGCTAGCCCGGACTCTGAACAGCAAAGGTGCGACTTTCTTACGCTCGATGGCGTGAAAGTCATCAGTACGCGTCTCCGTGAACATGGTGGATGGATTGCCAAATCGAGGCAGCACCACCATCGTCCTGAAGATAATATTATATTAAACACGGATAGCGTTAACAGCCCCTAGGGTATACTTGAACCAGGGGCTGCTGGAATAAAAAGATTTCATATTATTTACTATGTAGCTATTTCTCTAATAAGTTCTCCAAAAGGGGCCACTTTTGATCTCTTGGTGTGCATTTTTATTTGATTACACAGGTCCACAAACAAAAAGTTGTGTGTGCTGGATCCCAGACTATGATTTTCTGGCGTATTTTTTTCCGCTAAACATGAATTCAGTCAGAATTGGGATTTAATCAGCAAATAATCAAGGAAAACCCGATAGAAAACACGATCTTTTTTCGGTCGGTCGCTCGGTTTTGGGTTTTTCTCGATTATTTGCTCATTGGCCCCCAATTCTGACTTCAGGTTCATGTTCAGGGGGAAAAATAAGCCATAAAATCATAGTCACCACACATAACTTTTTTTATGAACCTGTGTTATTAATAAATTTATACTGCGGCATATTATAAGTTACGACTAAATTTTAGTAGCGAGTGTGAAGTCATTTCTTACCTCCAAACATAGCAATATTTAGATAAGGTATGCATGTTTGCTTTCTATTCCATATAATCTTTTGAAAAAGAAGTCTCTGAAGTGAATTGGATGAGATTGTAAACAGATACACTGCTATAACGACATAATGTAGTTCCTTTGTGCGGTTAAAAGCAAAAAAACTTTATTTTTCTATCAAATATATTATTTACATAAGGCCTATTTGATGGTGTGTTTCTGCCTTTTGCTGAGGAACTACTTAAAAAAAATAAGTACACTATCTAAGATAGATAGATAATTCTTTATTGTACACCAAAGCATAAACAAACAGAAGTAGAAAAAGATAAAAGATATAAAGTACAACGGACGGCCTTATCGCTAAGAAGCGATCTCTTCCAGGCAACCCTTGGCAGGGATTGATAGAATTTTAATACTGACGGTGGTGCTGTTAATAAATAATGATGAATAATAAATAAACATAGCTCATATAAGTACTAAAACAAAATAAATATATTTATATATACACATACATATGTGTATATATAAATATTAGGTTGGGGAAAAAGTTTCTTCGCATTTTATATAAAAATTCAAAAGGTTTTTTTATAAAGTTTATTTACATTTGACTAGTGTGTAGGTGCCATTTTGTTGGATAACTATTTGCCATCTTGCAAGTAGGGACGTGATCCCATTGCTATAAAAATTTTGGGGCTTTTGATCAAAAAACTGCGACAAGTGGTTTTGGCAGTCCTCTCGTGATGTTAACCTGACACTGCCTAAAGAATTCTGCAGAGACCGAAACAGGTGAAAATCTGAAGGTGCAAGGTCAGGACTATACGGCGGATGCATTAACACCTCCCAGCCAAACTCTCGTAAGTTTTGTTGAGTGGCTAAATATGTGTGAGGTCTAGCGTTATCATGCTGAAAAATCACACACCTTCTGTTGATTAATTCCGGCCGCTTTCTCTCAACTTTTTGCTTTAATCTCATCAGTTGTTCGCAGTACAGTTCAGAATCGATGGTCTTGCCTGGCGGCAACAGCTCATAATGAATAATGCTCTTCCAATCCCACCATACACACAGCATCACCCTGTTGCGAGTTAACCCGAGCTTCGCCACAGTCTGTGAAGCCTGACCGGCCTTTGACCACGATCTCTCTCGCACGTTCTTGTCGTACGTGATCCACTTTTCATCACCAGTTATCAGCTTCTTCAAAAATGGTTCGGTTTCATTACGTCGTAATAAAGAATCACAAATGAGTACACGGTTCATTAGGTTTCTTTCAGTGAGCTCATGAGGCACCCAAATATCGAGCTTTTTGTGTACCCAGCTTTTTTCAAATGCGCCAACACCGTTTCGTGGTCAATTCCCAGTTCTCCAGCTACATCGTAACTACTAATATGCCGATCTTGCTCCACTTTTTCAAAAACGGCATCAATTTTGTCCCTAACAAGGCGACCAGAACGACGTGCATCTTTGATATAAAAATTTCCGGATTGAAAACGCTTAAACCAAATTTGCGCTACTCTCACAGATACTGCATTAGGTCCATAAACATCACAAATTTTTTTCGCGGCTTGTGTTGCATTTTTACCTTTTTTGTAGTAAAATTTTAAAATGTATCGAATTTCTTCATTAGATTCACTCATTTTAACAATAAGAAAAACAAATGAAAATCGCAAATTTTCCTAATTTGAATTTGAAATTGTCTTCTTTAAAATTAAAACTTTTTAATGATACTAAAACCAGCCAGATATAAATGGTATAGCCAAAGAGATCTTATTACAAGTTCATACATACTATAATGCGAAAAGACTTTTTCCCCAACCTATTATATTATATAAGTGTATGTATGTATACATATACATACATACACTTATATATATAACATTAGGAATTTTTAAACACAATAGAAAAGTAATGCTTCTGAACTTGATTTTTAAAGCACGGTAAGGATTTGGCTTATAGCAATAGGTAACTCATTCCAGAGACGCACAGACTGGACGGTGAAAGAGTTATTATAAAAACAGGACATGTGTGCTGGTGTATTTATTCTGTATTTTGTGGAGGGGCGCAAATTATGGCAACTAGATACATAGAGAAATTCCAAACGTTCCTTGAGGTAATGAGGAGTAGTGGGTAGAAACAATATACTATATATAACAGTGAGAATGTGAATAGTCCGGCGAAGATTTATGGGAACTTAAGTTTTTTACGGAATTCAGAGACGTAGTCATCTTATTACTTTATGAATCTTATTTCTATAAAATATCCTAAAACTAATTTTAATATTTGATAAAACAATAACCAATGTGCTATTAAGTGCTTGAGTTATGACATATAATTTGCTATCCTCATACAAAATCTAAAGGCTTTGGCATTTTGGTTAATACAATGACATGTATAACAAGGTGTCACAAGATTTAACTGTCAACTACCCTATTTTCCTCAGGCTGATTTAATTCAAGATTATTCTAACATTTTAATATACAAATTTTGCACAGACATAATAACACAACAACAACAAGAAGTTTGAGTGAACATAGAAAGCATTTAGAGCCTGAATCTAAATTAAAGCTGAAAATCTATTTATTTACTCTTGTTTTCAATTTACCTATTGCAAAGACACGTTTCCAAAGCGTATAACAGTTACGCTTCGAAATGTTTAAAAATGAATACTTTATGTAACTGTACACATAACCCTTTCGGTGCGTGCTGAGTTGCAATTGGCCATTCCGTTGCAACGTCGTACAGTTGTAACACAAGTTGTGGGAGTTAGCGATCTTTTGAAATAGTTTGAAATTTTATATCGTTATATTGTATACGCTTACCAAAAACGTCTCCATTGAGCTGAGATGAGAATGTTGAGATGGATGTGTGGTGTTACAAGAATGGATAAGATGAGAAATTAGTACACAAGGGGATTTTTTAAAGTTGCACATGTGACCATAGATACTACTATGTATCCCGTGACTGAACAGCTGAAAGGAAGAAGACAAATGAAAATGACAACTGTTATGTTTGTGGGGAAACAAACATTTTCGCCACTGGTTGGCAGGCTAGATTTTGAGTTTGGTCTTGAAAACTGTCAACAAACATTATACAGAGAGAAACGTCGTCGTAAAAATAGATAGATAACTTTAATCCGAAATTAACATGTCTTTGGAAATCTAATGTCCAAGTTTGAAATCCAAGCCAGTGGGCGAAAAGGTTTGTTTCGCACAGACACTGGAAGATTGACGGGCACAAATGTTAAGTTAGATAAAAAAAGAGATGGATGGATTATGTGACGGATGACATGATGATTTGTGGTATGATAGAATACATATGTCAAAATAGAGGAGTATGGAAGGAACATATTGTGGAGACCCCTAATGATTGGGAGAAGGTGAAAGAAAAGACTATGCCTAAAATAAAATTTTCACGTAATTTCGTCGTAATGTAATTCAAAAATATAATTCATTTAGATAGATAGATGATAGATAACACTTAATTGCTCATCAAAATAAATAAATATAAAAACAAAATGCATAATTACAATACTTCTTGGTAAAACAACAGGCGGCCTTATCGTTAAAAGCAATCTCTTCCAGGCAACTTAGCTTAAAAGAAATTCTCAACTAATCTGGCGACGTAGGTGGAGCAGAAAATAGATAGGACTGTACAATTTAAGTATACATACTTACACTAATTTATAAATTTAATACATACATAAATCCAGACTCATTTATAGAATACTAATATATACATTATATATGACAAGCGTTTTATATTAACATATATTACAACAGATAAATAAGTAAATGTTTAATATATTAGACATATTTATTTAAAGACAGATAGTATTTCCTTAGGGAGTTCCAAAATGTAGGTAATGTTTTAGCCTCTTTGATAGTAAGAGGCAACGCATTCCAGAGTTTGAAAGCTTGCACTGTAAAAGAGTTATCGTATAAGGATGAAGTGTGTTCAGGTGTCAGGAGTCTACGATATGTATCTGAACGCAAATTGTGAGAAGTGAAGGAATTCAGTGAAGAAATTGCATTTAGTGTTTTTTAAAACAATTTTTAACAACTCGATGCACCAAAAACTCAATTTTCTAATATGTTTAATTATATATTTTTATTATAATTAAAGTATATATTTGCGTTTTTAATATAGATGTACTGTATTGTGGATAAATGTTCAAAAATAGTTTAAAAGTTGTTTTCAGCCATCGCTTGTAACTTAGTTCCACACATTTTCACAGCAGTAACACGCACTAACTGTAGATCAACGTCCACGGACATTCGGACCGACTTGTTGTTAATTTTGCTCCGAAACGCTTCTCTTGTGGTTTATTCCTATGTTGAATCTAGAGTTATTACAGCGTTGCCTCTGGGAATACGTGCTGTTGTTGACGGCTAGAAAACTATATGGACCGAGTTTAGTATGTTAGCAGTTAAATTAAATTTTTAACTAGTAAGGTTAGCAGGGAAACATGAGGCTGATATTTTAGTTACGCTGATATGTGAAACCTGGACTGTCAAGGTAACGGAGAGACATAAAATAGACGTCTTAAAATGTGGTGCTGGCGTCGGATGCTCAGCATTCCATGGCCATATCGCTGAAAATATGCCTCCATACTCGAGATTGGAGATCACCAGAGGCTATCAGCAGTATGCCGTCAACGTATACTCAAGCACTTTGGTCCCTTAGCTCGAAAGAATCCAGATAGTATGGAGAGATTTGTGGTCACTGGGAAAGTCGAAGGCAAGAAACCTCGCGTTAGATCTCCAAATAGGTGGTTTGACCAGATTGCTGACCTGAATAGCAGCAGCAGAGTATAGAAGCTGGATACTTCAATAAACTCGGTCTTCCACCGTGCTTGAAGCCAATCTCGGTGGAAGAGAGCAATTGTTCACTGCTATCAAAGTCACGATCCTCAGCAGTAAGGGAACGACTTAGAAGAAGAAAAATAAGATATCGGTTAATCGTTTGTAAAAGTGTTGAGTGCGTCATGTGTTATGAATGATGACTGCTGACATTATGCGATATTCATCAATCCACTTTTAAATAACGTGATAGGTACAAAGTCTCCTGAAATAGATCAAGCTTAACAATGGGACGTTAATAAAAGTACTTTTGGCTAATAGAAAATATTTTTTCAAGACTTAATTACGCATATATATATATATATATATATATATATATATATATATATATATATATATATATATATATATATAGACATATAAAATCTCTGTCAGTGTTTGACCGCGATGTACTCCGAAACTACTCAACCGATTTTGATGTTTTTTTTATTTTGCCGTTGTATGCTGTAAGTATGAGTTCTGCTGTCAACTAAGATACACAAGCATCAAATTGGTAGCGCCATACCTTAAGTCCTACCCTTTCTTTAATGCCACTATTAATTTCATATCACACGTCTTTTTGAAATTTTCAAACAAACATGACCGTGCTTTTTTTACATAAACAATTCTTGTATGTAATTCTTGTATACGTGTGTATGTGACTGAACTCCTAAACGGTTGGACCGATTTTGATGAAATTTTTTGTGTGTGTCCAAGTGGATTCGAGAATGGTTTTGCTTCACAATTGGAGCCGGTAGGGGATTTTTATTTTTCAGAGCAGGCCAACGTCTGCCGGGACCGCTAGTACAATATACGTACAACTATATGAGGTCCCCTTTTGGATATGTTTATTTATGTTAGCATTATGTCCCTGGTCCATCTGTATTAGTAGCAATGATTATCTCCAAATGCGGCTTACTGACAGTCCTAAAAATAACACACTTAATGATTAGCTACATTAGTGTACATTCATGAGTTATTTTTTAATGTTTAACGTCATTAACAACTTCGCATCTAAAAATAATGACTGAAAACCTTGGCTACATCTGCGTGACACACTCAGTAACACTAACATTATCTAAGGCGTAATAAGGAAACACAATAATTTCCTCCGATTATATACCGTTTAGCTTCCATTCAGAAATAATTCATTTTACTCTATAGTTACAATAACAAAAATCAAATAAGAAATATCAATTTTGTACAGTAAAAAGCAGTTAAAGCAAATTAAATAAAACGCTCCAGACAATCCTACATACTAGCTGTCATGTCACGTCTCATATAACACTGTTTCATCACGCAGTGGTCATTTCGACGGGGCGGGCAACAGCTGCACAGTGACGGGTTAATATCGTATGCTAATGAACAGAATTCATTGCAATATTGAAATACAGACATTTATACAAACAAAGAGATAGATTAATACTTTATTGCTCACCAAATAAACAATTACAAAAATGCACGATTACAATAATATTGTCTTGGTAAAAACAATAGGCGGCCTTATTGGTTAAAGCAATCGCTTCTAGGCAACCTAACTTAAAGAATAATTTAAAATAATCTGGCGATGTAAGGGGTGCAGGGTATTAGTTAGGATATAAGTTAAATATACATACTTAAACTACTTATAAATCAAGTACATACAAACATATTTATAAGTTATATTTTATTAGTTAATAGTATTAGAATTAGGCATAAAGGACATGGATTCAAAATTGTTCTAATTCACTGTAATAACACCGAAAAGTACAGACTTCAGCTACTGCGCCTACCAACTTCTTCATATACCTACTCTTAATTGTTTTTACATTTATCTAAGTTTCTGCCTAATGTACCCGCTTTAAAGTCTATCTATACAAATTTATATGGCAGTATAATAACTAACAAATTTTGAAACTGTAATCCACGTTTTGTATCCGTGCAGGAATGGAGAAAGAATACAATTTCCTGCGGCCGGGCGGCCTGTCGTAAGAGGCGACAAAACAACCTACAACCAGGTGGTAGGGTAGTCAACCGTCTGGATGGCTACCGCCCCTGGTCTAGAGCATGGCGCCATAACAACCATGAGAGACCCTTTAGACCCCACATTGATGGGTGGGCCGTCTGCCTGTCTGCTGAACTCATGTAATAAAAAAAACATGTCAAGCTGAAACGAAATTCAATATACAAAAATAACTAACATCTTTAAATACAGGCGTTGCCTCTTTTATTTTCTAACGGTCCTATTCATATTGAGCTAGAGTAAGTTTTTAGGCTTCTTTAAGAACCACACAATATCACTTTTACTTATAAAGCAGAGATAATTTGTAAAAATCGTTAAATAAATTTTTATATTCGAAAAGAAGTGGAAGAAAAGTCGTGGTAGCGTATTGGCTAGCGCACGCGTCCACTATTCAACGGGCGTGGGTTCGAAACCTGACCAGAACGCAAGCACCACTTAGGCAGTTTTCTGACCTAATACGCATATTGTTACAATTATCAGGTGCTAACAACGGTAAAGAAAAATATTACGATGAAACCTGCAGATCGAGCTAACCGATGAGTCAAACTTGCTAAGTCACCTTGGATAAGCGTGGCGGATATACTGTCCCTATAGTGGGAGCCTAAGCTCAGCAGTGGGACGGTTATGGGCTATTATTATATATTCAAAAAGAGAAAATCTAAACCATTCTCTTCTTTCTCTTTTATTTCACCTTCTCCGAATTATTTGGGGCCGGAACAGCGTACTTTTCCTTTCACACTCTTCTATTCTGACATACGTACTCTGTCACATCACAAATCGTCATATAATGCTTCACACAATCCATCCATCATCAAGCCATTATCAAGTTAACAACGCGTTATTACAACTAAATAGAAAAACAAGAAAAAGCCGATCAAAAGTAAAATTAATTCATTTCAGGCCATTGTTTCCTTAACAAAGAACTTTTCTAGGGTTCATTAATTTGAAATCTTAACACAATACGTGGAGCTGAAAGGGTTCCGTGCTTAGTTGAAGATACTTCGCCAGATAGGAAAGCATTAATCATTCCGGTTTTCGTATTAAAGTAAGATAAAATGATGTATTTTCATTTAAATTCTATTTTGAGAATAAAGGATTGCTTTTGTGAAGTTGTAACAAATTTATAGTTGAGAAATGTTTGAATTTGGGATAATGTATGACTCGAATAAGTAACGGATGGAAAATTAGAAAAAGAATTAAAACGAAGTGATGAATTCAATTTAGAAGGTGGGGGTGTTGGACTACATTTCGGGCACAGCGAAATACAGTAAAACCTCTGTAAGTCGAACTTGAAGGGAGACGCCAATAAATTCGAGTTTTCAACTTATGAAGGATATCGACTTAAGTGAATTTTGTAAGGAAACATTCGACTTGTAGAGGTTAAGATTTATATTATATACTAGCTGACCCGGCAGACTTCGTACCACCTCAGAATCATTTTTTTCATATTTACTCACCTTTTAAACCTTCCCTGGACTTCCACAAATAATTCAAAAACAAAATTAGCCAAATCAGTCCAGCCGTTCTCGAGCTTTAGCGAGACTAACGAACAGCAATTGATTTTTATATATAAGATTTATAGAGGTTGTAAAATCACGATGATCTGAACTTTCCGCCACGGCTTTCCCCTTGTTTTATGATATGGGTTTTTTTAAGAAGGGCATTATAACATTTCTTAGAGGTCGGCAACGCGTTGGAGACACTCCCGGTGTTGCAAACGTCTATATGCGACGGTAACCACTGTCCATCAAGTGGGCCGTATGCCTATTTGCCTACTTCAAGCATTTAAAATTAAATATTGCTATATATATATATATATATATAATTTATTTTTTCGAATTATCGAGGGAAAATAAGTACCGAATTTGCTTATAGGGACTCACTAATTATCTCGACTAATAGAGAGTTCAGATTTCGAGCAACGGAGATTTTGGGGGTGGAAGGGAAGGGAACACATTCGATTTTCGAGTTTGGGAGCTTTTCGACTTATCGAGGTTGGAATTAAAGAGGTTCTACATGTAGTATATTGTGCGAGGTGACTTCGGAAACTGAATATTTTGAAAATATGGTTTTGTTATATGTGTTCTGTTGTTTTGTGTGTGTCGCATTTTAGGAATAAATATTTTCTTTCTTTTTTCTTCCTAAGTTTGCATACTTATCAAGTTGCGTATTGAAAGCTGACAATGCGCCTTTGAAAAGCGTGGCGGGAATATGTTTAGTTGTGAGACGTTTATGGTTTAGATTTATTAGTCACAAAAAAAGACCGATACAGATAAATAAAATTGAAGTGTCTATAATAAAACTACGTTTTAACAGTTTTAAGCGAAGCAATTTATTATAGTATATTTATAGTAATTTGTTTAATTTTTATTATTCCGACGTTTCGGCCTATTTTCAGTAGCCGTGATCACGAAAGACAAAGATCACGGCTACTGAAAAGTGGCCGAAACGTCGGAATAATAAAAATTAAATAAATTACCGCGCTCAAAACCGTTAAAACGTAGTTTTATTATGTATACTAGTCGAGAAAACTTAGGTAAACTAATATTGAAGTGTCTGTTTGTAATGTCAAAATAACAGCTTTTTACTAAATGCATATGAAAGTATATACGGTACTTATATCAAAAATCTTTTTTTTTATTTTTGTCTGTCTGTCTGTTCCAGCTAATCTTTCAAACGGCTAGATGTTATAAGGAGTCGCTTAGGATACTTTTTTTAGGGTGTCGAAAAAAAAATCCACGCAGATGGAGTCGTGGACACAGCTAGTCTTAAATAAATAAACCACATTGAAAGTATAGTTCTGGGTAGATGTGTTTTTTTTACTTAATATTATTGTTTATTTATAATTTTTGGACATCGAAATGCCTTGAGGTAATAGTAATAGGTTGGGGAAAAGTCTTTTCGCATATAGTATGTATGAACTTGTAATAAGATCTCTTTGGCTATTCCATTTGTATCTGGCTGGTTTTGGTATCTTTAAAAAGTTTTAATTTTAAAGAAGACAATTCCAAATTCAAATTAGGAAAATGTGTGATTATCATTTGTTTTTCTTATTGTTAAAATGAATCTAATGAAGAAATTCGATACAGTTTAAAATTTTACTACAAAAAAATTAAAAATGCAACACAAGCCGCGAAAAAAATTTGTGATGTTTATGGACCTAATGCAGTATCTGTGCGAGTAGCGCAAATTTGGTTTAAGCATTTTCAATCCGGAAATTTTGATATCAAAGATGCACGTCGCTCTGGTCGCCCTGTTACGGACAAAATTGATGCCATTTTTGAAAAAGTGGAGCACGATCGGCATATTACTAGTTACGATGTAGTTGGAGAACTGGGAATTGACCACAAAACGGTTTTGGCGTATTTGAAAAAAGCTGGGTACACAAAAAAGCTCGATATTTGAGTGCTTTATGAGCTTACTGAAAGAAACCTAATGAACCGTGTACTCATTTGTGATTTTTTATTACGACGTAATGAAAGCGAACCATTTTTGAAGAAGCTGATAACTGATGATGAGAAGTGGATCACGTACGACAAGAACGTGCGAGAGAGATCGTGGTCAAAGGCCGGTCAGGCTTCACAGACTGTGGCGAAACCCGGGTTAACTCGCAACAAGGTGACGCTGTGTGTATGTTGGGATTGGAAGGGAATTATTCATTATGAGCTGTTACCGTCAGGCAGGACCATCGATTCTGAACTGTACTGCGAACAACTGATGAGATTAAAGCAAAAAGTTGAGAGAAAGCGGCCGGAATTAATCAACAGAAGGGGCGTGGTTTTTCACCACGATAACGCTAGACCTCACACATATTTAGCTACTCAGCAAAAATTACGAGAGTTTGGCTGGTAGGTGTTAATGCATCCGCCATATAGTCCTGACCTTGCACCTTCAGATTTTCACCTGTTCCGGTATCTGCAGAATTTCTTAGGCAGTGTCAGGTTATCATCACGAGAGGACTGCCAAAACCACTTGTCGCAGTTTTTTGATCAGAAGCCTCAAATTTTTTATAGCAATGGGATCAAGTACCTACCTAGAAGATGGCAAAAAGTCATCCAACCAAATGGCACCTACATACTTTAGTCAAATGTAAACGTAATAAACTTTATAAAAAAACCTTTTGAATTTTTATACAAAATGCGAAGAAACTACTCTTTTCGACTGCTCAATAAGAGTAAGAGTAGCTGATAGCTAATATTCCTTTACCCTAGATATGAGGAATGGGACAGATAGATGGAATGGGTCCATATATATCATCTGATTCCTAATATTTTACAGTTTAACTAGTTTAGAATTCAGAATTTTCACTGTATGTAACAAATTAGCCTTTAAGTACAAGGAATTTCTTGCAGTCGGATGGCTGCCAATGCTACTGTAACACAGGTTTGTTCCTAGTGGGGTCTTGGCAACCAACTGACATCACTGCTAGCGTTCCTTTGAAATTCTGTCTTTATTGTACCTTTTACTTGTAACACTATAATGTTGTAATGGCTATGTAATAAAGATTTATTATTTATTATAATATCTGTCCCATTCCTCTTATTTCATCCCCCTTATCCCGTCTATCCCACCTTAAAGGCATATATCGGTATATTTACTACCGCTTCGCAAAATGTTGTGGATTGAAGAGAAGCGGCGCAAGAAACTCTTCAGCAACATGCTTAGCTCACGATCGTTAGATTAGGCTCCTATACAGTAAATAGCAACCATAAATAAAACGAATACTAAATAATTAAAATGAACAAGTAGGGTAACAACGGTAGGCTAAATAAAACTTTAACAATGCTCACTGACACTTGACATCTTTGTTTTCCGCTATCACGGCTACTGAAGTAGCCGAAACTTCACAATAATAAAAATCAAATAAATTACTGCGCTTAAAACCGTTTCAACGACGTTATTATTAGTTAATAAATTCGCCGTTTCGAATTATTTGAGAAAGATACTTTTTGCAAATGACGGTACTACAGCCGATCAAAGTGTACCAAGATATATTGGATCGGATTGTATCGCTGCTGGTAATGTGCGGGCGTAGCTGAACTGTCGTTTGGTATGATTTATAACCATGCATGCATGCCGGCACCATAACCGCGCTAATGGGATTCTATATACGGTGTAAAAACAAAAGATAACATTATTAGTTGGTTTTAAATTCTACAATTAAACTGTTCGACTTGATTCCTCTTATGACCCGTTCATGTTTTTGTTTTCTTGTTCCTATATGTTTTGTGTAGAGGGGAGGGGAGGGGATATTTTCGTTGTGTTCCTATATGTTACCAACCGTTCACTTGCCTATGCCTTACTGTGGGCTAAAATTTGAGAAAATCTCCATAAAAGTAATGTCAAAATTAGGTAGGGCAAGTGAATGGATAGTAGGATATAGGAACAGGCCATTAGTCTATTTCATTTCAGATGATATTTTGACATTCGTTTTGTAATAGTTGTTAACTGGCGGCATAATTGTTTAAAGAAGTTAAGTGTACAGCAAGTTTAATTATTGAATTGTGTATTCAATATTTGATGCTAGAGCCTTCTAAGTTATTTTGATACGGGGGGCGTGTGTTGTAGTTTGGTATCAATGAAGTAAATATTTGAAAATAAAACGAGTTATTTCAGTGGAATATTACAAAATAAATTGTCACTCTCCAATCAGCTAGGCTTGGGAAGTGACAATTTATTTTGTAATATTTAAATGTGATATTATGTACTTTTCTGTATACTAAGAACGCGTTCCTTTAGTATCTCACAACGCCCAAAATGCTCCGTCTGCCGTTCCACAAGGTGACCGCAGTCGTTATGGTCGTGGCGAAAACGTCACTAATGACGTGATCCTTTTTCATCACATAGCGCTCACAATGACCCATGTCAAGAGGTGGATCGAAGTGGGCGTTGTCCACAGAGCATTAACTCTCTCTATCTCTTGACATTGAAAAAGGCGCGATTTTCAAATCAACTTATGACATTTCTGTATTTCGTCGTTTATGATATCAACGCCCCATAATCCGTTCCACTAGAGTTTATGATTGTGACGTCCGCAAGCAAGTGGAACGGGACAAATCGCAGTCGTGAACGTGGTCGTTCTGAGTCCCTTGTGGAACGTAGCCTAAGTATATATATTATATATTTAAATAGCCAGTACTTAGTATTTTGATACCAAACTACAACAATAGTTTTACCATATTCATTCCTACTATTCCGACACGATTATTAATAGTAGAATTGGGGAACTGGTGATGATGTTGGCTCCTTAAGCCGTAGAGCCCTAAGCCGTTTGTCATCTCTATAGAACTTTAAAAAGCTCATAGACTGCTACTCAAATGGTCATTTTAAAGAAAGCCAAATGAAATAGTCCCTGATCCACCTTCGCGCGTAAAACAGGCGCTACGGCGACAAGTTGCGTAAACCACCCTTTTACAGAAGAAGAAGATAAATGACAGAAAAGTGGATGTTCGTTGTATCTACAGAAGTTCTTAATATGCGTGGTCCAACACGCATTTGACAGCATATGTCCAGTTAAGTGAAAAAAAGTGAGTTAGGCCTTTACCGCCATTTTATCCTATGTGACAATTGAACCATAGTATATTTTTGATGCAAAAGGTATTTTAAACTATTATTTTCTTTTAAGACTTTCAGTTTTAGTTAGATTAGTCCCTACTGAATCCAAAACTGAAGCTCTTAAATCAAAATAGTAAATAATTTAAATTACCTTTTACAACAAAAAATATACTTAGGTCCAAATGTCGCTTACGATGAAATGGCGGTAAAGGCTCGATGTGGTTGTGAATCAGATTTAAATAGATTATTTCGTATATAGGTATATATTGGTATTCTATAAATGTGTCTGGATTATAAATGTGTAAGTATGTATATTTAAATTTTACAGTCCTATATTTTTTCCGCTCCACCTACTTCGCCAGATTAGTTAAGAATTTCTTTTAAGCTAGGTTGCCGGGAGAGATCGCTGTTAGCGATAAGGCCGCCTGTTGTTTTGGCATGAAGTATTGTAATTATGCATTTTGTTTTTATATTTGTTTATTTTGGTGAGCAATATAGTATTATCTATATATAAATAAATAAATAAATCGGCAGACAAACACACACTGTATATCCCCAAATTAAGCAAGTTACGCTTGTGTTATGGATAATATACAACGGACCACTCTGGGGCCGATCCCAGACACCCAGACCATAGTAAATAACGAAACAACTACGTTTCCGAAATTTACTATACCGGGAATCAAACCCGGAGCCTCTGCATTGCAGTGAGGTAAGACGGCAAAAGCTTAACCCGCTCAACCACAGAGGCCGTCGAATATTCAATGCAAGTATGTAACGGGATAGATCCAAAATGCTTTATTTTACGTAGCTTCAACGTGTTGAGTTCAAAAATACTTTACAATTTTCAAATAATTTAACCACCAAACAAACCAAATGAAACGAAAATTAACCGCACTCAGTTAAGTCGACGTGTCCACCAAATAGTGGATTTAGCTAAAGTATGATTAACGATTTTACAACGTAGGTAATTATCACAGATCTATTTCGTATACAGGTATGAACTTGTATTTGTTAATTAATTTTATTTATTTATTTAATGATGATACACCTACAGCTAAGGGGCCCATCTACAAATGACGTCACACAAATTTTATGATTTTTGACCCCTCCTCGTGCCTGTCACAGGTGGTCACATTCGTGGCACTTCTCCTCCCCAATGTGACATCACACATTTTGCAATTTTACATAAATAAATTATTAAATTAAAACAGCAGTTCCGTAATTAGTTTATTTCCATATCAATTATTTTTTGATAATTTAAAGACTGCTCGTATAGGTAGAGTTGGAAATACTTTTAAGATTTTCGTTTATAGTTTAAATTTCGTGTTTTAAAGCTTAAATTTGACGTCACTAATTTTAGAACCCTCCCACCCCCTGTCACACAATGTCACACTTCATCGACCCCCTAACATATGATGTAATTTATGGATGACCTATAATAAACAGGAATAAACATTTAAAATTGTAAACAGGCAGCCAATTATAGGTTTTCGCGAGTAATATCTTGATTAAGTAACAAACAGATATCCTTACACACTACGGGTTTTGTCTATATTGAATTAGAGTAAGTTTGTAGGCTTCTTTAAGGTACTTAATAACTTTTAATAGCGACGCGTGGTGGATAGTCCACAAACGGGTTTCCCTCGTTAAAAAAAGGGTAACGCCTGGTTTGACGTCTGTCAATGACCTAAAATTTGGCTCTGAGATATTTATTATACATGAGTTTGGTATTTCGGATTGCAAAATATTTTTTGACATACCAACACTCTTTTACATATTACATACACATGGCTATGAAATAGCAGATAAAGAAATGACGAAACTTACTGAATCTATAATAATAATTCCGTTATTGCAAAAAATAGCTGACGAACAAGACTTGGTTGCTTTGGAACTTGTAATAAAACGACATGATACTAAGTAAACCCAAGGCTTCAACCGTAATTTAACAATACACAAATAATTACCTATTAAATTAAGTGCAGTGAATCCAAATAGTAGCTAAAGAGGAGTTAACCCCCCAAATGTCGTTTAATCACCTGTATTCTCCTCAGTAGTGAACGCTAACCCGTCACTAACTTTATTTCGGTCCATTCGACCCTTCAAATCCCGGTTTAATGACTGGACGTTGCTTGTATACTCGCGTTAAGGACGACGTATAGAATCTCGAAACTAAATATTGATACAAGCATTGAGTACAATATGGTATCTAACAAGTTCTATGATTTTTGAGCCATTCGTGTTTCCTATGTGGCTTATTATACTCATATATAATCTAAGATGTGTAATTGCGTATTACCTCTGGACTTCAAACTTTTGGTTGATGTTTCAAGTGACTAAACGGCTCATTTATTCCTTGGGCAACACATTACCTTTACCTTTCAACAACACAATGTTGCCAGAATTTACGGAATGGTTTTTAATAATACTACAGCTAAGATAGATAACAGCCCATAAACGTCCTGATCGGGTCTCCCTTTATAGGGGAATGTACAGTATGTTTTCCTTCACCGTTAGCACGTAGCAATTGTAACAATATGCAGGTCAGGTCAGAAAAATGCCAAAGTGGTGCATGCTTTCCGTACAGGGTTCGTACCCGCGCCATTCGAGTTTGGGATGCGTGCGTTAACCAATTACGCCGCCACCACAGCTTTGATACTAGTCCGAGGTTAATTTTTCAACTTCAAAATTAGCTTTATTTACAAATAAATTGTATCTAATGCAAATCCCTAAACGCGTAGCAAGCTAACCGATACTGCTGTATAATTTTCACATACGTCTGTCTGTCCGCGTAATATTCACATATATTTACCGTTGTGTCCCTTTGTTTGACGCGTAATTACTGCAGCACGGCTTCATTCAGCGCCCTGATATATTGTACGGGATTTGACAACGGTATTTAGTTACATTGTAAGCTTTCAGAAGCTGTGTTTGTTGGTTGCGTAATAAATTTGTTAGTTACGTAGTCGATGTGGATTTTATAGTTTCATTTTGTTTTCACTTATTAATCGAAAAACATACTGATTTTAGAATTATTCGATTTTATTTAATTAGTTATACTGAAGAAACATTCTCGGCCGGTCTCTGTCGTGTTGTATTCGTTCATCTAGTTTATTACAACGTAGAGGTTTCGGGTTCGATTGCTGGCATGGTTTATTTTCGTTATTTACTATGATCTCGTGTGGGATCGCCATCAGAGGTGTAGGTTGTATATTACCTATAACACAATACATACAGTGAATGTTTTAAATGACTTCAAAAAAGGAGGTGGTTCGCAAATCGTTGTGCAAATATATTTTTCATGTATTTTCAGACATAACATTTTTGTTTGTGAACCAGTTTTAATTATTCTTCTTGAGTTGCATTCAATACAGCTTCAGAATAGTTTATATAAATGTCATTGTTATTGGTCACTTAAATATAAGTATTTTTTACAACACTTTGAAGTCGATGTGAAGTAAAATATAAAAATTAACACAACAAATTTGCAAAATATAGTCATTATATGTTTTACTTCGCACCGGCTTCCAAGATGTAGAAAATATTTTTCGAATACAAATTTACTAATGAACGTTAATTGCCCTTTAAATTAATCTTCAAGTTTTCTGAGTGCACCCGCAGGTTATAAGCTCTGACAACATTTAATACGCGCACGACATGGACTAACATTCATCATAAAATCAAATCGCTGTCGCTGGAGGTGTTTCGGAATACATAATTTACGAGTTCCCGTTTGGGATGGATAACTCTCTGCACTGGACGATCCTGCCGTCAGGAGTTCGGTGATAAAATGGGTTTACGACAGGTTTCTCACAACCTCTGTTCGAATGTTGTTTCTATAACGCCCCTGCTCCGCCTGCGCTAATGTAAGTGTGACTATGACCGAATGCGACTTATTCATAGCGTTTTTAATGATTAGATACATTAGTGTAATAATATACATGAGTTACGAATTCCGTATAGTAACAGAAAGAGAATACTAATTCCTGCGTTCGGGCGGCCTGTCGAAAGAGGCGACAAAACAACCCACAGCCACGTGGTAGGGCATTTGCCTGACTGGATGGCTACCACCCCTGGTCTAGAGTATGCCGCCGTAACAACCTTGAGTTGTGTTCCGGCATTAGTGACCAGGTTCCAGTCTCCCTTAAGAGAGCAGCAGCGCATTTGTAGCACCTATAGTATTGCTAATGCCCATAGGGGACGGTAACCACTTTCCATCACAGTTGGGCCGTCAGCCTGTCCGCTGTGCAATAAAAAAAGTTATTTGTCAGTGGTCAAAGTTATTAATAATGTTACATCTCAAATAATGCACTAACGCCAATATCATCCCAGGTGTAGTAGAGGCATAAAGGTTGGAAGAATAAAACTTTTTACATACAAACTTCTCGGCTGAACAAAATGTCAATCTTGTGTTTACAGAATGAATTTTGATGGGCTCTTGAACTTAGATTTTGCTGTGTAATTTCATTTTCTAAAATTTGTAACATTCGTTAAAAATGAGCAATAGCTGTAGGATATTGTTTATTTTAAAGTAAATCTTTTCAATCTGCTACAAGAACTCCCTATTTTCATCTCGGCCACACATACAATTTAGCTAAGATTTTTGGTACAAGGGTATCAAAAAAGAAGAAGACTTTGTAGCCAGAAAAAGGCGAAATAAATCAGTAACTGCGCAAACTGGACGAGTTCTCTATCTTTAACTGAGAAGATTTGAAACTAGAAAACTGAAAATTTATAATAACAGCATCAGGTTTATTATCTCTTCTATTAAAAGCATTAATTTTACTGATTCAAATTCAAAAGTTTTATTTAAAACAAGTTCCACTGGAGAACAGTTTTTAAAGGTCATACATACATATAAGTTAAAATTCAATTTTACTTCCTAGTCTACGTACAGCGCTTCGCAACGTGTTATTGCTGTTAAGGAGAAGAAGCGAACAGAAACTCTCCAGCTGAACACGTCTATCAAAAAATTGATTAACTCAAACTTCTTTTTAAATAAATTTCATACAGAAATATGTTATACAATTACTTTTCGAAGAATTAATGGAGTTGTAGCAATCAGTGCATACTCAGTAAGACAAAGACAGAATAAAAGGAAAGAAAAATATTATTATAGTTATAATAATGACATGAGGTAGTAAAATTTTATACTACAACATATCTCCATAAATTCCTTACATGCTTGAAAGATAAAAAAAAACGTTGTACAAAATATAGTGTAAGAGGTATATTTTGTATATTGATTTATTTTGTCTATATATGTACAATATTTTAGTTTGGTATTGAATATTCATAATATCGTTACAAGGTTTATCAATTCGTTAAAATAGAAGGCCTTTGACTGTGTCAACTGTAAAAAATCACATTATAAGCAGGTTTACAAAATTCGAATAATATTGCAAGTGGTACTTATATGATAAAACTTAACATAGGATTAAGAAAACTAGATGATCTACGCCCCGAACAATATTAAGGGTATATAGGGGGGAAAAAAGGACAGAAAGGAATATTCTCCCAAGGTCAAGTGACAGAAATGTTTCAGTGAAAATAATACCTGAATATCCAAAACGATTTATGTCTCCAATACATTTATTAATATTTTCTATTTCCTATTATACCCTTAAGCCTAAAAGACAATTTTCCGGTCAAGTGATCACATTCAAAGGTACTTTTGCGTTGTGATTTTTCCCTATTACCCGCTGGCTGGGGGCAATTAGTGTTATAGACAAGTCGATCATGCGACTAATTACCTGTCATTGTATGAAGTAGACGTACCTATATGTGAGATGAAGGTTAGTTAGTTCACTAGGTAGGTGAACCGAATGAATCGCTACTCATTCAAAACAGTGACCAGAAAATATTACCTGTCGTTGGAATATGATGATACTTAAACACATGTATATATTGATTATTCCTTTATAAACATTTATATATTTTGTATAGTAGTAGTAGTATAATATTTGTATGGTATGTACATTGAGTATATATCTATTAATTAAATGTAATGTCTGTATATATAACATATGTGTATTTATTACTAAAATGTAAGTAGTCGTACTATATTTTGCATATACCATCATCGTCACTATCATCTCGATTAATTTCTGGGGTTGTCTGGAGGATATCGCTTTTAAGCGATAAGACCGCCTTTTGTGCACAATAGATATCTATTGTTGTTGTAGATATCTATAGTTTTGGTCTGTAAGATAATTTTTGTATTGATGTACAATGAAGTGTTATTTATCTAGGTATTTAGAAGCTACCGTAGCTTAAGATTTTGATAGATGTAATGATGCAACATAGTAAGTCGATCAGCCATGGAAGAAAAGGAAAAGAAAGATGATGGCTACAACTTTTATCGCTCTTTAAAATTATCCAAAATTGAATGTCTCAAATGAAATCAAGCCGATAAGCTCATATTAGACGTATCAACCAAATTAATTCAACGTGATTTAAAAAAAAACTGAAAGGATACGATGGCATTCAATGACATTGAATCAGTGGCGGATTTACCAATAGGCTGAGTAGGCTGGGGCCTATGGTGGCATTTTGGAGGGCCGACAAATTTGAGGCTAATATTTTTTATATCTCACAGAAAATAATGTCTTATTTAAATTTTAAGACTTAATAAGACAATTTTTATGAAGTCCACGCAAACAATTATATGATTTTTTCTACAATTTGATTAGGCGCTTTTGGCTACGGCAGAAACAAACCCATCGATCCCCTAATTCACAATCTACTGATTACGGGAAAAAGGTTATGATTACATATTCTGATTTGTGCATAATCGGAAAGATACAATTTTATAAAAAAATATGGATTAATATGATCATGAACTAGGGTATCCATTTGTGGACGTCGGTAGGGGCAACAAAATTTGAATAGGCTACAGGCGGCAAATGTCTAAATCCGCCCCTGAGTGATTCATGTTTGTGTCTATATAGACCACTTTGGTTAATTCATCCAATTCGAAAGATAGAAATTAACCGTCTAATTAATATAGCTGATGTTAGACGATTCATTTTTTTTCAATGTAAATTGTTTACATGTCGGAAACCAGTCTGCACTTTTCTACACAAACAAATACAGCCGATCGGAATTACAAGTCGTGTAAAACTGTACGCAGACGCGCTACACAAGTTTATGCACACAAGTTTGTATTAAAATGCTTCATATCATTTGGAATTTTTGTTTACGTAGGCTCCGACTATACATTAATGGTCTACGGTATACACTCGTAATAAATTAAGAACCATTTTAATTATGAAAACGTTCAACAGCCTGAATAATAAAACGGAATCTGAGAATTAAAACAAATGTGATCCTTTGTAAATAATTAGATGAGATTGCGGGCTGTGTAATTATTATTCCGCAAAATTAATATTTGTCTGGACATTGAGGTCCCATCATATAAGTCTCGTGTTTGATTACCATTGAAGAACTCATTTTTTATAACTGAGAGTTTATACATCTACGCTCTTATTAATTTGTTTTTCGCCGGTCTCCTCTAGCATGGCCTAAGACAGAGGTTATTATTTTCTATTTATTTTTACTTCTTTATTTATTTTTCTCTTATAAAGTTACATTTTTACTAATATCTGAAATGAAAATAAACTATTAGTATTACACATGTATATCTATAATTCTTTTTATGTTTTTTTAATACATATAATATTGTTACAACTTAGGCTCCGACAAAAACAAATTCCACGTACAGTCTGTAAAAGCACATTTTATTACCTGTCGGCATTTGAACTAGTTATAATCTTTTTATGATCTTCTACTTTTGTTCACTTATTTATTGCCATACGTTTCTAAGTTATTGTGGAGAACACTCTATTGCTCTATTGTATTCGCTCATTAGCGTCATTAGCCAGGTTTTACGGATTACGATTACAAGCTAATTCGAGGAAACTGTGTCAATATTGTCGGGCGGGCACATTTTGTATTTGTGAAGTATAAAACGACGGCCTGATGGAGAGAGGAGTCAGTTGAGTGAGAACCACGATCAAGGCGTGAAGTGTGTACATTCGGGAATCTAATAGTGACGGACTTTACGCGTTTTATTGAATATGACCTTCTGAATTATGTTTGGATTTGTTGTGATCGGTTATATTTGTACCTGTATTATACTTGTTTGTATAGTTCTAATAAACTCTATAATAATTCCAACGGCATTTTAATTCGAGTCTCGCTAACTCGTAACAATATTAATAGACAAATAATTTTGCACTGGAGAAGAAAGAATTAAAAAATGTGTTCAATATAAAGAAGGTTAATATTCATAATATATGTCTATAGTACAACTATAATAACAGCCAAATTTCGTTTGTGTTTCTAAGGCTACGAGGTGTTTGTCATTAAATAGCAACAGCGGCAATAATCTGCAAAATAAATGCGAACATAGCGCCTTTTGGCTATATTCGTAAATTCCACGGAAACAACGTCATTTATACGGGATAAATGTATCCTAACTCGGGATAAAAGCTAGCTAAAGAAAGAAAGAAAAAGATTTTATTTCAAAAAATAGCGACGTACTTACACTAATTAATAGGCATATTGGAATTTAAAAAAAACAATAATAACTGCAAATATATACAGTTAAATACATATATTTATGTTGGCATATAAATAAATTCAAAAATATCCTACTCATACTTATAAATATAACAATATAATAGTCAGAGTAGCAAAGATTAAACAATTTTAAATGAAACTAAATTATCTGTACTATTGTTTAAATATTTACTAAAACATTATATATATATTAAAACATAAATTATCTATAATATTATAATATTTTAAAGATGCCGTCTGTAAATTGAAGCTATTTAAAAAACTCGACTGGAATATACTAAATAAACGATGGAGAACAAGTTGCATTTTTTTTTAATTTTTTGTCCGTTTATTCGAGATTCACGTAAAATCTACTGGGCCGATTTCGATGCGGGTTTCACTGGTCGACAGCAAATTTTTAAACTTAAATTCTGTGCTACTTTTTATCCTGGTAATGCCGCGGGAATTTTTCTGAAAATGATTTAAAATGGCCAGATTTAAAAAAATCGAATTCAAATGTGATTTTTTTCACTGATCGATAGAAAATTTTATGTAATCAAATGTGTGATACTTTTTATCCCAGGAATCCCGCGGAAGTTATCCCGGGAGCAGTTTGCAGTTGTTCGGCTGCATAAAAATTAGCTTATTTTTATGAGGCTGTTTCAAATTTGCTGCCACTCATTGCTGGAATGATATTCCTCCACCAATTAGAGACCTAAAAACAATAAATTCATTTAAATTCCACTATAAAAGACATCTTCTCAACTTACAAAAAGAAGATCATACATATGCATTGATAAGCCTTCAAATAATTACAATGTAGTTCTGTTACTAACTCACCTTGATATGAATCCAAATAGAATTACATACATAGACAGGCAAATCGAAGTGCAAATGTAGCGTGGTTTAGTAGTTCTTACCCAAAATCACTACAATAATTATCGTTCTGGAAATTGTTATTATAATTTATTGTTGGTTTTATTCAAATGTATTTATTTATTTTTACTAATTAAATATTATATAAGTAGAATTAGTTTTATAAATTATTATTATTATTAGTTATTTAATTAACAAATTTGGGTCGTTTTGGTTTTACGCCTAAAGGAAGGTTTGCACTGAAAATCAGCGTTGTGTCTGATATAATTCCGGCACAGCAATATGCTGAGTGCAAACCTTGTTCGTTGAAAATGCGGCGTACAAATTTTCAAAATATGCTCTGTGTATAATAGTGTATAACGAATGTAATTACGTCGCTATTTCTTCGAATAAAGTTTTTCTTTCTTTTCTTTCTTTCTTTTCTTTCTTTTCTTATTCCGACACAGTTTCCATTAAAACGATAGCCTATTCTTTTTTAAAGGCTGCGTTACTTTGTATTCCGGGAATCCCGCGGGAATTTCACATCAAGCGTGGACGAAGTCACGGCCATATCCTAGTTACTTATATAAAAATAATTACATTATATAATAAATAAATAAAAAAAACTAACAAGTTACACAATGACACTTCCACGAAACCTAGATCTTTGTTTCTTTTGGTTCAAAGGAACTTGTAACTTGCATGCACAAAAAGTAATCTCGTTTTAATTTACAATTTCTTTTCAATAACTTATAACCGTTTTCGTAGTTTAAGTGAATTGTAAAAATAATTTTATGAGGAATAAAGTTTTTTAACCCGAATTACAAATACAATAGCAAAAAGAAAGAAACAAGTTTTGAGAACATATAATTATGCCGCATTTTATTTGTGTGTTAGCTCTAGCAGACAATGAAATTTGGTAAATACAATAGTAGTCTCAAGACAGTCAACGGGTATAGGATATTTTTCATCCCGGAAATTAGATTAGATTCCGGGAACGAATAGCGCCAAGTTGAAAAATGTATGACATGTAACTTCTACGTATGCTTGCTCTTTAAATAAACTAGACCAGAAAGTGACTAAATGAAATTGTAAAATAACCCTACTCTGAATAATTCAGCAATAACTAACAGTATTAATATTACAATATAGTAGATCGTGGTATACCTACATGTTAGATATCTCGAATATCCGTAATTATAGCCCGAGGATATGAGCAAATGGTCAGGGCGACAGTCCGGCCGCTAGTTACATAGTTTGTAGCTTAATTAAGTTATATTGTAACTTAGTAGTTTACAATTTAGTTGGCACTTGCTTACAACAATACCTGTTTGATGATCTGGCATTATTAGTTTTAGGTAGGTAATTAATTTTGATATAATTAACAGTAACTATAAATATATTTAGTAACAGCGGTAACCTGTGATATAGTTCACGCGTGACTTGTAGGTACTTTATATTTTTGTATCTTTGGGATCCTTCAAGGTAAATAACATTTCGTATGTATAATATAAAACTCTACATATATTTACAAGAGAAAATATATAAAAAATAATAACGAAAAATATACACTAAGTGAATTAAAAATAAGTGTAAAAAGCAAGATAAAAATTGGCTCTGACCAACTTGTCAGTCAGAGAGGGAGAGAGAGAAATGCGTTTTTTTCCCGTGCAGGAATGGAGAAAGAATACAATTTCCTGCAGCCGGGTGGCCTGTTGTAAGAGGTGACAAACCAACCCGCAGCCAGGTGGTAGGGCATTTGCCCGACTGGATGGCTACCACCCCTGGTTCAAAGCATGTCGCCATAACAACCTTGAGTTGTGTTCCGGCATTAGTGACCAGGTTCCAGTCTCCCTTAACAGAGCAGCATCGCATTTGTAGCACCTTTGATGTTGCAAATGTCCATAGATGACGGTAACCGCTTTCCATCAAGTGAAAACAAAAAAATATATATATATATATATATATATAAACACTCCAAGATGAATTTTACTGAATCCAACGCAAAAAGAATAATCAAAATCGATTCAGAAACAAAACAGTTATGACTGAAGAACATTCCTTAAACATATATATTTACACAACGAATTGTGATTCTTCTCATTTTTTTGAGGACGGCTAAAACATTGTAAGCGATTTGAGCATTTTCACTTTTTGTTATAACATATGGCTAAAATATTTTGGATCCTTAGGCTGATGTTTGCTTTAACGCATAAAATCTAAATATACTAAAGTCAGAGTATCTATGAGTAATGTGCAAAATAATGAAAAGTAGGTACTGTAAAAATTGTAGATACTTTAAAAAATGTAAAGTAAATACTGCAAAATTTTAAATTTGGCACTTACGACGTTCTTCCATAAGAAGCTCGATATATAAAAATCTTTTTGTCGGTGATTCCAACAGCTCCCGTTTTTAATATTTATTTTTAACGTAAAATCACTGTAGCGGGAAATAAATTGGGAAATGGATGTTAAAACGACGATATACTAAAATTCTAATAGAATATCTTTCCTATTTTATTTTTTAATGCTTAGTCAGCAAGAGGGCCCCAAACGCGTTTTACCTTAATGGCCTCGTTTATCATACAATAACCCTTCGATAAACAAGTCAAAACTATGTTTTATGTATAAATCTTTTGAATGATGATAAACGATAAGCATTTTATAAAAAATGCAATATAATATTTGTTTACACAATATAAACTATGGTGATCAATGCAATTCCTGTTAGTATGTAGTACAAGCGAAACTTCGTTGGCGTTGCCATGACGCACATTGCGTTTGTTAGTAGATTGCAACGGCGGCAAAATTCTTTCATTCTTTATTTATTTAAAAAAACGCGTTTACAGCCCGTTTTTTTGGCTACTACCCGTGCGCAGAAGGTTTGCCGATAGCCTCATGATGTCACGCGTCGATGGTCAGTAGGGTTGACAAAAAAGGTTACATAAATAGTTGTTACAATAAATTTATTACTGTACTAGCTTCTGGTCGCTACTTCGTCCGCGTGGAATAGTTGGAAAAAAAAGTAAGTTAAAAAACCCTCCCTATTTTAAAACATTCTTCATTGGTGCTACGCTCCTATTGGTCTTAGTGATGATATATGGTCTAATTGTTTTTTAATGTATAAATTGTTTTATTGTATGATGATGATACCGGCAATATCAATACTTAATTAGGCGCATAAGTTGCATAAGCTGTTTAAGCAATTAAAGTTTTTAACTAACCCACGGGAACTCTATAGTTTTTCGGGATCAAAAGTATCCTATATGTTGACCAGGGATATAAGCTACCACCATACAAATTTTAATTTAAATCGGTCCAGCCGTTTCGGAGATTAGCCGGTACAAACAGAGAAACAAAAAAATTGAAAAAAACGTCTAAATTAATTTTATTTCACTTCTTACATCCCCCTGACTCGGTTTTTAGCATTTTTTTTTCATTGTACAGAAATTCGACCTCTACAGTTTTATTATATGTATAAGATATTCGTTACATAAGTATACACAATGATAGTAAGTAATACAATATAATAATAGTAAGTAGTCATCGACAACTTTTTGCACCGGCTTATATATCTATCAATCTATCACACGGATATGATGTCATTTACCAGGATAAAAGTAGCTTAACTGTTAACCCGGGATATAAGTAAGCTATTTTTGAGTTTCATTTAAATTCGTTCAGTAGTTTTTTTGATCCAGGTGGTAGGGCATTTGCCCGTCTGGATTGCTACCACCCCTGGTCTAGAGTATGCCGCCATAACCACCTTGAGTTGTGTTCCGGCATTAGTGGCCAGGTTCCAGTCTTCCTTAAGAGAGCAGCAGCGCATTTGTAGCACCTTTGGTGTTGCAAATGTCCATAGGCAACGGTAACCGCGTTTCATCATGTGGGCCGTTTGTCTGTCTGCTGAACTCATGCAATAAAAAATAAAAATTTAGCCACTCTTATACACAATGTACTCTGTGCTTTAAGCCGTTGTCGCTTGTGCACACGAGTTTATAATAGCCCGTCTTGTGACAATCCGTAGGGTCGCAGTTTGCCCAATGTGCGCTCTTGTGTGCATTGTGGGCCGCACGGCTATGTTTTAGTTTAACGTTGTTGTGTACTTAGGCATATTTTAGTGACGAAATATGTTTTATTTAATTTAACTTATTTTGCTTGTAATTTGACACATTTTTTTGGGGAAAAAAAATATTTTTATTTTGTTTCATTTTTATTTTATTTGGGGGGCTAACAGTTATCATTAGCAATAACTAGAAATAAGCTAAATTAAGAAAAGCTATTAATAAGCCTCCACAGATAACAGTAAAATATTATCCGAGTTTGAATAGAACTTGACCAACTTAGCGCTAAACAATGCTACACTATTAGTAAATAAGTCTAAGTCTATATCTTCCAACTTACTTAACTTATTAAATTCATTTGCTGTTCTGATACAGAACGAATTCCGTCGGTACACTGTGCGCGTCAATGGTGTGAGTAATAATTCCCTAGGGCGAACATTAGTAGGGGGAACATACAAATGTAGTTTCACAATGAGATTTGCACAATCAATTTTAACTAAGAAACGTAAATCAATCTTTCTTCTAGTTTTAAGAGGTAAAAGATGAAATAAAGTACAGCGCTCAACGTAACATTTCTGTGGTAATTTAAATTTAAAATTGATAAACCTAGTGAATTTAATTTACGTGATATTCGCCGATATCCTCTCTCCCCTCTCTCCTCAAAGTAATATTAGATGAGAGAGAGATGTAATTAGTGGACGCCGTCTAACACACAGTTTATTACACTATAGATAGACATTAATAGATAGATTGTGTAGTAGATTATTTACATAAAACACTCTGTACATTTTCTTAGTCACAGGCAAAAGGTAAGAAGTTGTATCTCATGATGAATGATAATTCGTTTCGCAGCTCAAGTGGCACCTCGGGGTTCTTGTGAAATCGAGAAATGTTCCACTCCGATAAGTCAGAAGCCAACCGGCTTCCAGGCACTAGTCAGATATCTTTGTTTTGTACTCACTAGTAAAGAACCTTACCGTTGGTTTCCCTTTCTCATTTCTTGATGATAAATAAAATTAGATCACATTTTAATTTTACCTAAACATCAGAAACCAGAAATCTTTTATTCATAACAAAGTTACACGTCAATTTCTACATCACTTAAATACAATAGAATATAAACTCCTCATGATTATAGAGGTGTGCTCGAATAACCATTTCCTGAGCCGTGTTTTAAATGAGCCGACGGATGGTGACTCCGTTATCCTCCTCGGTAGTTTATTGTATATTAGCGGTCCCATGACATGCGTCAATCTCCCTGATTTCTCAAGTTTGTGTTTTACATGACTCATGTCATTCTTATGCCGAGTGAAGTGCGTACGCACGTCACTATGCTTGGCATAGGTATGAACGTTAGATCGCACATACACCGCAACTTGATATATTAGTATACTGGATAGTGTGAGTATACCCAGTTTTTTAAAATGCGGTCTTGCTGACTCGCATCTACGCACCCGCACTATTGCGCGTACGGCCCTTTTTTGCATGCGGAAGGCATGCTGCCAGTCGGCAGCGCGCACCCACAGCACCGAACCGCACTGCAGCAGCGAGTGGACAGTAGCGAAATAACAGGCCCGAGCGACATCCATCGATATTACACGTGCAACCCTACTCAATAATGCATAACACGCTCTTCCTAGTTTAGAGCAGAGCCCGTCAATGTGGTTTGTCCAATGTCTACCTGGCAACCGAGAAACTTTGTATTTTCGACCTGGTTGATCGTGCTGCTAGCAACGGTAACAGACAATGGTCTAGGCGAAGTTCCTGAGAGCCAAAAATGTATGAAATGTGTTTTTATCACATTTCCTACATCATCTTAAAGTATCTTATTTTTACCAGTAATACACCTGATTATAGGTATTACCTCGATCACTGCGCATTTCCTATTTTATTTTGAGAAATTTCCAATACATTTCGAAGTCCAAGGTTCAGCAGCAATGAAAATTACTAGCAAAAAGCGGTGCTTTAGGAAGGCTCGCGAACTTTTCTACCTAGTAGTAATTTTTAAGATTATTACCGGCGCATTTTTAACTAAACTACATTCTGTTGACATGTTTAAATCGATATTAGTTCTTTACTTTTCGAACAGATGGCGTTAGTAGTAACAGTCCAGTCGATATTACACATTACGACGAATATAGAACCTCCTTTTTTTAAGTCGATTAAAATGAGCCGTTACTCACTATTCATTTCAGCACGGTTCCTGTAGTGTTATCGAGAGTTCTACGTCCTTACTTCGCTTATCTGGGACAAGTTCGAAGAAGGATTCGCGAACAATAGTAGTGGTTATATAAAGCCAGCTGCAGGCGAAACATGCATTATGTATAACTTTTTATAAGAAGCGCACAGAGAATGCAATTTAAAACAAAGTATCAAGTTTAATGCGATTGTAGATTAAAAACAACGCGGAAATACTAAACTGGCAACTGTATAAAATCATTTTGTGAAGAGTTCCGTAAGAAAACATTTATTTCCATAAGTCAAAAGTCTTATATTTTTTTTTTTCATAAGTTAGTGTGAGAAAAGTTAGTGTGTTATCCTTTCATCGCCTTAATAGAGTTCAATTTTTATAAAATTTTATAGACAATTCTTAAAGAGTTTTATAATAGAAAATGTTTTAGTAATTAAATGCAAAGCAGCGAGCAGGGTCCTATTTGAACTTTTTTTACTAATTTCACTTTTGTTTCTGAATTTCCCAATAAATTAGGATCCTTTCCATATACCTCTATGCTGGCAACGGTGACCTCTGTCACAACACAAATCATCAGGTCATCCTTCACACAATCCATCCATTTTTGGTCTACCTGATATCCATCAATCATCGAGTTTAAAATTATTTTTGTCATATAGTTTTCATTCGTCATTAGATATACATAACACATTCATAATTTAGAATTATTTACTTATTGGATATAAGAAGCAATCGATATCAAACGAGGTATCGACTATTGACTCGTTAGGACAAGAACTCCGAAAAATAACACACACATTGCTGATATTCACGATATTATGCAAATAGTAAGTTGCACTCTGAATAATATACTTCTCTGTAATTAGAAAAAAAGCCAAAAATAGACAAATATGAAGTGAGAGAATTTTTAGCTATATGTATTGCTGGCGAAATTCTTGCGCTGCTTAATCATAAATAGCGATAACACGTTGCGAAGAAGTGTACATATGTAAAGAAGTAGATTTAATTTTAACTAATATCAAAACACTTGACTCAAAAGCGTTCCCCGATGGGACTTACTTTGCATAAAGTCTTTGAATTTGAAATCTGAGTGATTTCATTTCTGATTCAAAAAACTAATGATCGACGCAGGTTTATCAAAGGCCATTGAAGTCTTAAACCAGCTCATCCTTCCTTTGCGCACCTATAAACTGGTACATAGATCTGTATATGGATTTAACAAGCGTAACCCATAAAACCGATCGAGTGCTCAAATCGTAAAGTGCGAATTTTCAGCGAGAACGGATTCCATATATTCATTCAGGGAATTTTATTGCTATACTTCGATCGCGCTCGGATTCGTATTGTTTATTGTTTTAATGGCTAAATATACTATTATTGACACAAGAATTGGTAATAAAATCAAGTACATTTTTATATGTAAAAATTCATTTTCCGTTTGTGTCGCAAAACTCGGAAGTAGTTGATAGATTGACTTTTCTATTGATATTAGACAGGTCAATCAAATTGAGTCATCTTGGTTGAAAGGCACGGAACTGAAAGGACACGACGTTATTCAATGATATTGAATGATTAAATATAATATTTATGGGGATCATTTTAGTTGAATCATCCCAATTTAAAGACAGAAATGAACCGTCTCATATTGGATTAAGGATCGACAATCGCCTGGTAAATAAACCTAACTCGTAACACGCGCTCCAATCATAGTTGGCGCTATGAGTCCGTCTTTGTTTGTATAGAGAACTAGCTGTGCCCGCGACTTTGTCGACGTGGATTTTTTTTTCGCGGAATCCTAAAACAAGTAGCGTAAGTTATTCCTTATAACATCAGCTATCTGTGCCATCACAATCGGTCAAACTATTTCAGAGATTAACTGGAACAAGCAGACCGACAGACAGTCAAGAATTCTAAAAATTGCATTTTAGGAATCTATTAATTCGATTTATCCCCCCAGATTTTTATCACATTTTTATTTTGACATTACAAATAGACACCTCAATTTTATTTATCTATTATATATAGATTTCAGTTAAAACTTTCAATCAACGTTGTTTAAAACACATATTTTAAATTCAAATCAGCCATAAACTAAAAGTCCTAATTAGTTAATTTCAATATCATGAATTTCATGAAATTAAAAAGGAGGTAATTAGGGTTTAGGTTTAGCCCACCACCTCTGCTGGCTCAGTCACGGTGGGGGAGGATTGCAGCCTGAGGAAAGCATATTTGGGACGACCAGTCGGCCAACCAAAATATCGCTGGACAGAGTGGAAGCTGGTCTGTGTTAGCTTTCGAATAATTGGCAAGAAACCGCGCAGGATATAGAAAACTGTCGTTTTCTCGTTTGAAAGGCCAAGTCTTACTTTGGGTTAATCCCACAAAGTAATTAGGAATTTCGATTTATGGCTGATATAACTGTAAGCTTTCCAGAATCCGAATCTCTGTGTTTTTACATTATCCTAAAAGTTTAATTACCCTGAGCATATACAAAAACTGTATATGCACCGAGTTCATTGCAAAATCCTTCATCCCTGACGCAGGTGCACGTCAGCCATTTTACGTTGTTTTTTGGTCGGCCATCTTGCTTTCTATGACGTACGTTCCGCCTGACGGATTACAGAATAAATTTAAAAATGGAACAGTAAAAGATCCCTCCGTATTTTGTTATTAAAGTTATTACTGTTATTAGTTAATGAAAGCAATTAGAAAATATGATCCCCAAGGATTAAGTTTTAATTAGTGAGCTACTGTTTTTCTTTGTTTTTTCCTCGAAGAAATTATTCAGCTTTTACTGTTATAACAAAGGAACTTCGTGTTAGATAGTACTTCTTATTTAATAATTATAGAATTTTCAATTCAATGTAACAATTTGTTATTATATTGCCTCTAAGTGCATTTTTATTACGAGCTAAATGGATCTTAATAGGCAAGGAGATAGACAGTTTTTGTAGAATTTTTAAGCACGTGATCTACCTTTTGTTTCACAAAACAACCTTAAAGAAAGTGAAATTCTTTAAGTTAGGGACATGAAAATTCGTACTTAGGATTTTTGAAAGAAATAATGAAATTGGTATTTCAATGTTAAGCAAAATCAGCCCTGAAGGGGATAGAGTGGATTATTAAAGTTATTAAGTGTGTACGTAGACCATAAAAATTCATAGAGTTGAAGTAGAATATAATAGCTAGTACTGTATTATAGGCTGATAGTGTATTTCTTAGGGGAATATCATGTATCATGTTTTTGTATATATTTCCAAAAAAAATACCTTAAAAAATAAAAAGATATTATTTTCCGTAGGCACTGGACGACGAAAGTGGAGAACCTGAACATGTGGTCCAAACTTGGGGAGGCCTACGTCCAGCAGTAGACAAAGGTTAGCTGTCAACGATTCTTTTTATTTTATTGCATGAGTTCAGCAGACAGGCAGACGGTCCACTTGATAGAAAGCGGTTACCATCGCCTATGCATACATTTGCAACGCCAAAGGTGCAACAAATGCTGCTCTCTTAAGGGAGACTGGAATCTAGTTATTGATGCCGGAACACAATTCAAGGTTGTTATGGCGGCACGCTCTAAACCAGAGGTGGTAGCCATCCAGTCGGGCAAATGCCCTACCACCTGGCTGTGGGTTGTTTTGTCGCCTCTTACAACAGGCCGCCCGGCCGCAGGAAATTGTATACTCGTTATAGTAACGATATTTTCCCGTTAATGCCTTTGCGGTATCGAAATGTTTACACAAAACGGATTATATGACAACAAGACTATTTCATTCTCATCAAACCACATTCAATAACATCCTTCAACCTATAGTATGTAAATTAACCTGTGAATAATTAAAACGGAGTTATCCATTAGCGTAATATGACGAGGCCTCCGTTTGCCTCGAGGCGGTCTCCTATACCGAAGATGTTTTGATTAATCGCCCGGAACAGAGTTCAAATATTGCTTTGAGGCTCACTTCAATATTTGTGTTTGTTGTACGTAGTCAGTATACATGTTTGATAATTATATTAAGAAACTATTAGAAGTCTGGTTCGTATTTCGCGCAACGAATCTGCATTGCCATATAGCGTGGCAATGCAGCCAGCCTTCTGGGCACGCTTCCCTCTGGCAGCGATTTGTTACATTTATATATACATACATATATATATGTATTTATAATTTAGTTCTATTTTCTTCCATTGTAAAATAAATAAATACAATAAGAAAGTAGTGGACCCGGCAGACGTCGTCCTGCTCTTAAAAGATAAAAATCTAGAACTCGATTGCAGCATCGCCTACCCGGTCCAATTGTGAATCTAAGCCATCCAAAAACACACAAAAAGGGCAATGTCCATTTTGGGTCCCCCTTGAAATCGGATCAACCTGAACAAAATAGCTCCTTGTGCTTTTAAAAAATATGTTATTAACGCCATTAAGGCTCAGACATTTTAATTTTCTGTCATTTTTTTATTTTTGTGTCTCTGTTATTTTTATTCCTCACCTATATAATATGTATTTAAGCGTGTTTCTGTATGAGTGTGTGGGTGCGCGTGAGTTTTGTATATGTCGCATATTCTTTTAACGTATTGTACACTACCACCTTTTAGTTCCTGGATAATGTAGTTGGATAAGCATGATTTTATATTATTTTTTATTATTATGTAACTTTAGTGTATATCTGTTTATTATCCTAAATAAATAAAATAAAATAAAATAAATACTCTTTACTTCAATATTCAATAACAGCCAATAATTTCACTAAAACGATACCTAACATTATTTTTCAAATGCAGCGGTACGTTGTGTCCGGGAACCCCTCGGGAATTTCAAGTCAAGCGTGGACGAAGTCGCGGGCATATCCTAGTTCACATATAAAATAACAGGTGATAATACAAAGTCATATAGTTCTTTATTTTTTTAATATTATATCTTTGTAAGTAGAAATAATTTGAATTACTGCTTAAACAATAAAATTAATGTGCTATTTTACTCCTTTTACTTCTATATACCTTTGACTTTAAAAATTACAAGGCTATGATGTTATGTACGATTATAAAAAGTATCTCAGTTGATATAACTCTCCAATACTTATTTTACATAAGCAGTGGAGAGTTAAATCAACTGAGATATTTTTCTATAATCGCACATTCACAGATGCAATATTTCACTTTATTTTTTTTAATGAGTATCATATAATGCCGATTAGTGCAAAATAAAAAAAATTGAATTATATGAAAATACTAAATAAAATACTTGCATTATTTTTATTTGAAAGGACATAAAACAAAAAGCAGTCTCTCAAAGATAATTCAATTATATTCGGAATCATATACAAACGTCAACGGCGATGATACCGGCGTCATATCTTGCGTATTACCCAGCAGACAATGGACGGGTAACAAATTGCACCGATCAATCCCCCGCCAGTGGTACGGCGGAAAATGAAAGCCTAATGTGTCTCATCGCATTTGCACACGAGGTTCAATTCCATCATTGGACATCGAGTTAAGAAGCGAGTTGATAGTGTTAACTATTAATCGACAACTACTATGATACAGATAATTGACGGCCTCTGTGGGTGAGCGGGCTAAGCCTTTGCCGGCTTACCTCACTGCAACGCAGAGGCTCCGGGTTCGATTCCTGGTATAGTAAATTTCGGAAACGTATTTTCTCCCTTATTTACTATGGTCTGGGTGTCTGGGATCGCCCCAGAATGGTCCGTTGTATATTACCCATAACACAAGAGTAACTTGCTTAATTTGGGGATATACAGTGTGTGTGCTTGTCTGCCGATTTATTATTATTATTATTAATGTATATATATAATGAATGTGTCGTCTATATAATGAGTTGGTCAGTGATAATTCCATTTTAGGTATATATAGTCAATGGTAATATTAGAGAGTTTAAGCGATTGATTAGAGCAACAAATTTCTCTGGTATATATTAATTTATTGTTATCAACAAAAATGTTATATAATCTAAAGTACGGTATGGTATTTTATTTAAAAAACGCTATATCTGTATTTTAAATACCCTGTGGAAATGCGGCCAGCATTTTGGGCACGCTTTCCGCCGACAGCGATTTGGAGTAAATTTTTTACTTATACATTTATGTTATTTTGTAAGTATAGTTTTATTTATATAACCAGACTTTCATGTTCCGTCTAAGACTTTATTTACCAACTCTATCTGTGTGAATATCCTGTATTCAGATGTATTTATGGTTGTATTCTGCTGTGTGAAATAAATGAATAATTATTAGTATATATATAATGTTACGAATTTGTAGGAGATTTGTAGGATGTAAATTCGAAAATGCCGTTGGAATTATCACAAAATTTATTAGAAGTACACATACATAATTCACAACTCTTACAAGTATAAACGAAGACAACAAAACCAAACCCTAGGGCAGAAAAACGTTATCATATAAATCGCGCAAAGTTCTTCGTTATAAGATACTTGCTCCGAAAGTGCATTAGGAAACGCTTCGTTCGCAGTCAGAACACGACTGTTGCATTTCCCGAATAACCATCCCTCATCCATTTGTACACTAGACATGGCCTACCAGCAACATGCAGCCCGCTGGTTCTTGAAATCGTTAAATGTTCGGCTTAAGGGCTTCCAGGAATTAGCGTGAACAAAGAGATTAGCGCAAACAACAGATCACTCAAATTTAAAAGGGTAATAAGATACCTGTAAAGGATTAGTATCGGCTGCGACAATAATATTAATACGTGTTATTGTTTATTTATTTTGAGTATATAGATAGATAGATAACACTTTATTACAGATACACCATTACAGAAAACCTTATAGCCTAAAAATATTCTAAATGTGCACAATGGGCGGTCTTATCGCTAAGAAGCGATCTCTTCCAGACAACCCGTATATATATTGTGTAATATTTATATATCCTATTTATATATGTGTGTATTTTATGTGAACACTACCGTCATACACTTGCGATTCCGTTTGTAAAATCCATAGTCTGGGTTGTCGGGAAGAGATCGCTCTAAAGCGAAAATATCGCTTATTGTTCCTGCCTTTATTGTTTAATGTGACTTGTAAATTTTTAATATAATGTGTATGTGGTGCACAAAAAAGCATTTTCTATTCTATTCTACTATAGTTTTTCCTAGGTTTCCTAAAATTACCATAATTGAGACGTGAAATCTCATGTAGTTATGAGTCGAGACTGAGTATTCGTAAACGTAGTATGGTCTGGTGGACGGATGACCTGCGCAAGGTCAACGATAGAGGATGGATAAATCAGAAGCAGATAGATAAATTGTAAGAATGTGCAGTTATGTGGTGGGTACCTTCGTTCAGAAATAGACAGGTTGAATTCGTTAAGCCATAAATTGACAGTTACATATGGTTAGTTTACAAACTTTTGTCCTTTCACGGTATATCAACAGTTAATAATTTGGTTAGATTCATTATGAACCTATCATAAGATTTATAAGAGGCTTAGATTTATCATAAACATTTTTACATCGGCAATAAATAAATTTCTATTTTGCCGTATCCAAAGTTAGGTTTGTTTAGTTTCGTACCTTCAAGGCAATATTTATACGAAACAAATAACAGTCCGTATTTCAAACGTGTATTATTTATTTTCATCGACTGAATGCAGATATCATCATAGCTGTTTTATTCATTCCAATTTGTTATATCTCTTTAGGGTTACAGCCAAAAAACGAAAATTTAAAATTATAAATTGGTTATTTCAATCCGTCCGTTTGTCTGTATATATCATTAATTTAGAAGACAAAAGTCATTCATTTATTTATTTATACATATACAACAGTGTTTTCAAATGCAATATTTTTAGCGGATATAAGCGTATGTGGCAGTATTGGACAGGTCTTGAAAAATAATGAATAACAATCTTTCCAAGTGTATTTTTTGAGTTTTTAATTAATATGCAACATAAATATGATGATGTTTAAGACATAAAATATGTCCTTTCTTCTAACTACGAAACAGAGAAGAAATTATTTAAGATTTTAACATAAATTATTAATACAAATTTTAAACAGGTTTTAATTAAGCAAATACTGGTTTGTATAAATCCGCACTTGTCTTCCATTGGAATCTACCGGTGACATCAAATTCTCCAAAAATGTATATAAAATTCTCTCTTCTTCTACTCTAGCTTCCTGCTAGATTGATATCCTAGAACATACCTGATATATACCTATATATACCTGACTGAAAAACTCAATTTTTGTGGTTATTAATGGTAAGTAAATACGAGCTGCCATCAAAATCTTGTCAAATATTAATAAATCTTCGAGATATACAGCAAAATCGACAGACCTCTGCCTTCAATTCTGTAGGTAATTCAATAATTCAATTTAATGTACCGTTTTATTACCCACCTTGATGGAAATAATAGCCATATCATACGCAATGGGACATGTATGGCCTATTTATTTTGTACCAGAATATTTATTTCACATCGATACGTGTTATATATCAAAAATAATTTTTGAGTTTCTGAATACTTCTTACAAATCTATATTAATAACATTACAGTTCTGGGATTTCAAAGTATATCTCAAATTAAAAGTAAAACTGCTATTAATTCAAGGAGTAATTACTAATATGATTTTAGAACTTTGTTTGCCAGTCTGTTTTAAAGTTTGTCTTGAATAGGCTCCGAATTGGAGGAATTTAGATAGATAGATAACACTTTATTGCTCACCAAAATAATCAAACACCAATTTTGGTAATTGCAAGATAAAATACATAATTACAATACTTCTTGGCAAAACAACAGGCGGCCTTATCGCTAAAAGCGATCTCTTCCAGTCAACCTACCTTAAAAGAAATTCTTAACTAATCTGGCGTTGTAGGTAAATAAAATAAAATGTAGGTAAATAGTAAATAATGAAATACAAAAAACTGTCAGTCGTGGGGCTGCATGTCAGAAGTGATAGCTTTGTATCTGAGGGTGACGGTCACGCGAGTTCAGTGCTTTTTCCCAATCCTAAAAGTGCCTAACGTGCCTAAAGAAGGTTACACTTCAAAAATGCACAAATACGATACTTCTTGGCAAAACAACAGGCGGCCTTATCGCTAAAAGCGATCTCGTCGAGGCAACGTAGCTTAAAGAAAAATCTTAACTAAACTGGCGATTTAGGTGGTGTAGAGAATAAGATATGACTGTACAAATTAAATATAGATTTACATTAGAATAATTTGTAAATTTAATATATACATAAATCAAGACACATTTACAGAATACTTATATATACGTAAATAAAAATTTATTTAAAAAATAGCTATATTATCATTATATGTGAGAGACATATATTGTTATGTATTCTATTTTATTTTAGACATTAAAAATAGGAGTCTATTTTAAATTTTCATGTATATTTCATTACGATATGCTGCAGGTGTAAAATATAGAAATGTAAAGTACAAATCCCACCCGGAAGAAGTGTCGGCTAGTTGATTAGTAAGTTTGAAAGAAAGACGAGACATTCACTTGAAGTGAAGGTGCTTAACTATACTTGCATGGAGACAATTTGACGGTTTGTGGTCGAGTTCACTGGAACGCAGATGCCGCGGGTTCGATTCCTAGCAAGGTAAATTTCATAAACGAACTTTCCGTTATTTACTATGGTCTGGGTGTCTAGGATCAGCCCCAGAGTGGTCAGTTGTTTATTACCCCTAACACAAGCGTAATTTGCTTGAAGATATACAATTTGTGTGTTTATCTGCCGATAATGTATGTCTGGTTCGGACTTTTGGAGGGATTGCGTGGGGCCATGAGGAGGCCAACATGTAGAGGCCCCTTGACAAATTTAATGTAAATATGGCGTGACACTGGCCAACGATTATCCCTGTCTACACCATATAAAAATGCACCCAAGGACAAGCCCCGGTCAGTGTAGGATTATTGTAGATAATAAGAACAAAAAATACCGGACTATTGGGATGAACTGTTAGTGGAACTAGGGATCTGGGACTATGGGGACTATAGCATCTGCCCATCGCAATGTTCGGGGAACATGGATAAAATGGGCAGACGGTGACTCGCCATTCCCTGCATGGGCCCCACAAAAATACCGTACAAGATTGGCGTCTGGCAACATGGATATAACTGGCTAAGGCGTGTGGAATAATGATGTTATTAGTATTATAGATTAAACTAGATTCATTTAATATATTTTTAGACGTTTAAAAAAATCATACTAACTACTACTAAGTATAAGTCGTCGTATTTAACAAGCAAAATTTTATTCTCTAGAATAGATACACCTAGCTAATATATTGTGAATAAGTAATAAATAATTTATGATTAGACGAGATGGTGGATGATAAATATTCGCTGTTCGCTTTCTGACGTTACTGGGGCATAATCTTTCAAATTCGAAACGGATATATGCACAGGATGATGCGAAATCTGATTCAATATATCATTTGTTAACACGTATACGAAGTTTGTTTTGCTTTTTTTAGTTTTGTCTATATTGCATTAGAAAATCCTTCAGGTAATAATAATCGGCAGACGAATACGCACATTTTGTATCACCAAGTTGAGTTACTCTTATGTTACGGGTAATAAATATACTTATACAATGGAAAACTCTGGTACCGACCCCAGACCCATAGTAAATAACGGAAAGTTTCTCTAGGCGATTTATCACACCAGGAATCGAACTCGGGTCCTTTGCATTATAAAGGGCAAATAATTAGATTACTTGAACACAGAGGCCGTCAATTTCAAATTCAAGGCGATTCCTGAGCAGTAACCATATAAGAATTATACCAATTGTATCTCTCTCACTCTTCCTTTAATGTTTTTCCAATTCTTTGTCGTACAGTAGGTATTTCTTGATAGTCACACAATGTGTTAATTTCTTTTTTACCTACCACTTCTGTTCAAATAAATTTTTCTTCAAGTGTTTCTAATGCTGATATTAAAATTGGATTAATCAAATGGACACAGTTTGGTTGATCCATCAAAAAGGCTCAGAAATGAGAGGACATAACGGTATTCAGCAGTGGCGCGGGAAATTCAGCTAAGGTAAGAAGCCGGTTGAAAGAACATTACGTATCATGCAATCGCCGACTATACAACTTACTGTAACGAACAAAGAACTGAGTAAAATCCGCGAACCACAACACAATAAACAAAAAAAAGTGTGTGTCTGCAGTTCACACGCAGTAGAAGTGAAACAAAGTGTGACAAGGGCACAGTTTTGTGACAAGGGGTGGGAGGGATTCTAAATTTCGTGACGTCACAATTCATATATTATAGCGTTATAATATATTTAAGTTTGACAAACATGAAATTTTAAGTATTAATGAAAAACTTCAAAACATTTCCAACTCTATCTGTATGAGTATAGTGTTTACATGATTAAATATAATGCATTCTATCTCATTCTCTCGTAGGCTTAGTCTTATAGATTTATGTGTTTATCTCTTTTTAGTGTCACTTTTTCGTTTCATCGAATTTTAAATCAGAACGATTCTAAAGAAGTTTCACTTCAATAAAAACAAAAAACTATAATAAACCATAAACACGCACGCCGTAATGGCGAACCACAGCATACTAAATTATGTTCGTAAATAAGTATTTTACACTTCTAAATAAAAACGACTAACCCACGATGTATTTTCTTATTACAATTTATGCTTTTAATTTTGCAACTTAGCGTATGTTTTGAAACAAAAGCCGGTGCCCGATCGGGTTATGAGTTGCTATTTCATCCAATACGCGTGGACAGCCGGCTCGCGTAAGAGATAATAATACAGTAATAATATATGCACGAATAAAAAAATGTAAGCGTCAATAAATTCATGGCGCTTTCGACCTATTGGTCGGTAGTCACTAGTTTCTTAAAGGTAAGCTATGGGGAATTGAGTTATATGACGTCAACGCCACTGGTATTCAATGACATTGGGTCAAGTTTATGTCTATATGGATCTTTTTAATTCATCCAAGTTGAAAAACAGCAATGGACCGCCTAATACCAGCTGTTCTATTTCACACCGAACTTTTTCATAATTTCAAATTGACACTTGACGTCCTTGTCTACCATGGTCACGGCTACTGAAAAGTGGCCGAAACGTAGGAATAATAAAAATCAAAAAAATTACTGCGCTTAAAACCATTAAAATTTACTTTTATTAATTATCAATTAGTAATTGTTGTTATGATTTTTAAAGAATTATCTAACACTAGACGTATTGCACGCTGAATTCTGTTTTCCAGTGTACATAGACGTATGTACGAGTGTAGTATCCTAGACTAAAAACAACAAAATAATATTCTTTCATTTTTGAAAACCAATATACAATACAGCCTGTGCGCACCGGTAGGCAGCGTTTTTGCTGACAAAAACCGTGGCGCGTATGAAGCGGATCTGTCGCCTCGGGCGCCGCCTAATATGCTAATACTTGCGCAAATAATACGCACGCATAGAACGTAACTGTAATAACAGTAAAATATTTTTTTTTATAGAGTAAAAATTTCATAGCATAGAACACTATTTTAGAAAATGATTTTTTATTTTTTTTTATTGCATGAGTTCAGAAAACAGGCAGACGGCCCACCTGATGGAAAAAGGTTACCGTCGCCTATGGACATTTTTAACACCAAAGGTGCAACCAATGTGCTCCGCTATCTATAAGCAGACTGGCACCACTGGCCACTGTTTTAGTATTGCTGAAAATATATTAATATATTTCATATTTAATATGAATATGAACTATTAGAGTAAAAGTTCCCTGCACTAACTGCAGTGTGCAATTTATGCAGTAGCAGATTACAGTGAGTCAGGTAGCGGTTTTTATAAACAAAACAAAAGAAAATTATTACATGAAGTGAAAAAGGGAAGACTAAAACTAAAAAGTATATAACCTAACTGAAATGATAATTATAAATTAAACAATTTTTATCTTGTTTTGAAGGCAAACAGTCCATCTAAGTGGTTACAGGTGCACATGGACATCTGCAACAATAAAGGAGATAATGCATTGTATACTACCATGAGAATTTAAATGTTAGTTTTTCCCTTTGAAGGGACTCATAATGTAGCGCCTGGGAATAAAACCTCGGGAGAGAGTTTATTCTAGAACTTGCACACGTATGGCATCAAAGAGCGCGCGTACAGTGGACGATGGACTGACGTTAAAAATATATAATAAAATGAAAAGAAATTTATTAAGATTTTAAATTATTGACGGACTCATTATAAACATATGTCATAAATGATAAGACGGTGGTTGAAAGTTTCAATAGTATTTTTGAAGAGAAGAATAATCTGTTGCATCCTTTGTCCAACAGTAGAAATTAAGGAGTTAGGGGCTTTTAAGAGTCATGTTTATTTATATTGATTGTAATTTGTTATAAGTATCTTCTCCCAAGATGACATTAATAATTATGTACACACCAAAACCGCCGTAGCACATCTCGTAACACTTAGTATGTAACAGTGTAGTATGATCGTAGCACGTAGTAATATTGCGTAGCAGTGTAGACCCTCCGTAACACTAGTGTATATCGTTACAAGACACATTCGAATCAGTTTTAGTGCGTGAGTATGGAAAATAAAGTAATTAAAATCTACGTAAACATGTTACGTTCTACGTCCAGTGAGTCTGCGACCCTCAAAGACGGCGACCGAATAACAATGCGCTCCCGTATATTATGCGATGGCAAATAAAAAATAATCCGACCGATTTATATCGCAACAACCCACCTTACATGTCTTTAGGCGGAATATACTCTTTATTTCACTGCTTTATTGCGTCAAATCCTATTTTGCTGAGACGTTATTACTCGGATAAGGATTTACCTTTGTTGTTCATTTTTAAATATGACAAAAGTTTCTTTGCGTGTAATTTAATTTTGGATTCATGTGCTATGATGTTGATTTATATACCAGTACAGGTGAATTTATCAAGTGGGCCTTCAGGACCAGATCCCAAACTACACGAAATAGCAAAAACGACTCAAAGGAGTATTGGGGCTGATTTAGACGATAACTAAAGTGTTATCATTAGATTTTAGAAAAATCAATTACCTCTTGTTTATTGCTGAGGCACAGCAGACAGGCTGACGATCCCACTGTGATGGAAAGTGGTTACCGTCGCCTATGGATATCAGCAACACCAGAGATGCTGCCAATGTGCTGCCTGCCTCGAGGGAAATTAGAACCTGGCCACTAACGCCGGAACACAACACAAAGTTGTTATGGTGGCATTCTGTAAACCAAGGGTGGTAGAGCCATCCAGATGAGCATATACCCTACCACCTGGCTATGGATTATTTTGTCGCCTCTTACGACAGGCCGCCGGACCGCAGGAATTAGTATTATTTTTTCGTTCCTGGACAGATAGATTACCTTTGTCAGTAATCGAAATAAAATAGAAAGAGAGAGAGAGAGAAGAGAAAGAAACTTGTACTATAATATTATAACAAATCATACTGTAGCTTGTAAGAGTCAATTTCTGTGAAGGAATGTCAAACTGCAAACAAGAGTTGGGTAGGACATGATTTTAAAATGAGTTTGTAAGAGTAACATGACATCTTGTACTGAAGTACAATGTACCACTTCAAATGAGGCGAAGGGATTTGTATGGTTTGTACCGCGGCAGTACATTTGGAATGATGAGGCCGGTGAGGCGGTGAGCGTCATTGCCTCATTTGTCCCGCACAAAACTTCTAGCTCGGAAATTTGTTAATAATCGGATGTGATCGGTCTCGGTCACCTCATTTTACTAGCAGTCGTTTATGTCATGTTGTCCTTTTTTGTCATGTGAATATCCGTAGAGGCGTTATTGTACTGTTGTCCTCGTTCCGTCCTTCCTCTTACGGTTGCGGGACAAATTTTTGAAGAAGTACAAGTTTAAATTTTGAGCCGTGTCAATACAAATTTATTTTGTATGGGACAAACGTACTGCTTCACACGTGTACTACTTATCACTAATGCAAACTAAGAGAAAGGGTTTGTATGTACATAAATATATACCTGTTTATTTTTATATAATTATATAACTCTTCTGTTCGTGTGTATATCGCTGAAATCCCGAACGGTTGGACCGACTTTGATGAAATTTTTTGTGTCTGTTCTCGTGGATGGTTTAAATGCACAATTAGACCCTGGTGGCGCTGGAATCGGGTTCTATATCTATCTTCTATATTTTTCCCTTCAAAATAGATTAAGACTTTAAATGAACGAAGCCATTGGAAATACCTAGTATTCCTATAAAACTAAAGTCAACGACCTTGCGGTTGCTCTTATAGAGATAAAAGACGATGATTTCCATAACTGCACTACCTTCCGGCCCCCCTGTTATTATCAAAGAGTAGGGTAGTGGGGTAGCTAGAGTACAAATGTACCGATGGGGTGATACTTTACCCTTGTGGTGCCCACCTCACTAGGTGACGACGATGGTTCATACAGACTCGAGTATTATTTTTCATACTAACACCACTATGTCTCAAATCTATAGAGCGCACTTTGATTTTATTTAGTTGAAATCATGAAAAAAGAACAGAAAACCGAAAAGGATGGATTATGTGAAGGATGATTTATGCATTCAAGAAGCAAAAGCAAAGATACGCTGGTTAAAGACTTTAATGCCCTTTGAGAACCTGAGTCGATCATTAGCAGTTTACACCAGGAATTACAAACGGCGAGGAGGTTGGGGCCTCGAGGAATACTTTTTTGCCCGGAATTCTACTCGGGGTTTAGAAACGTTGCAACCGTCCCGCGTAACGGTATTCTCTGAATGGCTTTCGCTGGTCAGTCTTCGGCATCCGACGACTTTCGCGGGCTTTGTGTTGGCTTAGTAACACCAAAAGTGCTACCAATGTGCTGCCGCTTTCTAAAGGGAGCCTAGAACCTGGCCACTAATGCCGGAACACAACTCTAGGTTGTTATGGTGGCATATTTAAGACCAGGGGTGGTAGCCATCCAGACGGGCAAATACCCTACCATCTGGCTGTGGGTTGTTTTGTAGCTTCTTAATTGAGATTTTTTTATAACAAGTTTGATTTTTTTCTGGTCATTGTCATTCTTTAGCATTCTTATTTAAAGATGATATCAAAAAAAATCATTGTATGCGTTTTATGGTACATGTAAGTTTGCTTAATCACAAGACTGTGAGTATTAACAATATCTCTATGAAGCAGTCGCAGTGGTGGTGACAAGTAAATCCCCTTTCTAGAGGGAATGTCGACAAAGTGAGCGGTGAGTAATTACAGAAAAATGGGGCGCAAACTAGGTCACTGTACTTGTGTACGTGAGGTTTATGAATTTCTTATATATATATACGTATTATAAGTAAACTGATATAAAATAGTACAAAAAAATATATAGAAAGATAGAGACTAATGATGTGTAATTATATACTGTATTGCACATATAATGTTTATTATTTTTATATAGTTGCATTATATATCCCTATTTTGTATATAACACATATTATTAAACATAATATATAATATGTAGTCCTATAGTACTCCTGCCACGCGTTGTCTAGAAATGTGACCAAAACTAGATTTTTTTGTCAATTTATGTTTAGTAATAATCATCCAATGGTTTTGTCCAAAACACAAAAACTTTTCATATAAAAGTTAGTTATGAACCCTTTCAATTATATGTTTTTATTTCACCCCTTATTGATAGCAACCAGACCCTAAAAAGGCTTTTGAAAGCCACAGAAACCACAGGCCGCTAAAATAACAGGAAGCCTAACTCAATAAACACCCAATCATATGTCAACATTGATATAAATCTAAAATCTCTAGATCGGACATTGGATTATTTTGATAATAGTTGCTACCTGTGACTTTATCCGCATGCATTTTTTAATTTCTGAATGACATAAAAATGGTGCTCTGTCGTTTATATTTTTAATTTCCCTCCTTCAAGGTTGCAAAAGCGCTAAAACACGATTTTTCTTATTTCATACTAAAACCATAAATATTCTCAGATCCCTAACTTGAGGCATTATAGGTAACATAAATTGATATTCACCTCTACATCAGCACCTTTAAAATTGTTTAGAGGCCAAATTTATTTTTCTACTAGCTGATGCCCGCAACTTCGTCCGCGTGTTGCGGTTTTTTAACTATACCACGGGAATACTCTTAAGTTTTCGGGATTAAAAGTATTCTATATGTCGACCAGGGATATAAGCTACCACCATACAAAATTTTATTTAAATCGGTCCAGTAATTTCGGAGATTAGCCGGTACAAACGGACAGACAAACAGAAAAACAAAAATATTGATAAAAATCTAAATTAGTTCTATTTCACTTCTTACATCCCCCTGACTCGGTTTTTGGCATTTTGCTCATTGTACAGAAATTTGACCTTTACAATTTTATTATATGTGTTGGCTCACGCACGGGTTAAGACGCGCGGAGGAGGAGGGGCCGTCAAACGACCACGGCTGGGCCGCAGGCGGCGGCTGCTGTGGGATCACGCGACACTCGCCCGCCCGCACGACGGCTAGTGCGACGGACGACAAAACTTGTATATACTAAAACTACGAATACACCAGCATCTATCTACATATTTATCTTTTATATACAGTCCAAAATCGTTAACCACCTCATCAGTGTGTCTGCTAGACAGGCATACTCTTCTTCAATATGTATATAGATATAGATACTAACACGCCATTCTTGATTCAAAACGTGAAATATACTGTAGCTATTTCTGATGTAACATTACATTAACCAGTATCTAATTTTATGCTTTAGTTTAAAATATAAACTAAGCCCAGCTAAACTATATATTAAAATCCTGCAAAGAAATTTCAACCTATTCAACATATGTGTGCATATTTTAGATGATGTGATATCTTATTTATTTATTTGGTTCGTTTACAGTTCCTACAATGGTGTAGGAACATCTATCTAATCTTAATTTGTCACCTACAGTGTTATGGAACACTGTAGGTGACAAATTAAGATTAAAAGTACAATACCAAGATTGATGTGTAACCTATTATAAACAAACACAGCTTACGTTGAAAAAATAAGGAGAAACAAATTAAGAGATACACCTATATAATAATATAAACATACAAACACAAGCACACATTTATAGCTTAAATAAGGATTATTCAAACAAAGAAATTAGAAGACAAAGTATCAGATCGAAGTATATTGTGCAATATTCGAAACTTAGGTAGTGAATTGGCAAATATATCTAAAGTTGAGCTATATTTATTTGTATCTAGGTTCTCGATCCTAGACTAATTGAACAAGAGGACTATAGAAAAATGTATTCCAAAGAGATATCGAACACATGGAAACATTTACGCATGATGAATACCTTCGTCTTCAGCCAGTCGCTTCCACTGTTGGCCTTGGAACTTTGCTACACGTCTCAGTACTCAGCTAACCTCATCCAGCACCTACCTTACGCTGGTCATTGGCGATTCACCAGACTGGAGAGTCCTATACTACTCACTGTATTAAATATATCGATTATTATTAAATAAAAAAAATCTGGAATCCTAACCAAAACTACGTTTTAACGGTTTTGGGCGCGGCGTTAATTGTTTAATATCTATTTCGACGTTCCCGCTATTTTTAAGTAATCATAATCATGGACGACAATGATATCACGTGTCAATGCGTAATGTAATTTTTTTTTATTTACAGTTATTATTTAGTTTATGGAACTAGTAACTAAATAGTAACTTTAACATTACTCTTTGACACTTGACACCTTTGTCTTCCGAAATCACGGCTACTGAAAAGTGGCCGAAACGTTGAAATAAAAATCAAATAAATGCTGCGTGTAAAACCGTAGTTTTAGTTATGTGTATAGGTAAATTACTTTCGAGATGTTTTTGCGTTTATAGTAGTATTCCTATATTTACAGGACTTCTCAAGTTGAAATTTAAATTTCCTTGAAATTTAGTATTAGTTATTTTAATATCGTTTAATATTATTAGTTTCATATTAAGTATAAAATATATAAAAAATATTAGTTTATTTATTTATGTGCTGACAGTACACTACTACATACGCAAAAACTTCTCGAAGCTAATTTATCTGTACTAGTCAAGACAACTTAAGAAAATATTATGAAATCTTCATCAAGTTCTTTCCATTCTCTCTATATCCTTAAAAAATATACGTTGAAACATTTTCTATTGAGATGAATAAGCCATACCCTTTGATCAGCGTCCCCGGCTAGATCGCACTCGATCGCGATAATTTTATGATGGAGCGCGATTAAAAGGGAATATTCAAAGGTTTAATGGAAAATGCGTGACGGACTTTGATCTGTGTGATGCGACACGAATACTACAAGTTGCCATATTTAAAATTTAACTCAGGAAACATTATATTAACCTTACGCAGCAATGTATGTGCTAGTTTACTCCATCTTAAATTGTATTTCAATTTATTTTTCTTTTTTAATTAATTTTTAATACTTAGATAAGTAATAAGATACGACAAGCTTTATCGACACATAGACGTCTGCTGGATGTCTCACGTGACCAAAAGATTGGTCTGTACCTCGGGAAACGCATTAGCGTTGCGATACAGCGATGTAATGTGGCCAGTGTTTTGGGCACGTTTCCGACTGACAGCGGTCTGCTACTAAATTTTATAGGTTAATTTATTTATAATTTACTTTATTTTTAAATAAAATTAGATAAGTTAAGAATTTCCTTTCAGTGAGCCAGGTTGCCTGGAAGAGATCGCTTTTAGCGACAAGGCCGCCTTTTGTTTACCAAGTATGTAACTATTGTCTTGTTGTGAATTTTTGTAATTCGTATTTTCTTTGAACAATAAAGTTTTATATCTGTCTATTATTTATTATATTTGTAGGTTTTAATAAAGACAAATATCATGAATTACTTCATGTCTGCTATGCGAAATGCCAATGGGAAAAATGTTAAGTACTGTACAATCGTTTACATGGTAAATATGTATAACCTACAACTACATGAGGAATAAATTTAACGCTGTCATATATTTGTGATCAAATCAATAAAATGCTGAGTCTTGATGACTTTGATTTCAAAATTTGCTTATTGGTCTAACAATTTTTTTTTTTAAATAATATTGTGTACTTTTGCCGTAGAACCCCTTATTTCTATTAAGAAATTTATAAAATTGAGAACGAGCTAAATAGGACTTTAAATTTATGGCAGATTTAAGTTTAAACCTTTTAATTGAAGACATAAAAACAAGAATGGACTGATGATGCCACCTGTGTTTCAAGAGAGTGTTACGAGTTACGCATTTTTAACAGGCAATTGTCATTATTTAAGTACTTCTATGATGAAAGTTAAATCTCTGTAGAGATTTAACTTTCATATATTCTGTAGAATAAGCTTCTTTTATTAAAATATCTAACAATAAGCTAGCGTCAATTACGGAGGTTCTTTATAAATTTAAATATATACATCCATCGGTGATGGATACGTATTTGTGGCTTTCAGGGTTGAAACTCCCATGACTCCAAAATCAGGGGGACGTGAGGCATATCAACTCTATCGAGACCTTTCATTGCCATTGAATGAAATCTAGCACGACCAAAGGGCTGACCCATATTTAGAGCAACGGATCAGCGTTGCTGTATAACATGGAAATTCGGTTAACATTAAGGCTTAGAAACCGGTAAAAAAGGAGAACCGGTTATAGCCTAAGCACATAGGAACTTTTCTTTTCCGTTTTGTTCTAAATATTCACTTTAAGCTCAATTAACGGTTTTTGAGAACTAAATTTGATTAAATGGATTTTATTGAATAAACCGGTTTCGAATGATTCGGAACGATTCTTGGCATACACTGCCAAAGCGCAGCTATGTCATACGGTAAGTTTTCAGTAGTACACAAACAAATGTTAAGAGAGATAGAATGATATTTCCTTCTCTAGCAGAATAAACCGGTTAATGCAGGTTTATATAACACTCTCTGTAAGGTTTACACTCCGAACGAAGTGGTAACTAAAACCGGTTATAACTAACTAAGAGCGGTTAATTTTAAACAGGTTGAAAGCCTTGAGGCCTACGTCCAGCAGTGCACTGCGATTGGTTTAGAAATAAGAAAACAAAAGAGTTTAAAATAGTATGAACCTCTGTGATTATAAAATGATAATGCGATACATCAAAATCCAATCAATTTTCCCCATAAGCCACAATGACAATCAACACAACAATGTATGGCTTTAAAGGGCTGGCGCGTTTAAAGCTGTCGAGTTCCGTGGTGCAATTTACGTGTTTGATGGATGCCCAGTTTTGGTCGCAGCGGGATTTGAAACTGCGATGTACGAATACAAGTTACAACGCTGTATGACTGACTAATTTTTCATTGAATCGTACATATTAGAAGATTTAAAACTCTGTACATTGTACAAAGTAACTCAAATTAAATGGGCTACGTGTCGGACCACGAAATGGGTTCCGTAAAAGAGACGAACGTCTTTTATGGTTACGAAATCCTAATAAAGAATCCAAGAAATACTTAACGGATCAGGGCTCAGAATAATTTTCATTAAAAATCGTTCAAAAGTAAAGAGGTTGCCACAGTTTTTACATCTCTAGAAACATATATTTCGCCAACTACTTGATTAATGGTGGGTTTCTATATCTTATCAAATATTCGTTTGCCTTACTATCGTTTAAAATTGGACATAAGCTCCATACATCTAATGTCAAAATTCAACCGATGGTAGATCCAGTGAATGTATAGTAAGATATAGAAACCGGTTATAAAAAAGTTATTAACTAAGTAACGATATCCCACACCCACACGACTGTACACTAATAGAATTTTAAACAATTAGGGTCTTATTCATAGAGAGTTAGAGTAAGTTATAACGCTTCTTTAAGAACCATAAAGAAGCGTTTAAACTTACTTTAACTCTCTATCAATGAGATCTATAGTTTTCAACGGCGTTACATATGTACAACCGCGGAATGAAAAGGTTCCTCACCTTAAAGTCGATTTTTGCTTACATGAGTACAAGAAACAGTACTGTAAACATTTTAATAAATGTTTAGTTTTATTACGTTTATAAAAAAAAGAAGGCGAAAAAATAAAATTGCAATGTTGACAATGACAGACACTGAGATTAATAATAAGAAACAAGGAGGATGTATACACTACGCTTATAATAAATATTAAAACCAATAAAAAGATTTTATATCTCTAAACAATATTCTTAGACAAGATAGAAAGTCAAACAACTTTTTTCTAAGTAATTTTAAACTTTATTGTCAAACAGTTAAAGATAATTTTCTGTGGAACAGTCTGTTTGTTCTGTAATTTAGTTTAAAAAGGTAACATGTGCTCGCGAACGTTAAATCAATCAATTTGAACTGGCGAACCTTTTCATACCATGACTACCTATATTATTATGGCAGCTAATAACAATTTTTTCCGGAATCTTACTGCAAGATGTGTAATCTACCATGCACTTGCACGATTTTTGTTTATACAATGGAAAAATAATAGTAATCTTTTCCTATATTTATATTGTGTACTTAAAAGATATGTACAAAATTAAAATATACATAATATACTGTTACAAGTTGGGCCAAATACAAGGGATGCACATCTGCCTGCCATAAAGCCTGGTTTATTGCCCTTCCTCTATTCGGAGTTCTTTTGTTTAGACAATAGCCTATTGTTATTGTACTTGTTTATGGCCGATGTGCCATATTCCTGCAGGTGTGCAGAATTATGTTTTCTGGGAATAGCGTCGATGGTGGTGCAGGTGTGATTCATGGAAATAATTGTTTACACGGTCCTAAGCTGACTATAAAGGGGTGTCCGAACGGAGAGATGGGCAGTCAAGCGACGACTACGATACGAGTAAGACGTTTGTAGTACTCTCGACTAGCGATATAGACGACGGACTTGGTGCGTGTCAAATTGCATGGAATCGTGCATTGTGAACTGGTTGCATCTAGTTTTATTTGTATTTGTTTTATACATGTTTGTACAGTTCTAATAAACTTTATAGTAATTCCAACGGCATTTATTTTAATTCGAGTCCTGTAGCTCGTAACAATACGTTTGACTGAATTACACTAAGGAACGACCTAAATAACAGATTGTTTGTAAAGAGATTACCACAAGGGTGAACAAGTCAAAGTATATATAAGAAAGGAGGTTGATTCAAAACCAGCAGAAGGAAATGTTCTACTATAAGAATTCTCCAAAATTTCCTACATCCAAGTATTATGTTGTCACCGGTCAGTTTGTCGGCGAGAGCTATTACACACGGGTAAACAAGTTGTAACGGCATTTACATGATTCCTTTGTGATTTAGGGACACTGCGACACGATTTGAATGTTAAAACCAAAGCCGGATTGCTTTTAAATTTTATTATTAAAACTCGATATTCAGAAATTAAGCTACGACTAACATGGAAGGAAATTGTCTTTAACAGTTCACTTTTCTGTCAAAGTGTAGGTCCATGTCATTCCTACACTAATAGTACCTATCAGTAGTTTCTTGTATCAGTCAATCTTTTAATTTATTTCCAAAATAATAATAATGTACAGGAAATTACAGACCTTACACATACAATATGTGGTAAGTACATATTGGGGTTGTCTGGAAGAGATCGCTTTTTAGCGATAAGACCGCCTTTTGTACACAACTAGATATAATTTTAGTCTTTAAGTTCTGATTTTGTATTGGTGTATAATAAAGTGTTATCTTTCTATCTATCTATGTACTTATCAGCAATGAATGCAGTCCAATTAGGTTTCAAAATAATGGCAATTTCATGAAATGCGACTGCATCACCTATTAGCTCACAACATTATAGCGTCATCTGTCATTCATTAAATAAATTAAAAAGCTGCAGATTTACTGCAGTGAAAATTTTAAATGATATTCCTATATAAAACTATATATACAAATTAAAATTAAACTATAAAATCTAGTGCCCGACCGCTGTCAGTCGGAAACGTGCCCAAAAGACTGGGGCTACATTACCTCGCTGTATCGTAAACGCTAATGCGTTGTCCGAGGTATAGACCAGTCTTTTAGTCAGTCACGTGAGACGTCTACACGGCGTATATAATATATATAGAATTTATATAATATTTATATATAGATGGTTTGTAATTGGCAATAGCTCTCTGGTCTAAATTAATAACAAAAAACAATAATTAACAGTATATCAGTGTGAAATGAAGCTTAATTAATCTCTAATACCTACTGTAGTATGTCTTTTGGTGGTACGAGAGAAGCACGACGGGCTTATTATGGAAGCTCATATACTGCGCTTATAAAACTATTACCTTGTTGCAGAAAGGAATGATTTATATGCCTATTAATGAATTAATAAATAATATAAACGGTCTCGGCGTCCGTTTACCTACCTTTTCAAATAGTGTTACACTTTGGCTACTCTCGGGAAAAAATCTATATACTCAAAGATGTCATATAACTAAATTATGGAACAAAAGCACTGTATATTTTTCATTGCGTTTTCATTTCATACAGACCTTCGGTAAGAGAGTTGATTAAAGACTTGTCACTAGGTATATACGATTTTGGATCAATTCATAATCGTATAAAAACTTAAGACATTAATTGATATTAGTATACCGCTAAATAAAATGACAAATATAGTATGCACAAAAATTACTCTAAATAAATATTCTGACGACTGAGTTGACTTAAAAGTTTTTAGTTTATAGGTTATAAATATACTCTAACATCATAGATATTTTAGATGTAGTACAAAGTGAATAGATTAGTAGCTAAAAATTCATATTTTATACTAATCTATAAAGTTGAAGAGTTTGTTTGTATGTCTGTTTGTTTGTTTGATTGAACGCGCTAATGTCAGGAACTACTGATCCGATTTGAAAAATTCTTTCAATATTAGATAGCCCATTTATCGAGGAAGGCTATATATCATCACGCCAAGACCAATAGGATCATCAATGAAGAATGTTTCAAAGTCGGGGATTTTTTTTATCTTACTTTTTAACAATTCCACGCGGACGAAGTCGCGGGCAGAAGCTAGTGTTAAATATGAAGGAAATTTTTCATGGAAAAAATAAATAAAATGTTTTGTTGTCACATTCTGCTGAGTCAACAAAACTGGTGAAAGAATTGTATTTCAAAATAATACAACTATATTTATTATCCCATATATCTTAAAGTTCAAAGTCCAATACAGGCTAAAGAACTATTCAGAACACTTTCTCAAGGAGCTCTTAACCACACATCGAATGGAAATCAAAAGGGTTTGATTGTAGATAAAATTCATGTTTGCCTTTTGACATATTCAGTTATTCATAGAGTTTTGATGTTGACACTTATCTGGATGGGCTGAGGCCTTTACTTTCAGTTATGGATCACTTCGTTATTCTATTGAATGTGAAGGTTTCTATACATTTTGATATCACGAAGATAAGAACTATAGATGAGGTCATTTAATACACATACGAATTTGATGTGGAGAATTTCTCATATCAATGAGGTGGCACTTGCTTAACAGACTAGGTCTTGATTTCATCCAATGAATGGTTTTTGTTCTGAGGAATTATTTGATGCTTTTTTTACCTATGGTCATTTGCAACAGCAAAGCAACTAATGTATTGCTAGCCTCAAGGGAGGAATTAGTAACTGATCACTGACGTCGACATACAACTCAAAATTGTTATGGAGGCATACTCTAGATCAGAGGTGGTAATCATCCAGACGGGAAATTACCATACCACCTCACTGTGGGCTGTTTTATCGTCTCTTACGACAGGCCTCCCGAGATCAGGAATTAGTAATCTTTCTCCATTCTTGAACGGATCAAACATGTGATCTGGTGGTAACGTCTCACTCCCATACCGTACACTGTCGGCTCGATGTTTATCCTTATTTCCTTGAGCCACTCTGTCCAATTACGCAACAGTTCTTTAGAGCATTTGTTTATACAGCTTCTATTCCAGGTGTTCTCTCTACCCTACGACATGATGTTATTTAAGAAGGATGACATAACATTTTGTACAATTTGGTGAAGCATTAGTTCCTGGTGTTATAAACCTTTATGATAAATGGATGATGATGTGGTTGTCAGTTACGCTTAGATGGTAAGATGAAAGTCCAAAGTATGTACACGATTAAGTCCAACACACGTTTATTAACACAATAGACAAAAGCGATAGAACATACAACAAGAATGAAACGATAGAAAAGAAGGAGTAAGAAAGAAGTGATATTAAACAGTTTGGAAACAAAGAGTAACAGCAATTATTTGGATAGTTAATCGCTCATAAATGATCGAGGGGACCGGACGGCAAGCGATGCAGGCTTCGCGCGTATCGTGTGAATTCCGACTGGTTTGGCTGGCCGCGCGCTGGGCGATCGACGCCCGCGCATTGTTCTATAATATTGTTACGAGCTACAGGACTGGAATTAAAAATGCCGTTGGAACTACTATAGAATTTATTAGAACTGTACAAACACGTATAAAACAAATACAAATAAGACTGGATAAGACCAGTTCACACTGCACTATTCAATACAATTCGAACGCGCAAAGTCCGTCGTCTATGTCGCTAATCGAGAGTACTACAATCGTCTTACTCGTCTCGTAGTCGTCGCTTGACTGCCCGCTCCTCCATTCGGGCATTGTCTTATACTCACTACACAGTACAAAGAAATTGGCCGCGCGCACTGAGTTTCCGAGAAATAGTAATTTGCACACCTGCGAACGGCCACAAAGTCGAAAACAATAACAATAAGGATTAGTTCGACGCTAATGATGGTTAGTAGAAAAACAATAGCATGTTTTTCTTAATTACAAATTCAAAACACACAAGAATTCCTAATCCGGGAGACAATAAACTGCGCTTACAACAGGCAGCTGTGCGCTTATCTTTGACGGCGTGTAACAATATATAATATTTACCAAAACTGGTTGCTGCAGCGGATGGGCTGTGCGTTCCCAATACACAATCAGTACAATATTATATGTAAATACATTGTTTAGTTATAATATGTATTATATATGTGTGTGTGTATAAAATAAATAAATAGTAGATAGACTACACATCCATATTTGTTGGTAAGATCTCGAGGCCTCAGTCAGATGGCTTACTCTCAAACGTCTTTCGTAGTTCATTTTCGTTTTAGAACATATTTTGCTTGTTTTTTTATATTTAAGTACATTTGCCGTTGTATGTTCCATTTATTTTCGTGTTATACAAACTATATTATTGTAGTTTTAGATAAATCTTTGTTCTTTTTTCTTCTATCTCAAATTTCAATGACTCTTTTGGGCTGTTCGGACAAAAACGAATAACGTATGGCGTTTGAGAGTAAGGTCTCAGATTCGCACCACGCACTACGGTTTCATGTTCAACGCATTGCACATTGCCGCTGATCATCGTCCATGGCGAAAAATAGTGCAAGAAGAAGTAGTGGGGTAAGGTCACTTCCTTAGTCACGAGAAATACAATTAAAAGAGTAGTGAGTAATTAAAAATAAAATGAAGAGTTAAAATTTCAGACAACAAAGTAGTGCTCGTTCGTAGCTTCGATGCCAACTGATAACAAAATGATGAAAATAAAATTATTTATTCATTCCACATGGACCCAACAGTTCAGAATCGATAAAATAACTTCAATGTTGACACTAACATTACTGAGTACATGAAAATATGCAGTAAATCTCTAAATATTCCATTGTCATCTTTATTATAGGAATCCTTTCCAAAAACAGCAATAAAACCTCAATTCCTTGCATCGTCCTTCAACTATATTCAAAAGGATGAGCGTAAAACTATCCCAATGGAATCCGGGAAACTGCCGAGCTCTGAATACGGTAGCAGGTAATAAAATTCACTGAGCTAAGAAGAAGTTTATTACAACTCCGCCCGAGTCCTGACTTGTTGATTCTTTGATGCGAGAGGAAATTTAAGAATTCATAGTTCTAAAAGTTCCTGAGTGAAAATATGATTTAGTAAGTTTTTATGGTTAGAATTTTTAGTCTGTAAATTTTTTTTTTATTTATTTTAAAAATTTACTATGTAATAATTTACTTAGGCTGGTGTGCACCGACATTTAACCGACGTTTAAAATAAAATAATCACTGTTTATACATACATTTTTAGTGATTATTTTATTTTAACCATCGATTAAAAGTCGGTGCACACCAGCCTTAATCTGTATGCTATATTTACGTTAGTTGCAGATATGTTGATTAATAGATTAAATGATAAATTTATTTTTTGCAAAGGCAAAATTACAACCGAACACTGACCAATAAGTTATTGGCATAATATCAGTTATTTCGCATTCTTCTTTTTTATTGCATGAGTTCAGCAGACAGGCAGACGGGCCACCTGATGGAAAGAGGTTACCGTCGCCTATGGACATGTGTAACACCAAAGGTGCTAGGGGAGGGGAAGCAACGGGATTAGATGGGGAGGGGATAGGGAGAAGTGGGTCAGCGGAATTCTTACTCACCGTACGAGGCTCAAGCCTAACCATTTGACGCCTATATTCTGTGAGAACATGGTATCATATCGGTCGAGCTGGTTCAAAGAACTGTGATTATTCCAGCATAGTTCTAACAAATCAAAATCAAGTGAATCACTAAAATGCAAATAAATATAAAAAACAAGGTCAAATGTGTCATTTTACGGTAATAAAAAAAATATTATGTTTAGAACGCCTAGCTGTTATGAGTTCGGGCTCAAGACGGCATCCCCTGCAAAGAGCAAACGAACTGGCTAGGCAAGCGACGACGCAGCCCGATACGGCCCCTCTGTATAGCAAATGTCTCGTTTTCTACCAGAAACGGGTCCTTAGGAAGGAGGAGGAGGTCGGTCCAGCAGTGGGATCGAAAATAGTTTGCGGTCAGACGGCGAGCGCCAAGAAGTTGTTCTTCCCCTCTGTCTACCGTCTGACTTACATAATAAACAGATAAAACATGTAAATAAACTAAAATATTTACTTAGTTGTACGCAAGATATAAAGAAGAAGACAGAAATGTATAAGCTGAAACAAGATCTTCAAATGCAGTTCAGAAGAGAACATCTGACTGAAAAAGAGCCCCATGAATGATACTTGACTATGTTAGAGCGACACCAGGCCGTTTAAAAAAAAGAAAAAAAAAATATATATATTACACTTCATAATTCCTGCATTGTATTATGAGCAGATCGTGCACGAGTTAATCTGAATCGCAAACGGTCACTTGTTTATAAAAAAATTATGTGTGTAGATATACATAGAATAACACCGATAGAGTTCGCACCATTAAAGAAATCTAACGGAAAATAAAAGAGTTAAAAGCGGCAGCTCCACTGTTTTATAGAATTTTGTTCATAAACTAGCCACGAAATAAATTTAGAGCTTTAATTATAACATATTTTATATTTATTATTCAGTACCTATATCTCTTTACGGAATAGCAAATAATTACTCTGGCAGTATAAAGTACGGCGATTGCAGCGCCGCATCTGTAAGGGTGCCTTTCCACCAGAGAGGTGCTATGCAACGTTACTATTGATGTGTTTGATATACACCAATCATATTCATTGATCGATATAACATAGCACTGGTGGAAACTGCGTCGACTAAGCTGCGTTTTTTATATGGAAGGATGCGTGCTATAGATGTGTGCTATGGATGCGTGCCTTCCCTCTTGTCGATACGTCGAGTTGCTTGAGCTGCGCATATTCTTCGCACAGGTACCTTGCGGCGGCGTATTTTCATAGCACATCGTACTCGGTCCGCTAAATAGCTTAGCATCAGTGGCAATGGTCACATAGTTTCGTAGCTTAGCTTTTACATTTTCGCAGCAGAGTTGCATAGCACATTCCCTGGTGGAAAGGCACCCTAAGACTTCATTTGTGGCGCCGACCCTAGCAACAATGTGTGGAAACTGCAAAATTTGTGCCCATTTTCCGTCGATGCATTTAATGACCATCAATACATATTTGTTGTGCAATCGTGCCGGCTTTTAGTGCTACCCAGTAATGGATTTCGAGGGCAACATTGTTTTCGGATGCGATCCGAATGGAACAACGGACGGACGCGGACATTTCACTGTCGCACTCCACTTTTTACTGTGTTTAATTGATATGCATTTGTAACAATGTTTGCGTTTACTCGGTTGAATGACAGCGCTGGTTAATTTATTTACTTCTATATTTAGGTTTTAGATAAAAGGCCTACCATTACAGGGCTCTATTCGTGGATACACTCACGTAAACTTCGAATTAGTATCCCGTGAAATCTATCAAAAAGCGTGATGTACTCGTAAGTAATATTATTTTGATCTCCATTATCAAGAGTAGATTTGTACTTATAAAAAAAATTGTAGGTGATAAACATGCTTTATGAACATCTTGGTCGTGTAAAGACAGAAGAGTACTGTGTATGCGACTAATGGAGAATGCTAAATATTCACTAAAACAATCCTGGTGGCCCCTCTAGTGACAACGAACCAGGGCCGCGGGAGTACACTACTACTACCCTGGCAGGTGGACACGCAGACCGGCCGCATGACCTTAATGGGCACAGAATACATGTATTCTAACGAGCTAAAGGGTGGAGGAGTGAGATAGCGATGAGTAGTATACGTGTGAGCCAGTACATTTGTCCCGTACAAAATACGTTAGTACTGACACGATTAAAAATTTGAAAATGTACTACATCAAAATTTTTGTTCCGCTACTACTCATGCCTCCAATGTAAGAGGAAGGGCGAAACGAGGACAACAGTACAATAAAGCCTCTATGCATATTCACATGACAAAGAGGGACAACTTGACAGTTACGACTGTTATTAAAATGAGGCGACGGAGATCGAACATATCCGATTCTTAACGAACATTTGCGAACTAGAAGTTTCGTACAGGACAAGTGAGGGAATGATGCTCACCGCCTCACCGGCCTCATCGCGTCGAATGTACTGCTGCCGTACAAACGTGGTGTACAGTGTATGTACCCTCATTTGAAGTGGTACATACACTGTACTGTTCAGTACAAAATGTCATGTTACTCTTACAAACTCATTTTAAAATCATGCACTACCCTACTCTAGAGCGAGATGAAATAAATGCTCCTCCGTCTTAAAGGGTAGATCTTCCACCGAAGACCTCACCTCAACCTCAGCCCGACCACAACTGTTGATTTCTGTATATTCTTTGTATCTGCTGGGAATGGTTTACGACTTTAATTATTGCACAGCGCCATCTATTAGTTTGATAATGTTCCACTACAGCTTTCCATATTGCTGTGGAGGATAAACTCCCTCGGTAAGCTTTGACTTTAAACTAAAAAGCAAAAAATTAATTTGTCTAGTCGCTCTAAATTAGCTATCATTAAATTAATTCTTACTGCGGTACATATACAAATATAATATGGAAATGCATAGAATCTTCTAATACCTCTTAAATCCCGGCTATATTCAAGAACACACACGTCTGCCTTATTATGCTAACTGTCCTGGAGTTTCCAGGACTCGCTTATCCGCCGTGATACCGGCAATAAATTATGTATTCCAGTTATAAAAGCATCCGAGATTCCGCTGATCCAGCTTGTTTTAATGGCTTCGTACGGAGAAGCGAATAAGCTGGTTATCCTAGAGAGTTTGGTGACACGGTACTCTAAAATTACTTGTTATATTACAGGGTTATTTTTGGAGTGAATTTGAAGAGTTCATTTTGTTGTGCAGTTTTATATTCAAAATAATATATATATAGTAGATAATAGATAAGTAACTCTTTATTGTACACCAAAGCATAAATAAACACAAGTAGAAAAATATAAAAGATTGTACAACAGACGGCCTTATCACTAATAAGGGATTTCTTCTAGGTAGCCCTTGGTCCCTACCAAGGGCTAATATCAGTATTAGGAATTATTGTACCTACACAATAGACAAGTAATGATTTTTAGAACCTGATTTTTAAATAACTTTTAGGATTTGGCTTGTCTTATAGAAATAGGTAGCTATTCCAGAGACGCCCAACCTGGACGATAAGAGTTATTATAAAAACCAGATGTGTGTACAGGTGTGTTGATTCTGTATTTAGTCGATAGTACTGACATGAAAGAAGAATGGTAAAGAATGACAATAGGCCAATAAAAAATATAACGTAGCGCTAAGCTCTAGTTTTTAAAGAAAATCTTATATAAATTTTCAATCAACGTCTTACGGTCATATTCATATTGAGTTAGAGTAAGTTTGAACGTTTTTAAGGTTCTTAAAGAAGCGTTCAAACATACTCTAAATCAATATGAATAAGACCGCTATTATTTTAAATTTAAAACAGTCGTAAATTGAAAGTGCTAATTAGTTAATACCTTTTCAAGGTTCTGTTTCAGTAAAAAAAAAATCTTCTACAATACTTAGGTATATAATGTAGTTACATCGTCTGTTTATGTATAGTTCGAAATGTGTACACGGCCGCAAGGCTGTAACTGAAAAAAAAAACCATGCTAGTGCCAGTCAAGATCCATTCGACTGTCGATGCTCAAATATTCGTAGTCTCTAGTATTTATATTAAACTAGCTGACTCGACGAACTTTCGTACCGCCATATTTTCTGAATTCCTAAAAGACTTTGTTTCATGACATAAAAACAAAATCACCAAAATCGGTCTAGGTTTTTAGGAGAGTTCTAGAGCCCGATCTCAGCGCCACCTACCGGGTCTAATTGTGAATCTAAACCATCCGGGAACCCACTCAAACACACAAAAACAAAATCGATCCAGCCGTTTAGGAGGAGTTCACTGTCAACACACGTAGAGCAGAATTATATTTTGATTGATTGATTCAATATTGAGTCGAGATGGTAACTAGAAAAATCGTTAAAAGTTACGATTCCAATTCAATTCAATTGCCAAATTGAGTTACAGACTCGTGGCCCGGTTGTGCCTTTTCAAGCTGCTACAAGGAATCCTTCGTATGACGTCAGTCAAAGACCTGCAATTTAGCATCTTTGTTATATCGATTCAGATTTCCCTGGTGCTTATTTACTTTAGATTTACTCGAAAAAATTAATATACATAAATATTTGACATTCACTATATATACATATCGTACAAAACCATATTTAAGAAAGAATACTTAAATCACTAAAGTAAATAACACGAGACTGTTCAATCAGCCTTTGTGTAAATTGTTCATTTGTATAAATAAGAAATGCATTTATCTTATTGTAACCTTGATCTAGAATAAATGCTGTTGATTTAGATATAAAATTGTATTCTGACCTTATAAAGACGTTGCGCACTTTGATTCTCTAAAGACGCGTTCACAAGGCGAAGATATTTCAAAGTTCATTTCTAAAAAATGACCAGTTACAATTAAAAATCAACATTGTTTTTCATCGATTGCTGTCGTCGACCATTCCGCAATGTTTGAAGACAAAAGTCTTCGAGCAGTGCAACTTCCTCGTCCTAACCTACAGAGCCGAAGTCAGAATTGGTCCACAAATTCCAAGTCGTTCAATGAGCAAGGTATATTGGTTTGTACACTTCTGGAGAGAATCAGATACGAGGATATCTGTAAGAGAACCAAACTAACCGAAATACCTCATAAAACTAGCAAGTTTAACTAGTAATGGAGTGGAGACTGCGTCTCGGTAAAAATGGTGTCGGAAGACCAGGGGCCCAATTCTGCTATTTCAATATCTTGCCGTTACGAAGATATTCAAACTCCGATTCCATTACGATAGTGACGTAAATCCGTATTCTACTAAATCCAAAATATCTTCACGATATCGTCGCGGCGGAATAATAGAAAAAAAATGGTACTACCATTAGCAGAAATTACGTTAGCTGAAATGAATACTGAAAAGCTATCAAAATTTTAAACATTTATTTCGCGGTTTTTGGTTATAAATATTTATACGGTGGCGTGCGACGGACCGGAGAACCGGGATGTGTGATGCAAACTTGGGGAGGTCTATCTCCAGCAGTGGATTACCATTAGCTGACGACGTATTATTTTTCCTTAGAAAATCGTTTTGGTACATGATTTTGCAGTCAATATAATATTTAATAATGTTTAAATGTCTTAATCAAGTTTAAGAACATCTAAAGTATGATCTAAACATACGATTTAGCTCAAATTTTGTTCAAAAATTTACTTGCAAGAAAAAACAACATATGAGATTTTATTTAAATGTTGGCATTTAATTTAAAATCAACCCATATTTCAATTTTATTATTGGTAAGTATAGATATGTTTTTTCCATCTAACTTACATTAATTTATATTGAATTCTTACTATCCCTATAATTTTAATGATTTAATTTGAACGTTTTATAACTTTTTCCTGATATTAGATCTCGAAGGATCACGTAATTGAATGATTTCGGTGTATAATCAATAAATTAATTTTCTATCCATAATTTTACTACTTGATTGATTGTATCATTAGTCATACGGGAATTAGATAATTACCTCGTTATCAAACGATTGACATAAATTGGGCAAGTAATGTCTCTTGTGGATGTAGATAGTTACAAGCCGTCGTTTAATACAGTGCTAAAAAGGACCTGTGTTACTAATTAACATCTGAATTTTAATATATCTGATAAAACCTCAGTTATAGAGAAAATAAACAAATTGATTGAAGCAGTTTTGCTGACAACTCAAAAACATTTTAAAAAATAAAACAAATTGAAATTTTAAATTTTTTGTGTAAAGTGAAGTTAAGTGTACGTTGAAACGAAATTAAAAATCACCTTCTAGAAAAATGATTATCTACAGACTAGGTCTTCACAAGTAAGTACTTATAACAAAATTGTTGATCTTCCGATCTGGTCTTTCTTTAGTTATTTTTCTTTTTACGTTTTTATTTTATTCTCTGTGATGTCTCTGGCATCACATGGTATCATTTTCATTCTACATAAAGCTAATTATCAGTCAAATCTAGAGTTTTTGCTTTAATAGATTGTCTGCTCTATCGTTGTGCTACTCTGGTTTGAGCATCAGCACTAAATTCAGAAATCCAACGCTTGATTTCTGTTAGTGTAGATTATTCTAACATATGTTATTAAGATCAACACCGGAGTTGCGCGTTTTATAGACACAATAAAACACACACGTAACTGGCTTATAATTTCATATATATTGCCTTTTCCGTCATATTTTCCAGATTGTTCTAATTACTAATTAGACTTCATTCAAATATTCATGTGTTTATTTTCAGAATCTTCGACCTCCTAAAGGAGTACCAGATCATCCGTCGCGATGAAGAGCACCCTTATCTACTACATAAGAAACCCAAGAAAATATACAAAATACAGCTTCATACAAATGAAAGGATGAACTTGTTAGTTTCTTTCTTACTATCACTATTAAACTTACTAGTTTGCTTGACTATTCCGTATGCATTATTAGAAAACCCATGTAACGTTTTGAAGTTGTATAATCTACATAATTTATATCCTATAGCAAAATGGCTCGAATCATATTTGGGAATGATAGATAGATTAATAATTACTGTAATTTTTATTATAATCTATATATCAGTGGTGACAGTAACTGATGCAATGTGTAATACGGATATTAGAATAAGTCCTTGGATTGAAAGAGGTAAATATAAATCACCAAGAAAACATAGACGACGAAAAATGACTTTTATTAGTTTATTTTAATTAGTTTTTACTATCGTCATTACTATAAGGGTTATGGTACTTGATTGACTAAATCATCCATGGTTCGTTCAAACGGCCTGGGCTCAAATGCCAGTTGGGGAGCATGTATTACTTAGATATTTGGTCTGTCCCTTTCGTATTGTTTCAATTACTACGTGCTGACGTTGATGAAATAAGAGATTAAAATATCGGGGGAACGTGAAATCGTTGTACCAAATGTTTAAAAGCTATTAATCCATCTTGTACAAGCGTGGTGGATCCTATCCAGTTATCCTATTATTTACGATAAATATTTACTCTCTGCTGTAAGTCTGTCTTCAGTTTAACATGCCTAATTTTCGAAATTATTACATATCTGGTGTAGTAACAATTGCAATTTCCTTTACGATTCTACTAGAATTAAAAATCTGAATAATTATATATATTAAAATAGTAATATTTTTGTTATATCAATGAAAGTACCTAGTGATAAGTATTAGGTAATAAGTGTAAGATTTATACCTGGTGTGAAATTTAAGCTTACCAGTTAGTGTAACAAATCAGTACTATAAATCTCTTTAGTAAGTAAAAAGCAGTAAATACATTTTAATTTATAATATAATGTGAATACTTTTATTTCTTGAATCAAGTTACCCTCTTTACAAAAAGAATTTTCATATAAAAAAGAAATGTTTAACACAATAAAACGTTACCAATCCTTACTAAGACTTGATCAGAATTATAATAGTTAACATACTAATATTTACTTTTAACGTCATAATTTACTAATTTTAGGAGACGGACAATTTTGAACCAAAGAAATCATAATCGATTCATAATGAATTTCAACAATTAATAATATGAAAATACTTATATCACACGATTAATTAATTAATTAAAAATAACCCACTACAATCATAAAAAATATCAACATAATTAAAAAGAAGCTTAATATTACTCTAACCCTTTTACAATCTGGACCCAACAATGTACGAAAGTGTATCCGTCTCCTTTAAAATGTTTTTATAGTTCAAAGTAAGAATCAAAATAACACAATCTAAACTTCCCCTTAGACATCTCTCTTACGTAGTTCGCTTTGTTAGAATGTTAGATGTGCCCTTGGCATTCACTGTTCAGTTCTAGGTCGAGGAAATCGAACTACCACCTACAAGACACGTGTATCGTATTGTAAGGGTACTCGTGTACTGTGAAGAAAGCGTAGTTTTATAGATATGCTAGCTGATTCGTGCCCATTTCGCTGTGCGTCAAACCAACATATAATTGCCCATTGGAAAAACACTCCATTCTCAAGTCAAAGCCCACTAGAGAGAATGTTTGACCTTAATTATTGTTTAGTCAGCATAAACTAAAGCTCGTTTTTCTCCGAATTGATATTTCACATTAAAAATTTAAATAATATAATCAAGTATAGCCCATGTCACTCGAGAATAATGTAGTTTTCTACTGGTGAAACGATTTTCAAAATCGGTACAGTAGTTCAAGAGATTACTTCCTACAAACAAACTCACAAATTTTACCTTTTTATAATATTGGTACAGACAATTGAGTTATAAAATATGAATATATGGGTATTCTTTAAGATACGTTCCCTGAGATTGTTTTAATCGATAAGGCTGCCTATTGTTTTTCCTTAAAAATATTGTAAGTATCTTGTTTTAGTATTTGTATATTTTGGTAGATTATAGTAGTGACAATCCCAATATTTTTATGTGCTGTGGTTAGCTCGTATTAAAATACTCTAGCCAGTCATGCAGTAATATTCATATTGAGTTAGAGTAAGTTTGAAGGCTTCTTTGTGGTTATTGAAGATGCTTCCAAACTTACTCTAACTCAATATGAATAAGACGGTTAGTATATATTTAGATCACACGAGAAAGCCATCACAGTAATATAAAAATATTTTTCTACTTTATTAAATGAATGTAATGGAAAAATTCAATCAGCCATCTCACTTTCAAAATTAACTAATGGATTAGTATTGTAAATAATACCATTTCAACTAAAACATTGGCTGCTAATAGTCGTATTCTGATTACATTTTGGAGTTTGAGGCTCCTTTTATAAAACGATACTTAAACACACATTGACGCTCAAGCTGATAATCCGTCTAAATCTAAAAGTATTTTGGAATGAGTTAAGTGTTATTAAAATTTAAAATTTTGGCAACACAAACGTGTGTCGTGCACTTTTTAGCTACCGGATGTTGCGTGCCCACTGTTGGCCAATGGTAAAATCCCGAACATTGCCACCGGTTACGTTGTGTATGAAAAAATACGACATACGACACAGTCGTGCTCGTGCCTTTAACCACATTTAAAAATATAAATTGACAAAATTTAGATACGTCAAATCTGTATTTCACAAACCATAATAATAAAATTGCAATAAACATAGTAAGCAAGCAGTTCGTGCAAGAACAGGCAAAGAATACAATTTCCTGCGGCCAGGCGGCTTGTCGTATGAGGCGACAAGACACACCCAGGTGGTAGAGTATTTACCTGTCTGGGTGGCTACCTTCCGTGGTCATATGCCGTCATAACAACCTTGAGTTCTGTTCCGGCATTAGTAGCCAGGTTCCAGTCTCCCTTTATAGAGCGGCAGCACACTGGTAGCGCCTTTGGTGTTACAAATGTCCATAGGCGACGGTAACCGGTTCCCATCAAGCGGGCCGTCTGCCTGTCTGCTGAACTCATGCAATAAAAATAAAATAAATAAAAATAAATAGTTTCACAGAAATTAGATTTCGATTACATATACATTTCTATATATAAATATTAGTTATTGTGATTTTTATGTGTGAAACCTTATCTGAATCCATATCATTTGTGGAATACAAATTTATCATAGGTACATTCTGTCAATTTCTATTTAAAAAAATATAATGCGCGAGCAAGGTAGCCAATTCTATTTAGGTAGCTATTTAAAACGGAATGCTTTTTAATTTGAAACGTTCGATTTTCGATTCGTTATAGAATATGGGTCTAAAATTAACGGTTGTTGAAGTGATCTCACAGTTTGATAACTTTCAATACATTTAGGTATGGATGTGTCCTTTCATTCTGATTTCTTCAAATGATTGTGTTCGGTGTGTTAGAATATCTTCACTTCACTTCACTAGTATTTTATTATTTTATCACGTGTGGACTATTTTGAAATAATCAGAAATATCTTATAAATAGCCGTGCTATAAAAACGTTGTATCAACTTTTCAAAATATATATTGACGGCTAGTTGAAGAAACCCGACAATTATTTTTATACAAAGATAATAATGATTATAAAACCGCTTCCAACATTAAAATTCAATACTCTAATAAAACCTGCACCAACAAATAAGATGTCCAAACTAATGCTTTACTTCTTTAGATTTCTGCACATCGTATTCTCCTATGACATGGGATTCTTTCAATTTAAATCTTATACAGTCAAAAATATCTTTCGACTGATCTCTATCTTACAATGCATAAGTATCTGTGGTACTGTCATTTACTTCTTATTCGTGAATTTAGATAAATTCTTTGCAATATGGTATACAATTTTCATAGTTCAGTTTATTATCAACGTCTTAATACTAAATTTAAATAGTAACCAAATGACATACTATCGTTTTCAAAGAGCTCTTTTATTATTAGACACAGAACTCAAAGTAGATACTTCTACATACAATTTTGAGCACAAAATCATCTTGTGTATATTTGTTTCAATAAGTTGTAGATGTTTGTTAACCTACTCTTACTGCAGTGATTATATTGAAAATTGTGTGAAGCCTGTTCTAGCAGAAGTATTGTATTGTGTTCCCTGGTTCTCTCTTGATATTGTCTTGATTGTTTATTCTTCCATCTTCTACTCAGCTTATTGTCGATTGGTTAAACTTACTTCGAACTTGAAGAGTACGTACATCGATATATGTGGATGCCAGCATTTATATATATCTATCGTTGATGCAACGGAGCAGATCAAAATAACATTTGATACCGTGGTATGTTTATTTCTCTTTTCCGGTTAGCGGTATCAAATAGAATAGACGAGCGAAGAAGCAAAATATGTCACTAACTATTAAGACCACCATTTGTCCCGATGCTTAATGACATGTTTTGCTTGCAAATTTAGAGAATAGAAATTGATCTAAAATTGGCGAAAAACTGCTTAATTCAGAGAAAATTGGAGTGCTCAAGTTAGTGTTGGAGTTAAGACGCTTTATCTACTTGTGGAAAACGCGTATCTGTGTGTGTGTAAGACCAAAAGCATGGTCATGATTGGTCAGTACGCTTGCAAATGATCGTTCGGTCATACAGGTACGCTATCGCAATGTGTGTTCAATCATGAGTAAAACTCGTTCGCCTTACAATATTGTGGCGACCGAGGGTAGAACTTTTTGGAAGCGTAAGCCGGTTTCAAGACTTTTAGAAAAAGGTAGAAGATTCTGGAAGAAAAGACAAGGACACATACATTTTAGAAAGGGATAGATGTTGAACGAAAGTTCTAGAATAGAAGGTTCAGGAAGGAAAAGACAGTGATAGATAGATGTTTAGAAAGGAATAGATAGTGAATTAAAGAATAACGAAAAGAAGACCGAAATTATGGGTTCTAAAAGATTCTTCCGGGTATATAAGCAGCGTAAGGCGCGCCTACCGGGTAGTTGAGTTCAGTTCAAGACAGCGAAGAGACAAGTGCGATACGAAAGAGTTGGAAGAAAAGTTTATTAGAAAACAGTAACAAGTTTAGTGGTGAATTTAGTGAAAAGTTTAGTAGGCAGTTCAGTGAAGGAGGGGTGTAGCGTAGTTTAAGAGGAGATCCAGAAGCGAGCTACGCGTGGAAAATTCAGAGGTGAGCATTGCAGCAACAGGAGGTGGTCTACGCAATATCGGCGACGGTATTATGAGTGAGACATCTTATCGTCGGGACAGTGCGTCGTTAGTTGTACTTGTAGGGGCAACCTTCCGGAAAAGAATAACGTACGGCTGTGTAAGTTAATAAGAGCGTTTATTAAAAAAACTCGTGCTTCCTTCCAATCCTAAGTGCGTACTCCCGCTCGCACGTAACAATATTTTTTTGTATATCATCGTTATTAGTGATAATGGTGAGGTACGAAAATGTTATAAAGTAAACTTCTACTTCACACACACTGGTGCGGTGGCGCTGGATTTTATGATAATAATGAACTGTATTCACTTGAGGTAATGTCGGACGATTTAGGTGAGGGAAACAGGAAAAGAAGAGCTCGCACGTACCTGTTGATGGTATAATGAAATATCGGTGGCTCCTTAGCTTCTCTTATTCACAAATGCACTTCTGTAATTGTTTATTTAGTAACAAAGCAATACACATGTAAATATATTGCGGTGAGACTCGGTATATAGGTATATTTGATGATATTTACACAGAGAGATTTATAGGCGGTGTGGTCGCGGTATTATTTATTTTATTTAATCTTATTTCTTTAATTGTGTTTATAAGGCGGGACGATTTAATTTTATGACATGACATGAATGAATTGACGTGCGTGCGAAAAAGGCAACACGAAGTTAAATTTAAATTGAGAAATTAAAAATAATGAAAGACAAAGGTTATATGGCGATACCAGATACTACAAACTCAAAAACACTAATACCTTTTATGTTTTCAGTTCCTGGTTGTATTACTGATCGACTTTCCAGAAGTAATGGTTTCTGTTTACCTTTTGCTCCTTGAACTTAAGAAATACTGGATGGTATGTAACTCATTTTTTATTGCTTGAGTGTGGCAACGAGCCTGCTAACTTCCTCCTGATGGATAGTAGATACCGCGGCCTATAGACATTTGCAACACCACAATGGTTACTACCAGTGTGCTACCGCCTCGAAAGAGAGATTGGATGCTGGCCACTGATTCCAGATCACAACTCCAGGTTGTTATAGTCGCATGATCTAGACTCTAGACCAAGGGTAGTAGCCATTCAGACAGGAAAATGCTCTACCACCTGGCTGAGGATTATTTGTCACCTCTTACAATAGGCTGTTCCGCTACAGGAATCTATCCCCGTTCTTGCACCGATAGTGTATTTGGACGCTATCTAGTTAAACGATTTGTTATTTGTAAGTGTATATTGCTGAAGAATGTTAATTTGAATAAGACCATTGAATATTTATTAAGATGTGGGGTATTGTGGATTAAATAATTTTTGGATTCGAAAGCCAAATGAGAAAAACATTGAACCTTTATCGTACCTGCGGAAATTACAGTTGAAAGATTCAGTGCTTTGTCAAATTGTTAAAATTAAGATATATACAATAATCTAAGCTAATATTATAAACAGGTAAAGTTTATTTGTAGGAAGTAATTTTTGGAACTGCTGAAATGATTTTGAAAATACTTTCACCAATAGAAAGCTATATTACTTCTGAGTGACATAGGCAATATTTAATTTAATAGGTACGGGTCAGCCAGTTAATAATACAGTAGATTTTCGTAATAGGCATTTTTTATTTTATTTTTTATTGCAGGATTTCAGCAGACAGGCAGACGGCCCACTTGATGGAAAGCGGTTATCATCGCCTATGGACATTTGCAACATCAAAGGTGCTACAAATGCGCTGCTACCCTCTTAAGGGAAACTGTAACCTGGTCACTCATGCCGGAACACAACTCAAGGTTGTTATGGCGACATACTTTAGAGGAGGGGTGGTAGCCATCCAGTCGGGTAAATGCCCTACCACCTGGCTGTAGGTTGTTTTGTCGCCTCTTACAACAGGCCGCCCGGCCGCAGGAAATTGTATTCTTTCTCCGTTCCTGCACGGATAGAAAATTAAATTGTTTTTCAACATCTTATATTACGAAGACACGTCTATACCCTGTGCTTATTTGAGATATTCTTCTCTGTGCATCGTAATGAAGGCATGAAAATAAATTACATTAAGAAATTTATTTTTAGAATATTCTGTTGACAACGAGCCTGAATTCCTTTACAATAGTTCAAAGCCTGGTCCTCATGTTCTGTCCACCACTTTGCGCTAATATTTTATCGGCTCAGACCGAAAAAATGACAATTGTTCTACATAACAGATTATTGCAAGAGACAGGTAAGCTTTTAAAACTATAACATTACTAACATTTAGTATTTCTGTACAAGGCGTCGGAATTGCATCATATGAAGTATCAGTGTGTAGTCATATCTCCTTTATCTAGTCTCTGTGGACTAAAAGGCGCAAGAAATGTCAGTTTGATGTCTTGAAAGATGTTATATGTACGTTATTACAATAAGGGATGCCGAAGAGTGCAGCAAAATGGAGAAGTAAATTCAGAAAGCACACCCAAAGAAAGATCTTTACAGCAGACGCTTTAAAGCGTCCAAATAAGAATGTGGACGCTCAAAATGCAACCGGAATTTATTTTATTAGCATGTAAAATGTATTACAATCATAAAAATACGAATTATGTTTTTTAGATTGTATCTAAAAAAACTCCATACAAAGAAGCTTAATTTAAGAAGATTACAGACAGTGACATATTGTTACGAACCGATACTCCTTTACAGGTTGTTGATGATAGAATTCTTTGGATGAACGACCTGCTCGGTGTTACCTGTAAAATTAAATAAATTAAAATAACAAATAAAATAAATATAGTTACACATAAAAAAGATAAAACATGTAACATTTTTAAACATTCACCTGCGTGTTTTTATTAAAAAATAATAGCAAATTGGTTGCATAGAGAAAAAGCGAGTGCGCACGAACATCATTCGGGATCAGCCCGAGTATCTGAAAAGAGTTGCCCACGACAACCGACCGTGCTATCCGTGCCCAGCATTGGATTCTCTCTCAGCACTCGAAGACTAACTTTTCAAGCCTTCAAAAACCTTGTTTTTTCCCCTTCACCTTTGAACATTATGTCCGTTACACAGGTGTTTTTTTTTATTGCTGAAGCACAGCAGACAGGCTGATGGCCCAACTGTGATGGAAAGTGGTTACCGTCGCCTATAGACATTAGAAATACCAGAGGTGCTGCCAATGTACTCCCGGCCTTGAAGAAGAAACTGGAAACTGGCCTCTGATGCCGAATACAACTCAATGTTGTTATGGTGGCATACTCTAGACCAGGGATGGTAACCATCCAGTCGGGCAAATGCCCGGCCGCAGGAATTACTGTTCTTTCTCCGTTCCTGCACGGAGAAAACGTATCTCATTACCCCTTCGAATTTAAGTGATCTATTGTTCGATTTAACCCCTGCGTACTTTCGATAAGACTTCATAAATCCTTTCATCTTTAGTTTGCATTTCGTTGCACATTCTTAGAAGCCATAAAAATAAATAAAGCTTTCAAGTTGAGAATTCTTAGGATTAGTGAGCATGTTGCTAGGCTATTTTACAAATATATAATGTTGGTTAGTCGGGACTGAGTTAGTTCAGTTTCAACAGCGATCGAGTTACCCAGTGTACTTTCGGAGCGAGTATCTTATAACATCGGACTTTGTGCGATTTATGTTATTACGTTTTTCTGCTTTACGGTTTGGACTTGTTGCATTCGGTTTTGCTTGTAAGAATTTTGAATTCTGATAAACTATGTGATAATTCCAAGGGCATTTCAATTCGTGTCCCGCAAATATGTAACAATATTGTGACACTAGTAAGAGTATTTAGAGTTTAGTACAGAAAAAGAACATATAAATTATACCACTACTATTATTTGAAGTCTTACTAGATCGGGTTACTATGGGCGTTCCTCTTATAGATCAAAATGTCCAAAACGCTCCTTCAGCCTTTCCACATAGCGACCACAGTCGTTACGGTCGTGGCGAAAAGTCACTAATGACGTCATAATTTTCGATCACGCAGCGCTCACGATGACCCATGTCAAGAGATAATATGTCGAATAATCCGTTCCACTTGAATCTACGATTGTAACGCCCCCAAGGAAGTGGAACGGGAAAAATCGCGGTCGTGAGCATGGTCTTTATGAGCCTCATGTGGAACGTAGCATAAAAGTATCTTACCTCACCATTGGTAAAAAGTTGACATAACTTCTATGAAATTTATGTTAAATTTAAATAAAAAATAATATTCGGCAGATTAACATACACATTGTATATCCCTAAATTAAGCAAGTTACGCTTGTGTTAAGGGTGATATACAACGGACCATTCCAGATACCCAGATCATAGTGTCGCGAACGCGACTATAACTTCAGGATTCAAATGTCAACGTCAATTAAAAACGTCAACGTGACACACTAGAAGAACGTTACATCATTTTTGATTTTTCCTTTTGAATACCGACTTCAACCGACTGCTTGTAATCTTACAATAAATAAATTATTCTCAAGTAATTATGCGCGCCCATGAATTCCTACTGCGAACTCTGGAAGCTCAAACAATAGTGAATAACAGAAAGTGTGTTTCCGAAATTTACTATGCCAGGAATTGAACCCAGAGCCTCTGCTTTCCACCGAGTTTGGTCGGCTAACACTTAGCCCGCTCAACCACAGAAGCCTTCAATTACAAATTTATCTAGTAGACTACATTATATGTAAGTAGATAAGTAGATGTCGTATCTTATTAAAGTGAAATTAATTTCTAACTTTCTATTCCAGACAAGAACCGAATAAAAGATATAAAACGACTAATACGTTACATAGAAGCGCGCCCGTTTAACTTGAAGGCCCGTGGTATTATACCGCTCAACGCATCACTTCCTGTGGCTTTGCTCAACTTTTGTGTTACTTATCTAATAGTAGCAATACAATTTTCGCATTTATATTGATTACAATGAATATTATAATCGCGACTAGTATACATAAGAAAATTATGTTTTAACGGTTTTAAGCGCGGTAGTTTATTTGATTTTTATTGTTTCGACGTTTCGACCACTTGTCAGTGGCCGTGATCGCGGAAGATAAAATGTCAAGTGTCAATGAGTATTGTTAAAGTTTTATTTAGCCTACCGCCAACTTGTTCATTTTAATTATTTAATTTTAATTTTGTTTACGGTTAATATTTAATCTATGGGAGCCTAATCTAATTTATCCATAGAGCTTTATAGTCATATACACACATTATAGTCTATCTTATACTAATATATAAAGCTGAAGAGTTTGTTTGTTTGATTGGTTAAACACGCTAATCTCAGGAACTACTGGTCTGATTTGAAAAATTCTTTCAGTGTTAGATAGCCCATTTATCGAGGAAGGGTATAGGTTATATATCATCATGCTAAGACCAATAGGAGCGGAGCAACAATGAAGAATGTTTCAAAATCGGGGGGTTTTGGAAACAAATTCCACGCGGACGACATCGCGGACACAGCTAGTATTATCTATATATATATAATGAAAATGGCCTTCCTTTGAGGCTCAATCACGCCTAAACCACTGATCGTATCGACATGAAACTACCACCATTCGATGGGAATTTTTTCCTAGATGGTTTACGGCTATTTATTTTTCGAATTCTGACGTTCCTTCATTTTTTTATTGCTGTTTTACTTTCATGAACATTTATCCCGCTAATAAGAACAAAAGACAAGCGTTTTCTCTTGATTCTTTTGTTTTCATGGATTTCAACGGAGTTTACTAAACGGATTAAGTTCTTTTACATTCAGCTAAGAATCTACTTACAAACTTCCACGCATCCACCCACCAACTCCCACGCACCCCTGCACACCCATTCTCATTTTTTGATAAAAATAAAATGCCGTATCTATGATCGAGTATCACTTGAGAACGGCTGGACCGATTAGGTTAATTTTTTTGTTGTCTTCAGAATTGTCAGGAGAAGGTTTATATGTAAGAAAATTTTAAAAAGTCTGCTAAAATGTTAAAAATTTCAATGATAATCGAAGTATTCCAATTTCTATAGTTACTCATCACGAAATCTCGGGAACTATAGGACTTAGAAATGTGAAACTTGGTAGGAATATTACTTTCGTTATGTAGAGGTCAACTAAAAACGGATTTTAAGAAATTCATCCCCAAAAGGAGATTGCGGGGGCGTTAACAATGAACAATTCCCGTTTTTAAACTATAGCTCCTATAAATTCCAAATTTGGTAGGAATCTTCTGTAAGAGATGTAGAAATAGTCTATGAACGAATTTTACGGTAGCTCACCCCACAGGGGGTTGCGGGGGTGGTTTAACAATGAATTTTTTTATTTTTTAAGCCGTAGCTCCTACAGACTCCAAATTTAGCTAGAGTCGTCTATATGTGATGCAGAAATGATTTAAGAGCGGATTTTACAACAGCCCACCGCCGAAAAAGATTGCGGTAGTGGGTGTTAAAATGTGAAATTTCTATTTCCAAACTGTAACCTCTATAGACTCTAAATTTGGTAGTAACCTTTTATTTGTCATGCAGAAATCATCTCAAATAGGATTTTACGGAATTCTATTTCCAATAGGGACTGCGGGGGTGGGTGTGAGAATGTGAAATTTATGTTTCCAAACTGTAACTTCTACAGACTCCAAATGATTATTTTTTTACTGTTCAAATAGAAAAGGTTAAAGTATTTTTTTTTTATTTAATTAATTTCATTTGTTTTTATATAACCTAATTAATCTTATTATAAAACGTCAGTTCATAAGCGGTTGAGAAGTGAAATAAAAATGTCAGACAGAGAAAGTATTGGAAGTTTATGTTTGTGTGCTGACTATGTGTTTGGTTCTAAAAACTGGTCTCATGAGATAAAAGCTCAAACTTTAGGTAAGTAATGATTTGTAAAATATATTGATATATAATTAAATTGTAAATTACAATTTTTTATTAATAATTCGACATTAACTATCAAAAGAATCAAGAAAGTCTTATATTGGATGTTTCACAAGAGTCCGAATCACTTTAAGTGACAGAAGATTCCATGAAGGGATTGGTTGCTTTGAAGAGTACGATAATATAAGTGAATTTTCCTTTGCAGAGATTAGAGAGGTAAATGTCCATAAAAAATAAAATAAAGTGATGATAAAGTTTAAGAGTTAATTATAAATGTAATAAAAATTATTTAAATTTATCTAGAAATCGTTAATTGACGGAATTTACAACACTTTATTATACTTTCAAGAAATACGAACTTACTTTGAGAGAAAAGAACAAGAACGAATGATGCGTTTGGTTAGACAGGCTAAACAACAGCAGGAGTGGAAATTAAAAAGTAATTTTATATTTGTTGATTGAGATACTTATATAAAACATAATAAATAAATTCAATTTTAATACAACCCCATCAGATGAAAAAAACATCGCGACGGAATTAACTGAGATAGAAGACGAAGAAGTCATATAAGGAAGAGTAGGTGAAGAAGTGGATAAGGAGAAGAACGAAGAAACAAGGGAAAAAAGGAGAAGATTGAAAAAATAAAGGAAGAAAAACGATTAAAAAAATAAAGAAGGAAGTTAGAAAATGTCCAGAACATAATATTATTGATCTACATTGACGTACATTTAGCTCTAAATTTCGGTTCATTTTCAAGCTACCTTCTTTATTTTTTAAAAAATATTAATGTTTATTATTGTAATTGTAATAAGATTATTTAATATAAGTGCGGCAGTGACAGCTATGCAGCTGGCGTATGATTCGGTTGATCACCTAATCTATGCAGCTTTTAGAGTGGTTAGTACTTTGATGGTGATCTTCTTAAGAATACGATTGGCCTGCATGAACATCATTGTTGTTAGGTATAAGTTAAAGGCTCATTGATCACTACAATGCAGAATTTTAGTGATTAATGAAAATTTGCCTATCACCGATTGTACTGGCGTGAGTTTTCTCTGTGGTTTCCTCATGTCACTGTGTTCCGCCGAGTAATGGGACACAGGGTAGATACGGTACAATAAAGCACATGTCGGTCCACAGCCGCAAAATATATATACATACAAATAAGTAAATAAATTTTGTTTGTCATTGATAAATAATTAATACCGTAATTAATTTATAAAAAAAAGTTTATTAATATATTAACACATAATATTTAATCTTCACCTTCATCTTCAATAATCATGTTATGGATTGCAAGAATTGGTAACTCTTCAACTACGAATTCGTTCGAGAAAGTGATTTGATCGAAGAATATTCTAAATTTTGAGTCGGATAGAAATTGATCATTGATAGTTGGGAAGTGACAAGCAAAATCCGCAGCATTTGAGATCGTCACAATCTATATTAATGATCAATTTTTTTTAATATCAATTCAAAATGGATGCGATTAAATTGAGAAGAAAAAAATAATTTAAATGACGGTAGAACTTTGCTTAGACATTACTTGATTTTTGTTTATTCTTAAACAATGACGAAGTGGACCATTTTCAACTGCAAACAGATAATTATATGAACGCATTCCCGTTAAAATAAAAACGTAGTAATTTCTTCCTCCATAAGTTTGAAAACCATATATTTCTTCTACATAACCACGAAAACTGAATCGATAAATGTAAATTTACGTAATGTGTCTATCGTTATCTATTTAATTATTTTTATACCTGTTATTTCTTCTATAAAAGTATCCGTCGTTTGGATGAATAATAATAAATGAGTCCCTGATTAAGTTTACGACGTTATCATGGTTATTCATCTTTCATAGGTTATATCAATCTGTCATTTAATAGATAGTCTTTTGTTTTATCATTTGTTTTCTTTGGTTATGTTAGTCTGTTATTTAATCGATCGTCTTTTTTTAAAAACAAAAATAACATAATATTATTTTAAGGTTAGTTGAATGAAGAAGAAGTTTATAATCAGTTCATAAAGAAGATACGTATATTCATTATATTTTTAGTTATAATATTTATTTATCTTTTAATAAGATATATATTAATTTATCATTTGTGATAATAAGTGTATTTATAAATCGAATATTAAATATTTATAAATTATGTAAAAATAGTAAAATTATGGCGAAAAAAAGAAAAGCTCAAATTGGGCGATCGAGGCCGACGCGCACAACGAAGAGACAAACAATAGTACGTTCACAACAATTTGTCGATGAAGCAATTGACGAAAATATTGTCAACGACAACGATATAAATAATGAAGAAATTAGAGAAAATAATATCAATGACAACGATGATATTAATAGTGAAGATAATAATGATATTGATAATAATAATAATACGAAATTGCCCCTCATAATAACATACCGTCAACATAAATTTTCCTCACTAGACGCTGCATTCACTTGGTTTAGACCCGTGGATGTGGTTCAAACTAGCCAAAGTGCTAAGAAAAGATTACCTTTCCAAAATAATAATAATAAGCCCCCTAATACAACCACACGTCCTGATTGAAAACCTAATTAAGTAGGAGGCGGACACACGAATGAGAAATTACTGGCATTGCTAACGTGGCTCTGGAAACCCATCAAAAATGGAGCTACGATCTAAACGTAAACGTATAGGACCGCTGCCCGGGGCCGATCGCCGGGACACACCTGGAGCTGACGCTGGGTGTTTCAGCATGCGAATTGTCAACGGTGAGGAGTTGAACAGGCGGGCTCCCACCGACAAAGATGCTACAGCCGAAATCTGTGACGATGGTGATAGTTTAACAGTCAGAACAAACACTCCAATAGAACCATATAGCCCAAGTACTGTATCGTACACACCCTCCAGATCATCTTCACCTTCCGTATCATCGTCACCCCAAACACTCTCTTTTATCCCAGATCCACCCATACCAGTCTTGAATGTTGAACGGGACCACCAAGGCTGGGAAATCACGAGTACGCATGAAATGGAGCAAAGATGTGAATACATTTATCATGCGTACTTATTTTCACATAACCAAATTAGAGACCGACATGACCACATATAGGCAACAATTACATCAACTTTTTTCCCAACAATATCCGGAAGGAACCGTTTCAGAACAAAGAATATTAATAATTAAAAAAGGTTAAATAAATCTATGTCATTCGCCTGGCAAACTAATCCGTTTCACAATTCGATGAGATAGAGTGAATATGTACATGACATGTTGATAAAGAAGAAATAACGTTTACTAATACTTAGTTATACGTTTATAATGTTCGTTGCAACGATAAACATGAAGTTAATAAATAAACAACAAAAAAAAATGAATGGTTACTAGGTTCATTGTTTTTTGCTATTAAAAAAAAATAAGCAAATAAACATTTAGACCATTCATCTGTCATCAACGTTACTATCAACATCAACGCTACTATCAACATCAACTTCATGAATTTTCAACGGCCACCATTTTTCCGGCAAGGGCGTCGTTATGAGTGTCTTGTTTATAATTTTTAATTGAATTTAAAATCTTTTTTGTTTATTTTATAAATTATTGTTTTTTTTTTTTTTCAGATTCCCTGGGTACGTTCAGGAGCTTTTCGGGTGCCGTGAATTACTCTTTACCGACAATTTTCCATTTGGTATCCGTGATCGTTCTGGGGATCATGTTATAATAATTGTCGATAATCAACATGAGCTTGAGTCGATTATCGAAAAGGTTGTTGTTAAACGTACTCTCTGCTCACCGTATTGGTCCGCAGTGGTTATACGTTTAACCATTTCCATTAAAACATTTTATGATATTTCTTTTTTAGTTTCTGAAGGTGCTGATGGTTCGCGTGGTCTGCCAGTATGGTCGGAGCTTTGATGTCGGTCAAAATGACTCGCCGTTTGAATTTCGAGTTTTTAGTTTCAACTTCGTTATGTTAACGAGTATGTTTTACGTCCCGGCAAACTCAACTTACGAGCGACGAGTCGTCGAATGTGAGATGGAGGAAGATTAATACTCATTTCTCCATGAATCGGACCATTTCTATTGACTAATTTCTCCATTTATTCTTTGTTTTGTTGTTCATCAACATTTATTTTTATTATAATAATAATTATAATAATAATAATAATAATTTATTACATCAATAAATTTTATTTTAAGTGAATTTGACTCTTCTTTGAAAAATATTTTAAATTTCAGAAAAAAAAATTAACAAAAAAAGCAAAAAAAAATATGAATAAAAAATAAATTATGAATAAAATTTAATTTATTTCCTTTGAAAATTCGCCCAGCGAAGCGGGCGGGGACGGCTAGTAATAATATATAATATTATAATAATTCTGCTAGTACAAAGTACAATTAATTATGAAGGAATCTTCCACGAAACCATGAAAATAATTGAATTATGGTGATTGTATTTGTGTTTCATCAAGTTTAATGGATAAAGTGAAATATTACCTAATAAATTATATTATGCCTTCAGTTTGACAGATACGTTTGTTCGACTGTGTATTTTATCTTGTATCTTCTGTAATAGTACTTGGAGCTAAAATTGGAAAAAATACTTTGTTTCAACGAATTTCATCATTTTAAAGATTAAAAAAGCTATCAGTTATTATAATTTTGATTTCTTTTTCTAATTTTCCTCTAATTTATCGCTGATTTCATATTCTTTTAATTTTTGTGTAAAAATGAGAGTGAACCCCGCTATACCTAAAGTTAATAAACCGACTTTAGATATTGCTTCTATAAAACAAGTAAATTTATCAAAATCTGTAATATATTTATTTAGATTCTATCAAATCATATTCTGTATTGATTTAGGGTTCTTCGAATACAAGTCCTTTAAAACGAAATTGCTTTGTCGTATAATCGCAATTTTACAAACTATTGCTATATATTCGTACTGTGTGTTTTCATTGTTTAAATCTCAGGATTACGCTACAGCTATCTGGTACACAATTTTCATGACCCAATATTTCCTTAATATATGTATTATGAACTTCACTATTAAGGATATGACGTTTTATAAGTTTCTAAACACTTTACTAGCAGTTGATACTCAGTTAAATCTTCGATGTTCCAACCAGACAGGTGTTAAGATGTTGATACTTCTAATATTATCAATGGTCGCCAGGATTTTCTCCATCATTACCTTTTGCATTGGTTACCCTAAAAACTGTATCTCGTCATCGCTCGTTCAATTTTTGTATATGATTCCAACTTTTTCTTTGGACGCTATCTTGGTTTTGTATTTTTTTATTTTCTATTCTGTATACCGCCGTACTGATCAAATTAAAAACTGTTTTAAACAAAAGGTTCACAAATATTATCTTCTGGCACTATTTGTATAAGTCTATCATCGAAAATACGTTAAAGGCTAAATTTAGTTTTGACATTGTGGTAAGTGTGATTACTATCACATTATATAATCACATTATTATCCATAACTTTTTGTTAATAACAATTTACTTGTTTCAGTTCGCGATAGCATTGATAATGTATGTGCCAATAGTAATGGCTGCAATTTTCAGTTCTTTGCTTGAATTCAACAAACACGGATTGGTATGTTTAATTTCGTTGCAACTAAATATTAAAAAATTGTGTATTAATTAGTAAAAAGTGATGTAGTTTATGAATCACCATAGTACTTTTGAATTGCTTTTCTAATCAAAGCCACTTCAAAAGTACTACAATACTGTAGTATTTGTAGTGCAGTACAGTAGTAATACAGTAACAGCAGCACAAAGAAATCAATTATAAATTAAATTGCTAATGCTGAATCCAATCTGAATCACAAAGTTCAATAGTATAGTGGTTCCTTTAGAAAGTCACTTTTTGATTCGAAATATACCCGATCGAACTACACAGACGAAAATATCTCTTTTGACGAGACCTAATAATAAGGTATTACGATACGTGATAATAAAACTAAGATTATAATTGAAGTGATCAAACGCTCTCGTAGATGTGGGTGAAACTTAATAATAGAAGGTAACAGAACACAGAAGTAGGTTATTATTAACAAGCGTTTATTAACTTCACCTTTTGTATGTATGTATGTAACAGAATCTTTCAATGTCATTTTTATTCACTTCCAGACGTTAGATTAATTTGAAATTTTGTACACGTAATAAGAACTAATGAATATACTTTTTTTTAATTTCATGGCTTTGTTCTGATATCCTAACTAAAATCATCAGGATGATATTGCGATTGTATACACTCGTCCGATTTTCGCAATCTGCACCTCGATTTATATGTTTTCCATTCTCTCTGTCAATTTTCCCCAGCCCGTGGCGTTTCCCCTACAATTTGACATGAAAATCATTTAAGTGTAATTCTCTTGTTTTGTCAGAGAGACCCCCTATCTTAGTGCTACAATCGACTGGCTCCTTATTTTTTATTGCCTTTTGGAAAGTAGTTAAGATAGCTGATGAATGTTTAGAACATCAGTTGTGCCACCAACGTTCTACGGGCTTCAAAAGAATTTTGTGAAACCTTTAAAAACTTAGCGCTATTATAAAACTTCGACTGCGAGTTCATTTTAAATTCCTAAGGGTATAAGTAAAATATTCTTGAGAACATTTGACGGACATTGCGTCTGATATCGGTTGGAAATGCAGTCTAAGGTGGAGCACGCTTACCTAGAAAATACGTGTTCACGCGAGACTTGAAGAGACCTAGATTGTATTTTTCAGGAAAAGCAGACGACGGTAAAGAGTTCCACTCTTCAGCGGTACGTATGATAAAAGTGGGAGCATATCGTTTCGTCTACTTTGTTGGTATTTCCACCATTATCGGTGGCGTGAATACGTACGTCTGTCCGGTGGTAAAATGGTGAGCGAGGAATTAATTCGTGTAATTGCGTGGCACACTCGCTGTGTATCCAATAATCCAACTTCGTCTAGAGGAGCATAGCGGCTCAAGGAAGCGTTGACTCTTGTTTAATTTCATTGCAGGAAGTCCTGATAGAAATGACCCTGAGTTATTGCACACTAATTCAATCAGCGATAACATTGTTTGCGGCACCTCTCTGTGCATCAATGTTGCCGTTTCAAACTGAAAAAATAAGAATCATGCTACATGACATGTTGTTGGAAGAAAAAGGTAACTTATCATCCGGTTAAGAAATCAGGAGATTAACATTTGAAATAAAGTACAAAATTTATATCTGTTGTGAAGATTATACAATTAAATTTTACATCTAAAATGTATCTAATTGAAAACTGATAATGTACTTTAACCAATTTCTTATTAACAGATAGAACCAAACAGTATACGTTTCATTCGATGGAGAGTTGTCTCTGTTAACTATGGAGATTTGCAAATAGGAGCATTGCCAACGTGTTGCCAAACTCTAAGAATTTTTGTGACGTCCTGCTTAAATGAGCCTATGTTATAACATAAATGGAAACCCTCTAAAGTCCTTGTAGTATTTAGAATTCTTGAGAATTGAGTAGCTGAATGTAGTAGAGAAAGATATTTATTCATCAAAAAAAAAAAACAGGAAAGGTGCTATCGTCCCAAACATAATGCAAATGTCAGTATATAAATTTAACAACTTGACATGTACAGTATAAAATCAAATACAATAGATTCTGTGTACATATCTATACATATAATAAAACTGTAGAGATCGAATTTCTGTACAATGAAAAAAATGCTAAAAACCGAGTCAGGTGGATGTAAGAAGTGAAATAGAACTAATTTAGATTTTTTTAAATATTATGTTTCTCTGTTTGTCTTTCTGTTTGTACCAGCTAATCTCCGAAACGACTGGACCGATTTAAATAAAATTTTGCATGGTGGTAGCTTATATCCCTGGTCAACATATAGGATACTTTTGACCCCGAGAAATTAAACGATACCCGTGGGATAGTTAAAAAACCGCACCACGCGGAAGAAGTTGCGGGCATCAGCTAGTGTATAATAAATACATCATAATACCAATACCTTTTAGCAGATCGCGTTGTTTGCGTAGATGTCATTAGCTATTAGGATTAAATATAATTATAGTTTGATTTGAAAAACCTTCGACTACAGGAAAAAAAATAACTTTAAAAAAAGTAACTAAAAAGCAAAAATTAATATTTTCTACAACATCTTGGAGTCGATGCGAAGTAAACCATAAAAATCACTACATACATTTTTATCTAAAGTTGTTTTTTTATGTTTTACTTTAGACTTTAAGATATTATAAGAAATATTTTATTTTTGCTTTTCAGTTACTTTTAAGGCCGTTTTTGTTCTTTGTTATTTTTTAGTTACGTAAATAGTAAAATAGCCTTACAAAAAATATATGAAACACGTTGTACATGCCTATTATACTCGAGGGTTGCTCTCGGTTTTCCCGAGATCCACTCATCAGATTCTGACTTGGTGACAATGGGACCAGGTCAGGAGTATACTCTTTCGAATAAAAAATAATTGAAAATCAGTCCACAATTGACAGAGAAATCGCGTAACAAACATACAGTCGAATTGAGAACCTCTTCCTTTTTGAATTCGGTTAAAAATAAGTACAAAGGCTTTTTTTTATATACTTTATATATTTATATTCACAGATGAAATTCGTTATCGGGATATACAACGCCTAATCAATTACATAGAAGCTCGCCCCTTCAAGCTTCGCGCATGCAAAATCGTGCCTCTGGATGAATCTCTGCCAATAATTATACTCAACCTATGTGTCACATATTTAATTGTTATCATACAATTTACACATATCTATTGAAGAGTTAAAAATATAATCATGATCCTATTCTATTCTACTATTCTAGTTTGTTTTTTGTTTTAAGTATAACGATTTAGTGGGAACAAAATGTAGTTTAATTTTCAAACAGTTTTTTAAGGGACTAACTACATTTATTTAGCTCCATTCGCGTTTCGCAAGACCATTTTGAGATGTCTGACGCCGCAACGATGACCGTTCAGATCCAGAACCGGAGGGCGAAGCCTATACCTCTACGTCGTGGGGTGAGACAGGGTGATGTCATATCCCCAAAACTGTTCACCAACGCGATGGAGGATGTCTTCAAAACTCTGGAATGGAATGAACGGGCATCAACATCAACGGCGAGCGCATCTCCCACCTCCGTTTCGCTGACGATATTGTCGTCTTCGCAGAGACGTTGGAGGAACTTTCCGACGTGCTGAACAGCCTGAAGGAATCCTCCCGACGGGTCGGTCTCGGCATGAATTTGGACAAGACGAAAGTCATGTTCAACGAACATATATCATGAACATATAACACGTATCATGCCGAGGCCGGTAAACGTCGATGGTTCCCCTCTTGAGGTTGTGCAGGAATATGTCTACCTTGGTCAAAAAATCCAGGTAGGCAGACACAGCTTCGAAAGGGAAGCCAATAGGAGGATCCAGTTAGGCTGGGCAGCATTCGGTAAGTTTCGACAGATCTTCTCGTCGACCATTCCGCAATGCTTGAAATGGTCCACAAATTCAAAGTCGCTCAACGGGCTATGGAGCGAGCTATGATAGATGTTTCTCTTATGGATAAAATCAGAAATGAGGACATCCGTAAGAGAAAGAAGGTAACCGACATAGCTCGCAAAATTAGCCAGTTGAAGTGGCAGTGGGCCGGTCACGTCTGTCGCAGGAGCGACGGCCGATGGGGCAAACGAGTCCTGGAGTGGAGACCACGTCTCGGCAAACGTAGTGTAGGACGCTCGCCAGCCCGGTGGACTGACGATCTGCGTAAGATCGCTGGCAGGGGCTGGATGAGGAAGACGGGAGACCGGGATATGTGGCGCGTACTTGGGAAGGCCTACGTCCAGTAGTGGACTGAGATTGGCTGAAGAAGAAGAAGAAGAAGAAGAAGACCATTTTAGTAACACTTATTTAGCTCCGATTCTATCCGCCGCGTACAGTAGCGTAAGATTGTGAAGGCTCTCTTAGCGGTAACACGCTAAGAGAGCCTATCTCTGCGTGTCTCTCTCTCTCTCTCTCTCTCTCTCTCAGAAAGACAGGCAGAGATATAACTCTCTGCTGAAACGATTTTATCTACCGCGTCCAGCGCTGAATGACTGAGAAGCGTACATTCTGATATGAACGTTGAAACCTGTCAACAAAGTGTAAACTAAACGCCTCGGAAAGGGGCTCAACGCTGTCGTTATTAGCATGCGCAAGAGTACCAGTGATAAGAACACAGCGCTGAACACTGCGAAATAGCACTGAATGCTGTCGTGAGCGTGCATGACAAAAACGCACTCTTCTTCATTTTATATCTTTTTGCCGTGAACGCTGAATAGATGCAGAAAGCTGGACGGATGCGTACGTATCTTCATACAAACCTGGTGTTTTCTGTAGACAAGAGATGAATGGAGCTGAATCTGTGTAGTTAGTTCCTTATTGTTAGCCATAGACCCTAAAGTAAAGTCGTCCTAATTACAATTTTGAGCTTAGTTTTTTTTTTAATATTCGTTACAATAAGTTGCGGATATTTGTTCATCTATTATCAGCATAATGTAATGATTATAATTGAATATTATGTTATAATTTGGACGATGGCTTACTTCAAATTATAGCGATTGAACTTATCATTAGTTTGTATTTCTCATCAGTAAAGAAATGATTTATTGAATGTGAATGAATGAATGAAAACTCTTTATTGTTTACCATAAACTTAAACATAGACAATTAATTAATAAACAATACTTCTTTACATCACCTAATAAGTAACTAAAATTCTCTTCGATGTATATTAAACTTTACGTCACGTACATGGAATAATGTATTGCTAAATAATTAGCAAGGTTATAACTGAGTAGTTCATGTTGTACGTGCTAAAATATGTCAATACAGAAAACCTTCGGAGATGCATGTACGAATATGTTTAGATTTTACATAGTTTCACGTAGCAGTTAAGATTTCTGTATATATAGATATAGTCTTAAGTTGAATATCAAGTTAATTAAGCAATAATTATAACTAGAGTATAATACTCATCGTCTTATTATGTACTCCTCTCTCGGGCGATTGAGCCATGGACTCTAGACTAGTGGTGCTTCCACAACATACAGCAGGGGTCATCCACCACCGAAGCACCACATATACTTAAACACCACAGAGTACATTAATATAAGAGGAAAATATTAAAATTTTACCTAGAAGTACAATGTGGGCGCGAGCGGGAGCGGGGATAAAAGAGAAGGAAAGGATTTACAGGACAGGTCGCCGCACCATACACCCTACAAACGATGCGGTCTTCGCAGCGGCAGGCACATCTTCCTCGTGATCGTTTCTTCACGTCTTGCGGTTCCTTCGACGAGTGAACCAGCTGGTACGGCACAGCGGGTAATTCCAGCATGCGGGTTAATATAAGCAGGTGTTGAATACGGCTCAACACACTAAATGCGGCGCGAACAATGGTTGAGCGTAGACTATGTCACATTACATTGCAACAGATGCGGCGATAAGAAAAAAGAAACAAAAAGGCGGTGACCAAATGGTCGACCTTAACAACTGACTCCAACTAAATCTAGATTAATAAAGGTAAATATTAAAAATAGGTCCATAAAGTTATTACATACCGTGTACTACAATACTTTCATACGGAAGGGTGTCGAGAAGGTTGGGTAACAATGATAATTAACTGCGTGGAATAATAATCAGCTTTCTGGTCATAGGTCGGTAAACCTCCTGAGCGCACCATTATTCACAAATACACTTTTTAAACTCGTGCTAGATCATTCATTTCAGCTAGAATATCACTGATTAATGCTCATTATTGTTATCAACGAGGTATTTGAAACGGAAAACTTCTTAAGAAGATATAGGACTTAACAAAAACCTTGTTGCGACCAATGATGCGAAAGAAGCCAAGGTTTCTTTCAATTTTTTTTTGATCCCACGGATGTATTCCCTATTATATTTAATGACATTATTTGGTACATTTTGATTTAATCCTCCTATAAGATCTCTGTATGACAGTACATATTAAAAATGATTTGTTATTATAAGTAAATTAACAGCTTAACTAAATTACAATATATAATCGATATTTAGTACAAAAAAACAATAAATTGAATTGAATTGAAATATGAAGGAATCTTCTAGCAAACATGGAAAATCAAATAAATTATGTCGGTTTTTATTAGTCTTTCATCAAACCTAATGGAAACTTAAAATATTACTAAATAATTCATATTATGTCTTCAGTTGGAACGACAAATTTCTTCGACTCTGTGGTTTTCGTGTATCATCTGCAAAAAGCATTTTATTTTGGAACTAAAGCTTGTCTAAACATTTGGTCTTAACGTTAAGAAGCTCACCGCTAGAAACCATAAGAAAAAAAATATCCTAAGATTAGTTTGAATTTTCCTTTTTACATTATTGTCATTTTAAGTATCGCTAATTTCTTATTGTATTCAAAATTGTCACGTAAAATGAGAGTGAACCGGGCAGTACCTAAGGTCAATATGTTGATATCAAATGTTGCGTTCGTAAAAAAAGTAACCTTATCAAAAATTGCAATATATTTATTTAGATTATATCAAATCGTATTCTGTATTGACTTGGGGTTTTTCGAATACAAATCGTTTAAAGCGAAATTTTTCTGTCGATTAATTCCAATTTTACAAGCTTTTGTTGTATGCGGACTTTGCGTGTTTTCATTCTTTGACAGTAACTATTTGAACTATACGATGGCTATCTGGTACACAATTTTTATGGCCCAGTATTTCTTTAACGTATGTGTCATGAATTTAACTACTAAGGAGATGACGTTTCACAAGTTTCTAAATACTTTATTAGCCATTGATATTCAGTTAAACTTCCAATGTTTTAAAAAAATCAGTGTTAAAATTTTGCTATTGATAATGTTTTCATTAGCCGCTAGGATTTTTTTCAACTTCACCTTCTGTAAGGATTATCCTCAAAACTGTATCAAGTCTTGGCTCGTTCGATTTCTCTATATAATTCCAACTTTTTCTTTAGATACTATCTTAATTTTTTATTTTTTTGTTTTCTACTCTATATACCGTCGTTTGATTAAATTAACAACTATATTAAATAAAAGTTTCACAAATATTATCTCCTGTCACTATTTGTATAAATCTCTTGTCGAAAACACTTTGAAGGTCAAAACTAGTTTCGACATCGTGGTGAGTATTTTAGTAACGCGTTTTATTCAATTGTCTCTAGTATTAATATGACAATAATTTCTTGTTTCCAGTTCGTGATGGCACTAATACTATACGTACCAATAATAATGAATGCGATTTACGGTTCACTGCTTGAATTCAAAAAACTAGGAGGGGTATGTTTTCTCTGCAACTAATTATTTACAATTTGTGAATTTTATAAAAATATTAACATTTTATTCTGTTGGCACCACTGATTATCAAACTTCCCAATGAGCGATTGTGCCTTAGATATATCAGTTCTGCGCATGAGTTTGGTTAGCGATTACGTCGTCCCACCGCTAAAGGTTAAATTTGGATCGCGAGCATCATTGAAACTGTACGCATTTTAGCTATCAAAAATATCTGCGTCTGTTATCTAATTGAGACGTTTGCTCTTATTTCAGTGGGATATTTTCGTCGTGTACTCTAGCCTCGGGGCTTAATTAGTTATTGTAAACTTAGTGCTTGGTGTATTTGCGAATCTTACGCCCCGAGGCTTGTGTAAAAGATCTTGCCACACCGTTCCGTCTTGCCATATCGTTTGGCATCAGCAAAACGCCTTGAACTAGCACTGTCATGGCCAGTGGTTGAGTACAAGATACAAGTATTCTCCGGGCACAATTTCTAGTTGTGGAATAAGGGAAGGCATTATGCAAATAACGCCCAAACCGGCAAGCATAGATTGCTTTTTTTATTGTTGTAATACAGATTCAAGATTTTATAAACATATCGTAGCGTTGTTGAAAAGTAAAGTCTAGAAGGTCATTCCAAATTCAAAGGTGTGCAATAGAAGAAGCGTTCTATAGAACCATTGCCTAAAGAAGTGTAGTGGCTTAAAGAAATGTTGACTGACGAAATTTTTGTTTGATTTTTTGCAGGATATATTGGTAGGAATGAGCTTGAGTTTTTTTTTACTAATTGAATCAGCAATATTATTATTTGCTGCTCCTCTTTGTGTGTCGATGCTATCATTGCAAAGTGAAAGAATGAAAATTGTGCTACATGACATGTTGTTGGAAGAAAAAGGTAATTCATCATCCTATCAACAATTCAGGCGATTAATATTTTTCATCTAAACAAGTTATCAAAAGGGAAGCAGAGAGTCAAATTAATGAAATACTTTTTAACCGACTCAAAAAAGGAGGATGTTCTCAATTCGTGATGTAAATATATAGATATATTTTTTATGTTCAGCTAAAACTTTTTGTTTCTGATCCCATTTTAATTATTCTTTTTACATTGGATTCAGTACAGCTTCAGAATAGTTTCATGTAAATTTCATTGTTATTTGATAAACATATGCGTAATTTAAAAGTTAAAAAAAATACTAAAACAGAAACCAGAATCAAGAATAAAAGCAAATAATAAATACTTTCTACAACATCTTGAAGTCCGTGCCAAGTTTACTTTATCTACTTACAAATACGTCGTATTCAGGGCAATGCAAATGAAATTTCGGTGGTACATGCTAGTGTGTATATAGTAAGAACAATTTGAGGACGTACTTTGATTCGTATTGATCATGCACTTAATTCGTTAGCTACCTACTAGGCAAATTTCCGATTGCAGCTAAATTCAAAAGGCTAGCTTAGTCTTAAAAATACGAAAGACAAGTAACATCATTTTACTGTGTTATTTTTATTCACAGACGAACAACGTTACCGTGATATACGACGCTTAATCAACTATATAGAAGCTCGCCCTTTCAAGCTCCGCGCGTGCAGAGTCGTTCCTCTCGACGGGTCTCTGCCAATCATCGTACTCAACCTATGTGTCACATATTTAATTGTTATCATACAGTTCACACATATTTATTAAAAAAAATAAACCATATCTCACTATTCTAAAGTTTCTGTCTGTTTTATATTAGCTGCAACTCTCAAATTAAATTTAACATAAGGCTACATACAATACAAAATTATGTAATTGTCCTGTATGATAATTTTTTTCATGAAAGCAATTACGGTGCACTGGTTAAAGTTTTTCTCATAAATGTCGACTCTAGCATTTGATGCAAGTAAAGACAAAATACATTTTTGTATATATTTAGATAGATAACACTTTATTGTACACCATTAAAGAAAACTTACGAACTAGTATTATTCAAATTGTGTACAAAGGGCGATCTTATCGCTAAATAACGATCTCTTCCAGACAACCCGCGGCAGGAATATTGCTGATTAGGAATGGCGGTGGTGGTATACATAGTTATTATACGATTACTTACATTTTAATAATAAATATATAACTATACTATATATACAAATATACACATAAGTTATATACATATTCAAGATATAGTGATGAAATGCAACTATTTAAACATAATAAATATATAGTTATATGCAATATCATACTAATTATATAAAATTACATATCATTATATTCCAGATAGAATTTCCTGACCATTTTCTTAGATGTTATTAAAGATTTTGCTTGTCTGACAGCAACAGGCAATATATTTACTTATATATACAAAAAATTGTTCTTGTGTTTTTAATTTATGGTTATATAGGCTCCTTCTTCGTCAAGTTTAGGTAGTATACATAATTTTATTACTTTAGTCAGCACAAAATACAATTAACTGTATAAATTAAACTTTCACCTAATGCTTGTTAACGTAATTAAATTACGATGATTGTATGTATTTTCATCAACCTTAATGAAGTACGTACAATATATAAACAAATCAATTATAAATTATAATAATGTTTTCTGTCTGTCCTTATTCTGTATCTACATGAAAAGCATCTTTCTTTGGCACTAACATTTAACCAAACACTTTGTGATACAGGATTCAATTCAGAACCGGACTAACAGGAACAACACTGCCCTACAAATCGCACTTGCAGTAATCGACATTTTTGAAGCTTTCATTTTGTTGCAGAAATGATAACCAAGGCGCTAATCTATATATAAAGCTTGATTTTTTTAAATTGTTTATATATATTAGTTATATAACATGGAGATCTTGAATGAATGAATGAATAATTTATTGCTAAAATATATGTGCACAAGATGTTACAATAAATATGCGTTGTTATCAATATATTTTGCCTTATTAGGCGTGCAATCTCCGAATACATTGTCAAAATATAAAAACTAAATTACATTATAAAAATATGTTATAAAATATTGTAATTAGTCATATTTTTGTTATTCTCATATTTATTTACTGTGTAATAAATTTTGTTTAATAAAATTTTCTTATTTTTTTTTTATTGCAGTAGTTCAGCAGACCCACTTGATGGAAAGTGGTTACCGTCACCTATAGACATTTGCAACACCAAAGGTGCTACAAATGCGCTGCTGCTCTCTTAAAGGAGACTGGAACTTGGTCACTGATGCCGGAACACAACACAAGGTTGTTATGGCGGCATACTCTAGACCAGGGGTGGTCGCCATCCAGTCGAGCAAATACCCTACCACCTGGCTGTGGGTTGTTTAATCGCCTCTTATGACAGGCCGGGCGGGCCGCAGGAAATTGTATTCTTTGTCCGTTCCTGCACGGATAACTAACTCAAGAACAGCTGGACCGATTTTTATAATCTTTGATTTATTGAATTTGTCTCCATCCCAAATAACAGAATAAGTTTGAATATATAAAAAAAAGTAGTCTTTTTTTAATAATTCAGGTTTGGAACACTGCGTTCTTTCGCAATTGACAGCTTGTTATAAGAATGATAAATCTATCTATCTTTCTCCTATACTATAATAAATCTGTAAATGGTTCGAGTTTGTATAATGCATTTAAAATTGTGAATAAAAAATCAAAGGGAATCTCATTCGAACCAGGAGACACTGAAAATATAATTTTTAGAATGTTCGTCTGTGGGTCTGTCTTTATTTCTGTCTATCTTTCTGTCTGTCTTCCTGTCTATCTGTTAGAGCATCACTTGAAAACTAGTGAACGGTTTTAAATTAAACTCGATATAGACCTAGCTTATATACAATAATAATTAGGAACAAGAATCAATTAGCAACACTCTATTATAAGCTGAATAAAATTTATAATAGTTTCATAAAGTCAAATATAGTGTGCAACAATAAAAAGTCAAAACCATTTAAGAGCTTTTAATAAATGAATTATTAAATACACTTGTTATTTCATCTTTAAAACTTGTATATTTTGGAGGTAGATTTAAAATTTTACATTCTTTTTTATCTGTAATTGATGGAGTTGCACCTAGAAAACAAACGGCAGAACAATAAGGTTGAGATATGATTTTCTTTAATCTCTATACACATAAATAAAATTGAAGTGTCTGTTTGTAATGTTAAAATAAAAATATGAAAAATATCATGGGGGATAACTGGGACCAGTAGTTTCCGAAAATGCAATTTTAAGAATTTTGTCTGTTTGGATGTTCCGGCTAATCACTGAAACGGCTGCACGGATTTTGATGGGACTTTCACTGACAGATAGCTGATGTTATAAGGAGTAATTTGACTTATCCATTGTACTTCTGTACTTGACTATTTTCTAGAGGTAGAGGTTACATTTTCCCATTAGTTTATCCTATTGTAACAACAATTTTTATATTGTTACGACCTAGTCGCCGACAAAGACAAATTCACACATGCATATCTGTAGAAACACATATTTACCTTTCGGCATTTGGACTTCTTTTGTTTACTTTGTGTTTAAAATTTGTGATTAGATAACAGCCCATTGTGTATTGTAATCTTTTATGGCAGTCATTAGCCAGGTATGCGAATTAAGATTTCTAGGAAATTGCGTCGACGCTTGCCGGGCAGACATATTTGCATTTGTGCAGTATAAAGCAAATTACTTTATATGAGTATAGAGTAATTGTATTACTTTAACTCGGTTTAGTTTTATGCTCCCATAATTATGTGTATATCTGTTTCTTTTCAGATCAATTTCGGTACCAACATATAATATTTCTGATCCGTTACATAGAAGCTCGCCCTTTCAAGCTCTGGGCGAGTAGCATCGTGCCTCTGTACAGGAGGCTGCCAAGCATCTTTCTCAACTTATGTTACACATATCTAATTGTCATTATACAGTTTACCCATATTTACTAAAGAATTGTCATGTAGATATTTACAAAATCAATAACTCTGTGTAATTACAAAACAAGAAATTTTGCACCACAGCTGGGGCAGTTTTTATCCGGGGGTGTAAGGGGTGCGCTCACCGGGTGTAGGGACCTTGGAGAGGCGAGTCGATTGACTTCAATAATAAGTCATTAAAGATAATTTTTCAAGATTTGACTAACGACACCTAACAACTCGACTGCGTACATTGAAAAAAAAAAAATTGTTAGTTAAATGTACTTACTACACCGATGTGTACTACGATATAGACTAGACATCTCTGCCCTCCTTATAGCAAACGCAGTACTGACGAATGGCGATTTTGAGAAAAACGCGGTAAACATATCTCTAGATATCTAAACAACATATCCATGCTATGTAACATTTTCTTTCCTCTTTATAATATTAGTGTAAAGTATAGATAGAATTGGTAAACATATATAAATATCACACATGTATAAAGTACTACTCAACATTAAAAGCAACAAATGTTATTATCAGCACTTATTGAAATTATTTGTTTTTTAATTTCCTGAATGGGCTATTAAATAATAACCTACAAGAAAGTCAAGATAAAAAACAATCTTGATCTACGCAGGTCATCAATAATGTACAAAGTTTCTTATTATATTAATTATTTAAACGACTAGTGAAATGCGTAGTGGAATTCATAAAAATTAATAAAATTGAGGAATACCTATTAGACTTTCATCAAGTATAATGGGGAACGGAAATATTCATGTGTGAGGTACACACATCAATTTGCACCAAAGTTGTGTACGGTTGTGTGTTTGTACATGTTTAGAAAATACTAACAAAAATATTAAAAAAAAAATCTAATAATTAAAACCTTGAATTGCTGGCAATCTTGACTTCTCAAATACTAATATGACTATAAAATCAGTAACACCTAAAATAACACGAGATGTAAAATCATGTGGAAAAATGAAGTTATCAAAAACTATCATTATATTCTTTAAACTATATCAAGTTATATTATCTTTCGATTTGGGATTTTTTCAATACAAATCTTTTAGCATCAAATGCTTCTGCCGTTTCATTGCAATACTACAATGTATCGTTCTGTGTCTTTATTACGAATATATTTTCTTTAATAATTTGGAATTTAAAAAAGCTTTATTTTACACGATTTTCAGTGTTCAATATTTCATTATGATATGCTTTATTACTCTATCTACAGATAAGAATATATCTTTATACAAGTTTTTTAATACTTTACTCGCTGTCGATACCGAATTAAATGCACGTGCTCCTGAGAACATTAGTGTTAAAATTATAATTTCAATTGTAGCAATAGTTATCTTCAGATGTGTTATTATTATTATATATTGTAGTGATATATTGAGTGAAAACTGTTTTATTGTGTTCGCTAACATTGTTTATATAATCATGTCCGTGTCCTTAGACAGTATTATCAACATTTATTTCTTTATTTTTTATTGTTCCTATTATCGTTTAACTAAAATTACTGCCGAGCTAAATAAACGTTGCTCTAACATTATCTGTTGTCAGTATTTATATATTACTATTGTCGATGTCACTGAGAATGTAAAGACCAGGTTTGATAATGCCGTAAGTATGAAAAAGTTGCTCTTTAGCTAATTTGTTAAGTATATTTTGCAAAATAACTCTTTTAATTATTTCATGGCTCTTATTCATGCACCTGGTAAGCGGTGTTAGCTTTTTGGTCAATGTATTCGCGAGAAGCGTGCACCATTTATTGGCCGATAGTCTTAGTATATATTATTTCCTTTGCCTTACCATCGTTAGAAATTCGACATAAGTTATATGGAGCTGATGTCAGATTTTAACCGCTTGTAAGGCACATGAACGGTTAGTAGGATATAAGAACCGGCTATTAGGCAGACTTCTGGCACAATATTTACAATTATCGCGCACTGACAATGAAAAAAAAGTGCGAGTCTCGGGACCCCCGACAGAAGTGATAACTTAAACTAATCTAAGTTGAACTATTTAATATTGAAATTGTTTAACTTGAGAAAAGCTTAGGTTATTACTTAAATTTTATGTATTTAGCGCGTGGGTTAGAGTGAGATTGGAGAAGCCTGCCTACCTCTGCCGTATGTATGAGAGAAAGGAAACCAGACAGACTGGCGCCGTAACGAGTTTTGTAACGAAGCGGTTTACCCTCCCATAAGAAGTTATCACTTCAAAAATTGTGTTAAAATTTATTAATTCCCCTTGATAAGTGTGCTGACCCTTTGTGCTCTTTTTTATTTTATAAAATACATTTTTTTTATAGTATGTGACATCGTTGATAGTTAACATACCGGTCGTTATGGTTACAATTTATTCATCTTTAGTTGAATTCAAGAAACATGGAAAAGTAAGTATAATTTACAAATAAATACGCATAATATTGCTGTATTCAACATCAAGCCTTTTCATTGGAGACCATCATTCATATCTATTTAAAATATTACAAAATTCTTTCTTAACATGTCGTGTCTGTATATTGAAGCTATTAAAAAAAAACTCGGTTAGACTATATAAAGCGCAGCATTTATTTGATTTTTATTTTTATTTCGACGTTTCGGCCACTTTTCAGTAGCCGTGGTCACGGAAGACAAACTCGAGACGTGATATCTTTCTCTTCCATGATCACGGCTACTGAAAATTGCCCAAAACGTCCAAATAAAACCGCGCTTAAAACTGTTAAAACGTAGTTTTAATTATATTAGAATTTTTGTCTGTCTACTTGTTCAAGCATCACGTAAAAACTACAGAATGGATTGATATTAAACTAGTCATACAGTTATATCCCGGAGCAATAGTTAGAAACGCAAACGGAGTTTTGTCACTTGCTAGTGTAAAACACCTTATAAACAATATGTCGTAAACAACTTTATTTCATTTTGGTACCTGTGTACACAAATGCACGTATAAATGTTTTCTTATTACAAAATGTATTAACATTATGTCATTTATTTTATTTTATTTTTTTGTAATTGAATTATACGTATATGTAGACGTTTAGGCCACTTTTCAGTAGCCATGATCACGGAAGACCAAGAGATCAAGTGTCAATATTAAAGTTATTATGTAGCCAGTTTTTTGAATTTTAGGGTTTGGCTAAATAACGTCTTTGACATTACTCACTGATAAGTGACATCTTTGACTTCAGTGACCAGGGCTACTGAAAAGTGGCCGAAATCTCGAAATAAAAAATAAAAACCAAATACATACTGCGCTAAAACCGTTCAAACGTAGTTTTAATTTATGGATATAAGTTTAAAATATCTTTTAATGTAAGTATTGCTTTGAAGAGATCGCACCGTCTTATGTTTTACCATGAAAATAGATAAATGATAATAAAATAAATAATTGGCAGACAAACACACATACTGTATATCCCCAAATTAAACAAGTTATATTTGTGTTATGGATAATATACAACCGGATTACTCTGGAGCCTATCCCAGACACCCAGACCATAGCAAAAAAACGGAAAAAATACGTTTCCGAAATTTACCATACCAGGAATCAAACCCGGAGCCTCTGCAGTTGCAGTAAGGTAAGCTGGCAAAGTTTTAGCCCACTCAACCACAGAAGCCTATATATATATTGTAACTATGCATTTTTGTAATCGTTTATTTGACGCACAATAAACTATTAAACATCTGTTTATCCCTATTTTACCATCGGACAACCAGACGCACGGGTTTGCGCCACCGTTACATGGTGGAAACACCACCAGTCAGAACCAAGCGTTTCGCTCCATCTTTTCTGGTGCGCATTGCCGAAGAGTGGAATGATTTGCCGGAGTCTGTTTTTCCTGATAAATACAATCTGGAAGTCACGAATGAATAGGTATCTTCTAGGTAAGCGTGCTCCATCTTAGACTGCGTCATCACTCAACATCAGGTGAGACAGTGGTCAAATGTAAACCTGTACTTCCATAAAAAAATTATCTACAATTTATGTACCTTATTAAAAAGTATTTTATATGTCTTTCAGAGAGTCCTGGTGGCAATGAGCTCCAGCTATTTTTCATTATTCCAAACGATAACAATTTTATTTGCGGCGCCACTTTCTGCCAATTTGCTTTCATATCAGACTAGCAAGATGGAAATTGTATTACACAACTTACTACTTGTTGAAACAGGTAAGTGTTCCAGACAACCCGTTGCAAGAATATTGTTGATTAGTGTTATACATAATTATTGCACGATTACTTACATTTTAATAATAAATATATAACTATACTATGTATACAAATATACACATAAGTTATATACATATACGAGATATAGTGATTAAATGCAACTATTTAAACACATACAAACGGTATATTCGACTGCTTTATTTCAAAATTTGTAACTCTTAACATTCTAGATCCTGTTTTTTGTAATTATTATATTATGTTGTCACTAATTATCTCCTCTCTCTCTCTCTCATATATTATATATATATATATATATATATATATATATATATATATATATATATTCTTCAGTGTATAAGTCGATTTTCTAGTTAATCTAGTCCACAGACCTTTTTTAATGAGAGGATTTAAAAATAATTGAATTGTTAGTTATCAGGTTTTCAATCAGGACAGCCAAATTTTTACATCAAATTCTGTTTTCCAATTTTATAACGTTTAAATGAATATACATCACGCTAGAAAAAATCAAAACCTAACAAGTGGTTGCCAGGATTTTACTGTAGAGATAAACAATAAAGTATGTAAATGATGTAACTATATAATAATAAAATAACATAAACGTCCCAATGCTGGGCTCAGGCCTTCCGTTTGCTTGTCTATGGCGGCTTGGCAGGTTTGACACATCGGTTATGTCGATGGGCCAGTTTCATCAAGATGTTTTCTTTCACCATTTTTAGCACGTAGTAAACGCAACAATATGCACATTAGGTCAGAAAACTATCCACGTGGTGCATGCGTTCTGGTCAGGGTTCGAAATCGCGCCCTTTGAGTTTGGGACGCGTCATCAACTCAACGAACTCTTGTTGTATTGTTATTGTTGATAATAAAGTTTTAATTATTTATTTTTAGACCCAACCAGATGTCGCGATATAAAGCGCTTTATATACTACATACAAGCGCGGCCTTTCAAGCTTCGAGCATGCAGAATCGTACCTCTAGACAGAACACTGCCGATAACTGTGTTGAACCTGTGTGTTACATATTTGATCGTTATCATACAGTTCAATCATATTTATTAAGAGCCCACCCTACAAATATTTCTAGACAAATAGATAACCCTGTATCAGTATACAGGATCTGTTAGAAATTGTATTAAATTTCCAAATCAAACAGGTTTCAAGTTTGTATGATTCCTCCACACACTCCGGATCCAGCGTCGCGCTGTTCGTATCGTCGACGATCCTATACTAACAATCGGTTTAGAATCGCTTAGCCTTCGAAGGGAATGCGTCCTGTACAATAGAGAGTGTTCCGAGAAATTGTTTGATCTGGTGCCAACGCCTTACTTTTACAATCGCACCATTTCCTTGAGCTCCCATGCTCAGCTACGCAACGGTTCTCTAGAACATTTATTCGGGGTACAACAATAATCTGGAGGAAACATCGCGCCGCGGTTTTCCCCTTGCGCTATGACATGAGGTTCTTTAAGAGGGGCATTATAAAATTCTTTGAGGTCGGCAACGCCTTGGCGATACACCTGGTGTTGCAAACGTCCATAGACGACGGTAACCACTTTCCATCAGGTGGGCCGTCTGTCTGCTTCAGGCAATAGAAAAAAACAAATATCACATAATATACTAAAATTAGTCGGTTTTTGTAGCTTGGTGTACTAGCACTATGCTACAGAAGTCGATTTTTATGTATAGTAATTTGTATGAAGTAGCGTAGTTACGTAATTAATTAATTATTTTGTTGAGCGAAATTAGTTTCATTTTGTTAATTGAATTTAATTGAACATTGAAATCAAATTACAACTATTCCACAAAATCATTTTTTCGAGCAAATTGTTATTCCCAGTCCTCTATGTGATATTTAAAACTGGTTTGTTGCGAGACAACAGTTTGTATTGTGAAATTTTTAGCTACCCTCATGGTGCTTGTCTGCTGTTGGGCAATGATGAAAGAATGATGAAATATCTATTTTTGCCACTAGTTACATTTCGTTTGCAATATAATGAAGAATTCAACTGAAAAGTGTTTTTTATTTTATATATAAAAAATATTTTTTAGTGTTTACCTCATTTTACGATAACAAGTCCGGCATTCTAGGAAATGACTGCCCACAAGAACAGAATCTAATCTAAGTAAGAATTAGCATGAACAATCCAAAGTACAGTGACAATAAAATGCGGTTCACTTAACTAGAGTCTAAATATTCAACAGTTCCAAGTTCCCGCATCAGGCTAACGATATCGCACAGTTTGTGTGACTCAATTCAGCTGAACTGTGAGGCAATTTGCGCAAATTGGAGGCGGCAAGTTGTAACCCGTTATCGGGGGACTTGGGAAACTCCTACGGTGCTATGTGCTCCTGGTAATGTTTATCCAAGTAATGAATAAGTTCATGAATAAGTTTAATATAATTTTGGATGAAAACATGTGTTCGATCTCTGTGATTGAGCAGGCAGACTAAGGCTTTACCGGCCAAGCTCCTTGGAAGGCACAGAAGTTTGATTCCTGGCATGGTGAAATTTGTAATCGTATTTTCAGTTACATGATATGGTCTGGGTGTATAGAGTCAGCCGCAGAGTGTGGTCCGTGGCGTATTACCTACCCATAACACAAGCGTTACTCGCTTAACTTGAGGGTATACAATGTGCGTGTTTCTTTGCCGATTATTAAAAATATACATAGACTGAAAGAGAGGCGTTGGGAGCGCCATTAGACCGGGAGCCCTTGCCTTGTTCCACATAATTATTCTTTCATGGAAATGTAGTAGTTTTCTTTCAAATGTTGGAGTACAATAGATAAGTTCACGGTTCATCTATGCCTATCTTATATCTTACCAACCGTTTATTTTCCTTACTATCGGTTAAAATTTGATATAAGGTCCATGAATCTAATGTCAAAATTCAACCGATGGTAGAGAAATGGATTAATAGTAAGATATAGGAACCGGCTACTAATGGATAATGTCTCATTAAACTACTATCGGCTCCGAAGAAAACCTCGACTGGGAGCTTATTACAGAATTCTAAAGTGCGCGAAAGAAACATTCGGGAGAACTCGTGTACAGGAGCGACTCAAGGAAGTGGGGATGAACGTCCAATGGCGAACAGTGTGGTCATAGAAGAAGGACAACGATAGCATTCTGAACAGTTTCTCACAACAGAGACGCGAACTCTCTTCTGTAAGCGTCATCAAAAATTCGCATAATAAATACATATATCGTAATCACAGAAACACGAGAAATAATACCTCTATTTAATCTTTTGATAGCAACACATTCACACGTATTACCAAAATGACATAAAGAATGCGCCGCACCTGACTCGGTGCAGTTATAGGTTACAGTCACCCCGTTCCTCACCACTTCAACAACTCACTACTTCAAAGTTTTTATGTCATCTCAACATTATATACATTTAAAAACAGAAATATACGACTTACTCAGTTTACTGAAGATCGTGGCACGTGGCGAATGGTAGAAAAATTGTGTCTGCCTAGCCTCACGCACTGCTTAAATACTATAAATTACTTGAAAGTACCGTCAATTAAATGTTCGCAATTTAAAATGTCCAGCAACTTGTTAATACATGTTACAAGTGCCACCAAAACGCTTAGTGAATATAACGGTATCGTATTATTAACCTTGTTATCCACTGCAACAGACGAACAAACATCTGCATTAAAATAGCTATTGTTTCATGATACCTAACAAAATTTATTAAATTATGATATTATTATACGAGTAATTACTACAACTGTAGCTTCAGAATATCGCCTATAAATATATATTAGCTGCCATTTTAGGTCGCCAACACTTCTAAGACCAATTTCTTGTGTATCAAACGTTTCGTCATGAGAACAGAATTATAAAGTCCGGGTAATTATAATTATAATTACTTATAATATCGGTCAATAGAGTGATCATCGACACCATAAACATAGTGGTAACTTGCTATCCATCAGAACAATCATCGGGAAGATCTTCATTAGCCCCTTGATTAATTGCTAAATGTGTGTATAGAACTGTAAATTCTATTTGTGTTTTCTTTTGTGGTACAAGTTAATAAAGAAAGCGACTCATTTTGAATTCAAAAGTAGGTATTTCGTTTTTGATTTAAGGTTTGATATTAATCCTCCACTTATAAGGTGTGTGGTTAGTTTAAGCCCAACACTTTTATAATGCTTTGAATATGTGGCGAATAGAGCCTCCTCACAGTCTCCTACTGTCAACATTATATATAGAGAGAAATGTCGTCAGGATATCTGATATTAAAATCCTATTTAATCTTATTATACATGAATTCATAACAGTTTCGATCATGTAAATAATATAAAATTATATATATTTCTAATGCACAGGCTGTTTAATTGTATCAACGACCCGTCAAACACATTAAAACTCAACGATAATTCTCTCAGTAGCTGGAGTTTAGTTGTTGTTGTGTCCCAAATCAGAGTTAGATCAGGATTGTGTGAGTACGCCTCCTTCTGCGAGACCGTCATGTTCGCAAAGGAGGCGGCGGAGCGGGATAGGGAGCAGTCCACCACGCTCCCCTCCCACCAGAGCCGGCGGCGGCGTCGGTGGGTCGTCCACGATGAACTCCAGCCGCCGTAGGCTACGGCCATGCGGGCGACCGGTGGGGAAACCGGACCCGCCCGCACATTAAGGCCGAAGAGGAGGGACGCGCCCCGATCCGCGCGCCCCCTCTCTCCTTGCGGTGAGGTCGAGGAGCCGAAGAGACCCAGATCTCCGGCTATGAAATGGTGAGGCCAGCCCGCAAAGGGGCGGGCCATCGTCCGTCCGGGCTGGTAGTAATGCACGAGCGAGCCCACAGCCCGGACAAAAGACGCTCGGGAACGGACAAGGGTTTTAGTGGGTATCCCTAACCGCGGCGTGGCAATAGCATCTCACACTAACAAAGTGGGGTGCTAGTGCCACCCCGACCTGGCGAATCGCACACACGGGCCGCGACCTTTCCCCCTCGCGCGGCACATGGTCCTCAAACGGATTTCCCCTGTAAAAAAAAGGATTGTGTGAGTAAAGGTCGTATCTATACGTGTTTAAAGTAGGCCCTTGGTGTTTTTCACACTACTTTTTACGTTTCACTCCACGTTGTGAAAAAGTAAGTGTTTACTTTTGTATTTAATTATTAAGATAATAAAAGTGTCGGCGGTGCCGTCTACACAGGCCCTTAAGGTTTAAGAAGGGTCTTTCTTTATTACATGAGTTTAGCAGAGAGGCAGACGTTCCACCTGACGGAAAGCGATTGCCACGGCCTATGAACACTTGCAACACCAAAGGTGCTGCAAATGCGCTCCTGCTCTCTACAGAGAGACTGGAACCTGGCCACTAATCGGGGAATACAACTCAAGGTTGTTATGGCGATACTCTAGACCAGGGGTGGTAGCTGGGTAAATACCCTACCACCTGGCTGTGGGTTGTTTTGTCGCTTCTTACGACAGGCATTGTATTCTTTCTCCGTTCCTGCATGGATAAAAAGGTGTTAAGCGTACACGGCTCTTCTCAAGGCAGCCATCACTAATTTTTGGTTTATTCCCAGTGACCCTCCAACATTGTCTAGTGGCATATATATATAATTTATGTCTATATAGATTTGGTAGGTTCCGAAAAAAATGATTCTGACATACAAAGACGGACAGAGAAATGGCCAGACGTGACAATTTAACAAGGGTAAAGTTTTTGCCTTAAACGAAAACGAAAAAATAACCCAACTTATAGCAAGCATTAGTTTGTAACTTGTAACCACAACTTTTGGACGGACAAACAATATGCTAATCTATTGACATCGGCGATCTGTTAATGATTTGATTTGACACGCTTGAATTGTGTATTAATGCCATTATATCTGTTTGTATTAGATGCTTCATACGCACGAAGAATAATAATTGCAACAAATAGACGCAATTATTCAGGAGTGAAACATTTTGATATATACTGTTACGAGCTACAGGACTCGAATTAAAAATGCCGTTGGAACTACTATAGAATTTATTAGAACTGTACAAACACATATAAAACAAATACAAATAAAACTGGATGCAACCAGTTCACACTGCACGATTCAATGCAATTCGACACGCGTAAAGTCCGTCGTCTATATCGCTAACCGAGAGTACTACAAACGTCTTACTCGTCTCGTAGTCGTCGCTTGACTGCCCGCCCCTCCATTCGGGCATTGTCTTATACTCACTACACAGTACAAAGAAATTGGCCGCGAGCACTGAGTTTCCGAGAAATAGCAATTTGCACACCTGCGAACGGCCACAACGTCGAAAACAATAACAATAAGGATTAGTTCGACGCTAATGATGGTTATAAAACAAGTAGAAAAACAATAGCATGTTTTTCTTAATTACAAATTCAAAACACAAAAGAATTCCTTAAAAGAGGAAGACAGTAAACTGCGCTTACAACAGACAGCTGTGCGCTCATCTTTGACGGCATGTAACAATACAAACAACCAAAAGAACAGAGTATGCCACGCAGTTTAATGTATTCTATGATCATATATGAGAGAAATGACAACCATCTAATAAAAAACATAACATTGAAACATTCCTAAATTCTACATAATTGCGACTGAGTATGATTGATGACTGTGAGTGTATATATGTCTTATACAATACAACACTCTATACCTATTTCAAACAAGAAAATAAAATTCTTCTCTGGCATTTTGACGATATACAATATTTTGTAACTGTGTAAGTAAGACCAAATCAATTTAATTTAAGTTCCTTATTAAGTTTATACCCCGATTACTCCAACGCCCACTGGCGGCTTATAAACGATTTTCAGGATACTTTAGTATCAGCACATTACCTAATTATAAACAGTTGAGGGATTTTTTGCGTATACACACAGTAACGGCCAGCGGATTTAGAGTTGACCGGAATCTTCAAATGAGGGACTGGTTTAGGATATAACTTTACATTGTCTTTCAAGACACTTTTACAGGAAATGTATTTTGATCGCGAATGCTTCTATTGTTTTGTCACCACTTTTGGGGGTTGATTTAAGTTGTGTGGTGCTTCGGTGATAGCTACCCCGTTGGACCCATGGCTCAATCGCCGTGAGGGAAGTACAAAATAAGACGATGAGATCTTGTACTCTCTGTGTAATTATTGCTTAATTTATTTAATATTAAACTTAGACAATGGTGGTTATCGTCGCCTATGGACATTAGCAATACCAGAGGTGCTGACAATGTGCTGCCGGCCTTGAAGAAGAAATTGGAACCTGGCCTCTGATGCCGCGGAACATAACTCAAAGTTGTTATGGCGGCATACTCTAGACCAGGGGTAGTAGTCATTCAGTCGGAAAAATGCCCTATGACCTGGCTGTGGATTGTTTTGCCGTCTCTTACGACAGGCTGCCTGGCCACATAAATAAGTATTCTTTTTCCGTTTCCGCACGGAGAAATATATACAGAAATCTTAAATGCTACGTGAAAATATGTAAAAGCTCAACATGTTGGTAGATGCATCTCCGAAGATTTTATGATTTCTGTATGTAGGTACAGATTTTGGCTCGTATATGGACTACTCATTTTTAACCTTGCTAATTATCTATAATATTATAAAATTCTAAATATGCCGTGTTTGTACATTCAAGCTATTAAACAACTAGAATACGCTATATAAACGAAGGTTTTTTTTGATTTCTTGACTGTTTGTTGGTTTGTCTGTTTGTTCGGGATTCACATAAAAACTACTGGGCCTATTTCGATGCGGATTTCGCTGATCGACAGCTAAGTTTTAAAGTTAAACTCTGCGCTACTTTTTTATCCCGGGAAACCCGCGGGGATTTTTCTGGGAATGATTTAAAATGACCAGATTAAAAAATTGTTCGAATTTTAATGTGATTTTATTATTGATCGATTGAAAAATATTTTTTAATAAAACATGTAATATTTTTTCCGAGAATCCCATAGGTATTTGCTCAGGAGTGGTTCGAATGCATAAAAATTTGCTCATTCCAACACAGTTTCCACTAAAACGATAGCTTACATTCTTTTTTTAAGTTCTGCGATACTTGTGTCCCGGGAATTACGCGGGAATATCAAGTCAAGTGTGGACGAAGTCGCGGGCATATCCTAGTTTAGTAATAAATTATTCCATGTACGTGACGTAACAGGAGGCATTTCTCGATTAAAAATGTCAATAAATTATATTTCTTAATATATTATAACGACTAAGAAGGTTAGTCGTTTCAATGCGTATACATTTAAAGCACAGAACGAGGAAGTTGGAAGACAGGGATGAGTGGCACCCACTTCGGGAGGCCTACGTCCAGCAGTGGACTGCGATTGACTGACGACGAACGAGTGAAGAGTTTTACCTTTAAATTTACTTTTATAGCAAAAATATGATCATGAATTCATCTTTAAGCTGTACACGTATGTAGCAGAAATGACGTTATTATCCTGGACAAGAGACTAGTTTCGTAAATTAAATTCTACATGTAGCATAGATTAAAGTTGTCATTATCTATGTACGTGCGTCATTTGCTTAGAATGAGTATGTCCAGATCCTCATAGCAGGGAGTTGGTTGAGCCAGTTTAATATTAAAGGCTAGGATTCGTCACTTAATCTTTTATTCTTCGTGTCATCCTATTCTAGCGTTTAGCTCCTTTACAGGCGGATTTGTTAGATATACATATAATATTGTATCACTAGATTAGGAAAGAAGAGATCGCTTTAAAAGATTACAATTTGTGTTTACTTATTTTGGTGAGCAATAATATATGTATGTCTAGGAAGTCCGTCAGTGGGGGAACTCCGTATATCTCTCGTTATTTCTGTGTTTGAATAGCTACGACAACAACAAATCGGTCAGTACCGTAAGACACCTTTTGACTCTATATTCGAATTGTAGTTGGCGTTAAATTCCGTTTAAAAAAAGGTAATAAAATGAGAGGTGTACGAACTTACCCCACTGATGGACTTACCCACTTTGACTATATAAATAATGACATATCTATGTTTCACTTTTATTGTTTAATGATCACGCTATCTTATTTTATCTTGGTCTTAGGCCCAAAGTTCATATGTTATATTCAGAGTTTCTCGGCTAAATATTGTTACGACCGACAAAGATCAATGCACATCTGCAGTTTATTACCTCTTCGGCATTTGGACTTCTTTTGTTTACCTTATGTTTAAAATTTGTAATTAGAAAACAGCCTATTGTGTATTGTACTCGTTTATGGCCGTTTGCAGGCATAATTAGACAGGTGTGCAGATTACGAATTCTAGAAACTCGGTCTACGCGGGCGGGCAGCCATATTGTATCGGTGCAGTATATAGCAATGGCCCAATCGGGAGATCGGCAGTCTAGCGATGGTCACCAGCGAGACAAGACGTGTGTACATTCGATAAGCTATATAGTGACGGACTTTGCGCGTGTTATTGAATCGTGCATTATGTTTGTACTGGTTGTGTCCAGTTATATTTGTACCTGTGTTATACGTGTTTGTATAGTTCTAATAAATTCTATAGTAATTTCAAACGGCATTTTAATTCGAGTCCCGTAACTCGTAACAATATGTAACGGAAAAATGCCCTGGGCTCAAGTCCAATATGCTTTTGTATACAAGAGTAACCATTATAGGCCATTATGATGCCAGTAATCGACCATTCAGAAATAATTATAAAAGCAGACTTCCTTCTGGTAGTAGAGGTACGACTAAAAAATTTGGGCGTGATAATAATATTTAGAAGAGTAAAGGGTAGAAGAAAAAAATTAGTAAACGGACCCTGGGTTTGAAAATCAACAATAATACTCTTTATTGTACATCAACATAAAAAAGTAACACATTTTCATATCTTAAAATTAGAAGGTACATAGTACAATGGGCGGCCTTATTGCCTAAAGCAATCTCTTCCAGGCAACCTTTTGGATGAACAAGGATCTTATTCACAATAATTTGTTGGCGTGCAGCTTAAGATTATACTAATGATAATATCTCTAATATATAAAATTCTCGTGTCGCGGTGTTTGTTACCAAGCTCCTCCGAAATGGCTGAACCGATTTGTATGAAATTTTGTATGTATATCGCATAGGTCTGAGAATCGGCCAACATCTATTTTTCATACTCCTAAACGGTAAGGGTGACCCACCCCTAAATATTTGTTTTTTGTCAAAATTTCTTATTTATATTTTATTATGATTTAGAATTGAAAAATACATACAACTTCAAATTTTCCCGTTCTACGATCAACCCCTATTTTTTAATAGCGATATTAGTAAATTAATAATTTATCTTACTTAAAATTGATATTAAACAATATACAATAAGTGTGATAATAATAATGTAATAGATAACTATAACCATATAAATATATATACATACACACTCACGGCGCATCTCAAACGGCGCAAGTATGGAACCCTAGGAACGGGTTACACATTTGTGCCGTTTGGAGTTGAAAGTTTAGGTCCATGGGGTCCATCGGCAAAGGGTTTCTTCAAAGAAATTTGTAAGAAACTCTTTGACACCACCCGTGATCAGAAGGCTGGTTCATATTTCGCGCAACGAATCAGCATTGCCATACAGCGTGGCAATGCTGCCAGCCTTCTGGGCACGCTTCCCTTTGGCAGAGGTTTGTTACATACTTTATATTAATTTATTTATAATTTAGTTTATTTTTAAGTATTTAGTTTAATATTTTCTTTCTTTCTTTTTTTCTTATTACTTATTAATACACAGCAAATAATACATATTATGCAGTTAGATAGTGCTCCCTCACAAGTCTGTTGAAACTATAGATCGATTTAGCACAGCGCACGTCTGCCGGCTGTGCGTTCCAAAGATGCACAGCACGAACAGAGAACGATAGTCCGTAAATCTCCATGGTATGTAAAGGATGTAATCAACATCATGCTAATTAATAATTATAAAAACATCAAATCAGTAAATGCAGCAACATTTCAAGAGATTGCTGAACGGCATGCCTTTGCATAATTGGCGGAGGGTTCAATGCACCTGCACTCAGCATTATGCGACAACCCTCTGTTTGCGGGGGGCCTTCAAGTTATACTATGCCACTGTGTCAGTCACGTCTTGGGGGACGGAGAGGGAAGAAGGGGTTATCTATATTCATGTATACCTACTATGTCAAGTATGTATTTAGTTTTATTATGAAACTGTGGCTATATACTAAAGGAGACGAATACGCTTTCACCTATTCTTAGGCTCAGATTGTAAAAAGATGACAGTGATTTTACGATTTCATTTTATTCTGTTGACAATTTGTATAATTATAGTTTGTTTAGTTATTTTGAAGACTTCTCGTGTTCTAGACAGAAGTTAGTGCTGATGACTTCCGTTTTATAATTGAATAATGTAACCTATTTTTACGCCATATCTCAAATCATTACATTTCTTTGGACCAAAACTCCTTTTCTCGATTTTTTCCGATTATTAGAGAAATTCAAAATAACACAGCAGGGAATCTTTGTTTCCGGTACGACATCAACGAACTGCCAAGCTCTTACCTAATTTTTTAATCAAAAATTTCTCATTTTTAACGTCGGCTAAACAGCTTTTGTCTAAAGAAATACTTGCGAATCTCCTGAGTCCTCCCGCCTCTTGTATTTTTTTGTCATGTTTATGTACAATAAAGAGTTTTGTATTGTATTGTAAAGAGTTCCAAATGATGACACGGGCTATAAGCTTGTTCTGTGTCTAGTTTCATGTAAATCCGTTCAATAGTACTCATGTGATTTAAAAAGAACAGACAAAATTCTGATAATTGTATTTTCGGAATATGCTGGTCCAAATTAGTCCTTCTGATATTCTTCCCTTTTTAAATTAATTATAAAAACTCGACCCTTTAACAGGTTTGTTATTGCTTAAACAGTAGGAAATTATTAATATTATGAAAGCTACATTAGTGTACAATTTACATACATAAGTTATCTGTCAATATTTAACGTCATTAACAATGTATATATAATATATTACATATAATTTAAAGCAATCGAGTACTTAAATCACAGGTTTGTTAAGTTATAAATTGAGATATGTTATACTCTTTTCTCGTAATAACTGTAAAAATATTCCAAACATACGTAAGTAGATACGAATTTAAGGTTTTGATTAAAAACATTAAAAACTAAATGAGAAATTTAAAACTCAAAAACCATTTTGGGCTGTAATATTTTAATGGTACAAAACTCAGTGCTTTTCTACGTAAACGTATCTTATTACAAAAAGCTTTTTTGCGTTGTTTATACTTTCCGAAACAACATCCCGAAAACACGGCTTCCCACAGAAACCTGCAGGCGAAATAATAATCAGGAATATTCGCTTACGTCCAGTCGTGTGTTTCTGTTTTGAAAATAGTTTAAAAAATGTCCGTATGGACAACAGTGCGAAGTTTGAAAATTACGGTTGGCCTTGGCAAGCAGTATCTTTTGCTGTACTGAAACGAGGTACGAAACAGCACTAATTTTGAGTGCCAATCTCCTAAATAACACATGTCATTTTTACAGAGACGTAGTGTATATGTCATAGTTAAACATCGAAGCTCTGGCGCTCCTAGATTTGACTAGTCAAACCATAGGTGTGACATAAAGTCAAAGTCAAGTGTTAAAAATTGGCTCGTTTGAATTAAAAACACATCTTCGAATAAACACTTTAATCTTCTTTAAACTTTATACACCTTAGAAAATACTTTAAAAAACAACTTCCTCCTAACACATGCGTGTGAGATGGTGGTTGGTTGCGACCAACCACCATCTTACGCTTTTAACTCACGACTCTCAGCACACTGTTCATTTAAATTGAGTCAAATCTCCACCATTCTCCTCATTCAATCTACTTGCGTTCCATTACACATGAACCCATTTTTAACATTCCTACATAAATGACGTTTTTCTGCCTTTGGCTAACGAATTTTTGTCTAACCTAGAAGAGACTAATTTGTACAGTCATTAAACATGTAACAAGTGCAGTACGAATCGATGTTTGACCGAGTCTGCCTTAGTTGCTTCTAGGATCGACTAGGCAAAGCCCGAAACAGATTATTTTACGTTCGACGTTTGGCTAAAAAGTTAGGTACTTCTAGGTTTGACTAAAATACTTTAGTCAAAGGCCAAAATTGAAATTTATTTCAGGTTTTGTCCAAAGGCTACGTAGAATAGGAAACGAAAAAAAGGAAATCTAGGATATAGCAGTAATTCCGGGAAGAGACTGCATATCGACCTTTGACTATAACACATGTGTTGACTATAACATCTATATTTAAACTATAACTCTGGCTTAATGGCCTAGATGCTAAGCCATAAACATAAAAAGTTAACCTATGAACTTGTAGACAAGAATGAAACTATAAACATAGACCATTAATAGAAAGACGGGGTCTCGGACTCTCAAAGTTAAGCTGGCGCAGTATTAAATAATCGAATTAGTCGAATAGAGGTGGAATAGTTGCCAGTGGATACAATATTATTAACCACACAGCGTAAACCAGGTGTGTATTACCTAAGTTTACGCACCCAAGTTTTTAATAGTGTTACACAAGGGATGAAAGTGACCTATTTAGGTACGAGATACCTTGGCGCACTAGCGTAGCGAGGGCACTAATAGTTCAAGTGCCGAAATAGGTCTTTAACTCCAATTAAACACTCTGATTTTAATTTCGAATACAAGGAAAGGAATAAATAAAACTGATTAGTTAAACAAACAACTAATACATTTAGGCAATAAAACCAAATCTAAATCTGATGAACTCATTTAATACGTCACATATATAATACGTCAAGTAAAATTCTTTATCTGTGGCATTCTACCCGCCAGTATTTTTTTGTCACTGATAATAATAGTAACTATTTAGAGCTCTTTATGTAAAGTATAAATAATAATTTAGCAAAAAGTAAATTATGAGTATAAAAATATGTAGGTAATATTTTCTTAAGTTTTTTTATTATATAAAATCATGGTACAAAATTGTTGGTACTTTTTAGCTGTCATTTTTTTGCAGGAGTTCAGCAGACAGGCAGACGGCCCACTTGATGAAAAACGGTTACCATCGCCTATGGACATTTGCAACACCAAAGGTGCTACAAATGCGCTGCTGCTCTCTTAAGGAAGACTGAAACCTGGTCACTAATGCCGGAACACAACTTAAGGTTATTATGGCGACATACTTTAGACCAGGGGTGATAGCCATCTAGTCGGGCAAAGCCCTACCACCTAGCGGTGGGTTGTTTTGTTACCTCTTACGACAGGCCACCCGGCCGCAGGAAATTGTATTCTTTCTCCGTTCCTGCACGGATAAAAATTGCATGCATTTCATGCCGCGATTTAACAGTGGCTGTATAAAAAATTCGGACATGGCTCGTGTAGGTTTTAAATTTTTTAGCAACAGGGAAAATCGTCTCCCGAGGACGTAAAGTATCGTTTTCACTCCTGTGGTCAGTTACCTTCAAGCGTACTATCCGAGTAGCAGAAATGAAAAAGACGCTTTACTTCATTTGATGCTTTTGTTCAGGTAGGCTCCGTCTATACTTTTGTTTCGTCTTAGCCTATGTATGACTAACGCGTGATTGCCACATCACTAATCTAATATTAATCTTGATCTTATAATATCCACAATGCTGAGTTTGTTAGTGTGAGTTGAACGTAGAAAAATACGTAACAATGAAAAAAATAAAGAGCAGAACCAAATTAAGCATTCAGTTTGCATGAAAGCCTGCATTTATCTGAAGAACAATAGCACATAAAAACGGCTTGAACATAAAGTACGTGGATCGCATTACACCTGAATGAGAGATCAAGAGAAACATGAGAGAATAATTAGCCCTCATCGTTGTTTAGATGGAGCGCACTATTATTATAATTTAATCTCAAGGGTGGTTGAAATATTGCAGATCTATCTGAATTTGTACGGAATAACAAGTCCGGTGACATTCTATACTAATATTATAAAGAGATAAAGTTTGTGATTTTGTTTGTAGGAAGTAATCTTTCGAACTACTGAACCGATTTTGAAAGTTCTTCTACCAGCAGAAAGCTACATTATTCCTGAGTAATATGAGCTATATTTGATTAATAATATTTTTTAATACGCCTAACAAAGTTGTTCGGTCCTTGCCTAGTATAAAGTAGGTAGAATATCGCTCCATCAATTTTGCTGTCTACTATGTTTCTGTGTGAGGCGATGGCCAATGCACGGCTGGGTAGGGGCAGCCATTTTAAACTTGCTGTCAACGTTTGACTAAGAAACACCGCACCGTGCACTTATACTTTTCTACCAACTGTTTGCGAATACTGGCTGTGCTAAGAACTTTATCTTACTTAAGACCTTGTGAGAAGTGTAACCTCGAAAGTGGAATTTAGTGCCGTGTGCTGTTTCTGTGTGCAACCTGAACCGAGCCAAGAGAGGATCTAAAGGTTGGTAGAGCTTCTGCTTTTCTAGTGCAAGGATCTAGGTCATATCTCTCCCATGCAGTCCACAAATTTAACTAGCTGTACCCGTGAGCTACAGTGCCCCACAGAATAGAACAGAGAGTATAAAAACTGGTGTTTAAATAATTTAAATTAAATTAATAGGGAAAATATTGTGTGTTATAACATTATAATTGAGATACCGTGATGACAGGAAGAAAAACAAAGAAAAGAAACATTTAAATTTCAAAAATAAGATAAAAAAGGTTGATGTCCAAACAGGTTTGGACACAGCTAGTACTTAATATTGTTACGAGCTACAGGACTCGAATTAAAAATGCCGTTGGAACTACTATTACTAGAATTCATTAGAACTGTACAAACACGTATAAAACAAATATAAATAAAACTGGATGCAATCAGTTCACACTGCACGGCTCAATACAATTTGACACGCGTAAAATTCGTCGTCTATATCGCTAATCGAGAGTACTACAAAACGTCTTACTCGTTTCGTAGTCGTCGCTTGACTGCCCACCCCTCCATTCGGGCATTGTCTTATATCAACTACACAGTAGAAAAAAATTAGCCACGTGCATTTAGTTTCTGAGAAATAGTAGTTTGCACACCTGCGAACGGCTAACAAAGTCGAAAACAATAAAAATAAGGATTAGTTCGACGCTAATGATGGTTATAAAACAAATAGAAAAACAATAGCATGTTTTTCTTAATTACAAATTCAAAACACAAAAGAATTCCTAAATCCGGGAAGACAATAAACTGCGCTTACGACAGACAGCTGTGCGCTTATCTTTGACGGCATGTAACAATATTTTGGTTAAGGGATAAGAGTTTACACACAAATAGCAGTTCCTTAGAAATGATGACGGTAGATTATTAAATTGTTTCATTTTTGTTGTCGCTATGAAGCAAAAATGAAACAATTTATTAATATATATTTGTAGATATAAGTGGATCTCCTCTAAACAAATTGGTCATTTAATTTATTTCTACATGTGAGAATGATGTATCCCGAACTTGGTAACTTGGCGATGGTAACCGCTTTTCATCAAGTGGCCCGTCTGCCTGTCTGCTGAACTCATGCAATAAAAAAAATAAAAAAATAATAATGTTATGAATGTAAGACGTTTCTGAACGAGCTCATAGCGTGAAGAAAGATGACGATTCAAATAAGAGTATAGACGAAGAATGGACGACGTACACGACACGAAGGCGCTCTCTAATAAATTTTATTTCAGTTGTACGGTATTAATATTTATAATGTTAAAATACAAGATTAAGCGCACGCACATCGCTGCAACTCTTAATACTTTGTTTCACTTGTCTACCATTATCCCCAAATACATTTTTACTGAAAATTCTACCACAAAGTGTAAAAAGCTAAATAGAAAAAGGAGGAGTTGAGGAGGACACGAATTCAAATTAATGAATTCGACGGCCTCTGCGGATGAGCGGGTTAAGCCTTTGCCAGCTTACCTCACTGCAACGCAGAGGCTCCGGGTTCGATTGCTGGAATAGTAAATTTCGGAAACGCATTTTCTCCGTTATTTACTATGGTCTAGGTGTCTGGGATCGGCCCCAGAATGGTCCGTTGTATATCACCCATAACACAAGCGTAGCTTGCTTAATTCGGGGATATACGGTGTGTGTGTTTGTCTGCCGATTTATTTATTTATTTTAATGTTATTGCGAATATACATAGATTAGCAATATACAAATGATGTTACAAGTTTTTTAGTACATACATATTAGATCAAAACTACGAACGAATAATTTTCATTGACAATATCTAACAGTATTAAGGTCTACTAACGATGTCCTACATGAGTATAATATACACAAAATTTATTTAATAACTCAGTCTAATTGAAGCGCGGCTGCACTTATATTTTTCACAACTTCAATTTCTTATTATTATTATTGCGACATAACGTTGAATTGAAACCATTACCTTGGTTTATCTATATATCTGTATATATATATATAATTATTCTGTACGTGTGTTGACAGTCAACTCCTCCTAAACGGCTGGACCGATTTTATTTTTCTGTATTTGGGTGGCTTACCGGATGGTTTAGATTTGCAATTAGAACCGGTAGATGGCGCTGAGATCAGGTTCTAGAATCCTCCTAATCATCTGGACCGATTTTGGTGATTTTGTTTTTGTGTCATGAAACAAAGTCTTTTAGGAATTCAGAAAATATGGCGGTACAAAGTTCGCCGGGTCAGCTAGTAATAAAATATATATGTTTCTATTCTTCTTAACTTAGCTGTTTACTGTCTACATTGTGCTGTTCTTCCTTTTTATTTTACTTGTTTTTGATTTAATTACAAAATAATATCAGCCCATAAATCTCCCACTGCTAGGCTCGGGCCTCCCTATGATAAGGGGGAACGGACAGTATACCCGCCACGCTTGTCCAAGGCGGCTTGGCAGGTTTGACACACCGGTTATCTTGATGTACAGGTTGTATTACGTTGTTTTCCTTCACCGTTGTTAGCACGTGGTAATTTTAACAATTTAATTATACCTAGACATAAGTTGTTAAAAGTATCCTCTCAGTCAGGTTGCCTGGAAGAAATCGCTTAAGGCGATAAGGCCGCCTTTTGTTTTGCCGTCAAATTATTGTAATTATTCATTCTGTAATTGTTTATTTGGTGAACAATAAAGTGTTTTCTATTATATTCTATTCTATTGAATACACTTTCCTGTCTCATTCACACAAACTCGTAGTTTCTGAGAAAAAATTAAATATGAACATAGAGAAGCAGACGGACAATTTTAGTCAAAATTATTTACAGACCCCTAATAAAAAAGAATAAGACTGTACTACTCACACTTAATCACAAGGGTTGTTCATATTGTTACGATTTTGTAGGACGCGAATTAAAATGCCGTTAGAATTATAATAGAGTTTATTAGAACTATACAAACACGTATAACGCAGGTACAAATATAATCGAACACAACAAATCCAAACGTACTGCAGAAGGTCGTAATTCAGTAAAACGCGCAAAGTCCATCACTATTAGATTCCCGAATGTACACACGTCACGCCCGTATTGTAGTCGTAGCTCAACTGCCTTCTCTCTCAATCAGGCCGTCGTTTTCTACTTCACAAATGCAAATGTGCCCGCCCGGCAACGTCGACCTAATTTCCTAGAATTAACTTGTAATTGTAATCCAGAATAATGCAGCCTGCAAGCGGCCGTAAACGACTACAATAGAACAATAGGCTGTTCTCCACAATAACTAAAAACGTATGCCAATAAATAAGTAAAAAAAGAAGACGATCATAAAAGGATTACGATTAGTTCAAATGCAGACAGGAAATAAAGTGTGCTTTTACAGATCTGTACGTGGAATTTGTCTTTGTCGAAGGCTAAGTTGTAACAATATATTTCAAATCTATAATAAAGGTGGCGAAGTCCGTTAGTGGGGGAACTCCGCACACCTCTCATTATTTCCGTGTTTGGATAGTTACGAGGACAACAAATCAGTCAGAGACGCTAAGACACCGTTGAATTCTGTCTTCGAATTGTAGTTGGTGTTAAATTCCGTTGAAAAAGGTTAAAAAACGAGGCGATAAAACTTACATCATTGACGGACTTCGCCACCTTGATTATATATATCTGAATTTGTTCTGAACTCGGCTTCAGTAATAATATTAAAAACACAAGGGGCCCAGAGATAATCCTTTGGAGCAGTTTCTTAAGATTTTATGCCTCCTCCCGTTACCCTTAAAACGTTAGAAATTTAATAACCCCATAAAAATAGGATTATATTCATAACAGATAAAATACTTTAATGGCCACTCGCGAACGTTTTATTTGTTTACGTAATCCGAATTATTGTCTATAGGTATTTTTTATTGCTTTGCAAAATTATACCATTAAAAATGTTAAAGTATAAATGTAAAAAAGATAACCAAAATTGTTGCAATGACACTGGGTGAGTATATTTGTTTCATGGAATTAAAGTTAGTTACCAGGGGAGCTAAAACAATCGCTTTCGCAGATTCGTATGTTATGTCCTAGAACTATCAACATATCTAGACGCATGTCAATTTCACTAAGTGATTGTCCAAAAGTGGCTGCCTTAGCTGGCTTCAAGATCACAGGTATTAGACACATATTACAATAAATTCTAAAATAATGTACCTACATAAAAAGAGCTTGCGTTTAAATACCTTACTATCATCAATTCACGAAAGAAATAATCATTATATTAATAAGTGAAGCAAAAACTTTGTACCCCTTTTTACGAAAATTGCGTGGACGGAGGAGTATGAAATTTCGCACACTTATAATTTATATAGAGAAGGAGTGCAGAATGCTAATATTTTTTTATTTATTATGCATGTAAAATACATTAAATCAATAAAAAAAACATTACACACACTACCATGTATTTGACACACACGCATATATACTCTTTTGTTTATTGTTCAAGTCAAATTAACAATGTAGCCTTGGCGAAATCTGTGATTATAGAAGTATAGTCTTTGACAACAGAACCTTAATAATGTTCAAACTTATAATTTAAAGTTAATTATAGTCGAATTTCGACCACTAGGCGACCACTAGTTTTGATTAATGTATATAATACATAGTTTGGAATATTTTGACTCGTATGAGGAATGACGTCATAAGTTATTATACTCGCACAAAATGTAGGCGGCTTCGACGTTCTAAAGCAAAAATAAAACTGTCAACTACTCCACTCCGTCGAAACCGGCAGCATATTGGGTAGTTACATCTCTGATGTAGCGAATGTCCATAAGCGATTGTAACCACTTTCCATCAGGCGAGCAGTTTACCTGTCTGTAATTCTGCAATGAAAAAACTAGTAGTTTAAAACATAAAAGTGTGTACTCTTAAGTAAAACGTTGTTCTACTACTTAGATTTTACTTAAAAATTCTTTATGTAAAATTTAGTGCCACAAGATTGTCCGAAACATTTCGCTGGAAGCGATAAGACCGCTGATTCTATTATGTAAAATATTGTTTATTAAGAGTTATTTAAAAGGGAAATAATACATATTTAAGAGGTTAACCAAAGCCAAAGGTTAATTTAACTCTAAACAGGTCCTAACTCAGCAAATGCTGGTTGGTAAAAACCAACGCTGGTTTTCCGTTAGTGGCAAGCAGTAACATCACCTTCACAGAAGAAAAAAAACGAAAAAAACATTTTAATATTTATATCTAAGAAAATTCTAGAGACTAATACTATTTCTAGTGAGAACAACATCAAAAATATAATAGACAAAATATTGTTAAGAATTTGTAGGATGTAAATTCGAAAATGCCGTTCTTACAAGTATAGCCGAATACAACAAAACCAAAGCGTAGGGCAGCAAAACCGTTATCACATAACTCGCGCAAGGTTCGTCGTTATAAGATACTCGCTCCGAAAGTGCACTAGATAACGCCTCGTTCGCAGTCAGAACATGACTCGCGCGTTTCCCGACTGACCGACCCTCATGCATTTGTAAATTAGACATAGCCTCCTAGCAACCTGCCGCAAATGGTCAGCTTAAGGGCTTCCAAAAATTCGCATGAAATACCAACAGAGGAAAGAAGGTTTTATTATTATATCTTACGGCGGCTTGCAAAGGGGTAATAAGACACCTGCAAAGGATTAGTAACGGCTTGCAACAATATATATTTGAACAATATCAGTACATAATACGTATTTTGTATTTGTTTTATTAATTGTTATTACTAATGTAAACTACTGTTTTGTGTGCAATAAAGTAAATGCTATGCTATTCTGTTCTTCCATGAATAATAATTAACCACGAAGAAACATTATTGTAAAATATAACCCAAAACCTTGGTTCTCATTTGGTTTCACATTAAATTAGAAACGATACGGAATTGTGCAAACAATTTAACTTTTGAGTTACGACGCTGACCCACGGGACGAGAGTTGACTTTGATCGATTGTCCCTGTTTAATTTAAACTTCGTATAATATTATTCCTGATTGCATTTTCAATTGGAAACCGGAAAATCAAATAACTTTTGACAATGAAATCAGTCCTATATATATACATAGAACAAAATTAAATTTACATTCGGTTCATTTGTTCACTTGACTTTTTTAGTAAGTAGATAGATAGTAAACAGTTCTTTTGATGCTTATCGTTTCTCTTGCGTACCGTGGGGATTTGGAATGAGCTCGCAGCCGAGGTTTTCCCACAGCGCTACGATATGGAGTTTTTCAAAAAGGGTGTCATAAAATTTCTTCGAGGCCGGCAGCGCGTTGGTGGTATCCTGGTGTTGCAAACGTCCATAGACGACGGTAACCACTTGCCATCAGGTGGCGTCAGCCTGTTTACTGTATAAAAATTAAAAAATACAGCTATAAAAATTGAAAAAAACTTTTTAAGTTAGGTATTGATACTTTTTTGTTTCTTATTTTTACTTTTCTTTAATCAAAAATAACTAAAAATCAAAAAACCAATAACTTAAAAAGTACTGAATAGATCTTGTTCAAACTAACTCCGAGTAAAATATTTTTAAGCTCTACTGTATTGAAATATTTTAGAAATTTACACCTCATTCTCAGACGAATAAAAGTATTGATGAAGCCTATACTATTTCCATTTCTTTATTTTCTCGATGACAGCTCCTGTGGAAACTTGAATGAGCGTCTTTTTTACATTATGAATACATTATTTAATAAAAATATGACGCTTACGCACGTACAAGGTCATAGCAGAGTCGGAAAACTGAGAGGGATGGAGCTATCGATAAACGTAACACGATAACAGACCCGATATTTTTTTATAAAGTGTAAGAAACTAAACTACTGCCGGATAATTTTGTAAAATTTATTAAATAATATTACATTTCATTACAAGATGTACTTATATTATGTTGAGTCTTTACTAATTTATTTTAATCAAAATCTGATGAATCGTCACTCTCACTCGATGAGCTCTCCCCAACATTTATTATAATTTCCTGCACTTCTATATTATCGAATGCCACATGAATTTCTCAATCCGACGCTATAATGTTTTGGGTTCTTCTCACAATTTATTTCCAGTGTTCGGTGGCTACTTCTGCACATGCATTTTTTAATAAATCTAACATCTTGTTTGCCGTAAAAAGGGGATGGGTATTGTTATGTTATGTTTTTGTTGTATTTGTCTTTGTTCAAAACATAATAAACATATGCGATCGATATCATTACTTATTTGGTCACAACACTACAACTATCAAATTAGAACTGTCATCGAGAAAATAAAGACATGGAAATAGTATAAGTGAAAAAAAGCGTCAAACGAAGCGAATCATTTCTAATATACACGTGTAAACTTATTAAATATACACGTGTTTTGCGTCGGTGTGGGTAATATTCGCTGGAAACTATTCCACTTTTTCCGTACTTATTCAATTGCTTAATACTAAGTTCTCGGAGCGCACTGCGGCATGATCGGCTTCCTATTCCAAAATCGGCTTTCTTTAGCCGGCTTCACTCTGAGAGCTCGGGGCTCGTTCTACCTATTTTGATCGTCTGAGCCCCATAGTTTAAGGTTCCAATTTCATACGTTTTCGTTATCAGAGGGCATAGTGCAAGTTTTTTTTTGCTACTCGATCATGTTCTAGTTAACGCAATTTTGTATGGGAATGCTTAGTACCATCTCGTACCGCCTGAGAAGAAACCTATATCGTGCCATACAAAATTTCGTTAACTTGAACGTGAACACTACGACTCTACTTTTATAGCTATGCTTGTTACTTGTCACGGTATGCATGTAAGTAAAAATATTTCAGCCCTACTATGATGAAGTTTGGCTGGCACGGGATTTGGAGTCCATTACTTTTATATATAAACTAGCTGTTACCCGCGACTTCGTCCGCGTAGAATTTAATTTGTCTTCCGGTACGGCGACGGCGGCGGCGTGTTTGTGCCCTTTAATTTTTTTCTTAGATAAAAGTAGTCTAAGATATGCCTAACAACATCAGCTATCTGTCAGTGAAAGTCCCGTCAAAATCGGTCCAGCCATATCAAAGATTAGCCAGAGCAAACAGACAGACAGTAAATTGAATTTTTTGATGTAAATACACTATATACTTTCATATGCATTTAGTAAAAAGCTGTTATTTTGACATTACAAACAGACACATTTTATTTATTTGTATGTAGTATGTATTTCTAGTTTGTCTTCGATTTCTTTGCAAAATTACTGTTATGCAATATTATACATCCAACTACAATTTCATGTTGTACATAATATATCGAGGGTTTCATAACATATAGGCGTATAGGCAAAAATGCAATTTTTTGTCGTTTACTAAATACTACGCGTGTTACAATTTAGAAAGTCTTAACAGTATGCAAGTTGTACCTAAAAAGAAGGATATTCCAAATTTCCGCCTTATACAATCAACTAGTTTTGTTTTATTCACAATTTTGTCCCTTGTGTAAAACTGCACTTTTGTCTGTACGCCCATTTGTTATGAAGCCCTCGATATCAACTGATATATATCAATACTCCAATAACTCGATATTAGGACAACCACACACATGGTTCCGGAATTTCATCAAATCGCGAACAATACACTGACAGAGCTAATGTCTAATTTCTGCATTTGCAGCCGCCCTTTCACCGGCCGACGCGCGCCGGCTATCCAATGACGTCATTCAGTCCAGAGATGGATTCGTACAATAATTTCTCTACGTAAACCAACCTACCACTAATCTATGGGCGGAACTTCTACGAGCTAATGTTTACTGTCCATTGCACGTTTCTTTTGGAATTTGAAAAGCAATCCCAATACAAAAGACGCAATGGATATAAAACAGTGCAAAATTGTACGTATCATTTTAATTGTAATTGGTAAGTGACGTCCGTCATTTAGGGTTCTGATGGACGGACATTAGGCCGTCTGCGTTGTTGTGGGTCGAGCACATTCCATTTGCTAGAGGGTTCTGTGGTGTTATTTTGTAAATGTGGCCGGTAACGGGTTTTGAGCAAAAAAAGTCTGCAATGTGTCGAAGGGTTTTGAACAAAAAAGACAAATATTTTTTAATAACGAGACACATTACTGTCGTCGGGTAAAACCACATTTTGCGTCCATAGCCGTTTAGGAACGGAGCGCGGTTTTCTTGACTAATTCTAGCTCATTTTGAAGTAGTATTTTTTTTGGGGAGGAGAAATCTTTCTACAGACTTGTCAGCGACCGTTTTTTATTCCAAAGCTGGCAAACAGGCCGGAAGCGGACCAGCTCCTGGAAAGTAGTTATCGTAGGCTTTAAACGATTGTAACACCAGGAGCGAAGCTAACGCGTTGCTAGCTTATTGGATGGGGTAGGGAGATGGAATAGGGGCGTGGGATAGAGGGAGGGAGGGGGGGGGGGGGGTATAGGGGACGAAAGAAGTGTCCATCGGAACTCTCACTCATCGCACGAAACACGATTATTATTTATTTTTATTGCTGAAGTACAGCAGACAGGCTGATGGCCCAACTGTGATGAAAAGTGATTTACGTCGCCTATGGACATTAGGAATAACAGAGATGCTGCCAATTTGTTGCCGGCCTCGAACGGGTAACTGGAACCTGGCCACTGATGCCAGAACACAACTCGAAGTTGTTATGGCCAGGGGTTGTAGTCACCCAGTTAGGTAAAAACCCTACCATCCGGCTGTGGGTTGTTTTGTCGCCTCGTATGATAGGCCGCCCCAACGCAGGAATTAGTATTCATTTTCCTTTCCTGCACGGAGAAAAGATAAGCCCAAGGCTAACCTTTTCTCGTCGTTATCCTGTGAAAGCATTCTGTTGATGACGGCTCTACGAGTTGTTATCAAAATTGTAGTTGTTTATAAAAAATCAACTGCTGTCGACTATATAAGCGATGCATTTTTTTATAATTTCTTCTCCGTTTGTTCGGGATTCACGTAAAAACTACTGGGCAGATTTGGTTGCGGTTTTCTCTGACCGACAGCAAATTCTTAGAATAGAAAATGTGCGCTACTTTTTATCCCGGGAATCCGGCGGAAAATTTAAGTCAAGCGTGGATTAAGTCGCGGGCATGTCCTAGTACCTATATATTAATATAACAGATAGGTAGTATAATAATTCATATATGAGTACATTTATTAGTGTTTACTCTTTATTAGTATAAATCGTCTTTAAGTTCTAGTCTGAAACAGCAATTCTTCTAGTTAACGAACAAAGAATTTCCTTTGAATATAAACTTGTATAATAGCATTAAGAAAACATCATTTATGCATCGTTAAGCATTTATAAGCATCTCGCTATGTTATTTTCTCATTCAAGTTGAAGTAGAACCTTGACTCATTTGTGTGGGAGTTTTCTAAAGTCCTTGGCCTTCGTCTTTAGAGAATATTCCCAGTACGTACATTTCTTATAAGTAACCTACATTTCTATAATATAATATTGTGATTTTTATCTTAGTTTCAAGCTTTGTATAAAGATAGATAATGCTTTATAGCTTATTAAATCAATAATTAGAAAAATGCATAGTTATAACGTTCTGTAGACAAAATTACTTCGAGGCAAAATAATTTAAACGTTCTTTTCAGGTGGGTACAACGTAGGGAAAATTATGAAAGTAGTGTAACAATTGTAAAGCTAGAAAACAGGCAGATGGCCCGTCTATTGGAAAGTGGTTACCAACGACTATAGTTGTTTGCAACATTTGGACCGAAGACAATTAGTTGCCTTCTGCATCTTTAGGATGGGATTGAAGGGATGAGATAGAAGGGATGGAATAAGGATGGGATAGAATGCTCAGACAGGAGGAATGGGATAGAGACGATGGTATAGTGGGGATGGGATATGGAGAAGAGAAAGTGAGCCATCGGATCTCTCACTCTTTGTACGAAATATGATTAGTTCAACCGTTTCACGGCCATAATCTAAAAAGTGTCGTATCACACCAATCAAGTCGGCCATAAGCCTTGTAATCAAGATAATGATACCAGCATGGATCTATTACGTTATATCATTTATACATATATTTTATATATATTTTAAAGATTATACGTTATATAAGGTGCTCGATATAATACATAGATCGGCAGACAAACACACTTGCTTTGCTTGTATTACGGGTAATATACAACGGACCACTCTGGGGCCGATCCCCATCGGCCATCGGCTATTTACCATAGTAAATAACGGAAAGGTTTTTTAGTTTACGAAATTTATTATGCCAGGAATCGAACCTGGAGCCTCTGCGCTGCAGTGACGTCGGCTCGCTAAGGCTTAGCCCGCTCAACTACAGAGGTCGTCAATATATAATTACTCTATGAACATATGGTACACTACTATTTGTTTTAACAATATGAAGAAAATTATATCAAGCCCAAATACGAAAATCACTGAACTGAAATACACCCCGCGCATTTTCCTTGACATTCGATCCAGGTCTTTCAACAAAGACTTGTTCTAGCAGTCACGTGGAGACTACGCTATATAATTTTATGTGCAATGCGCATTGAGTCCTCACAGCGGGACACTGAAAGGGGTATATTGGAAAACTTGTGATTTATGTAAATGGTTGTATTTTAGCAGAAAAATTAAAGTAACAATTCGTCTAATCGACTTTTCAGGTGATCGGAGGCTAATTCCTAACTTGGACAATGTATCAGGAACCCAATTCTGCTATATTAATATCCTGTCGTTGCGAAGATATTAAAAGCCCGATCCCCTTGCGATAGTGTCAAAAATTCGTATTCTACTAAATCCACAAGCTCTTCTCGATATCGTCGCCTCGATATCCTCGATTACCATCACCAGTAATGGATATTATATATATCCATATTATACTGTCCATTCCCCTATAGTGGGAGGCCCGAGCCCAGCAGTGGAACATTTATGAACTGCTATTATTATAATATTATAGAGATGCAACGAGGTTATGGAGCCAGCCTCCTGGGGACCTAACTCATTGATTTCGATAGTCTTAGCTCATCTACTTATAGCCTTAACATTATAAGTAGAATACAATAAAACTAATAAGTGACGACAACGTCAAGGCCCGTATCTCAGCAGCGTTTTTTTTTTAATACACAGAGGGAATTCCGTTCGTACTGAGTCTGGGTCTAAAGGGGGCTTACCAGCTACGGGAGGTCTTTAAAAGGAACCAATCCGCCATAGACTGCTGAGTGTGGACCTGCGCCCCTTTGAAATCACGCATAGGTGATATGGAACGACACAGGAACTACGTAGATATACGTGATTACTAAACGCTGCGTCATCCCATGTACGATATTGGTTCACCCCGGATTGGCTAAGGTTCGCCACTTCACCAACAGAGAAATTTCTCAACTGCACTCCCCCGAGTTGCAGTCGGTTCTACTATGGTGGTATCACGGGAGAGTGAACTGTGCGTATCTGAGCCTGCGGGGCCAGTCTGACGACAGCGTCCCGCAGGTTTCTCCCTTTATCGCTAAGCGGCCTCTTTTTGGGTCATTACTAACTCGCAAAAGGTAGAAACCGCCTTCCAATGATCGTTGCTGTGGAGTAAGGCCTCGAGCATGCTCCTCAGCGAATCGATCGGCCCTACAATGCCTTCGAGTTCAAACCTCTGAGGTTCCCATGCAGCGTACATGACCAGAGTATGACAAACAGAATCGAGCGCGCGTATCTCAGGTGTGTGGCAGTGACAGGTGTCATTTGTGACCCAAAATGCCGGTTAAATTATAAGGACAGGTCTATAAATCCATGATTAGACCTGTCCTTTTGTAAGGCAGTGAAGAGTGGCCTGTACTTCAGAAAGAACTGCGTATCTGGAGTCACGGGGAAAGACCGTGTCGGGAACTCCCGCATCCGCAGCAGTCTTCATGTCTGTGACACAACAATCAAACTGCAAGAGTGTTGCTTACGCTGGTATGGCCACGTTTTACGGAGACCGGTTAGTTATGTGGGGAACAACTCTCTAATCATGCCGCCTCCGTCAGGTCCCGACCATAGGGGAAGGCTCAACAAATGCTGGCTTGAAGTTGTGAAGGATAACATGCGTGATCTCAAAACAGGGGATGCTGAACATCGTGCGAAGTAAAAAGTAGAAAAAGTAACAAAGCGGACCTTGGGCGTCGGAGTGATCACTCCGAACGCAATCAGAATTTGACGCTCGAATGATGATGATGAAAATAAAAGTGATAAACATTAATTAATTAGATTAAGTTCTATTCATTAAAATATTTAATTATTTTATTGTAATAGCAGAAACAATATTAAGATTTTTCAATAATCAGCTAAAAATTATTATCAACTGTATAAAGAAGCGGGAGTATAAATTTAAAAAAAAAAATTATTCACACAACTAAAACCTATTAAAAGCGGTGGCTTTTAATGAGTAAGCTTAGCAGATGAAAACAATTACGAGGAAAATTGAGAAAACGCATTGCAGGGTATGACGGTTATAGGTTAGTAAGTAATAAACCCTTATAATTTTTTCCAACACCTCCCTCGCCGGATGTAGGGTACTCTGAATAATTGAAAGTAGTGTTAAGATGGCAGGGCTGCACCCTTGTGGGTCAGTGGCGCAACTTATGTATGGCGAAGGGTTATAAGGTGCAAAGGCTGTGTTAAATATGTAACACCCATTAACAACGACTACTTTCTTTGTAAACGTATATTTGAATAGCAAAGGGAAGAACTCTGTACGTCCCTCTCTTATATTGACAACAAGATATCTTGTAGGTAATGCGAGTTTAAAATTGAAAAACTGGGTAAGTGGGTACTGGGTAGCAATTTTCGAGATATGGTGAATTTCGTACAGGTGAGAAACATCAGGATCACAAAAAACCATTTAATCGATAATATCTCAAATGTTAATTGTTTAAAATAATTTACGTCAAAAGTATTTTTGTAGCTCTACCCTCAATTTGTTTTTAGAGTTTTCCACTTAGTTCTAATATTGGAGGGGGTATTTTTATTGTGACGTCGTTGGAAGCCGACTGATAAAGAAATAATTAAATACCACTGTCATAATTGTCAAGATATAATAATCAATACTTCTCACGACTATGACAGTGCAGTGGCGGAATAAAAAAGTGCGCCAGTTTTCAAATTGATTCATTTATCGTTCCGCGAGCACATGTTACCTTTTCAAATTAAGTCACAGAACACACTGTTTCACCGAAAATTATGTTTACTTTTTTAACAATTCTATTAAATTCAATTATTCTAAATTTCGTGACGTCACATTTCATATATTATATCGTTATAATATATTTAGGTTTTGAAACAATTTGAAGTATTAATAAAAAACTTCAAAACATTTCCAACTCTATCTGTATGAGCATAGTGTTTAAAATATTAAATATAATGCATACTATCTCATTCTCTCGTAGGCTTAGTCCTATAGATTTATGTGTTTATCTCTTTTTAGTGTCGTCTTTTTTGTACTATATAATATTGCCTCTCTGATTGACGAGCATTTGCCTGTAACGAAACATCCATGACTCGATTCTGAGCATTTAGTTGATTCGATAATGTCAGACTAAGCGGTCGTTGTGTTATTGAGTTGTATCAAAATATTACAGATTTTATCGTTATAAGTGGCGCATTGTAATGCTTGGTTCTCCTCCTTCACTAATGTAATGCTCCGATTTGTAACGTTGCATTACAGGTGCTCGCGGTGAGTAAGCACCTTTAGTTGGGCCGTCTGATAGTTAGTTAGTTAGATAAAAAAAAATGGCTGCGGTATCTTAAAAATACTTTTACAGATACATACCATTATTATGAATTTAAAATTATCAAAAAATGCCGCTTTGCTTAACCAATGTACATAATTAAACAACCAAAGGGCCTTATGCAAATGGCGGGCTCAAACAAAAATGAGAGACAATATTTATGTCTCACACGTACCATTGAACAGCATGAACGAGGCCTCAAATGTATGCAAATTTCGACAAAAAATATATTTGCATAAATGGTCAATATTAGATATTTCTGTGAGGGCATTAAAACGCTTTCGGTCCCTTCCAAAATGTCAGCGAAAATGACCGTACATTTTTCTCGTGTTTATTAAAAATGACTGTCAATTATTCACATATTCATTGTAAGAGTTTCGTAGCCATTTTGGCACAAATGGAGAACGCTTATAAAATCGGCATATCCACCCATGAGTATGTCTATTGAATATATAGTTATATATCACCACTTGCCGAAGTATTAGTAATCAAACTGCACTAATGTCCTAAAATTACAGGCTTGTGGGGCCAGATGCTTGAAAATATCAATTAAATTCGTATTAGTTGATATGACATCGATATGGTTGATTTTTTATATCGATTTGGGTAATTATGTTACTTATGACATCGTATACAATCGTTCATAGATAGAATAAAATATACTTTATTGCATAAAATTAAGATACAATTCAAGAAGTTTAAGTACAGAAGACAATAGGTGGTCTTATCACTAAAAGCAATTTCTTCCAGACAACCTTAGGATGGATTAGAGAAAAATTGTGTAAAATGTGGGTTTTGCAATATAACTAAAAAAAAGTATATATATAAAATTTTGAAATGGCAAGTACAAGACAAAATATACATATATTGATATATATATATAAATAAATAATAATCATAGTAATAATGTATAGAATTACGTAAATATGGGAGAAATGAAGATATTATGATTGACTTTAGAGCCCGGGGTAATAATCCTTCACGAGTTTATACATTTTAGATATGTTAGTCTATACATTTTAGTATATAAGCTACATCAAATTTTCATGATTATTATTACAAAAACAAGCAAACAGACAGCGGTCCATCTGGTGGAAAGTGGCTACCGTCGCATACGGTTGTTTGCATCAGATAGGGTGTTAGCCACCGCGGTATGAATACAGTATCCATTATATGATTAACAAACTATACACATCAGCTAAATTCACAAAACTGTAATTACAAATGTTACTCAAACTATTAAATTATGGAATGACAAAAAAATTAGGTTATAGCTTCAAAAATACTTTCAAAGAAATTTACTTTAAACGACATCCATTTAATATTTTTGAGATATGAGGTATTGTCTCAAAAACTACTCAACCGATTTGGATGACCTACGGGAACATAAAAAAGTGTTGAATACTTTTTTATGGCCACGTAGTTGAATAATGAAAACATTGAATGTTTGTCTTCTTTTTATTGCATGAGTTCAGCAGAGAGGCAGACGACCCACTTGATAGAAAGCGGTTACCATCGCCTATGGACATTTGCAACGCTAAAGATGCTACAAATGCGCTGCTGCTCTCTCTGTCTCCTCTACGGAATCCTTTATAGTGCATATAGTCTGCCACACACTTGTCTGTGGGAACCCTGGGAAACAATCCTAGGTGTGTATTCAGAGATCAAGCATTCACACACATTACACTGCGTTATATAAATATTAATCTAAGTGATATTCACCCTCGGAAAATTTCCACTATCCCGATAAACAAACAATCTCATTTTTGGGAAAAGCAGTATCATATGCTCATTATTGATATTGATAGTACATATATATTTCACCAAAAACGGTCTCATAGTTTTTCCTTGAAAGCGTACTAGACCGACAAACGGATAGACAGATAGACAAAGTTACTTTCGCATTTATAATAATATCATATTTATTTATTTATTACAAGACAATACATAGACAGCCCAATACATATACACAGATAAACACACAATAATGTTATTAATATTAGATTAAACTCCACAATTAAAATGCAAATATAAAAATTTCTTTAGATCTATAATGACATTTTTATCTGAAATACCAGATTTCAGTGGACACTGAAGTCTGGTATTTTGTAAGTTTTCATGACTAGTATACATAATAAACATCTTTGTTTTCCTTGATCATGGCTACTGAAATGTTGTCGAAACGTCGGTATAATAAGAATCAAATAAATTACCGTACTTAAAACCGTTAGTTTTATTATACTGAAGTATAATTCAAATAGGACCGTATGGATGACATATCCGCAAAAAAAAAACCTTTCCCACGAAAATATACAAAATTATAATACATTAAATCTTGTTACTATTTAATAATAATCTTATACTTACAATTATGATGGTTATTTTCTCTGTTTGCTAAATTTCACCCATAGCGACCTATTTGAAACAGACCATAAAGATAGAAGAAAACTTAACCTATCATGCATAAGTATTTCCTATTAATTCTTGCGGTAGTACGTGTTATCCAAACTCGCTTCTAAAAACGCCATGAAACCATCCATTTTCATGCATATTTCAAGCTTTGATGCTTTATAACCGAGATTACGAAAGCATAAAAGACGTATAGGTGTTTTATTATTCGCCAAACGGTTCCCAATACACGGCAATGCACTTTTCAGATAAAACCTTAAACTATACGGTCAATAAAAACTGTCGAACCGATTGAACCGTCAATATGGGTGAATGTTTTATTGGATTCGGGAACATAAAGAAAACTGCTTCTAATGTCTGTTTTATAGACTTTATACTATATATACCTATTTATAGAAACTAGTGGTCGCCTAATGGTCGAAATTCGAGCATAATAATCAATTTAAATTATAAATTTGAACATTATTAAGGTTCTGTTGTCAAAGACACAAACACACAAAGTCTTCTATAATCACAGATTTCGCGAAGGCTACACTGTTAATTTGACTTTAACAATAAACAAAAGAGTATACATGCGTCTGTGTGTCAAATAAATGGTAGGGTGTGTAATTTTTATTTTATGAATTGTATTTTTTATGCATAATTAAAAAGAAATGTATTCTGCACTCCTTCTCTATATAAACTATAAGTGTGCGACATTTCATACTCCTTCGCCCACGCAATTTTCGTAAAAAGAGGTACAAAGTTTTTGCTTCACGTAATTAATATAATGATTTTATAGATGTTGATTATTTTTATTGTTTTATTCCGGTTCCAATTGTGAATCTAAACTATCCGGGGACCCAATCAAACACACACAAAAAAAACTACAAAATAGGTGCAGGAGATTATAAGGATCCTAGAACCCAATTCCAGCGCCACGTACCGGTTCCAATTCTAAATAATCCGGGATCCACTCAAACACACACAAAAAATTTCATCAAAATCGGTTAAATCATTCTCAAGTTATGCGTCTACATATTATAAGCAGCCGTTCGCAGAAGGTTTGCCGATGACTACTTACTATTATTGTATTGTTTTTACTTACTATTATTGTATATACTTATGTAAAGTATATACAAGAAAAATATAAATTATTAATTTATTGCAATAACTATTTATGTAACATTTTTTTGTCAACCCTACTGACCATCGCGCGTGACATCATGAAGCTATCGGCAAACCTTCTGCGCACGGGTAGTACATTTCTACGATTCATTTTTATTTATATAGAATAGATAAATAGATAATCATGGAAACGCATATCCTCCATTAATTCTTCAAAAAGTAATTGAATGCTTTTTTATAGATTAATGGAGAAAGAATACAATTTCCTCCGGCCGGGCGGCATGTCGTAAGAGGCCACTATTAAAAACAACCCACAGCCAGATGGTAGGGTATGTGTCTGTCTGGATGGCTACCACCCCTGGTCTAGAGTATGCAGCCATCACAACTCTTTAGTGCCCAGGTTCCAGTCTCCCTTCAGAGAGCGGCAGAACATTGGTAACAACCTTGATGTTACAAATGTCCATAGGCAAGGATAACCGCTTACCATCAGGTGGGCCGTCTGCCTATCTCCTGAACTCATGCAATAAAATAAAAAGAAATACTTCTGTGTTTATAAAAAAAGAGCCTGAGATAGATAAATATGAAAGAAAAGATTTTCTAGCTAAATGTGTCACTGGAAAGTTTCCTGTCGCTTCTCTGTGAACAGCGATACGTTGCGATGCGGTGTACCTATAATAGGAAATAGATTTAATTTCTAACTTATACCTGTTAGTTATTTTATATGTAGATATTATCTCAAAAAAAATATCCTCCAGTCGAATTTAGTTTGAATATAAAAATTTCTTACTTGTTACAATTACCACGTGTTAACAACGGTGAAGAAAAACATCGTGATGGAACCTGCACATCGAGATAACCCTTGTGTCAAACCTGCCAAGCCGCCTTGGGCAAGTTTGGCGGGTATACTGTCCGTTCCCCTATAATGGGAGGCCCGAGCCCAGCAGTGGGACATTTATGGACTGTTATTATTTATTATATATAAAAATTTGAATTTAAAGATACACAACATTCACGTATTAATTCCGAGATATGTTTTAGACTTATTACAAAAACACTTGTTTTTACAAACACGCTAACTGACTAAACAGAATTGATGGTAATTAATGATGTCGAGGATTAATAATGGGGGCGGAATCAAAAGGCGAGTTATAAGTAAATCTGTAAGAAGACAAGGGGACGGTAGAATGAGAATGTCACGATGTAATCGGATGGCTGGCAGCCTCAGAGGAGACTTTGATAAATAGTCGTCAGTGTAACGAAGACTGGGGTGTGGTCCAACTTTCTAGTGACAGACATTATTTGTTGACAATCATGAGTATAGAATTTCTTCACCTCTCGTTTATGTAGAGGACCTCAGTGGTTGAATGGGCTAAACCTTTGCAGGTGTTGTTGCGGCTTTATGGGAATGTGATGGATATGGAAAACACTCACGTTTTGCAGTCGCTGGATATTTGGATTTATTGTTTCTTCGATAGCAGCAGAGACGTCTGCTTCAAACGGTGTTAGTACAGTACTGGTGATAGTTGATAGTGTGGAGCCCAGCCTTGTGAAGTTTGTTCTTTCACATTGCCCATCACGTTCTCGCGGGTAATTTTTAGTAAGGGAGGGAGTGAGAGGACGATAGACGGGTATTTACAAGCCGATTGATGGTCGGTAGCTAATATGTATATTAATAAATATGGCGCCAACAGCCGACCAACTTCACTACAGCGCAGTCTCCAGGTTTGATTCCTCGCGCTGTGAATTTCGTAGACGAACTTTTAGTTATTTACTAAGGTTTGGATGTCTGAGATAGGTCAAAGAGTAATCTGTTCTATATTACTCATAACACAAGCGTAACTTGCTTAGCTTGGTGATATATAACGTGTGTTTGTCAGTCAATTATTAATATATATATTTTTATATTATTTATTATACTATCCGTTCCCCGAAAACAAAAAGGAGTGACTCCTGTACTGAGAAGTTTATGGGCCAATTATATTGTTATTACTAATTTTAAATAGCGACAATTGAATATCTCCATCTTTATTACTTCTATATCTTAGTCGTATTGCAAAACCCACATGTTTCACAATTTTTTCTAATCGATCTGAAGATTGTCTGGAAGAAATTGCTCTTAGTGATAAGACCTCCTATTGTTTTCTGTACTTATATTTCTTGAACTCTATTTTAATGTTATCCAATAAAGTATTTTCTATTTTATTCTAATCCATTTTACTCTTTTTTTTCTCTCTTTTAGGCTGATTGGAAGGTTTCTACACATGAGTAATGTTGATGTGTCTTTTTTCCCCCACGATATTTTTATTGTTAATACGCTTCCCGCTTATGATTTAAACCAATCTTTCGACAAGACAAAAGACTTCTCAATCGGTAATAAGCTCAACGTTAATACCGAAGAGCACTCCGGTTAATTGTTTATGTCTGTTGTTATACAAAGCAATTATATTAATTTTCCTGTTTGCCTTTGATTCAAGTTAGAATTAAATCAAAGACTTTTTATGATGATTCAAAAAAGTAATGTGTAACTCGGATGATCTCGTCAGCCTGTCATTCTAATTACATAACCAAATACTTAAAGGTATATGAAAATACCTTTAAGTACTATACACAATTAAACGAATCTATTGTAGGTACTACCATGCTTTTTTAAACAATTTATTTCTTACTAGTTCATACTTCAAAGTCAAAGGACAGGAGAGAGATTCTTAAAAAAATTGCAAATAGGTTTGTCGTCATCTGTTATTAAATAAAAAAAGACTGTGTGTGCAGTTAACACGCAGTAGAAGTGAAACAAAGTGTGACAAGGGGTGGCAGGGATTCTAAATTTCGTGACGTCATATTTCATATACAATATTGTATTAATATAATATATTTAAGCTTTAAAAAACGAAATTTGAAGTATTAACGAAAAACTTCAACACATTTCCAACTGGATCTGTATGTGAAGTGTTTAAATTATTAAATATAATGATTTTAGCTCATTCTCTCGCATGCTTAGTCTCTATAAATATTATAACGTGAAAGTTTGTAAGATGAATGTATGGATGTATGCTTGTTACTCTTTCACGCAAAAACTACCGAATGGATTTTGATGAAACTTCACAGTAATATTGCTTACACATCAGAATAACACATAGGCTATAATTTATGAAGATATAGTGTGAATTATCCAAAATATAACGAATTTTCATCACCACGGGGGTGAAACCGCGGGCGCAGCTAGTCTTATATGTTTAAGTGTTTATCTCTTTTTAGTTTCGCTTTTCCGTTCCATCGAGTTTCAAATCACAACGATTCTAAAGTAGTTTCACATCAAAAATACTTTGATCAAATGTTAAACAACATCCGTTGAGTAATTTTTGAAATACTTGTTTTAATTTTTTTTTTATGGTTTCATAGCCAAAAAATGAAAACAATTGACGTTTGTCAATATTAGGTAACCCTTTCTCATGCTACTTAAACGTACTTTGTCGATTTTTCATTGATAAATTGTATAATAAACATATTTTAATTAAGCATTAAGTTAATTATTTTTCAGGCTTTCTGAGTGCGGCATTTCGATGCACGGAATAAACGGCGGTCGCACTTAACCGCTGTAAGTCGACTATTGTTGACGAGGTTTCAAATCTAATCCGCACCGCACATTAACAGCCAGTCTGCGCCCGACAGCACAATACGAGCCCATAGACCTTAGGTTAATGAAACAATGTATGATTTTAGCGACGAGCGATTTTAAATCGTTAGTTTTGCCGACTTATAGAACTGACATCAAAAACCGAGACACCAATATGTGGGGTTTTCCAATAGATTAAAAATTATCTTAAAATCCCAAAAAGGTAGACAACGCATCGGTCCCGGGTAGCGCTAACCACTTACTATTTTGAAAGAATATATGTAAACAGAATTAAATTATTTGTATTAATAAAAAATAAAAAAACAAATTAGTTTGTATATATAGTTTATTTTTAGTTTAATTTATTTATAATTTAGTTTATTTTTAAGTAAAATTAAATATTTTGTCTTTAAAAAAAACTACTCCTACACAGATTTAAATTAAATATACGATATTAATGTTTAAATTTAATTATTATGTAAGAGTTGCTATTAAATAAGGAAAATGTGAATAAAAAGAGGACATATCCAATCTGTTTCTACTATATTAAAAGACAAAGGAAAAAACTAAGTAAAAAACCAAAACAATGGACAAAAATAATCTATCTTATATCTATCGCCTTAAGATAAAAAATTGTTTGGATAACATAATTTATTATTAATTAGTTTGCAGTTTTAATTTTTACAAATATACATGAAATATCGGTATTGATTATAACTCGTATCTGCCGATTTATTTAATTCATCCTTGTCAGCACATAATTATATGAAAAAATCATACCAAATGATCAGTTCATTCCCAAAGTCGTTAAGAAAAAAACATAAAAACATTTTTGTTTGTTTATATGTTGAACTAGCTGCGCCCCGCGGTTTCACCCGCGTGATAATGAAAAAGCGTTATATTTTGGATAATTCACAGTATATCTCTATAAGTTATAGCTTATGTGATATTCCGATGTGTAAGGTATATTATTGATTATATGAGCTATATTATTGATTTGACGGCTTCTGTGGTTGGGCGGGCTAAGTGTTTGCCGGCTTACCTCGCTACAATGCAGAGGCTCCGGGTTCGATTCCTGGTATAGTAAATTTCGGAAACGTATTTTCTCTGTTATTTACTATGGTCTGGGTGTCTAGGGTCGGCCCCAAAGCCGGCCATTGTTATATTACCCATAACACAAGCGTAACTCTCTTAATTTGGGGATATACAATATGTGTGTATGTCAGTTAAATATATTATTGTAGTTTCATCAAAATCCATTCAGTAGTTTTTGCGTGAAAGAGTACTTCCATACATTCTTACAAACTTTCGCGTTTATAATACTAGTAGCATAGGTTCGCGTTTGACTGACATTGCGCCTGATGTCAGGTGGAAATGCAGTCTAAGGCGGAGCACGCTTACCTAGAAGATACCTGTTCACCCGAGACTTGAAGACACCTAGATTGTATTTTTCGGGAAGAACAAATGACGGTAAAGAGCTCCACTCTTCAGCGGTAAGTATGAAAAAGTGCAAGCATAGCGTTTCGTCCGCTTTGTTGCTATTTCCACCACATATCTGTGGCGTGAGTGACTCGAGTGTCTCGAGCTGGTGTTTGGCTGAGCCATCCCAAATATGGGAGCAGTATTCCATGCAAGACCGTACTTGTACTTGGTAAAGATTCAGCAACTGAAGTGGTTTCACGTACTGCCTCATCTTTGATGGAAGCTTTTTGAACATAAACGTAAAAGAAAAGTCATTTTGACGTTGTATTTTAATGTGGCTTATAATAAACGATTTTTTGTAGCAAGTCCTTTATAGATCTCAACTCGTATCGAGTTGCGTCTAGAGCCGGCCGGCGTCTTGCGAACTGTTTAATATTAAATTAAACTTACGCCAAGTCATTACGAGCCGTCGAATGCATGCGCTGGTTAACGTTAGCAATTTCGGATGTGGTCATTGTTCAAAACCGCCTAGTAAGCTCGTAACACTAAACTATAAAATATGGTATATCCTTAACAAGAATGCATGATTTTATTAGTTTAGGTATGTAGTTAATTTTAATTAAGTTTGTAGTTTGGAGGGAAAATTTTGAAAAGAAAAGAAGACCAAAAACAGGCTGATACTTACCCATATAGACAGATGGCCGTACTTTGTGTTTGCGGCAGAATATATATAGCTCGAAAAATAATTAATTTAGGTATATTTCCCACAAAATTATGTAATGGTATTACAAAAACAAAGCATTGTAGTTTAAATAGCAAAACCGACGTCGAAACTAATTTCGTGCAAGTACTATTCTCTTCCAAGGAATCCATTGTGTTGAGTAGCAAAAACAGCAGGCGGTCAACTAATACGATTTTGTACTACGGATTTAGTAACCCTTCTAAAGATTTTCAGCGAAATTTAAACCTAAACTGGATAGAATTAGAGTTGTAATTTCCTTGTTTCGATACAGATATGCTAGCTACAAGAGAATAATTAATTTTGCACTTTATGATTTACCAGATTAAGTGGAAGTTACTTTGAATAAACTAAGCTAACATATTGAAAATGCAAAGAATTCGCGAACTAATCAAATGGACACGTGACGTTGCCCGCTGCGAGGGTATTGGTAACACTCATGATTCATTCTATTTGATATTTCTCTATAAATAGTTATTAAGTAGTATGAAACTGGTATGTTGATTTTTGTCTAAGGGATTATAAAGATATAGTTATATCGCTATTTTGAATACGAGCACAAGAATCTTCTGCGCTAGTTTTCGGAATCTTTCATCTTTTTTATTGCGATACTCGGCGTAATTTATGGAAATTATTCATTATTACAGCCGCCTTTTTTAAACATATTATTCTGCACCATTAAGCTGCGTTCCACAAGAGGCTCGCAAGGACCACGTTCACGAACGCCATTTTTCCCGTTCCATTTGCCTGGGGACATTACCCAGAGTCGTTGTGAGCGTTGCGTGATCGAAAATGATGACGTCATTAGTGACGTTTTCGCTACGACTAAACGACCGTGGTCGCCATGTGGAACTGCAGATGGAGCATTTTGGGCGTTTTGAGCTACTACCGGAACGCGCCCTTAGTGTTTCTAGCCAGTGTGAAATATTCATCAAAATTCAAGTTTTAAGCAGCAACAGTAAAACCTGGCCTCCTAAAAATCATCATCATATCATCAAAAATGTCAGCCAAATTGTAAGTTGATTATACTTACGACTGATTTGGTCAAGGTATATGTTTTAAAACAAAGAATAAAACGTCAAAAGCGAGATGTGAATGAGCTATGGCCCTTCTAGTCATGTAAGATTTATGAGGTAGAGCCGGTTTTTCAATCATCAGATAAAACTCATCCATAAACTGTAAATAGAATGAATGTAAAAAAATCGAAATGTGTGCTGGGACACATAGTAGAAGTGAAACTTCAACGGACAAGTGGAAAAACGATTGGCAACGGGTAAGTGGAAAAACGAATTGCAACGGACAAGTGGAAAAACAAATTGCAACGGACAAGTGGCAAAAGGAATTGCAACAATATATTAATTTGAATTTTTCAGGCAAGTTGTATATATAGAAGTTTCACTTTAAAAATCAACTGTTTTATACACGCAAATGTACCTTTTAATTTATTATCATTTATTCTATTGTGGTAGAATACAAGATATGTACCTACAAACTTTTTTTAATATTGCCATTCTCCGCCATGGTCTGTACCCTCTGGCAGAGCTCTTTTTTGTTCTTTTTATTTCTTTTCCCTTTTATACCTTTATGGGGAAATAAATGTGGGCGTCTTTTTATTTGATTATCTTTCTTTTATCTTATTTCTTACTATTGTACATTTAATCTGACTATTAAATTTTTATTACTACTTTATATATATTTGCAACATTTTTATTAGTTTTTGTTTCTTTTAATTATAGGTCCTGTTATCATTGTCGCGAACTGTAAGAAGTCCTCGACCTTCTTCTTAGACATCAGCTCGTCGCTGTTGTCCTGGGTGCAGGGTGCTGGGCATGTACAAGCTCTTTGTACACTTATAAGTTTTTGAAGTAATATAGAAAAACATTATTAAGGATTCTGTTTTTTGCTTTTTTTTCAAGACAGGACAACGTCTACCGGGACCGCGAGTTATAAATAAACTTTTTAATAATAATAATTAGCAGACAAACACACGCACACATTGTATATTCCTCAATTAAGCAAGTTACGCTTGTGTCATATATAACGGACTACTCTGGGGCTAATACCAGACACCCAGACCATAGTAAATAACGGAAAATTCGTTTCCGAAATTGACTACGCTAGGAATCGAACTTGGAGCCTATGCATTGCAGTAAGGCTAAAGCTTAGCCCGCTCTGCCGCTCAACCACGGAGGGACACATTCTAATGTCACTGTGAAAAAATTGTATTTGAGTTATTTTAATATTTAATTCAGATTCCCGGTTTATCTACCGTCCTGACGTGCACAAGAGATCTATTTATTTATCTAGCAATTGAAAAACCTGTTCTTAGTATTGTTACGAGCTACAGGACTCGAATTAAAATGCCGTTTGGAATTACTATAGAATTTATTAGAACTGTACGCACGTATAAAACAGGTACAAATAAAACTGGATATAACCAGTACAAACTGCACGATTAAATAGCACGTGCAAAGTCCGTCACTATATCGCTTATCGAATGTACGTCTTGCTCGTATCGTAAGCCTCGCTTGACTGCCCCACCCCTCCATTCGGGCCTTGTTTTATACTGCACGGTGCAATATGTCTACCTCATCGCGTGCACCCCATTTCCCGGAATCAAACCTGGCCACTGCCTACCGGAACAGATTACAATACACAATAGGCAGCTTTTCTAATTACCAACATTAAATACAAAGAAAACAAAAGAAGTACAAATGCGGGTGGTGATAAAACTTGGGGTTAATGACCGCAGGTGTTCATTCGCATTTGTTGTTGAATTTTGGCTAAGTCGTAACAGTATTATAGATAGATAACACTTTATTACACACCAACACAAAAATGAATTTAAAGACTGAAATTATATCTTGTGTTACAAGATGTCCACCACACTAGTCATGAGAACCATACTGTATATTAATATGACATAGACAATCGTCATAGATAATACTTTTAGTCGATTTATCAGATGATTCGATTTATAATTAAATTACCATTTGCTACCGGTTACTTAATTTTATAAGCCCACTAAATTATCATCTAGATCATTTAGTGCATTAGTAACTAATTATTATAATAGTTTTTATGATCCTGGGAACACTATGATGTAATTGCTATTTTTAGCAATGATGCAATGTTATTGTTTTGTAGGGTAGCATTTTTCGTATAAAAGGCGTAGTGGCGTTTAGACTGTGTGCATTGCTTACTGTGCTGTGTGAATATTCACATCAAAGGCTGAACAATAAGGGGAAACCCTGCCCAAATAGTTAATATTTGGTATATTTGGTACTTTCTTACCCAAATCTCTCCTTGCATTTTACACTTGTTATGTACAAAGGGCGGTCTTATCGCTAAAAAGCGATATCTTCCAGAAACCCCAGGAATTAATTGAAATGATAATGGCGATGGTGGTGTACGTAGCATATAGTTGAACTACTTATTTTTTAATAATAAATATAAGACAGACACGTCCCAGAAAGATTCCAAATCGACCAACAGTCCAAAATGATAAACAAACACTATCATGTACATACACATACGACATTAGATCGAGTCAACACCACCCCACCCCACATGAAAATTGCGATTCATTTCCGTAAAATAAACATGTATGAACACACAGACAGAATTGCAAATCGACCTGTTAATCTAATAAGAGCTCCGGAGTCGTCACAGTTCATTTATGAAAAAAATGTCAGGATTCCATTTTTTTCGTGTGTACCCGCTTTATTTCGTTGGGACTTGACGTTGACAAATACAAAACCGTTTCCCTTCAGTGGTGTGTTATTTCTTTTTTATTTCTACAGATAATGTTGATTTGGTGTTATTTCAGATATTATTATTCAGAAGGGTGTAGGATAAAATAATTTATTTTGTACTAGCTTCTTTCCGCAACTTCGTCCGCGTGGAATAGTTAAAAAAAACCCCGATTTTGAAACATTCTTCATTGGTGCTCCGCTCCTATTGGTCTCAGCGTGATGATATATAGCCTATAGCCTTCCTCAATAAATGGGCTATCTACCAGTGAAAGAATTTTACAAATCAGACCACTAGTTCCTGAGATTAATGCGTTCAAGCAAACAAACAAACAAACTCTTCAGCTTTATATATTAGTATAATATAGAATTTGATTCTCAATTAAAAATATAGTTTTTTAATCTTTGGCGCGTACGACTATTGTAAATCGCAAAATAACCAAATCATGCAACCTAATAACAAAATTTTTTAAGTTAAATGATATTTCTTTTTTATACAAACCATAATACTTACCTGATTCATAGTAAGTAAATAAGTTATAACCAAATAATAAAATTATAATATTTTCTTCAGTTTTCGCGACGAGTATAGATAATAAAACTACGTTTATACGTAAATAATTAAAATGAACAAGTTGGCGGTAAGGTAAATAAAACTTTAACAATACTCACTGACACTTGACATCTTTGTCTTCCGTGAATACGGCTATTGAAAAGTGGTCGAAAGGTCCGAATAATAAAAATCAAATAAATTACCGCGCTTAAAACCGTTAAAACGTAGTTTTATTAATAAAATTATGTTATTCCAAAGTCACTAAGTTAAAGCCAGTTTCAAAAGGATGTGCGTTAACCACTAAGTTACGAAACTTAGTGATTAACCCACTCGCGTTTCAAAGCCAACTCTCATATGACTCAGATTCGAATCTAAGTCGGAAAGCATCCTCCACTTATCTGACCTAATTTTAAAGTCGTTATAATTACCACGCTGACGGTGAAAAAAAAACATTGTCATGAAATCTGCACATCGAGGTATCTGATGCGTCATACCTGCCAAGCAGCCTTGGACGAGCGTGGCGCGTATACTATCCCCAAAATATGAGGAGGCTCAAGGATAGCAATAGTTGAAGCTTTATGGGCTGTTATTATGTAATGTCATATATTTATATATGTCATATATGTATATAAGTACATACTTTTTGTGACAATGAAAATCCCTATGAAAATATACCTTTTATACCGTGTATACATTATATATTTTCATCGGTGAAGGCGAAGGTTTTATGTCTACACTTACATCATTTTTAATAATATGGATGAAATTTGAAGATATTTATCCCGGACGGAAAATGGCAATTTTTCCGAGAGCGAAATTTACGCGAATTAAACCGAGTGAAAAGATCTAGCCATGATACATTTTTAATCGCCGTAATTCAATTAAGGCAATGTCGTAAGCGAGCACCATCTGCACGAAAGGGTTGCAGTGATAGTACTAAACGAGTTATTAGTAATTAAATTAATAACGATACCTCAGTGAATCGGAGCGGAATTGATAGGTATTGTGTCGTTATCCCTTCATATAAGTTGGGGATTTAAGAAATGTAATAATTAGATAGACTTACTCTTTTTATTTTACTGTTAATTGTATGCTCCCTTTTAATGCAATTGATTAATTAATAGTAAAGTAATAAAGTAGCAATAAAAAGAATGTTAAATTACAATTGGAAAACTTTCAAAGTTGAGCCCACCTATAAAGCCTGATTTGCATTTACTTGTTAACGAATGCATGTGCTATCGAAACTTCGATTTTTTTAAATATTTTATTGAACGAGTTCATCATACAGGCAGACGGTCTACCTGATGGAAAGCTGTTACCATCGCCTATGGACACTTACAACCCCAAAGGTGCTACAAATGCGTTGCTGATCTCTAAAGGGAGACTGGAACGTGGTCACTAATGCCAGAACACAACTCAAGGTTGTTATGGCGGCATACTCTAGACCAGGGATAGCAGCCATCCAGACGGGCAAATACCCTACCACCTAACAAGTACCGTACCACTTGCGTTGCCTGGATGACGAAATATTTGTCAGTGAATTGCAACGGTAGCTCCAAAAAATGCGATCAAAGTGAAGACCTATATTCGTATATACCCTGGAAATGTATATTTATGTATAATTTCCATTAGACTTTATTAGTTAGGCCACCATGGCTTGTCATGCACGAGAAGCGCTGGCAGAATGTCACGGCATGCTATACTTAATGACATTATCCATCAGTCTCTTGTCACCGCCAGGGCATTTGTTCTTGAACCAAATGGGCAATGCCGCGACGCTGGTAAGAGACCAGAATGGTGGACCAGGGAATGTCGTTGGTGCCTTGGAAGATGGGATGCAACTTGTGTTGATACTTTGGCGGCGTCTCATTTTTCAGACACAGCCGTGACAGCCGGGGCTACTGCTGCATATTGGGAGGCGCTGAAATATCGCAAATATGTGTCCATCGGTAGTGGGTATGTAAATGTGACTATCAAAGTTGAGAACCTGGGGCCGTGGGGACCTGAAGCTCATCACCTCTATCCAGACCTCTCAACGCGTCTAAGTGATGTCTCGCGTGACCAAAAGGCTGGCTTGCATCTAGGGCAACTAATCAGTATTGCAATTGTTTACTTATAGACTATGTTATTTTGTATTCAATCTTTTAATTTCCCTTTTTAGTTGTATAATTTTTCAATCACCATCATCAACCACACACACAGACACACATACACACACCCATCTTCATCAATTAACCTGAGCAAGTCTATATGCTAAGGCTTGTAATTAGCAATACTTTTATTTATGTTGTTAATTTACATCGTTATTTGTCTGTAAGCCTTATTAAAATAATTAAATAAAATAAATTGTAAGTATAGTTTTATTTATAGTATAGTTTACTTTATATATTTGATTTCCATTTTAAATAACTCGAAGTAAACATTATTTTATTTCTTTCAAATGTTATCGGGATAAGTATTGACTCGGGATATAAGCGACTTTCATTTAAATCCGTTCAAAAGTTTTTACGTGATGCTTTAACAGACAGACATGGACATCAGACAGAGACAGGCATATTTATTATGTTGTAGATTATATTTTCAATCTACCTCTGTGCACCAAGCTAAATTCAGCCCCTCACAAAGCTGCAAGGCCCAGATCTAATCATATAGACAACATTTCTAAACACAAACTCAAGTTTAATCCTTACGACCCATTTGAATTTACGATACACTCGCATAAACAAGAATCTCGGTATTGAATTAACAATGTAATCCGTTTGTTTTGGGCATAGGCCTGCGTTTTATAGCGTTCGGTAATATCTGTCAAAACCTTTGTACTATAAACTGATGAGTGACGGCGGGTTGACGACTCCACGTTATCGCTAAGGTTATTTACCAGTGGGAGAGATAAAGGAAATATTTTTTAAATACATTTCAGATTTGTCTGTTATAACTTATCAGAGGTATTCTAGAATCTTCCGTTTATCCGTAGTTTAAATTATGGATATTACATTTTAATATAAATTGGATAAACTTGGAAATCTAATATCCAAAATTTAAAAAAAGATGCATAAGTGTTCCAGACTGGGATTTTGGAATAAGCTCCCAGCTGAGGTTTTCCCACAGAGCAACGATATGGGTTTTTTCAAAAAACGTGTCATATTGGTAGCACATTGGTATCATCTATGGTGTTGCAAATGTCTATAGGTCATAGTAACCGCTTTCCATCAAATTCAAATGTTTTTATTCAAAATAAGTATCACTGGAGAACACTTTTTGAAGGTCATACATATAGGTTAAAATTTAATTTTACTTCCCAGTCTATGTACACCGCTTCGCAACGTCATATTGCTGTTAGGAGAAGAAGCTGCAAAAAACTCCCCAGCAACACGTCTAGCTAAAAATTGTTTTTCCTTATATTTCTTATTTTATTTATATCTCAAGTTCTTTTTTTAAAGTTATATACAGAAGTATGTTACAGAATGACTTTTGAAGAATTAATGGAGTTTTAACAAACAGTGCATATTCAATGAGACATCAGGTTGGCTGTCATCCTCTCTGATGTACTTGCGCAATAAAAAAAAACCGAAAGCATTACGGAATTATAATATTAATGCACAAGACCGTGAGGATTTTTCAAGTTGGCTCCATCGGTTTATGGTACCCAAAATCTCGGACGGAGATGAAAATATTATGTATTGTTGTTATAAAATTTATTCAAGGCCAGCAGGCAGCGCGTTGGTAATAACTTCTGGTGTTGTAGTACCCATAGACGATAGTAACCAATTTCTATTAAGTTAGAAGTGTTTCTTTCTGCTGTACTCGAGTAATAAAAAAATACATAAATGTAATTTCAGGTATGGTTATAATATTGACGACTGACTGTGTATTGAATATTTAATAATTGTTGTTTTTGAAAAAAAATCGACTGTTAGACTTATTTGATACAATTTACGTTTTGGCGTTATTAAAGTGAGACTTATTTAATTTCCATGATGGCTTAAAGCCGTTAAGAAAGTAGTAGTAATTGTATTAATAATTTTGTAAAATACTACCCATATTTGATTCACTTTTATAACTTCGGATTATAAATTAGTTATTTACTTCATATTTTAAACAAAACTAAATCCAAATATATTAAAATAATATTAAAAATAGGTCGTAAGTTAATAAAATACAGTAATCGTATCTAAATTAACTGGACTGCTAACCTTATCCGCAGTAATAGGACCCCATCTGCTCTGAAGGGTTAAACTGTTATGTGGCCATTGCGAATAATGAGCGACGTTTAAAAGAAATTTACACCCCCCAGGGTGGTTTTGTCACGCGCTACGCAGGGTTAAGAATTACGTGTCCTGCGGCAAAAAGGCAGTTAACTTTAAATTACAAAAATATTTAAAAAAACAATGAATGAAAAATTTTCATACAGCAGGTCTGTATGAAAATTTTTCATTCATTGTTTTTGTAATAATAAAAGTCTTTGCGTTTGTTTGTTTGTTACGTTTTCAGAGCCTTTATAATTAACTAATTTTTATGATGTCTGGTACTAAATTTCGTAGGTCCATCATAATCACTGCCAGGAGGAAATTTATACTGTGTTTATAGTCAGTGGTCGTAATGAAACTGAATAAACGAAAGTGCTTAAGCGTAGAAAGTAAACGGCAGGTCATTTAAGGCAAACAATTAATACATAGATTAGACATAATGATAAGTTGAAAGTTGAAGAAGCAAGATGAAGTTGAAAGTTCATCGTGTGGGTATACTTATATGTACGGATTCGATATTTTTATTGTCTGAAGGAAGAAAACAGGCAACCAGCCTACTTGATGAAAAGTGGTTCACATCGCCAATGAACATTTGCAATAACAAAGGCGTTGCTGGTCGCGAATGAATTTTATAACATTTTTCTTAAACAATGATGGTTTACGTACGGGACGAAGTGTCGTCCCACGACCACTGTTGGGTGGCAGGCCTCGTATGCTGGCGTGAGAATGCCTGGTACTGGATGATTGATCCGAAGGACCTTACCAAAATTGTATTCATTGCTGCGTAGCAATGATTCCATATTTATTATGTAAATCTATTTCGTTATTATATAATATTACATAATCCCGTAATAAGCCACCCTTTGATTATGTACTACGAAAAGTAGCTAATCAAAGAAATCAGCATTCATATTATATTCCACACTCTTTTTAATATTACACCTTATTATCGCGACTTTCAATACAACACACTGTTTTAAAGGAGAGAAACCGCGAGTAAAGTCCTAGTAAAGTTTAATAAAGAAACCTAAATAGGCTGAACTAACCCTTGGTCGAGTTATTTCACGGATATACATAACATAATAATGTCATTCGCAAAATAACTAATAATAACTGTCGGTTATAGTTTATACCGCGGGTTATCATAAACTTTATTGTTTCGCTTTTACGAGCGGTCTTCAAGAGATTAGTTTGGCCATATTAGTACAGGGGATCTGTGAACAAATTGCGGCGAAGATATGATAGTTCGGAAAGTCAATTAGTTTTTAGCTATGAGATGAGTTTTCCGTCGTTGAATGAATAAATAAACGAATGAATGAATGAATGAATGAAAACACTTTATTGTTCATCAAAAATTAAAACTAGGTACAGTAAATGTTGAACAAAGAGCGGCCTTATCGCTTAAAGCGATCTATTCCAGGCAACCCCCTAAACTAAGGAAAATATTAAGACAACAGTGGCGGTGAAGACAATAAATAATATAAAACATTCCAAGAATAAGTGAAAAATAAATAATAACATACTTTATAGACTATAGAAAAATAGGATATATCATACTATAATTATATAGAAGTCGTTCTGGGTGTAAAGAATTTTATTCTCAAACTAGGCTGTCACACTGGAAAGTGCTACCACCACCAGTTTTTTTCTACAATTATTCCACCGCGACAGTGTCGAGAAGATATTGTGGATTTAGTAGAATAGGAATTTTTAGCACTATTGCAATGGAATTGTACTTTGAATATCTGTGCAACACCAAGATATTGAAATAGCAGAATTGGGCCCCTAGTTGTACACGAACACTAGAAAGCTAACATATACTTGAGATTAAACTTCACTAACCCTGTTAGCGTCTTAACCTTTCCACATTTGGGGCTAAATACTTAGAACTTTAACCCTGGGGTTACTCCTACAGCCGTTATGGTGGATTCATTATTGATGAAGCCGAGGTGGATGATGAGGTTGATGAAGATAATGAATGGGAGGAGGGTGCTCAAGAGATGGGCATTGTTGGGAATGAGGTTGATGGTGAGCCCTATCAGCTCCCTGTCTCTGGTGGCACCTCCACGGCCGGCGCTTCTTCCTTCCCTACCCCGTCCTCCGGGGGAGCCACGCGAGCGGTGCTGCCAGTCGCGTCCTTGACGATACCGACCTAGCTTTTAATGGCGCAAGGTAAATTGATTAATTAACTCTGTGTTAGCAGTTAACTCCAAGTTAGTTGAGCTAACCCAGTCACGTGCAAGTGGACCTAAACAATATGTTCTTGTTATTTGTAAATTTTTAGTGTATCTAAAAAACCATAAAAATAAAGGTTTGTGTGTAGATCAGCGCCTTGGGATACCGTTTCTGTAAAAAAATGAAAAACCCAAAAATGTCGAATTATGATAATTATTCCAGCATGTCTCTACCTACCAAAATTTGTTATTTAGTTTATCTTGATACTTCTTTAACTTCTAATATTTTTATATAAAAGTGGAGGGTTTCAACGATTTTCAACTTGGATGAACTTTTATGACTTTTATTGCAGTTAGAATCCGGATATTAGTCTAACTATCAACATTTGGAGTCAATATCAGCCATTTCCTCCACTTCATACGCCTTCAAATCACCCATTAAGCTAACTCGCTCGAACATCTTTGCAACTATCGATAGTATTATTTAATTTCTTCTATCCGTACTTAAAAATTGTACGCGTTTTATTTTTATAGTCTGTGATAAGTACAAAAATATTTAATATGACTCGTCTTATTCATAAGTCTTATTAATAAAAAAGTCTTAATCCTAGGAGTAATCCGCCTTTAGCGGACTAGTTACTATTTGAGTAACTTAAGTATTAACCTAGTCGTAAGAATGTTATTAATAAACAAGAAGTATCCTCAGAATAACAAAACCTTCCTTACACCATAGATTAGTGAATAAATTATGGCAACACGTATCATTTAAAAGTAAAAAGACTGATTTGGTAATTGGAAATGACAAGTAATGTTGACAATTGACATTTATAGTGTCTAATTGATAATTGATTCCTAATTTCCTACACAAACGTTACTTAAAATTTTGTAGACTGCGAATCTGTACTTTGATTTAAAATCCTGTTCTTCAAGTTCCTCGAATGGATTCTTACGAGTTAAAAAGAAATTAACGCTCCTCGTAATAGGTATATTAACAATAGCATTTCATTTATTTCTACCACGAGCCGCAAATCGTCTATAAAATAATCCCTATCCATTACTTTTTATCAATTAATATACAGAATAATTTATATACATTACACTTCAGCCGTTTCCTACGTTATTTAATTTGATTAATGTCAATTAATTTGTCAAATTGTCAATTGTCGGCGCTTACTCTATGCTTAATCCATCACAAAACTACCCAACAGCTTGGAGTAACTTTTACTCTGAGACTAAAGTCGAATTAGTCTACTCCTTGTTTACTCCGCGTTTCTTAATACTGATGTTCGTTGCTACTGAGATAATACTAGAAGTAAAGTTGTTTACTCCATTTATTTAGGTTTACTCCATGTTTATTAATAAGACGGTATAAGTTAATTTTTTTTAATCTCTTGACATGAATCTCAAAAATTTTATTCCTTGTATTGATCTTAGTTGATATTGTCCTTAAATTACTATGTTATTGCAATTTCTTTAAAGTTAGTATTTATTCAATAAATCATGTATTTTGCACTTTGACACAGTGCATATTGGCGCTGTGCTTTTAAAATTAAATTGAATTACACATGTATATTATAAAACTACATTCTGGCAAATAAAGTTATTGAATTGAATTATTAATAATTTTAAATTTATTACTACTATTACTAAAAGGTTTAGTGGGTAGTCTAGCGGTCGGTTCTTGCAGCTTCTTCTATCATCAGATACTCGTGCGTAGCGCCGGCCGTGGGGAGTCCTACATGCCCCTTGGTGACCTCCCCGGGGCCCGAGGGTATGCGCTAAGGCATCCCACCAGCGTTAACAAAAAAAGTTTTGTTGTCTGTATTGCATTGCAGGTATTGTATGTATCTGGTAGTCTATTAGTGACTGGAAGTTTGAAATAAAAGTGAATAAAAAATTTAATATCTCGATTACTTTGGTTATTACATATCAAAATAAATTACCATTCCAACGTTTTTACTTCTAAAGTACTGAAACACAAATGCAGTGTATTAAAAAGTCCCTAAACAACAATTGGTAGCAACACCGCAACAAATTTTGGCTAAACGGTCATTTTTCTACTATCGACATTTTCTCCCATTCAGAAACGAATGAGTTGAAGAAATAAAATGCTCGTTTCCCTACCGAGTTTTCGACAAAGTTACTTTTACCATTCCAGATACAAACACTATATATAAGTTGTACCTTATACCAACGGCAAAGACGTGAATAATTTTTTTTGCAAGTGCATAGCTAAGGTTGTTTCGATTAGCTAACTGGCCATATGGACAATCGATCAAAGTCGAAAATATTTATAAACTTATACAACGTAGTAACGCCGCCAGCCTTTTGGGAATATTTTCGATAAATGACAGTGGTTTGGGATCAATATTATATGTATATTTTTTTATAGCTGGTGTACAGCAGACAGGCAGACGGCCCATCCGATGGAAATGCTGTTACCGTCGCCTATGAAAGTTTGCAACACCAGAGATGTCACCAACGCGCTGCCAGCCTCGAAGAAATTTTATGACACCCTTTTTAAAGTACCCCATATTGTAGCGCTGTAGGAAAACCACGGCTGGGAGCTCATTCCAAATCCCAACGGTGCGCAAGAGAAACGTGCTAGAGAACCGTTGCGTACAAGAGCGAAGCGGCTCTAGGAGGTGGGGATGAACGCCCAGCCGATGGCGGTGCGGTGGTAAAAGGAAGATGAAGGCACCAATCTGAAAAGTTGAATTATACCCGCTTTTTATTTAGTTCTAGTATTTAATTTTAAGTATTTTTTAGATAGTTTAGTTAATAATTTATTTTTATTTTAGTGCATATAATGTTATTTGTTTTTAAACCCAAACTTATACTTCACATTATGACGTATTGTACAGAATTTGAATTAATATTTAGGATGCCGTAGTGATTTTGGCAGAAATTAAACCTCCATAAAATGATCATGTCTACCAGTCCTTCTGTCTTTGTATTCATAGTAACCTATACATATTACGTAACTTCAAGCATTTGATGTATTGTAACATTCATATTCATAACGTAGATATAATCATATCAGATCTATGCATCAAAGGAATAATTTAGTACATAACCAAAATAACTTGAGCCTTTCAATTTATAATACAGTCTACTCTCGATAATTTGACACTCGTTAATTTGAATCTCTTGATAATATGAATTTTTTTCCGGTCTCTTGAAAAATACTCGATAAATTGAATAAAATCAATGTTAATTGGTCCCTTCGGTAATTTGAAGTTGATGGAATATTATCTTGCTCGCAAACATGCGATAATTTGAAGTCCGGGCTTTCCTACTCTCTATAATTTGAAGCGTTTATCATGCACATACCTGTCGTTTGTTTACTTACAAGTAAAGACTTGCAATTGTTTACATAAATGAGATATGAATAAGTTCGCATTCCAGTCTTGTTTCAAACGTTAATGAGCCATGTTAATGTTTGATTTATGCTATTAAAATGAATCCAAGAAAGAACAAATGTCTCTCCATAAGTAAACACTTGTTATTTTGAACTCTTGACAATTTGAAATTTATCTCTGGTCCCTTGAGTTTCAAACTATCGAGAGTCGACTGTACTTCCATATTAATATTTAAATGTGATAGTAGTAACTTTGTATGAGATACGTTGGAAGGTTTAGTGGGTAGTCTCAGGGTCAGCATCACACAACTCTTTCCGTAGGGAAGCCGGCCTCCAGAAGCCCCACATACCCCGCGTTGATCACTCCCGGGGTCAAAAAGGATGAGCAAATGCATTCTCCCAGCGTTATCAAAAAAACTTGTGTGTGTCAGCTCCGACGTGCGACTGTAGCTTACTCCTTACACATAAAAAAAATAATGTGTGTGTGCAGTTAACACGCAGTAGAAGTGAAACAAAGTGTGACAAGTGGTGGGAGGGATTCTAAATTTCATGATGTCGCATTTTATATATTGTATCGTTATAATATATTTAAGCTTTAAAACACGAAATTTGAAGTATTATTACGAAAAACTTCAAAACATTTCCAACTCCATCCGTTTGAGTATAGTGTTTAAATGATTAAATATAATGTATTCTATCTCATTCTCACGCAACCTTAGTCCTATAGATTTATGTGTGTCTCTTTTTAGTGTCGCTTTTTGGTTTCATCGAGTTTCAAATCTCAACGATTCTGAAGAAGTTTTTTTGAAAAACGTGTGCACGTGTGACAGACAACTCTTTAGCTAGTAGAAAATACACAAATAAACACAAAACACACTCACAACCATGTAAATTAAAGATTTAAATCATATAAATAATGCGTCACGGTACGTTAGATCGAGCGACCTCCATCGGGACCTGAAAGTGGAGTTTGTGACCAGCATTATTAGGAAGTACGCGGAAGCCCACGAGCATCGGCTTCATCATCACGTGAATGTCGAGGCGATCCAGCTCCTCGACAGCGCGGACATAACGAGAAGGCTCAAAAGGACAAAACCATTTGAACTAGTGCTCTAAACAGAATAAAAGTGTAGTGTAATGTGCTAGCTATTAATAAAGAACATATGAACAAAGTGTCTTCACCTTAATAGAGGCAATAAGAAGAGTGTTAATGAACACTTTCTTAGAAATAATACTTTTAGTTAATTGAGGTTATATTTAAATTACTTATTAATCTTTATACATTAGACTAGCTTCTGCCCGCGGGGAAAGTTTTTTTAACTATCCCACGGGAACTCTTTAATTTTTCAGGATCAAAAGTATCCTATATGTTGACCAGGGATATAAGTTTCCACCATACAAAATTTAATTTAAATCGGTCCAGTCGTTTCGGAGATTAGCCGGTACAAACAGACAGACAAACAGAGAAACAAAAAAATTGAAAAAATCGAAATTAGTTCTATTTCACTTCTTACATCCCCCTAGCTCGGTTTTTAGCATTTTTTTCATTGTACAGAAATTCGACCTCTACAGTTTTATTATATGTATGTATAGATTGTAAGATTAATGAGGTATTTCTTTTTAAATACCTTACTTCCAAAAAAAATAACCTCAGAGGCCTTGACAGAAAGAAGTGAATATTAACATACCGATATTAACACTTAAATTATTTTAATAAACGGCCTGATCGTATTTTTTTTATTGTTCTGCAAAATTGAATATAGATTATAAGCATTTTTTTGTATATATTGACTAAACGGTTTCATAGCTTAACACTATATTCTGTTTATGCAAACACGGCATGCATAATAAGTTACGAGTTAACGCTTGTATTATTTCACAGCACATAAAATTTCCATACCGATCTTATATGAGAATCGATTCTTAAGGAGTAATTAATCGTCATCATTAGTACATTTATTTGTTTTAATTTATTATAATTTGGTTAATTTATAGATATATGTTATTTGTTTCGTTGTGTGTGTTCCTACAATGATTTTATATATGTATGTGTTGTTTAAATTATTGCTGTATTATATTGTTTTTAGTCTGCAATTCATTTACCTTTATTAAACTGCATTATACTGTATATATTGTTGTTGTTATGTGTGTTGTGTGTGTGTCCACCGTGACTTTATGGTCGCAGATGGAAGAACAGCGCTTGTCCTTGTTGGCCTAGCATTATGCTGAGATTGGGTCCAGTTTATGACTTTTTTTCTATTATCTTTTTATTTCTATTTGTATTAACTTAGTTTTTGTCCTAAATAAAATATTTTTCTTTCTTTATATTTTTCATGATAATATAAGTGGACAAAACTGCGGCTAAAATTTAGTATTTTATAAACCCGCCGTTTCTGGGTGTCCTATTATACTGGTCGGTGGTCCATCGCTAATTTAAGTCCAAACAGGTAAATGTATGATCATTCAACAAATATGGACATTGGATCAGCAAACACGGTTTAGGTGGAGATTTGCGGACTCATAGAGCTCACTCGTCAAATCAAATGAGCCGTGGTTTGTTTATATTCTGCTTAAATAAACCGTACATGGTTGCTACTTTGTATAGCGGCTACGTTTTAATGTTTACTGCTATTTGTGTATTAATTAGCTGTTACCGGCGACTTTGTCTGCGTGAATTTTTTTTCGGAACCCTAAAAAAATGTATTCTAAGTTACTCCTTATAATATCAGCTATCTGCCAGTGAAAGTCCCATCAAAATAGGTGCAGCCATTTCAGAGATAAGCCGGAACAAACAGACGGAATTACAAAAATTTGAAAAAAAGATTTTTTGATATAAGTACCCTATATACTACTATATCTATGTAGTAAAAAGCTGTTATTTTGACATTACAATCAGACACTTCATTTCATTTATTTGTCATCAGATACGTGAAGAGAAATTTTATAGGTGCCCCACTTATATCCTTTCCAAGCATTTATTTTACTTTAGACAGTTTGATGATGATCAATTAGTAATGTCTTAATGCGTTACCGACTCGATTTTTTATAAAAATCGACTACATTTATAAATAAGTTTTAATTAACTTAACATATCTATATATTTTTGTTAAAAATGCTATATCATGTAATAAATATACTTACCCACATTTCAATGAACATATTTTACGTATATAATATAAGCCATTTTTTTAATAAATTAAAAAAAAATAACATACTAGAAAATTTTTATTTTTCAAATTGATCACTTTCGATTTTTTACGTATAGTGTCGATGGTTTAATAGTCTGTGCGTTATATGACTCACAGAACATCACTATTACGTCACGCACAACAATAAAGTACGACAATTATGTTATTTGTTTCGTGTGGTCGTTACTGTCAAGAAATATGTATCTTGATAGACGTGCAAACGTCAAAAGTAAAATAAAAGCTTGGAAACAGTATAAGAGGCGAATGTTGCTAGAATTGTCTACGCTATTGGAAAGAGACTCGCCTGTATGTATGCATTTATTTATTTATTTAATTACTCAACCTTACTGACTGACATACTAACGCACAGACCAAACTACTGGGGCCAGGATCGTAAACCTTACACGCGGGTTCTTTCTATACTGTAAGTACGCACTAAGAAAGGTATTTGAAAATTCACCCCTAAGGACGTGAAAAAGGGGATGAATGTTTTTAATAAATAATCCGTTTTCAAAGTAAGAAGCACGAAATTTTATATACCTAGCTGTTTGTGGTTAGAAATAAATGTACATGTGTATCGGTGTTTTTGAAAATTCTACCTCTAAGGGGGTCAAAAAGGGGCTACTGTTTATTTTGTTTTTACAGCTCAAACTATGACTACTTAAATGTACCGTGGACTTCCCAGCAAAACTTGGCACCTGATCACAAGACACGAACTATCCAAGCTTGGCTCGAAATCCACGTTCCGGACTTTATAAGAGCTGATGACTGGCCCTCGTCTAGCCCAGATTTGAACCCCTTAGACTACAAATTGTGGTCAGTTTTGGAGGACATGGCCTGATTTAAACGACATGCCGACATTGACTCTGTTAAGATATTTAGTTTCCATGGAAACAGTCCATAATTCACAGATTCGTGGCTAGACAGATTAAAGGCCTCTTCTTCTTCTTCGTATTAAAGCCAAAAGTGGCCACTTCTATATTTTTTATTTTTTGCTGAGACTTCAATAAATATATACATACTAGTGGGCCCAGAAGACGTTATCCTGCCCTCAAAAAATAAAATTCTAGAACCCGATTGCAGTGCCACCTACCGGTTTTAATTGTGAATCTAAACCACCCCGGAACCAACTCAAACACTCACATGCAAAATTTCATCAAAATCGCTCAAGGTGTTTTTGAGTTTTAGCCAGACTAACGAACAGCAATTCATTTTTATATAGGAAGATAAGTTTACTAAGATAAATTACATTACATTTCCATTTGTAACAGTACTTATAAGGCCGGCCTATGTAGATTACTACATGGCGTCACTGTTGAAATAAATAAAATTTAAAATAAATAATGAAAAATAAATATTTACTCTTTTCCCCCAAAATTTCCTAAAAGTACTATATTTTTGTAGTTCAAAAACAAAAATACTATATTTGCCACTTTATATGTGAAGAAATCACAAAAAAGTGGCAACCCTAGGCAAAGTTAGTATTAAATTAAATTATGTTTTAAGGCATTTCTAACGACCTCGTATGTAAACTAGACAAAACCTATCAGCGAACATTTAGGTGATTACATTAAAACTTAACCCTAAAACATTTACTGGCAGTAACTTGGTGAGCCTGGCTCGAGTTTTACGCCTCGTATACCACAACGTGCAACTCGTTTTATACGTCGTTGGGAAATCACGTGGGTTTTGGTACGTAATGCTGATATTAAGCGGAACAAAAACAAATTGAATAAATTTTGTTGAAATGCGCACAGAAAGGATGCGGCGGTGTTCCATGACATTGAATGATTCACGTTGTTTTATATATAGATCTGTCGCGATTGACGTCTAAAGGTAAGCGCCCACATGTCGGCATCGTAAGTATCGAACGCATCGCATCCAACGGATTAGTTTTTCACAATTTATCCATTGTATCAGTAGCGATGGATTTGGCGACGCAACCACGAGCAATCCGATTGGAATGTGTTTGTGAGATAATTACTTGTTTGTTAGCAGACGAGGAAGAAAAAGCTAATAATTTCGTATTACGTCATCGTCACGCATCGCAAAATTTGCCCTTCGGAGCACAGGCGTCGGCATTTCCGATAAGCAGATTCATGCGCTCCGTACGATGCGGATCAGTGGACGCACGTGTCTTAGTTTCTATACAAAAAATACTACGACCTGTTTGACACGATTCGTCCGAAGCTTATGATGCGGGCATGTGGACGCTTACCTTTAAAACATCAACTTGCCAATAGAACCGGAAGAAAAACGTTACATCAACTTTGAATACCATTTTAATGGCTTCAATCGGCTACTTCTTTAATCTAACAATAAGTTAGATAATTCTCCAGTAATTAGCGCTTATAATTTCCACTGTGAACCCTGGAAGCTTAAACAGGATCACTTTGGTTGATTCATCCAAATTGAAAGACAGAAATGAACCGTCTAATATGGGTGGAACGTAACAGATATGATAATAATGAGAAATACGATTGAATATCATATTCTTCTTCTTCTGCTGCAAGCTGGCAGTTTCTAAAACTAGACGATAGTTTGACAACGAGCGCCTGTTTTGCATGCGAGGGTGGATGAGGAGTTACTCCATCCAGCCCAGCTCCTCCAGAAAGTCCAACAGTTTCTTGACGTCGCTGAAGACTTCTCGGAGGCTGCCTGGGGCGTCCGGATACTTCGCCCTGTATTGAGTCACCTCTCCGCATTCAAGCAGGATATAGGCGACTGTTTCTTCTGCCTCCAAGTAAGCTCTACATATCATAAAACTTAAAACCGTAGATAGAAAAGCACTTTATTGCTGTACTGTATGGCTGTGTGTGTGTGTAGCAAAAGCAATATATTAGTGATGAAATGGCATTGTCATTTGCGTTGCCATGACGATGTATTTTTAATGAATTGCAACGGTGGCCATTTCTGTTTAAATTCGTCTATCCCTCGGGAACAGTACCTTTTTTTTGATAAAAAGTACCCTATTCTATATCCCTGACAACGTGTATGCAATTTTCGTGATAATCGATGAAGTAGTTAAGATGTGAAAGCGTGACAAACAAACAAACTCACATTCGCATTTATAATTAGTTAAGATATTCATTTAAATGCTTAACCGAGTTCAAAAAGGAGGTAGTTCTCAATTCGACTTTATTTTTCTTTTCAGGATCTGATGAATGGATTCCAAGGAAATCGGGAACAATTGTTGTTAAAGAGCGTGTACGCTCATCGAAAAGCAAACTTGTATACGCGTGCCAGTAGTACGATTTCAACACGTACTTAATATATTATTTCTAAAGCTATTCAAGTACTTGTGTAACAAAAAAGAAGAAAATATTTTTTACAAAAAAATCGAATTTAAACTAAAAAAAAAAAACATTTTCTACAGCATCTTGAAATCTGTGCGAAGTAAAACATAAAAGTGACTATATTTTGCATTTTTTATTTTTTATTTTTTACTTGACATCTACTTCAAGTTGTTGTTCAAGATGTTGTAAAACACATTTATTTTTTACTTTTTATATTGAAGTCGGTTTTGTTTTTGTTAAAAAGAATCTATAGAAGATAAATGCCACTACATTTAGGAATGTGCAAAAAGAGTGCAGATTTATTTCACACTACGTCACTGCATTATTCCTTTGTGAGAATGCACGTCGACGTCTTGAGCTCCGTTAATATGACAGGTCGTACCTTCGGTTCGTATCGCCATCCGCATTTGCAAACGTTGACTGCTATCCATAAATCATATATTTTGCATACGGAAATATATTCTGAGTTCATACGATAGTGTATTCGTTTCACCAAGTTTTAAAAACATTAACGCAAGAAAGCATGGAGTGGGTTGTTTTTATAGGTAAATAAAAGTGCCTGAGTTTTGTTCACATGGAGTTCAGTTTGTGACAAAAAGTTGAAAATAAATATGACATAATATTATTACTAAGTTGGGTGTTAAAATTAGCAATTTTTATGAAGTCAAAATTATCATTCATATCTCTCCGGCTTAGGCTGTGACGCTACAAGCGGCGTCTCGCGTCAATCGATATTGGACGCCGCTTCCGGCGTTGAACGTTACACCGATAGTCATTATGGAAACGTTTAAACGCGCGTCGGTATTTCCCGTGTACTTTTATGATTTAAAAATTTGTTATATTTTTCCCATAAGTGATATTATTTTAGTGATGTAACATTTGGCAAATAAGACTAATGAGTAATTTAAATCTAACCTAAAATAAGTAGGTATAACTTAAGCTAAGAATGTATCCTATAACTCGTTTCTTATTGTCTCTATTAAGGAGAAGACACTTTGTTCATGTGTTTTTTGAGATTTGTCAATTTACAAGAACGGAAAAACAATACTAATTCCTGTGGCCAGGCGGCCTGTCGCAAGAGGCGACAAAACAACCCCTAGCCAAATGGTAGGTCATTTGCCCAACTGGATGGCTGCCACCCCCGGTCTAGAGTATGCCGCCATATCAAACAACTTTCAGTAGTGTTTCGGCATCAGTACCCAGGTTCGTTTCTCCTTCAAGGCCGGTAGTAAGTAAAGTAACCACTTTCCGTAACAGTTGGACCGTCAGCGTCTCTGCTGTGATCCAGCAATAAAGGAAGTAAAAATTAACGACAAAAACGCGGCGTATTTACGCTAGAAAGCTAAAGTATGATTGGTCTGCGGCCTTAAAAAAACACGAAGTCAGAATTATTGTCCTAAATATAGACAGATGAACCGGTGAACACATGAACAGATGCAGATTACAATTCAAGAGAGAGGTCCAAAAGAATTACCTTCTCCAAAAAATAAACATCTCAATCTATTCACAACTTCTTGAGTAAGGAAATGCAAAAGTCAGGTTCCTTACGTGTCGAATGTAAGTTACGACTCTAATAATAAGTAATGCAGGGTAACTTCGGGAACTGTGAAAGGCGAACTGAGAAATTTAATATTGCTCGCGACACGTATCACTTTGCTTTACATCCCTGTTTATTTGCCAAAGTTTCTACGAATGCATTACGTGGCATATCTCTATTAGAGGAATAAAGTATAAGATTTAATACGATAACATCATCTATTTTTTAAGCAATACTTACTTAATACTTAATTTGAGAGGTATATACATACTTTAAAACGTCTAAAAATTTTGACAGTTACTTCACTTTATATATACGAAAACATAATTTTCCTTTGAAAAAATATACATTTATTTAATACTTTTAAAAGCGAACGCCAAGCTCATAAAACAATATGTCTTAGGAGTCGAACAACTCTGCTAAGTAGTAGCGTGTTGTGTATGGCTTCTAGGCTCGATAGTCATCTACCAAAATGTATTATTAACATTCAAAACACTAATAATTTTAAATATAGATTAAGGACATTTTTGATTGACCAATCATATTATAGTTAATAATTATTTTAATGAGAGATTTTAAATTACTGAGGTAGTAGTATACAATGTATTATTATATAGACTAGTGGGTTAATTTTGATTTTTATGACATTTATTTCAAAGAATGACTTAATTTAATTATGAATGTTATTATTCTGTTTTTTTTTAAAATATTGTTGTAATATTAATACTAAATCGCTAAGAATTATTAATTGTAATAGGCATAACATTTTGCACACCCTAGAGGTAAAAACATGTGCACCTATGGAATAATCCTATACCATCTTTTTTATGTACCATGTTTTATGCAATAAATGACAATTTGATTTGAGTCGATAGTTAAAAATGGGAAAAATTTAGGGGCTGATAGAATCAGCAGATTTTAAAGATTGATCTTTTAGAATTTTTGTATGTCTAAAAACGAACTAACCTGTGACATTACCCGCTTATGACGATTAAAAAAAACCGAATTATGTTTTTAGTAAATAATTGTCATTCCTAATATTATTCTTCTGCTAAAACTGCAGTATAACAATTGGCGTAATGTGTTAATCTAGTTTACAGTATAAAAAGCACATTAGTTTTCCGTATGTCCATCCTAACCATCATTCATTACTATCAGTGTACAAACAAGATGAATCATTCAGTCCAAATTCGATACGAGAGCATGTTTCTTTTGCTAATGTTTTATTCAGTCGGCGCCACTAAATAAGTTTAGTTTCGGACAAAACGTTCCCATGTGACACAAATACTATTTCACAAAACATTTACCATCTTCAACACGCAATTGCATTCCATTTTCTAATTTATCCTTATGTTAATAAAGTCTAAGAGGGCATTTAAAATTTTTTAGTGGACCGTAAAATAAAGTTGGTATTTATATTCTTTTGGAGGGAAACCGGCCATCCGTCAAAGTCCATTTTATTTATCGTTTTCAGTTGAATTTTATCGAACTAATAGCTTCGGAGATAAATTTACGATTGGTAAGAGGAATTCGACGTGGAAAAGGGTTGTTTCTTCCAATAAAAGGAAGTATTGAATCTTAGATAATACTCGTAAGACGTTGTGTTTCCAGTATTTGATTTATTAATGTATAAAATATATCTTTAAATATTCTTCTTCTTAAATATTACTCTGTACTTGTGTAACTAGCGAGTGTTTCGAATATTCAAGTTTAGACTCTTGAAGCAAATTTTTCATCTAAATTATAGTTCTTTCATTGACGCTAAAGGAGGAAGTTCTTATAGCAGCACAAATAAACACATTTCACTAAACATTATTCATGAAGGAATAGAGAAGGAATACTAAATTCTGCGATCAAGCAGCCTGTTGCAAGAGGCAACAAAACAAAACACAAACAAGTGGTAGGGCATTGCCCCTCTGGGTATAGCCCCTGGTGTAGAGTATATTGCGGTGACTATTTTTTTTTCTTTTATACAGGGAAGTCCGTTTGAGGCCATAGGCCGCGTGATAGGGAAAGGTCGCGGCCCGCAGGTGGGATGCGCGAGGGCGGGAGGCACTAGCACCTCACGAATGAAGTGCTACGTACGCTAGTGCCACGTCGTAGTTAGGGATACCCACTCAAACCCCTGTCCGATGCTAGAACGTCCCTTTTCCGAGCTATAGGCTCGCTGGCGCATTCACCTCCATCCCGGATGGAACCGTTGTGACAACCTTGGCTTATGTTCCGGCATTAATGACTAGGTTCCAGTCCCTCTTCGAAGCCGGCAAACGTATTGGGTGTACCTCTGGTGTGGGAGATATTTATAAGCGACGATAACCACTTTGCATAATGGGGGCCATCAGTATGTCTTCTGTACTCTAGGAACAGAAGCAAACAGACTACACAATTTTTTAACAGCATGTGCCTTCGCCTATCCACTGACAATTTGCGCTCTGATACGTATCGAAAACTTATGACACCTGCACACACTCCATCCTATTATGATAATTCTTTTACAGTGCAGGCTGTCAAACTTTGGAATATGCTGCCTCTTACCGTCAGAGAGGCCAAATCCTTACCAACATTCAGAAATTTACTCAGAAATCACAATATAATCATGCTTATATATTTATTATAATAACTTATGTATTTTGAAATACATTATTGCATGTGTATATATATGACTATGTATATATTTCATTCTTAAATTAGTTTAAGTATTTAGGTATTTATTGCCTTTTTCCTGCATCACCTACATCGTCAGATTAGCTAACTAATTTCTTTGAAGTAGATTGCCTGGAAGAGATCGCTATGGACGATAAGGCCGCCTATTGTATTGTCTAGAAATTATTGTAAATATGGTTTGTTTTTGTAATTGTATATTTTGGTGTGCAATATAGTGTTATCACTCTCTCTCTCTCATGTAGACTTGTCTTTCATCTATATTGAGGTTTATGGATTAGCACAAGCGACCCAAACTCAAAGGGCGCAGGTTCGCATCCTGGCTCGAAAGCATGCACCAATTAGTCAGTTTTCTGACCTAATATGCATATTGTTATAATTACCACGCGCTAACGGTGAAGGAAAATATCGTGATGAAACCTGTACATCAAGAAAAACGACGTGTTAGACCCGCCAGCCGCCTTGAACAAGAACTATACAAACATGTATAACACAGGTACAAATATAACCGAAGACAACAAGTCCAAACGTAATGTAGAAGGTCGTAATTCAATAAAACGCGCAAATTCCGTCACTATTACCCGATTATAGTATAGACGTCTCGCTTCATTCGTGGTTCTCTTTCGACTGCCTCCTCCCTCAATCAAGCCATCGTTTTATACTGCACAAATGCAATGTGCCCGTGTCGTAGTCGACACAATCCAAAACACCTGGCTAATGAGTCGGCCGCAAGTGACCATAAACGCGTACAATATACAATGGGCTATTCTCTAGAAACGCATGCCAATAAAAAGTAAACAAAAGAAGACGATCATAAAAGAATTACAATTAGTTCAAATGTCGACAGGTAATAAAATGTGTTTTTTACAGATATGCAGGTGGATTTTGTTTTCGTCGGAACTTAAGTTGTAACATTATACAAAAGTAAACGGACAGACAGACTGACATATACAACAAATTGTGAGGGTTCTCGAATCCCTAACAAACAATATTTATAGAAAAATCAAGCAATAAGCAGAATGATAATAGAAATGATCAAATCTAATATTCGACCAGCCTCGGCCATTATCATTATATTGTCTTCAGCGAACAAACCCAAGGAAAATTTCGCCCCACACGTCGTAACACATCATTAATCTCTGATCTATGTGACATTTAATTACCTAAAACACCATATATTAGGCGTTCTTCCGTTTCGTACTCTATGGGAGACATATCTCAACCTACAAATTTATAAGTGAAATTAATTTTATTAAAATGTACTTTATGACCTTGATTATAAAGTGTTGAAGGACGGTACAAGATGAATGGTTGTATATTGTAATTAATATGAGTTTTCTTAATGCTTCACGCCTTAGGTTTTATTGCTTCAGTTTATTGTTTTACGTGTCTTTTGATTAAGATCTATGGATTTTATGTGTTTCTGAAATATTTCTGTTATCCATGATAATATGAAAGGAGTATCAGGAATTACAATCGTCAAGTAAAAACTGTCAATCTGAAAGCCTTTAAATTGTATACCCTTGATTTATAATAGTTATAAAACTAAGACATTATAAGCCAATACAATAAAGAAAACTTCTGTCGATTTTCTATCGGATACGCTTCAGTGAGTGATGTTTATAACTGCACTAGCTGGTTCATTTATCCCCGTTTTACCACCGGACATCCAGATGCACCGGTTTGCACCACCGTTACATGGTGGAAACACCTACTAGTTAGGACGAAGCGTTTAGCTTCATCTTTTCTGGTACGCACTACCGAATAATGGAATATCTCTTCAGTTGTTTTACTTTTTGTTATTTGACTTTTGCAGTATCTACTTCTTTTGTTTTTCATTCATTTTTATTTGTTCTTTATTTATGTTTGCTTGTAGGCAAACTGGCAAACAGACCACCTGGTGGTATGTGGCTACCGTCACCCGTGGGCATCTGCAACACTAAGGGAGCCGATGCGTTGCCTACCTCGTTGAGTCTTTAAGAATCTGTTCACGCTCTTTTTGAAGAGCCCCATATTGTAGCGCTCTGGAAAACTGCGGGAGGGACTTCATTCCATAACTTAGTCCTTGCGCTGTGAACGTATCATTATTAAATAAGTAATTGTTATTGTAAGAAAATTAACGTATAATTCCATGTCCAAATTATATATACGGCTTGGGTTACCGGTTGAAAAACATACTTTATGATGCAAGTGCAAACTACACCGCGGTTGAAAAAACGTCTAACTTGAGATGTATTTTCTTATTAAAATTTGTATTTTTAATTTTGTAACCTGCCAAGCCGCTTTGACAAGCGTGGCGGGTATACTGTCCGTTCCCCTACAGTGGGAGGCCTGAGCCCAGCAGTGGGACATTTATGGGCTGCTATTACAATCTTACCGCATATTTTGAAATAAAAGCCGGTGGCTGATCGGGTTATGAGTTACTATTTCATCCTATACGTGTGGAAAGTTGCTGAGCGTAACAGATAGTAAGTAATACAGTAATAATATATGCACAAATAAAAAACACAAGCGCCAGTAAATTCATGGCACTTTTGACCTTTTGGTTGCTAGTTAATTTATAGAGACACTAGCATAATATGTATGAACAGAACGTGTAAACGCCAATTAATGCATGGCGCTTTCAATCTTTTGGTCGCTTGTTTCTTAAAAGTAGACTACGGGGAATCGAGTTGTATGAAGTCTCCCTCTGATATACAGTTAGTTATATGCTCTCCACCAGTAAGCATAAGCTCTCTGATCACCTGAAGAGTTGCCGAGTCGTTAGCTCTTGGTAGAGGCTCCGGCCTTAGAACCCCACGGTCCAAGCGTGCTTTAACAAGAATAAAAATATTACATAAATGGATGAGATTTTAGTATATGAAAGAAAATTCAAACACATTCTAAAACCACGTTCTAGTGTAGACTAGTTGACAAATACTAGGACATTTCACAGTCTGGCGATTACCTTTGTCGCTGTAAAAGCGTAGACAATCGACAATGGATGCCACTATTTTAACTGCGCTCATACTGCTGTTTCACATTTGTATGGGATACAAAAGGATCTTACATTATTATAGTGTGGTATATTATAGCTTTAAATTATACCTCTTTGAGTTACGTGTGCTTTGTGATATAAAATACAGCTGTTTTGCTGATGGTTACGCTATCTAGCGATGTTGGGTAGTTTATAGATAACTTAACTTCATACGTCACTGAGGCTGCCCACTCGCCAGTAGATGGTTCCTGGACTTTTGAATTTTCATACGTTACTTTCCTATAAGCGTCGTTGTCGGTCGCTGCTGTACTCGTTGAGCAGGCGCACGTCAATGAATAATAATATTTTAAAAATTGATCGAATAAATTCTATCTGGTGATTAAGAAATCGGTCTTTAATCAAATACGCAAAGACTAATAAGTGTTGCATCAAGTGGAAGGACTGGGAATAGATATATGCCGGCCGGCTTCCCATTGTGTCTGGTATTGTGGCGAAGAAGGCGGTGAAGAAGGTGTGGTGAACTTCTGGTGATCACTGATCTAACAACGTACTGTAATAAGGTGAGTGGGCATATTTTCTTAGTCGCCCCAGTGGTTGTCGTATGAGTTTATCTTGATTGCCTGGCATCGCATACTTTAGGTTTATATTACCGTAATTAAATTTAGGGCTCGAACGCTGGTTCATCATAGCCCGTATACTACGTGTTAGGGCTATTTACACGCTTTAACAGCTGATATAATTAAGATGTTTTAGATTTTATTTATAAAGAATTATATGTCAGCTATGCAATTTAGAAATCTTTATTTTTTCCTTTTTGCATCTACCTTTTCCACAGCCTTAATATTGGCAAAATAAATGCCATTTGCACTGAAGTTATTTATTTAAAAAGTGTCATTTTTGAAAGTAATTAGTTTACATTAATTTTCTTTCTAGGCATTTGCCGATGAATTTATTATGCTTATCAAAACATGTTAAACCTGCCTAAGATTATCATCACCCTCGATGAGCTAAAATGATGAAATAATTTTAAATAACATGTCCTTAACGTTACTATTGTAAAATTTCTAGTCGGTATGACAATTTTAAGGTTTTTTTCAAATGATATCAGTCCTTGCGCATGTATTACTTAGCTAACTTAACATGATCGTCGTCATAGTTACAGATATGTTGTATTTTACCCATAACATAAGCGTATCGTGCTCGGCTTGATATATAAAATATATGTATTTATTTTCCTACTAGCGGTCTCGGCAGATGTTGTCCTGCCCTGAAAAAATGTAATAATTAGAACCCGATTGCAGTGTCACCTACCGGGTCTAATTGTGAATCTAAACTACCTCGGGACCGACTCAAACATGCAGAAAATTTAATCAAAATCGTAGAACCTAATTCCAGCGCCAAGTATTTTGTTTAGGTTGAGGGTTTTATATTATTGAAGTTTAATAGGGATCCCTAATTTTTATATAACCTATATTAATCAACGATAATGTAACATTAATATGGTAAAAGAATTTTTGAATTCGGTCCAGTAGTTTTTGAATTTATTCGTTACAAACATACTGTTACGAGCTACAGGACTCGAATTAAAAATGCCGTTGGAACTACTATAGAATTTATTAGAACTGTACAAACACGTATAAAACAAATACAAATAAAACTGGATGCAACCACTTCACACTGCACTATTCAATACAATTCGAACGCGCAAAGTCCGTCATTTATATCGCTAATCGAGAGTACTAGGAAACGTCTTACGCGCTTCGTAGTCGTCGCTTAACTGCCCTCGCCTTCATTCGGGCCTCGTCTTTTACTAACTATACAGTACAAAAAAATTGGAGGCGCACACAAGGTTTCTAAGAAATTTAATTTGTACACCTGCGAACGTCCACAAAGTCGAAGACGATAACAATAGGGATTATAGTTCGACGCTAACGATGGTTATAAAACAGGTAGAAAAACAATAGCATGTTACAAATTTAAAACATAAAGGATTCCCTAATCCGGCTGAAGGACAACAAGCTGCGCTTACAATAGGCTGTACGGCTTATCTTTGACGGCATGTAACAATACAAATCTTTCCTCTTTATAATGTTAGTATAGGTAATTTACTTACATATAGATTATTTATTCTTTGGTAAAGTTTGAACATCAAAAGATTACGAAATATTATAAGCATGCAATCAAAATAGTCAGTCGTACGGTATAACTTTATCAGTGATGCTCTCAACGTTAGCAATAAACTGCGTACGGTAGTTATTGCGGCCATAAATGTTCTTAGCTTAGCGAGCGCATCCTGGTAATTAAACCTATAGATATCTATAGTATAGGGATGCAGTGTTGAAGGAAATTAATGTCATGTTTCTGATAAATGTTAGCCATATCTTTATATTCATAAAATTCTTCTATTCGTGTGTATTATCACTGAACTCCTCTTAAACTTAGACCGATTTTGATGACATTTTTTATGTGTGTTCAAGTGGGTCCTGGGATGGTTTACATTCACAACTGGACCCGGTAGGTGACACTGCAATCGGTTTCTAATTTTTTTTCAGGGCGGGACAACGTCTGTTGAGTCCACTAGTAGAGTATATATTTTTGAGAGAAAAATGGCTATGTATATAATAATAATAATAGCAGCCCATAAATGTCCCACTCCTGGGCTCGGGCCTCCCACTATAGGGGAACGGATAGTATACCCGCCACGCTTGTCCAAGACGGCTTGGCAGGTTTGACACATCGGTTATCCCGATGTGCAGGTAGCATCACGATGTTGGCTGTGTATATACAGACATAACTGTTCCATAACCTAAAAATTGAATAAAATTTTCTAAAAAAATTATAATGAATCATATTTCATTTGAACTCGCTTTGCATAACAATGTAAACAGATTTCTTGAGCCGTTAATAATGTTTATTAACATAGCTATACTACTGCCGTCCCTCGACGACACCCGGAAACGCCTCGCCGGAAACGGCCGGAACTAGGTGCAATAATTATTAATTGCCGACATCCAAGACTGAAAATCGTATCTTAAGACATTCGCCCCGCGGGGCGCCAAAGCAATATTATTCGTCAATTTTGTTTACGCTTCTGCAGCTAATTGAATACAAGTTGTTAATGTTGAAATTCTTTTAATTTAGAAGAGAATATAGCTGAAAAGAATAGAATATACTTTATTGTACAATAAAAACAATACACAAAAACAACTTAGAATTAGGTACAAATGGCGGCTTTATTGCTGGCAGCGATCTCTTATAGACAACCTTGGGGTGGAGAGAGACATATGGCACGAAAGATAGGGCAGAGTTTAGTTGCACAATATTCTAAAAAATATTAAAATACATATTTACATTCTAACATAAATACACATATAGATTTATATACACGTTATATACTCGGGCCTCTCACTATAGAGGAACGGACAGTATACCCGCCACGCTCATCCAAGGCGGCTTGGCAAGTTTGACACATCAGCTATCTCGATGTGAAAGTTTATCACGATATTTCCCTTCACCGTTGTTAGCACGTGGTAATTGTTACGCATATTAGATTAGAAAACTGCCTAAGTGGTGCATGCGTTCTGGCCAGGACTATATACGTTTTATATAATAATCTATTAAACAGCATAAACATTTATTTCGGAGAATAGTTGTGAAATAGGAAGTGACAATAGACGACAAAAGTTGTAATGAGAAGCTTTTTTTATTTTATGAAACAAATTTTTAAATTATTATAAGTACTTTAATTAATACTTTACAAAAGCGGAAGGCCAGTAGTTCCATAGTACGGGTTTTTCTCAGTTTGGGCTCCTGTCTCCCGCTACTTAGCTTTGTAATTCTTCATATGTTGTAATAACTTTAATTTTAAGTCATACAATTATTTATTGCATATTTATTATAATAATTACAGATAATTTAAGAATTTCCTTTGAGTTTTGTTTTACCAAGTAACTATTGTCTTGTTGTGCATTTTTGTATTTTTTGTTTTGGTGAACAATAAAGTGTTGTCTATGTATATGTCTATTTATATTTCGCAAAAAATTTCATTTTACTTTACTTTAGTATTTAAGGGAGAAAAGAAATAAACATTTATTATTATTATTATTTTGAAGCTGGCAAACAGGCAGAGTGCCCAACTCCTAGAAAGTGGGTACCGTCACCTATGGACGTTTGTAACACCAGGGGCGAAGCCGACGTGTTCCCAGCCTTTGGGACAGGGAGATGAAATAGGAGATATGACATAAAAGGGATGGAATAGGAGCGGTTGGATAGACGGATCAAGACATGTAGAATTGAATAGAGGGGATAGCATTTGAGAATAAAATAGAGAGAGCGGGAAATGGACCATTGGACGTCTCATGTTGCGTCATGTTTCATCCACCAATATATTGATGTATAATTTAGCACAGTTAAGACTATGGTCAATACATGAACGTGATGCTATAAAAATACAGATGGATGATATCGGTTAGAGCTGTTGATAAGATTGGGCATTTGTCTAAATCATCAAAAATGTCCAATCTCATAAACGTGTAAATATAATATTTAATATTGATTATAATACTGGTGTGCACATCACGTACATGATAAGGTTTCTGTATATATAGTCCAAGTTAAATTAGGAACAATTAAGAAATTAATTTAATCCAAGAGTATAACAACTCGTCGTCTTGTTTTGTACTCTCCTCTCGGCGATTGAGCCATGGGCTCTCGCCATTGGTGCGTCACCCTATGCAACGGGGTAAACACCATTGACGCACCATACACAACGTAAAAATACCCCCACATGTCACTCGTCGCACGAAACACGATTAGCTCAAGGCTAAACGTTTCACGCCGATATTCTGTGAGAGCATGGCATCACGCCGATCAAGCCGGCCCTAAGAGCTGTAATCAAGTAATGATTCTAACATGACTTTACTACGTTCTTTTTATTGCAATTCAGCAGGCAGGCAGACGGCTCACCTAAGGTGCTAGAAATGTGCTGCTGCTCTGTAAAGGGAGACTGGAACGTGGCCCCTAATGCTGGAATACAATTCAAGGTTGTTTTGGCGGCATACTCTAAGACCAGTGGTGGTAGCCATACAGTCGGGCAAATACCCTACCACCTGGCTGTGGGTTGTTTTGTCGCCTCTTACGACAGGTCGCCCGGCCGTCAAAACGTCAAAAGCTCTTCTTTAAGCTTTTACAGTGTCTATGTACTATTTAGATTAAATAATAGTGTTAATTAGATCAGATAAAAGAGTTTTTAAACTCCAAAATTATATTCGAACTACTCAAGTTCCAAAAATTCCAATAAGTCTATTCCATTTCCAGTAAATGTCTTTTTTCGTCAATAACAATTTTTTCTTCTCAGCCTTGCAAGGGTTAAAACAGAAATACTGTAAACTTGTTAAAAGCAATCAAGAAAATGACCCAATACACTTCAAATCTGTTCAACACCTAACTACAATCAACCCCTCGACTGCACACAGAACCCTTAATTTATTCTTTCATTGCGTCTTATTGTTTGCAAACGGTCTATTTGTCGCGACTTAACCCTTGCTACGCAGCTGGGGTCCCATAGACCGCGGATTACCGAACCCGCCTAGAATCGTCAAACGACATCGTTTGCTTCTAAATGTCCACAATTTATTGATAAGGACATTGACAGATATTGCTGCGGGTCTCGTAAAACGCAAGCGGATTAAGGGTTGACGAGAATTTGCAAACGGCACCGGTGTTTGGGACCCGATTCATTACGATCGAAGATTTTCTCGCGTGTGGTTCTCAAAGCTGGCTTACATTTTATAGGCTTTTGTTGGGCCTATACTGAAGTTTCGTTAGGCTTACATAGGATATATTATATCATTGTCGCCCCCACACTACAACGTGCACTGGAAAAACTAATGTGGTATTTTTGATGCACCTGGTTGAAACGAAGATGTCCTAAAAAGTCTAAAATATTCTCAAAACGTTTCAAAAAGTGATAGGTATGGAAACATCGTACACCATCGAAGTATACAACCAACATCTACAGTAGTATCGCGCAGGATCTACAGATGGCGTAAAGAGGCATACACAATACAGCGGGCAGCATTTTTCATTGCGGTTAACACTTTTTTCCGTCTAGCTACCATGCGCCGAGTAACGTGCGATAAAGAACTGCATTCCAAAAATCATACACTTTATTATCCGCCGACGTTTGAGCTAATAACATTGAAACTGTTTTATGACTATTTTCTTTTGTTTACTTATTTATTGGTTGTTGTGGAGAGCAGCCTATTGTACTCGTTTATGGCCGTTCGCAGGCATGATTACGCAGGTGTGTGGATTACGACTTCTGATAAATTCCGTCGACGCTTACCAGGTAGATATATTGCATGGTGTTGGATAAAGTAATGCCCCAATGGAGAGATCGTCAGTCAAGCGATAATCACTTGCGAGACAAGACGTGTGTACATTCGATAATCTATATAGTGACGGACTTTGCGTGTGTTATTGAATCGCGCATTACGTTTGGAATGATTGTGTTCAGTTATATTTGTACCTGTGTTATACGTGTTTGTATAGTTCTAATAAATTCCATAGTAATTTCAACGGCATTTTAATTCGAGTCCCTGCAACTCGTAACAATATCCTTAACGCTTTCTTTTTAAATTTAAATAATAAGTTAAAGACAAAAACAAAAAAGAAAACCAGCTCGTGCTAATGGTGTCTTAATGAGACGCAAACTTGTGAAACCCGACGGAGGATGTCGTGAACATATTAATTACCCTTGTATGCAAACTGACTTGAAAAGATGATTAATGGCATAAATATGAGGAAAGAACTTCTCTTATGCTATCTTCTTTATTTTTAAGCGATCTCGGTGTGTTTCATGTAATTAATACGTGAAGCAAAAACTTTGTACCGCTATTTACGAAAATTGCGCGGACGGAGGAGTATGAAATTTCGCACACTTATAGTTTATATAGAGAAAGAGTGCTGAATGCTATTTTTTTTAAATTATGAAAAATTTATGACACTACCATGTATTTGACACACACACACGCATATATATACACACTTTTGTTTATTGTTAAAGTCAAATTAACAGTGTAGCCTTGGCGAAATGTGCGATTATAGAAGTATAGTACTTGACATTAATTATTATGGTCGAATTTCGACCACGGGCGACCACTAGTTTTTATTAATGCAGATACTAATTTAACGCTAACACAATAAAGTCCGGTGGTAGGGTATTTGTCTGTCTGTATGGCTAAACCACCCCTGGTGTAGAGGTATGCCGCCATAACCTTGAATTGTGTTCTGGCATTAATAGTCAAACTTCAGTCTCACTTTAGAGAGCGGCAGCACAGTGGTGTTCGAGCACCTTTAGTGTTACAAATGTCCATTATAGTAATCGCTTTCCATGAGGTGGGCCGTCTGCCTGTCTGCTGAACTCATGCAATAAATAATTGAATATATTGTTACAACCTAAGCACCGACAAAGACAAATTCCACATACAGATTTGTAGAAGCACATTTATTACCCGTCGGCATTTGAACTAATAACTAATAACATTGAAACTATTGTAAATCTCTTATGATCGTCTTTTTTTTTTACTTATTCGTTGGCATACATTTCTAGAGAACAGCCTATTGTTGTATTGTAATCGTTAGCCAGATGTTACGGATTTTAAAGTACAAGCTGATTCTAGGAAGTTCGGTTCACGTGGCCGGGCGGGCACTTTGCACTTGTGCAGGACAAAACGATGGCTGATTGAGGGAAGGGGGCAGTCAAGCGAGAATCACGATCGAAGCGAGACGTGTTTACTACAATCGGGAATCTGATAGTGAAGGACTTTGCATGTTTTATTGAATTACGACCTTCTGCATTATGTTTGGATTTGTTGTATTCGGTTATATTTGTACCTGTGTTATACGTGTTTGTATAGTTCTAATAAACTCTATAATAATTCCAACGGTATTTTAATTCGAGTGCCGTAACTCGTAACAATATGTAATTATACTAGGATATGCCTGCGACTTCATTCACGCTAGACTTGAAATTCACGCGGGATTCTCGGGACACAAAGTACTAAATAAAGAATTAAAAAAAAAAAGAATTTAAGCATCGTTTTAGTGAAAACTGTGCCAGAATAATCTAATTTTTATGCACCCGAACAAGTACAAGTCGCTCCCAGGAAAATTCCGCAGTACTTCCGGGTTAAAAAAATATCACATATTTTACATCAAATTTACTATTGATCAGTGAAAAATCACATTGGAATTAGATTTTTTTTGATCTGGCCATTTTAAATAATTCCCAAAAAAAATTCCGTGGGATTCCCAGAATAAAAAGTAGGCGCAGATTTTAAGTCGAAGAATTTGATGAAGAATAGCGAAAACCGCATCGAAATGGACCCTGTAGTTTTTACATGAATCCCGACATGAATAAACAGACAAGAAATCTAAAAAAAATGCATCGTGTTCTCCTCCTTTACATAGACTATTCTATTCCAGTTGTTTTTTTTAAATAGCTTCAATGTACAGACACGGCATGTTTAGAATTTTATAATATTATAGATAAGATAATTTTATATGGTCCCTTTATAAAACCTATTTTAAACTAATATTATGTTTAACAAAGTAATTTGTCTGAGTAATTACTGAAAGAGCATTATTCTTATTCGGTGGGGTCTTCTAGAATGTCTTTCCTCGTATAATAAGCCTTCTCGCACAAATGTTACTTTCCTCATTTTCGAGCTAGGATACTGAAAGCTCTAGAATATTTTCTAGAATTTTATTGAAGAGATGATGAGAAATAATTTGACGGTTGTAACGCTTAATAAGATGATAAAAGGTGTCTCAACTGATGCAACTGTCGACTACCTATCCGTTTTCGTAATTTCAAATTTATTACCAAAACAGAGTGGTCACCAGAAAGCAAATTTTCTGGAAAAATATAGCTAATGTACCGTTAAAGAAAATACATTGATATCATTTCTTGAGCATAATAAATAATAGAAAACAGTAAAGGGTAAATGCCTCTTATTTTCCATAATAGCACGCAGTCCGTTATTGAGTGGACAAACGGAAAGGACGGAGTAAACGTAACACTTTTTACTCCAGAAATTTGTATGAAATTTAGCGTATTCTATTATCTTGCCACTGGGTTTATATTTCTGCTTTTTTAGGTTTTCCGGTAGTTCTTGCAAAATTATATCAACGTTCCTTGACATCTTTTTTATTTAAGTCAACATGTGACAAGACATTTATTTCCAAAGTCGTTACAAATGAGTTCCCCCCCACTCTCTAAACATCGAACTATAAATTGGAAGATTTTGGAAAAATCAAGTTTGTAGATTTTAAAAAACACTTTCGATGACAATTGGTTTGGACAAGATTCTAGGATTAGTTTTTTTATATATTATTTTCTTAATAAAGCGTTTAGTTCTTTGTAGACGAATAACAAAAATAGTACACAATCGTCGCCTTACGAAACCTTTCAATTCGAGTAGTTGACACTCACATGGCCGATTTTTATGTTTATTTATCTTTCACTGTCTCTCTGGGTGACAAGTTGGTTCAGAGCTATATTTTAGCTGGATTTATATTTTTGTTTGGTATTAAGTTATTGTGGCTTTGTATGATTTTTGTCTCTTAGAGAAACGCAAAATATTATCAACGAAAGGCATTTGGTATAAAGTGGTCCAGCCATCTCTCCTTCGCTCCCCTTGGTTTGAGGTGAACAGAATAACTAGGCAAGAAGTTGTTACGCCACTGTGGCTTAGATCTGGTCATATGCCACTGAAATGTTTTGATTACATGATGCGTAAAGTCAATTCCCCTAATTAGACTCCATGCGGAATCATAGAAGATGTCCATCACATTTTAGTTGAATTGAGACGTTGAGCCTCAGAGACGTGATAAATTTGGAGCTAGAACATGTAATTTAGGATTCTTTAACAGTACTCTGGCCTCACCGCTATCCGATGAGGCCAGAATGCTGTTTAAAATTATTTCTTTAGGTTTAAGTCTTACAGATTAATTATTAATGTTACCTTTTATCTAATTTTGTGAGCAATAACGGGGGTGACATTTTCTACTTGAAAAAACCCTCTTAAATAAATAAAGATATTTAAAAAAAGTAGCTCGTCTGCACCGTCCAGTAAGCGCACAAACCCTTGCGATTTCTTAGGGATAAAATATCAAATCTACAAAGCTTCGGTCGTCGGGGTTCTGTTGCGGACCTTGTGATATTTCGCACCCCTTTCTTTTTCTTTCGATATGATTTCCTTACGAATAGCCGGTTTGGTCATCGCCTGGTACAAGTTTCAAGAGTTTACCTATTTCTAAGACTAAATTTAAGATCATGTTGACATTGGTTTATTTGTAAGTTATGATAGATGAAATGATCTTCAGCCAGATGATGTCTACTATTGGAAGCAGACCTCCCCAATTATGCATCACATACCCCAGTTCCTCTGATTGTTTAATCCGACGCTGGTCGGCGACCTTGCGTAAGTCGTCAATCCCTTTATGAGAAACGGTTTCCATTCCAGGAGTCGCTGTCTTATTGACGGTCCGTCCTGTGGCAGATCTGATTAGCTCACCGCCAATTCAACTTACATAGCTTAGGTAAATTTTCTGACCTAATTGTTAATATCTGTTGGTTTAGCAGGTGCTGATGGAGGTATTCCTTTATGTGGGATCTTCACATTATGAGAAAACATAAAAAAAAATCTTTTTTATATAAATTTTTTATAAGTGACCTAGTATTTAGACCCGGATATATCATGTTTGCCTGGGACAACGAGTACTGACATTAAAAAAAAGCAAGATGATCTTGGAAGTTCGAGAATTTGCGTTTGACAAGCGTTCCATAAAAATGTGTATGACTATTACCAAATATGTATTAGACCAATTAATCGCCATATTTTCTTGATTTGCGCTGCAACACATCAAGAGCAAGGCCTTTAACTTTTTACCAATTTTTCCGTGCAATAAACCTCTATTGAATCCGACATGGGTTCAAAGGGTTAAGTATCTGTGAAAAATGTGAATTTAATTCAGTGGCTCAGAATTATTTGGTATGAAAATTAAAAGCATATTTTTCTTTTTTAAATATGGTTTCGAACGGTTTGTAGATTCAGCCAGTTTCAAGTATTTAAATACACTCGAGTTTTAAAATAATCTTCAACTAGATGACAGTCAGGCTAATTACTACCAAGCCTCAGTCAAAATACAAGTATTTGATTTATTCCAAACAACGCAACCTGAAAAATTGCTTTTTACTAAATACTAAACAATGTTAGATCAACAGATAGATAACACTTTGGTCGCGTTCCACATGAAGCTCACAATGACCACGCTCACGACCGCCATTTTTCCCGTTCCACTTGCTTGCGAGCGTTTATAATCATAAACTCTAGTGGAACTGGTTATAGAGCGTTGATGCCATTAACGATCAAATACACAAATATCATTGGTTGATTTGAAAATCACGTCTTAGTCAACGTGTCGATAGAGCGAATTAATGCTCTGTGGTCAACGTCCACTTCGACCCACCTCTTGACATGGGTCATTGTGAGCGTTGCGTAATCGAAAATTATGACGTCATTAGTGACGTTTCCGCCACGACCATAACAATTCTGTTCGCTATGTGGAACTGTTGAAGGAGTATTTCGGGCGTTGTGAGCCACAAGTGGCACGTAGCTTTTATTGCTCACCAAAATAACAGACACAATAGATTAGATATAATAATTTTATGCTTTAGACAAAACAATAGGCGGCCTTATCGTTTAGAGCGATCTCTTCCAAGCAACTTAACTTCTATAAGTTGTTGTTCTAGTTGAGTAGTTGATATATCCGATGATATTCTTAGCAATGTCCATATAAAAGTAATAATTATTGCTTTATATTAATAAATAACACAAACATTGCCCTTTTATTAAAAATTAATATTGTTTTTAAAATAAACCTGAACAACAAAACAAATTTGACACCCCTTTCAACAAAATTTAATAGGGCTAGTCATTAGCATAAAACAGTAGTACATTGCTATAAGTTGTTATATGAGTTAATAATTTTGTGTTAAATATAATTCACTACTAACAATACTAACTTTAATTTGTAAGACATTTGTAACTAACACACTAATTAAATATGGAGCCCAGTTCGAATTTAAGTCTTATTATTATTATTAAAACATACTTCTTCAAAATCTCAAAGTACACGAAGTAATAAAGACCCAAAGGCAACAAACTTTTGATTAAATTCAGATTAAGGTAACAATGGTCAGTTTAATAAACTAAGTAAACGGGCGCACTCAATTAAGTGAATGCATTAACAAACACCCTATTAAATTATTCTTTCCATTTGTCACTTCGGACGCAGGGCATCCGACAATAGGCCCTTTCACCCCCAATGTCCAGCACAAAAACATTGTAAAGACACCATCCAATATGCAGATTGGATTTGGCTATTCAATACTCTAAATTGAATGTAATCTTCGCTTCATTACATTGATAGATAAAAACATAAGTCGATAGAAGATAACTTTTAGGACGCGTGTAAAGACACGTCCATAGCGCCGCCGCACCATCGGGCGCTTACACTGTCCAGCAGACGTCAACGGTAGGGCAGCGGTGTGAGAGAGCGGACAAAGTTCGCATGTATCGCATGTGGCTTGTCGGTGGTGTCATTTTTACGATTACTTCATCGTAAAAATAATTGTGATACATATTGTATTGATTCTCTATCACGCTCATGTTTGCTCATTAATCCATTACGGAATCATAATATGGGGAAATTCCCCTGACATTGCAAGGGTTTTTATAGCTCAAAAGAAATACTAAAATGCCATATTTGGAGTGAAATGAATTTTTAAATCTCACAATCTCATTACTAAACAACCCACAGCCAGGTGATAGCGTCTTTGCCCGACTGGATGGCTACCATCCCTGGTCAAGAGTATGCGGCCATAACAACTTTGAGTTGTGTTCCCCAGCAGCGCAATTTGTAGCACCTTTGGTGTTGCAAATGTCCATAGGCGATGGTAACCGCTTTCCATCAAGTGGGCCGTCTGCCTGGCTGCTGAACTCATGCAATAAATAAATAACTTTGGTCTTTGTTTGAAGAATGTGTAAAAATGTTAACGGGAGATTTGTGACGCAAGTAAAATTAAAGATGCCTGTGGCTTCTCTGGACCTTTTCAAAAGGAACTGTATTTATATGGCTCCTCTTATTTGTAACTCTTTGCCAACTGAAATTACAAATGTACCCGCCAAAAAATTTACTATGGTCTTAAAAAAGTGGCTGATCAAAGAGTGTTTCTATACTGTAGATGAATTTTTCAAAAAAGTGCTCGTCGTTATTATCTATATGGGAAAGCTTAGTGATTTATTTGTTGATTTTTTCTTTTGGCATATTTTTTTTTATTTACTATTAAATCTTATTTTACATGTTACTGAATTAGAATATTTTTAATTTTAGTATTTAAATCATTTTGTATTACACAATGTGGTAGAATGTACTGTGCATCTACAATTGTTGAAATAGATTTTCTAGAAATTGTACATCTACAATTCTATCCGTGCAGGAACGGAGAAAGAGTACAATTTCCTGTGACCGAGCGGCCTATCGTAAGAGGCGACAAAACAACCCACAGCCAGGTGGTTGGGTATTTGCCTGACTGGATGGCTACCACCCCTGGTCTATAGTATGCCGCCATAACAACCTTGAGTTGTAATCCGGAATTAGTGACTAGGCTCCAGTCTCCCTTAAGAGAGCAGCAGCGCATTTGTAGCACCTTTGGTGTTGCAAATGTCCGTCATACGATAAAAAAATAATTGTATAACGTCTGTATAAACTGCATACTTACAAATAAAGGTACTCATTGTTTGATACATACATACATAAACATAAATTAATTACGTATCGAAATCTATCTACACGGTTGATAGAAGTCTTATGCGACCAAAAGACTGGCCAGTACTTTGAGCAACGCATAAGCGTTGCCGTCCAACGTGGCACCGCAGCCAGCGTTTTAAGACCGTTCCCAGCTGACGGTGATTTGAAATCTGTTTATATATATATTTTAATTTATACTGTAGAATATATTAATAGTATTTTTTCTAATTTAAAGTTTATTTTTAATGTAAGTATGGAAAAATATAGATATACATATACGCTTGGCAGCTTGCACGGAATAAAACGTCCCGAAGAGATGACAAACATAGACTGCTTTTTTCGTTCGGTTACGAAACTATGAAAAAGCTTTTATTCGAAAATACCCCATACCTCAAAACGTAGGATATTGTTAAAGTATTTTGGAAGTTATATAATATACATTGTTTGAGATCGTTTTACTTTATAATTCATAGATTTCACACCTTTGGAAGTATAGATTTAATAAAAAAAGTAATCATGAACATCGTAACGGATTTTTAAGATCCAACAGACAATAACCGAACGGCTATAAATACATTGACAACACAAAATTCTATCCACAGTATCCTTGTATCCTATCCTCTTATCCCCTCTTAAAGGCTGGCAACGCGTTGGCTTCCTTCCTTTTGCAAAGGTCTATAGGCGGCCATTGTTTTTTCAAATGTCATTTTTTTAAAGAAATAATGTATATCTAATTTCAAAGAAGGTAAAATAGTAGTAATAGTAGTAATCGGCAGACAAACACACACATTGTATATCCCTAAATTAAGAAAGTTACGCTTGTGTTATGAGTAATATAACAACAGGCCACTCTGGGGCCGCTCCCAGACCACAGTAAATAAAGGACAATTCGTTTACGAAATTTACCATGCCAGGAACCGAAACATCTGCGTTCTAGCTAGCTCTGTTGGCTAAGACTCAGCCCGCTCAAACGCAGAGGCCGTCAATAAAAAATAAGAGTACCGACTGATAAACAAGAGCATTATTTATTTAAAAATTTTAAAAAGGTATTTTCTCTAACTTCGTACATACGGCTATTTGGTTTATCGCAATAGGTATGCACTCGTATACTCACTGGCATTAGTAAAATAAACATGATGTAAAAAGGGTAATTTAGCGTATTCTATTAGTCTAATAGATTACTAGGATATGCCTGCGACTTCGTCCACGCTTGGCTTAAAATTCTCGCGGGTTTTTCGGAACACAAAATACCGCAGCATTTAAAAAATAATTTAAGCTTTCGTTTTAGTCAAAACGGTGTCTGAATAAGCTAATTTTTATGCACCCGAAATACTAAAAACCGACCCCGGGACAATTCCCTTGGGTTTCCCAGGTTAAAAAGTAGCGCAGATTTTAAGAATAAGAATCTGCTGTCTATCAATGAAAACCGCATCGAAATTAGCCCAGTAGTTTTTACGCGAATCCCGAACAAGCAGACAAACCGTTATCGTAACCGTTAACATCATGTTCTCCATCATTTGTATAGACTATTCCAGTTTTTTTAATGGCTTAATGTTTAGAATTGTATAATATTATAGATAAAGTATACCTACAAGATAAAGAGTACAATACCCTATTTTAGAGTACGAGCAACCCTAGATAGACGTGATATGATTGGCTTTAATTCATTATTATTTTGACTAACAAAAAGCAAAGTGACTAAACATACCTTAACAGGGTAACAATACCAATAATTGACAGCAATAAATCAACATCAGAATTCACTCAGATCTTAATCACCTACCGGTAGGTAATTTCGGCCTATGTCAATCAAACTTCCTGTCTATTGTCGAGCGTAATTATATCTGGATTACCCACAACATAATTAGTGTGATCTGTTTGATCTTAGTTCCTATTACTGTAGCTAATTAATTTTGGTTTTATAGTTATTTAATATTAATTGAATTTGTTGTATATTATAATTATTCGCAAACTGTAACTCAATAAATCTTTTAATTATGTTTAGTCGGCGTGTAATTGGGGATTCTATAAAAGTGACTAATATATACTGTTTATAAAATTTACTCACAAAATTCCGAGAAAATATTTATTCGAATTTTTGAATAGATCCTATTTTCTTTACGCTTTTTTTAGGGAAGCGAATTAACCTATATGTAAAAACCACGCAACGGATCTTGTTTACACTAAGTTTATTTTTTTAAAATTGTATCACTGGTTTTGTAGTCTGTAATTTCCAATCGTTAATTTTTACTTTCTTTTGAAGATTTTACTGCACTATTGTCTAGCAGCAAATATAATACACTTTTTTGCCAATTACTTATCGTATCGGGCTTTAAAATGAACAGATGTATTATATCTATATATAAATATAGAAAGTTATTCTGAAAAATCAGTTTATCATTTGAGATGTGAGATCCCGACTCCTACGCCTAGCACAGCTTCAGGCTACGTCACATGGGCAATAGGCATGTCATTTTCTTGTTGTTCCAGTTGTTTTTGAGAAACATCACTGTGATAGTCATAGACGGATACATATAACGATCCTAAAAGAAGGTTACTGATAAACAAATACAAATTAAATAAAAATGACAGTTCAGATTCAAAGTGTGCTGTCAGATTCAGAGCCTACTTCGGAAATAGCTAAAGATTTTTTAAATATTATTGCTCACTAGTAACCAGCGAGTTACTTTTAGTGCCTAATGGGATTGAAATGTCCATTTGAACATTTAAATTTCAAGTTTAGAAGTCCTGTAAATATACAAATACTACTACAAACGCAAAATGTCTCGAAGCTAATTTACCTGTACGTGTATGTATGTTTACATATCTCTGTATATTTTATTAAGTAAATATTTATTTACAGATAAGTAAGTGTACATTTAGGTATAAGTACTAGGGATGGGCCGAAATTCGTTTTACATTCGGTTTGACCGAATTTCGGCAGCTTGAGCCGAACTTCGGCATTCGATCGAAATTCGGTTTAAATGCCGAACATTCGGTGCAAGAAAAAAGTAAAATATCTACTTGCACTATTTTGACTGAAGTTAATAGAAATCATATCTATCATAACAGTAATATAAAAAATGGCCTCTATATACTCATGGTCATTTATTTTATTTAGGAACATATAAACCTTAACTTGCATTGTGATAAAATAAAATTAGTTCTTGATTGAGTTTTTGCCTAATTAAATAGACATCAAATTAAAACAAAAATAAAATAAATTTATTATTCTTCTAAGAAACATCAGTAAGTAGTGCAACTGCTTAATTATAATGTATAACTTGAATAAAACACTTCTAAGGGACATCAGCAATTACAACTTTAATTTTGATTGAAATCACTTTTTTACGAATTAAACATTATGAATTTAGAATTATGAATTGATGATATTTTTTCAATCAAAGGTCTAAAAATCTATTTTTTTATCCACTTATTCATACTTAAAATTTACTAGAGGCAGGTTATGGTGTAAAACAGCCAAAGATTCGGCGTTATCAAGTCACGACGTCAACAGGTCACGACGTGTGTTCCTCTTGTGAAAGCGTGGCGAAATCAAACCCAAGTTCGGCCGAATTTTTTGTTTTGACCGAATGTTCGGCCGAAGTTCGTATTCGGTTTAAACCACATTCGGCCCATCCCTAATAAGTACCTACATAATTATGCATATAAACTTTAATATACACAATTTTGCCTCTTATTTTATCACTCTCGCTAGAACCATAGGTTTGCTGGAAGAAAACTCTTTTTAGGGTTAAGCTCGCCTTTATACATCACCACTATTTTCTAGTTTTGTATGTAACTATTTTGTGTACAATAAAGAATAAAGGAACTATAATCTATCCTTGCCCAAAAAAAAACAGACAGAAAAACTAATCATTGGAAATTACAAATGCTATCTATTACACATAACCATTACGAAAAACGGTTGAATGGCTTTGCAAGGAAATTCACTCTAGAAAATGAAAAACAGGAAGATGATATTCGTGAAAATTTACATGGCATCATTACGTTAGATGAATAATGACGTTGGCTTGGCAGTTCAATTTGGTGTGAACCCGAAGTAGGAGTCGACTAGATCCAATTGTTAGTAGGGTGTCCATCTAAAAGCTTGTGGCGAAATATATCTCCTATCCGTGGTCCGGTGACGAGAAACCGATTACTGACATGACAACTGTCGAATATAAACTAAATAAAGCTTTGAAATATCATGATACATGTTATCTTAGACTCTGTACCACGAATTACGTCCCACAGACACAGCATCGCAGCAGACGGCCTATCTGAAGGAAAGCGCCATCGCCTATGGACATTTACAACACCAAAGGTGCTACAAATGCGCTGTTGCTCTCTAAAGGGATACTGGAACCTGGCCACTAATGCTGGATAAAAAGTCAAGGTTGTTATGACGGCATACTCTAAACTAGGGGTGGTGGCCATCCAGACGGGTTAATAGCTTACCACCTGGCTGTGGGTTGTTTTGTCGCCTCTTACGACAGGTCGCCCCAACGCAGGAAATTGTATTCTTTCTCTGTTCTTGTGCGAATAGATAGATAGATAAATCGTGCAACGAAATGTTAAAAATAAAATAATTTTAGAAAGATTCCCATTTAATAGTATAAGTAAGTGGAATATTAATATAATGCGACATTTACATTAAAACACTTGATAAAAATAACACAACAACGTGCTGGCTGGCTCTGATGATGATGATGAGCTGGGCTCATCTGTGTGATTAGTTCCATTTTTTGCCGCGGGATATTCTCCGTGAGACGCAGTCTAAAATGGGTATTGCGATAAACGTATAAATATTCTAACATACATTTAAACCTCATTTCCATTTATATCTACTTCATTGTAATCTATCTTTCTAGCCACAATCATAATCATACTACCTACATAATTAATAGTAATTATTATGTAAATTCTAATAATATATTGTCACGAAATCCCATAATAAATAAAAAGCCTGTGCACCTTCAAGTACAAAAGACGGAGCTAAAGAAATTTATTTTGTAAATGAAATCAAAGGCTGATTGAAAATAATTGGTCTTTGATGAATTTCCTCTTTCAATTTGGATGAAGCAACCAAAATATAAGGACAAACTAAAATCATTCAATGTTATTGATTAACGTCGTTACTGAACGACCATTGACAAAGTCAGGAGAAACTAAAAAAAAACGTGGCTGATTAACAAATGAATGTTAAATTGAAAGTTTGATTTGTAAGCGTCACAATGTTGTAGAAGGAACTCAAGAAAAGAATAAAAAAAATATTTAAATGAAGAAAAGAGCACACGAGTTTTTTCTGGAGTATTTCAAAAACTATCCCAGTTTATGGAATTATGAAACCGAGGACTATAAAAATCTAGATTACCGTACAAATGCAATTCAGTCATTAGTTAAAAGATTTGAATATCAACGGCATGAATGAATACGACTTAAATTTGAAAACTAAAGGAATCCGCAGTCCTCATACTAAAAATCTATCACAGCTTATGAAATTACAAAACCGAGGGTAGAAAAATTTGAATTCTGTCCAAACATAGATCAGTTGTGTTTTCTGCAACCACCATTCTTTGTAGTTGAAATGATTTTGCGCCACCAGTTTTTATTTTGCGAGCTGACCATAAAAATGTATAAAAAAACCATAGTTAAGTCATCAATAGGTTAAATGATTTGCAAGTTACTGAATCGACTACCAGTCATCTGAAATTGCTATGTTAAAGTTGAAAAATAGCTTTAACAGAGGATTTTGAAACTATGACAGCAGAAAACTAAAAAATACGTAGTGTTTATATCATAACCGCTGTAGATGAGTCTCATAAAATAGCCCCTTGTAGAAATATCATCATCAAATCAAACAATATCACTGAAAAATAATTATGTAAATAACTATGGAGGTTTTTTATCAACGCTGAAGTTAGCTAAAGAAACCCCGAAAATAAGATGAAATATAAAGGTCTTAGACCGACATGTAAACAGAACAAAGATTATCAAGAAATCAAATGCCTGCTTCTTTGAAAGCATGAAATGAAGACGGTAACCACCTGAGTGTGTATCAGTAAAATTATAAATGGCGCCATTGGAAGTAGAATGCTTCCAATGGCTGCTACTGAAAACCAGTTACGTTCAATAAGTTACAGAACACAAGTTACATATACGGTGATAAAGATGATCTACATAGAACACATAACATACAAATCAACTTTCAAAAATTCCAAAGGTCAGATGTACGCGTATGTGGTTTTTAATAATGTGAAAACTTTGGAAGGAAGAGCAAATGAGTAGGAGCATTGTCAATAATGAAACGATTGCAAAGTTTAAATTCTTTCTTTCATTAACATTAAGACTAAATAAAGTTATCCTTATTCTTTATAAAACTTATTTATGTTATTGTTAGCAAATTGAGATATCTTTTGTTTTTATATTCTGTGTTTATGTTGGTAACATTGATTTACATGACCAAAGTTTTTGTTGGTCATAATGCACCATTTAGGGCTGTATGACAGGCCGATCTTAACAGGCACTTCAATGTGGGTTTAAAAGACTTTCTTTGGAATGAAATAATCACGTCTACATTTGCAATAATACTCACCCTATGAAAGAAAGAAAAAAAAACTCGTACAATATTTATCCATTATGAGTATTGCATTCCTGTTCCCTCATAAATCAGTGTTGCCAGTGACATCAGAGTTTTTGACAAATGGCCCGCGCGAACAAGTGACACGTACACGATAAATGGACCGAAACTGGTAATATTGCCTTACAAACACTTTCACGTATCAGAACAATGTGGTGTTGCGATTATTAATATTAGAAAGATCTTTTAAATTTCACATCTTGTAAGAATAGAATTTAAACAGTTCTATTTAAAAAAATATAAAACTTTGCCTTTAAACACGGTTTCAGTTTGTGTTGTAAGCACTGGATTATAACATTTGTTCTTTTATATTTAAACTATTTTCATAGTAGGTATCTAAACAACCGTTGTTACCTACACCTACCTCTACAAAAAACTTTTCATTATATCTGAAGAAGTCTATTTTTATTTTCAACACATTATCAGTTCTAAAACTTAGTTCAGCTGATATCGAAAATTTACTAAAACAAGTATTATTTATTTGTTTTATTAAAAGAAGTAAGTTAGTGTGTGACAATGGAGGATTCTTCGAGTCTGTCTCTCACAATAAAATTATGTGGAAGTGAAGGCTATTCCACATGGAAATTTAAAATGAGGAACTTTGTGTTGCACGAGGATCTCGGGAAAATATTGAAAGATACCCAGAAGGAAACGATATGTTGCTTCCAAATATGTAAAATCTCTAAACGACCGGTTCTGTCAAAAAATGTTTGACACTAGATAGACCAGCGATGATTCAAGTGAGGAGTGCCACAACGGCAAAAGAAGCGTGGGATGCCTTAAGAGTGGCATATGAGAAATGTGGCATGGTAGCTCGGAAATTAGCGTTAGAAATAAAACTTTATAGGTTAAATTTTAATGATTTCAATAATATGGAGTCTTGTAATAATGCTGTTCTAAGTACTACTCAAGCTTTGACTGATATTAATAAAAGTATCGAGGATGCTTCACTGGCAGCTATTCTTTTAGGCTGTCTTACAGTCAAGTATGAACCGTTAATAATGGGATTAGAAAACTGTATTATCAACATGATTTCAGAACTGGTGAAAACTTAAGTTACTAAATGAGATGCCACGTGAAAAGAACCGAAATCTGCCTTACATACAAGTATGCATCGTGTTAAACTGAAAAAAAGAAGATTATACGCTACGATTGTAAAGAACCAGATTATAAAGATCCAGACAGTCCGCATAAGAAGGAGAACTAAAAGACAAAGTATTCTGCTAAACTGACCAATTTGTTTATTCATTTGCACTGTGGTCACGACCATAAGCGAGTGGCTGCAACATGATTCTAAATATCTATTAAAACGTTAAAATTTTCTTTTCTTTCATTTCTATAATATCTTCCTGCTCAGTTTTTGCCTTACTACTGATAGAAAATTGGTCGAATTATCAAGGCAAATTAATAAAAAAAAAACAAACAGTAAGGTATGAAACTGAACATTACTTGTACTATTTTAAATTCGTTGGTAACAATACAGAGCAGTAGGAAGACGATAAAAACCTTATTAAATACCAACACAAATCGTAAATTCGACTGAAACGAGCATTTCAGTGGACGTTTCAGGTGGTGCGCCACGATATTGGACCCCGCTGGGCGATATGGGGCGCAAACGAGTTTGTGAACGGGAAAAATGCGTGACTGGATGCCTGAACAATTTCGCTGGTTCATAAGCCATTTTAATTTTGGACTGTAGGATGAACAGCAAGGAAGGCCGCGTATTAAGCAGACTTCGACTGCGGCATCCGGAATATTAGATATACATAAAAAGAATTGGTTAAAAAAACACAAGAAAAAAATAAACTCCAAAATCCACTTGTACGCGCCATTCATTTCATTCCTTCGCTCTTTCTTGTTCAGTACTCAAAACTTAAATCTCAGCCGCTACGCACGCTTACGAACTCAAAAAGTTATACTCAAAATCTTTAAATAAGAGCTCATAATCAATCCACCGCACCGCGACGTGTGTAAAACTTTATAATAATTATATTAGAAGATGCGAGAGTGTGATAATGGTGCCTGGCTCATTTAAGCTATCTAAGGATATTGCAAATTGTACAAGGTGCGTATCTTTACCATTTACCTTATACCATTAAAAAAGGTAAAGAAAAACAAAGCAAAAATACGAAAAAAAAATAAGTTTCGACAAAATTATAGTCGGTGGGATTATAAAAAAAATATCAAACAGCCAACTATAGCAGCCGATCTCTTTTATACGGTGGTCTGTACCAAACGCCGTTAGCAGCATCCGGCGTGACGCTGTACGCGACCTATGAAAGCTTATTATGAAAATTGACTATAGTGGACTCAGACGCTTTAGCGCCACGCGTTACGCCGGACGTAGTATACGGCGTTGCTATCAGGCTACAGCCTCTGCGTCGCCTTAGATAGAAACTCTTGGTGAATTAGTGTATGAGCTCCATGTGAGCCATCATACAAAGGTATGGCAAAAATTCTAAAATTGATTTAATTTTTTTTATTGCATAAGTTCAGCAGACAGGCAGACGGCCCACCTGTTGGAAAGCGGTTACTATCACCTATGAACATTTGTAACACCAAAGGTGCTACCAATGTGCTGCCGCTCCCTAAAGGTATAATGGAACCTGGCCACTAATGCCGAAACACAACTCAAGGTTGTTATGGCAGCATACTCTAGATCAGGGATGGTAGCCGTCCAGACGGGTAAATACCCTACCACCTGGCTGTGGTTGTTTTGTCGCCTCTTACGACAGGCCGCCCGGCTGCAGGAAATTGTGTTCTTTCTCCGTTTCTGCAAGGATAAAATAGTTATAAATACTTATATATTAGGCATCTTATAAATAACCCCATTTCCAATCTTCCCTATCCCATCCACCAATTCCAATCCCATATCCTATCCTAAAGACTGGCAACGCGTTGGTTTCGCTCCTAGTGTTGCAAACACCTATAGGCGACGATAACCACTTTCCACGAAATAGGCCGTCGGCCTGTTTGCCAGCTTGTACCAATTAGCATAACATCGATAACACCTGCAAAGATGTCCATGTTTCAAACAAATAAATTATTTGACTTTGTAATAAAAAAAATCCCGCTTAAACACTAACATGTATTTTAAAATCACAGACAGATTATCAGACAAGTAAATATCGTTGGTAAAGATTATGACTAATATTATACGCATCAATGTACAGTGTCGGAACGAAAAAGTTCGCCAGTTTTCAAATTGATTCATTTAACGTTCCGCGAGCACATGTTACCTTTTCAAACTAAGTTACAGAACAGACTGTTCCACAGAAAATTATGTTTAACTGTTGACAATAAAGTTTAAAATTACTTGGATCAAAGTTGTTTGATTTTCTGTCTTGTCTAAGAAGATTGTTTAGAGATGTAAAACCTTTTTATTGGCTTTAATATTTATGATAAGCGTAGTGATTACATCCTTTTTGTTTCTTATTGCTAATCTCAGTGGCTGTCATCGCCAATATTGCCATTTTCTTTTTTCAGGATTCTATCTATACATACAAATAAATAACATTAAGTGTCTGTTTGTAACGTCAGAATAACAGCTTCTTACTAAATGCATATGAAAGTATATACGGTACCTATACTAAAAATTTATTTTAATTTTGTTTGTCTGTCTGGATGTTCCCGCTAATCTCTAAAACGGCTGGACCGATTTTGACGGGACTTTCACTGGCAGATAATTGATGTTATAAGCAGAATGTCACCTTTAGGTGTAAAAAAATCCACGATTCAATTCCATTTTATAAACGTAACATTTATTAAAATGTTCACAGTACTGTTTCTTGTACTCGTGCAAGCAAGAATCGACTTTAAGGTGACGAACTTTTTAATTCCGTGAGTGTACTATTACCGCACACAAAATATAATGTATCATAAATAATCTCAGATCGTCGGGTGTTAGTGCAACCTCGGTTGTGGGCTAAGTCTAGCCATATCCGTGCAGTGATTAACGAGCCGTTGGCGATGACAGGCTGCGAGGTGCACCTAGCCTTTGTATACAGGTTGATGCAACACACTTGTAAAACTTAAATTTAAGTTTATTAAATATTTCTAAGAAATACGGAGCAATATTGTTCAAGATGAAGAAAGAAGAGAAATATTCTATTTCATATAGCTACTACCACCTACAATACTGGTCCCTCACTTCATCATTAAGTTAGACATGGAAAATTTGACATGTTTCCTTCAAAAATCAGTTTACTGCAATTGTGACTAAAAGTACTTATTCACTTTACATTAAAACTAGGTTCGTAAGAAAAGAAAAAAGTCTTATCGCATAAAGTGATCTTTTCCAAGAAACACTCTAGACTTAAAATACAGAACTTCGTAGATAAAGAATAAAATCCTTCCGTATAAATAAAATGTAAATATCTTAAGTGTGATTTCAAATAAATGTTAACTGTTATTTAAACAATACCTAATCACAAATGACATTTTTGTAGAATTTTCGTCTTTCTATGAATAAGATTTTTTTTTAATATTTAAGCACTAAAACGACTCAAAAGATTTTTAGAAAAAATTACTGACTAAACCAAAATTTTTAGGTTAAACTTTCATGTACCTGTTTCTATATCTTGCAAGGTTCAAAAGACATGAATATAAAGTAAAAGATGTGCCAGTTCAAATAATATAACTTCATCCACTAAAAATCTTTAAATACCATAATCTTCTGATTAACACTTCACAACACTTTAGAACATGAAAAATAAAAGTAATTAAAAAAGATCGTTCACGACAGGCAAACATCAAACGTTAATAATTGCAATATTTCAAAGTCGCGTTCCTCAAAGGAAACAATAACTCTAAAGAAGTTTACGAGTGCATAAAAATGCCTCGAGGGGTATTTTTTAACGCCGTTTGCAGATGAAGGGTTAAAGGTTTTGCCCTTTGGGCGCTAAAAGTAATTAATGACAGATTTTAAATGAAAAGTGTGATTTCTTTGATGTTTTTTTTAAATTGTTATGAGGCATGTCGAATGCGGTTAATCATACGTTAAAGGCGTTATTTCAACACTATAAACAAGACGCATTTGGCCACAGTCACTAACACTAACGGTATCCCAGATAGAATAGGGATGTTAGACGTGAACAAACATGCATTATTACCATAAACCATTCACTGTGAGTGGTATGGTACAATATGCCCTATTTGTTAAGTTACACACATTGAACGAATATTTAGTAGCATGCTGTATACAATAAGGTATCTTGATGAGTTGGCATGTCTCGACGGTAACGCTCGCCACTTGAACTGTCAATTAGAAAATATTGCAAGCTGATGATTGACGAGTTTACTCGTTGAACAGAGCAATCTAGCCGAACAGCATTCATATCAATGCTATTGTAGATTATAGCATGTATGGGAATATAACCAAGGTTTTACTGAACGTAGTTTTTGGGGTGACCGCCACACATATCAGTGAGGGATCCAATTTTTTATATGTACATAATCGCGCGGGGTACCATCAGTCAGACCTGGAATAATCATGGCGATATATATTGAGTGGGATGAAATTAGGTTTTAAAGTAGTGAAAATTGTATCAGCCTGTATTTACTTTTAAACTATGAAAGGGAAAACTTTGGAAAAAAAAATAAGCTTGTAGAGCTTCAAAATACTTTAAAATTAGTTTGAACAATATCTGTTGAGTAGTTTTTTTTATATTAAATTATTTTTTATTAGCTGTGCCCGCGACTTCATCTGCCTGGAATTAAAATATTAGCCAGGTTATCTTTATAACATCAGGTATCTGCCAGTGAAAGTCCCGTCAAAATCGGTCCAGCCATTTCAGAGATTAGCTGACATACAAGACTTTTTATTTATCTGTGTACATGGTTCTGTAGTCAAAAAATAAAACAGTGGACGTTCGTCGTCTCTTCGGAACCTTTTACATTCCGGGGAATATAACGCACTTGTACGATTTAAAGATATTGTTACTGGCATTTCATTTTTAAGCATTAAGGAAAGTATTAACAATTAAGTAAAAACTAAACTAAATTATAAATAAGTATATATACAAATTAAAATTATATTATAAAATCTAGTGCCAGACCGCTGTCAATTGGAAACGTGCCCAAAAGACTGGCCACATTACCTCGCTGTATCGCAACGGTAATGCGTTGTCCGAGGTACAGACCAGTCTTTTGGTCACGTGAGACGTCTACCAGGCGTTTCGCTATGTCTCGATATTGAATTTAATCATATGTGTTATAACCCTAACTAATATTTCTACAATCCTTAATTATAAAATAAAAATAAATATCTCTTTTGTGGACCAACAAATCGTATTAATGAAAATCCATTCATTGGACATTCTAATTCGTGGTTCGACGCAAGGATTCCCTATCGGCAATAAAGTGATAAATAACAATTGCACAGTGAATATATGGCAGCCTGGAAGCAATAAACCAAAACGATGATTAACAGATCGGCGGTTAATCGCTCATGCTACTCTAGGGTTGGCGCACACAGAACTATAAAATATAAAGAAAGCAATGCATACATGGGTAACACCAGTGGCGTAGCGTAGTGGGGGCGGCAGGGGCGGCCCGGCCCGAGCGGCACTTTTTAGGGGGTGGCAAAATTTCGCAATAAATAATATAAATATTTGAACCATTTCATATTTTCATCGTAACTACAAATTTGGACCGATTGAAAAGAGCACGGAATTTTTCATTACTTACTCGCCCGGCTCAACACGGGCAGATTTTTCATTACCACTCCGCTCTTATTGGTCCTAGCGTGACGTTATATAGCCTATAAACATTCCTTAATATGTCGGCTTTCCAACACAAAAGAATTTTCGAAATCGGTTCAGTAGATCCAGACATTACCCCCTACAACGTCACAAACACACAAACTTTACCTCGTTATAATATTAGTATAGATATAGTATACATTAAATTGAAATACCTAAATAAAAGGGCGGCAAAATTGTATTCCGCCCCGGGCGGCCGTCACCCACGCTACGCCGCTGGGTAACACTATTACTTATCAAAATAAACAATTACAAAAAAAGAAAAAATATTTTTTTAAAACTATATACAAGGTAAAAACAAAAAATAAAAACAATGACGATGGAGTCCTGAATAGGTTTTAGCTCAAGAGATTGCTGTGTGTGGCGCACAACAGCGCCTAAGCATGCAAGGCGCCGTCAAGTCTGTTAATATTTTTTAAAACTTTATTACAACAAATTTACATAAAACAAAGTTTATTTTTGAAATTATGTAAAAAGTTAAAGGGCTAACGAAGACAAAAACTTAACGGACGTAATCATACTTGTGACTCAATAAACGTGCTTATTTATTTTTTATTGCAGGAGTTTAGCAGACAGGCAGACGGCCCACTTGATGTAAAGGGGTTACTATCGTCTATGGACATTTTCAACACACAAGGTGCTACAATTGCGCTGCTGCTCTCTTAAGGGAGACTGGAACCTGGTCACTAATGCCGGAACACAACTCAAGGTTGTTATGGCGACATACTTTAGACCAGGTGTGGTAGCCATCCAGTCGGGCAAATGCCTTACCACCTGGCAAACTGGCTTATCAGTATTTCGCACGATGATGCAGAAGAGGCTTCGCCCCTAGGCGCCTCACTTATAACTGGTTTGACTTAACCAGCGCTGGTCTTTTGCTAGGGCCATTTCAATGACGTATGTATATAAATTATTTAATAAAATATGCAAAAGATTTTGTATCTATTCTTCTTTCTTTATTCTCTATTCTTATTTATTTAATTTAGGTTGCCTGGAAGAGTTCGCTTTGAGTGATAAGGCCGCCTATCACCTAGAAAATATTGTAAATATAGTTTGGTTTTGTAATTGTATAATTTGGTGTGCAATAAAATGTTGTCTCTCTCTCTCTCTCTCTCTTTTAGTGATGTATAGTGTAAGATGCTCTGCAGGCCGGGAAACCGACGATCTCCGCAAGGATTTTGGTTTTGGCTGGATGTGGTCAGCGGAGGACCGAGTTGTGGCGTAAACTTGAGGAGGCCTACATCCAGGAGTTAACAACAGCCCAAATGGCTAACGAAAATGCTTTCTTGAGAAAACAATATCTTATCTAAGTATATCTTATTTACTTATTATAAACTTTACTGAATACAACTATTTCTTTAGATGTAAATGCATAGAGATCTTTAAACTGAGCAAAAAATGAGTACGGTTAATGTATTTGGTACCGCCATGTAAACCTCCTTTTGACCTATTCAAACTTCTTCTAACATATTGAAATTCTTCATTTAAATCTGGCGGCGAGTTCCCTTTTTCGCACGCATGTCAATCATTTATTGTCATATAATAAAATAAATAAAATAAAATCGCTCCGCCTTTTAAACATCCAATAACAATATATAATATAAAATAAATCGCGACCGCAACACACTGTAAATGTGTATACTTTATAAATAACTCGATCCACATCGCAAATGTAAACTATAACAAAAATACACAATTATTTGGAAATATAACGTAACATAAAAATAACATATAATATACTCGCATCGCCTTATAAATAAATACATAAAATAAACAATACTGCTAAGTTTATAGCATACAAGTGCAAGATTAAAGAGTGAAGTGTACGTTCTCAGTACACTTCACTCTTTACTCTACGCATATTTCATGCCCATTTATCAGGTACGTGCGTGCCCTTCTTCCCATTATTTTTCAAAATTGTCCCAATCTCCTTTTTTCTTATTTTGAAACAGTTTGCTTATCATCAAACCCAGCGCCGCTGCAACAGTATTGCATAACTTTTTATAAATTTTTAACCTGGCAACCCTGCGTGATTATCGAATTGCGTTGTGCTGCTCGCATTGGGTACCGCTTTACGGCCGTAAAGGCGTTTTAATCAAACAAACGGTGTGTTTGTATTCTAATGAAAAGCTCAGCAATTATCCGTTTATCAGTAACTGTTAAGGTTAACAAGGTAGACTGATGTACAGGAGACATGAAGCCGCGACACACAACATTGTATGATATTGAATACCCAGCAGAGTAAATTGCGTAAATGATCTTATCCATTAGTTAATATTTTCTTAATTTTTAGTGACTAGTATACATAATAAAACTACGTTTTAACGGTTTAAAGCGCGATAATTTATTTGATTTTTATTATTCCGACATTTTCGCCAATTTTCAGTAGCCGTGATCACGGAAAACAAAGATGTCAAGTGTCAATGAGTATTGTTAAAGTTTTATGCACTCGTTAATTTTAATTATTTAGTTTTAATTTTATTTATGGTTATTATTTACTCTATGGGAGCCTAATCTAATTTACCACCGCTTTAGAACATTACTTACTCTGGTCTGGATGTTTGGGATCTACCACAAAGTTGTATATTATATACCTATCACCAGCTCATATTGCTGATTGCACCATGCATATATGTGGGATTCGAAGATCTTGTTAGGCTTGGTAGCCAAGCCACACAATTACTTTTTCATTTTTATTATCATTTTGTCAATGTCAAAAGTATGTTTATTAAATATCAGACTTTTGGTACGTGTGTGTCATGTTAATAGATAGATAACAATTTATAGTTTATCAAAATAAACAATTGTAAAAAAATGCATAATTACTATACGCCTTGGCAAAACAAGAGGCGGCCTTATCGCTAAAAGCGATATATTTCAAGCGACCTAGCTTAAAACTTTTAAAATAAATGCTAAATAATCTGGCGATGTAGGTAGAGCAGAAAATAAGGTAATTTTATATTTTTTCAAAATGCCACCACATATATTATAACATAGTGTTACAGTTATTAAGAAGCATAGTTGTTCTTGTCGTGTTTCTTTTTAAAGTTAATAATTAATTTTGTTATGTACCCTCTTATTTCTAAACGATACAATCGGCCATTTCCTTAATTGCATGTGTATGTAATAGGTTAAAACCGCATGGTTCTCTGATTATAAATATGTGACCAGTTGCTGTTCTTTTATTACCATAAACCCTTCTGAGTTGTTGCAAGTATTACAATAGGCACCCTTTTACTAAATTAGAGTTATTAATATGTAATAAAATTATAATAGGTTAGCTACGAGTATATAGCTCATTGCATATTAATGCATGTATACATGTTGTAGCTATAACTAAACTTTATCCATCTATTCCAGATCATACACACAGTGTAATGATATAATAATAATATTATAACTTCCAAAACGCGACGTGCGACGGTCGCGTCTGTTGGTAATATGCAATGGTGTGTGCCTATCGATGAAAAAAAAACAAACGATGACAAATCAAAACCACCTTTCCAAATAAAAGTACACTCGCTCACAAAAACCTTTCAACATATTTTGTTCACGTATAGTATTTTAAACAATTCAAAGCGCAGACCGGTCGGTCATTGGACACGGGATTGCCGCATTCCATTTTCGAAAGGAAATGCCGTTGACAGAAAACACTCCTTTGTTCTTGTTCGGCTCCCATTTGAAAATGGAATCCAGAGGTTTCGCACGTGCCAAGTTTTAATTTTCTCGTACGAGTGACTACCCGACGGAAGGTAATGAATGTTAATTTAATTAAAAACTTGTTTTTAAATTGAGGGTACATTAAATAATTCTTTGCAGTTTAGCATTTCAATTATTGCCGTCTGAACAAGATTACACCATTAATTGCTTGAAACAGTTCAAGAAATGATGTATAATTTTTATTAGTAGGTTAGTTCTGCTTCTCGCACAACAATAGACAGATAGAAACTCTATTGTAAACCATTAAAGGAAATTTACAAATTAATACTATTCAATTATGCAGAAAGGGCGGTCTCATCGCTAGAAAGCGATCTTTTCCACACAACTCGATGCAGGATTCGATTGCTGATTCGGAGTGGCGATGGCGGTATACATAATTATTGTACGATTACTTACATTTTAAGAATAAATATATAACTATATTATATAAATATACACATAGGTTATACATACAAACTATAGAAATACACTGGAACTATATAAGAATTAGCTACCCTAGAGCGCTGCAATGATATTTTTTATTTTATTTCTGAAGCACGGCAGACAGGCTTACGAACCAACTGTGATGGAAAGTGGTTAGCGTCGCCTATAGACATTAGCAATACCAGAGGTGCTACCAATGTGTTGCCGTCTGTGTGTCTGTAATGAGTGGATGTGTTTGGTGGGTTTAACGTTGTGTGGGTGGACCGGGGCCAGGGGTTCTCCGACATCTGTTCAGTCTGCGTCTGTTATGCCAGGTTGATGTTCTGAGCCTCGGAGGGGTTCATTGTCGCGAGGAGTTGGGTGATTTTGTCTGGCTTGTCAATGAGGACATTGAGGATGACGTTTGCTCGTGGGAGCGTTCGGTGTGGGACCGTTTCGGTCACCAGAGGGTTCGAATGATGGGGGACTCGACGGAAGAAATTACGTTAGTGGGAGATGAGATAGTTTTTGATGGAGGTAAGCTCCAGGTCACGATGCAGGTCGACGTGCCGCACATAGAGCGAAGCGTCGACTGCAATGCGCAGGAAACTCTTTTGTACTTTTTGAAGAGATGTTGGAATCGCTGGCATGGGCGAAGACCACATTCGCGTACGTCATGACGGGGCGGATGCAAGTTTTGTGGAGAGTCACTTATTTCTAAAGCTCATCTTATTCTTCTTGTATGTCATGGGAAAGATCGTAAGTCACCATGCCCGCTCGCTTTTACATTCGAGTAATGACAAAACGAGCCGAATAGAAATCACAACTACCCGCAAATATTATCTAATCAGTAATCCAACTTACCACAATAGTACAATGATAACAACTTTTAGAGCCACTAATACCAAACTGAGTAGGTGCCGCTATTGCTAACAAATGTTAATAGAACAATAAATTCGTTAATCTGTGTAAAAGCATAATATAAAGCCTGATTTACATTTGCGTCAGTTAAGTAGTTAACTTGCGAGTAACTTAATAATTTTACTATTGTGATAATAAGTATTTTTAAGTTTTTCTTTTTCTCTCCGTAGAGGGGGAGGGGGGAGTAACAAACCTTTTTGCCCACTGGCTGGCAGTCCAGATTTTAGGGTTGGTTATTGACAACTGTCATGACCTTACATTATATAGAGAGCAAAGCCGTCACTAAAATGTATAAGTAATATTTTAATCCTTTTTAAATCCAATTATATATTAGACATAATTTCTTTGGGCTATGTAAATATTATGTACTAAATTACATATTTTACTTTACTTTATGAATGGGTTATTTATTCCTGTAAAGACCTGTCATTAATGGTTGTATAATATAATAACAAAATCAAACAACAATCAATCTGTCCAAACTTGATGTTTGGACAGATACTCTGTCCAAACGATGATAAAAACTTAACTAGCTAGTTACCTAATTTAACTAACTACTTAACTATGTCAAATGTAAATCAGGCTTTAGGGACACGAATACATTTTAACGAAATTGATATATTCCACCCTTTCCGGGATTTATTCCCTTTTTATTATTATAAAGGTAAAGGGACACCGCGTATAGAAATCAAAGGGCTATTTTGACATGTTGACAAATATGAATCACAAATAATTCGATCTTCCTTTAACATATTGCACTTTATTTCAAAGCAATAAGGTTTGAAATCGTTACTTATGTAATTCAAAATGCTAATATTATCTGGGGATTTGAGCTGATTTGTTGTGAAATCGGAAGTAGCCGCTTTTATAATATCGCTGAGTTTTTATACGGTATACGATAAAAGGGATTTTAATAAGCCGCTTATTTGACTTGTGATGGACTGCGTCAAAAGTTTATGCTTTATGCAGAACTCAAAATAAAGCAAAAGAATATGGCCTTCGGATTTTTAAAAATAAAATAATGAGATGAGCTGGATGACTGATTTTTGAATTAGAATGAATTCCTACTAAAACTTCAATAATGTAATTAGTGTTTGAGTGGGTCAGGGGAAGGTTTAGATTCACAATTAGACCCGGTAGGTGGCGCTGGAATCAGGTTCTAGATTTTTTGGAAGTGAAACTTCTATATAGACGGGGGGTATTAGGATTGTTTTTGTCACGAAAAAGCGTTACGGCCGCGCGGAGAGGCGGTATAATTTTAGAGTAGACTATGGATGATTTTTTGGTTCCGGATCGAGTTTTTTTTATTTGATAAAATAAAATATGTTTAAATAAAAAATGCATTCATTAAAATGTACCTAACCTAGCCAAATCATAATTTACAGTAAACCTGCGAAAAATCGAAATGTGTGCTGGGACACATAGTAGAAGTGAAACTTCAACGGACAAGTGGAAAAACGAATCGCAACGGACAAGTGGCAAAACGTTGCGCAACAAAATTTTGATTTGAAGTTTTACGGGCCGATTGTTAATGTACAAATTGAAAACCTGCCCGTAACACTTCAAATTAAAATTTTGTTGCGATTCGTTTTGCCACTTGTTCGTTATCATTCGTTTTTCCACTTGTCCGTTGCGATTCGTTTTTCCACTTGTCCGTTGAAGTTTCACTTCTACTATGTGTCCCAACACATATGTCGATTTAGATTTTTTTTTAGGGCAGGACAACGTCTGCCGAAACCGCTAGTGAGTAATATGTTGGTATCCAGGCCAAAAATTTCAGTCAAAATCAATTTATCATGTTAGCGAAATAAAACGTTTTTCGATATAACCCCGGCTCTCTAATGTTTAAAACATTCGCATACTTCGCTTACTATTTTGTGCTTAGGGGTCCGTTTTGTTTTTGCAACAGAAACATTTTTTAAAATATAATAAACATGGGAAAGACAAGTTAACAATCTCTTTAGCTTGTTTAGTTTACACGACTTCACAAATGAACGTTATTGGATTGATTTTCCGATTTTCCAATCATTAAATAAAAATTATCTATCAACTACATTATATAATTTGTTAGAATATAAAAGTGGTACAATTAATATAAGATGATGAAACACGCTGAGTGCAAACCTTGTTTGCTGAAAATGCGCCGTACAAATTCTCAATTTTTTTAAAGGCACATGTGAACAATATAAGTGCGTCGTTATTTCTTCAAATATTTTTTTAATTGTTTCTTTCTTTCAATCAAACCGTTTTATTCACACAAGTGTAATTTTTAATATTTTCATCGTTTATTTTGGCGTATGAAATATATTTTATCCAATTAATTGAATAATTGGCCGTTAGTCTTAAAAAAAATAAATATTAAATAACAACACGTCAAAAAGTAAGAGAAGAATAACTTGTAGTGTCATCTAGTTGCACATCAAATCAAATCATTTATTTGCTGAAAAACATGGTAAATAAAAATATTAGATTTTTTGCCCATCAAGCATGTAATTTTTTTAATTTGTATTGCACGAGTTCAGCAGACAGGCAGACGACCCACTTGATGGAAAACGGTTACCATCGCCTATGTATATTTGCAACACCGAAGGTGCTACAAATGCGCTGCTGCCCTCTTAAGGGAGACTGGAATCTGGTCACTGATGCCGGAACACAACTCAAGGCTGTTCCGACGGCATACTCTAGACCAGGGGTGGTAGCCATCCAGTCGGGCAAATGCCCTACCACCTGGCAAAAAACAAAGAAGAAAATTAAAAGACTACTAAAATTATTTATTACCCAAAACAAAACTCCATATAAAAATAATTTATGTATATTCATTCAAATACATTAAACAGGAGGATTTAGAAGCTTTTTAGAGCTGTTTGACATGATCGATTTCATTTTAAACATCATGTAAATTAAGGAATTTGGTAATCCTATATATCTGTCAAAGCATCATGCAAGGCAAATGAAATTCGACAACGAGCTAGCTCATAACCCGGGTGGACACCTCCATGGGATAAACCTATATAGGTAAAAAGGTGGCGTTGCAGTCGAATTTTTTTTGGTGCCGCAGTTGCAATTTACTAACAAATACGAAGTTGTTATAAAAATGCGGGCGAAGTTCCGTTAGCAGAGCTAGTTATAAATATTGTTACGATCGACAAAGACAAATTCACACCTGCATACCTGTTTTGCACTTTTATGGCAGTCATTAGCCAGGTGTGATTCTAGGAAATTCGATCCACGTGGCCGAGCAGACATATTGCGTTTGTGCAGTATAAAACAATGCGCCAATTGAGAGATGGGGAAGTCGAGCGATAACCACAAGCGAAGCAAAACTTGTGTATATTCGGTAATGTGTTTAGTGACGGACTTTGCGCGTGTTATTGAATCGTGCATTACGTTTGGACTGGTTGTATTCAGTTATATTTGTACCTGTGTTATATAGTTCTAATAAATTCTATAATTCCAACGGCATTTTAATTCGAGTCCTGCAACTTGTAACAATATTTTGATTAATGAATACGCTATACAAAATATATTTTATACGGAACCTTGAATAATGTACACGCTTTTGTTTATTGTTGTAATATTTTAGCGCGGAATCTCGGAGCGTGAGCCCCTACGATACACCACAATAAACTATCTCAGGTTATTTTTTGACGGATGACTGGATATCACCGCTTGCGAATAAAAATGCACAACATCGGTATATCTACTACATTTTTTATTATTGGAGTAGTGCGAACAGGGTCGCGCTCCAACTTACGATAAATTATATGATATTTGAAAAAGGCAAAGTACATTAAAGAGTTATTAGCGTTCATTCTTTATTGCCTAGATACATAACCCTAAGAAATCTTTTTAAGTAAAAATATCCTATATCTCAAGATGTCTATGAATCTTTTTTTTATTGCATGAGTTCAGGACACACGCAGTCGGCCCACCTGCCGGAAAGCGGTTACCGTTGCGTATAGACATTTGTAACACCAAAGGTGCTACCAATGTGCTGCTGCTCTCTAAAGGGAGACTGGAACCTGGCCATTAATGCCGGAACATAATATATATATATATATATATATATATATATATATATATATATATATATAATAATAGCCCATAAACCTCCCACTGTTGGGCTCAGGCCTCCCACTATTGGGGAACGAACAGTATTTCGCTTGTCCAAGGCGGATGTGAAAGTTTCATTGCGATGTTTCCCTTCACCGTTGTCAGCACGTGGTAATTGTTACAATATGCACATTAGATCAGAAAACTGCGTAAGTGGTGCATGCGTTCCGGCCAGGATTCGAACCCACGGCCCTTTGCGTTTACGGGACGCGTGCGCTACGATAATATGAATAAATATAAATAGTAATTTTATAAAGGATTTTGGGTTTGAAATTATTGCCACTATTCAGCGAATCTCATGTTCCAATGACTTCTAGAAGCGACCCCTCTTAGAATTCAATTCGGCGGACAATCAGCCCCCGAATTTGGGTTTTTAAATAATCGGCAGAAAAACACACAGATTGTATTTTTATATTGCTGGAGTACATCAGACAGGCTACTGACCACCTGATTGCAAGTGGGTACAGTCGCCCATGGATATTTGCAACACCAAAGGTGCTACCAACGTACTGCCGACCTAGACACACGTTGTATACTCCCAAGCTAAGCAAATTATGCTTGTTATGAGTAAAATACAATGGAACACTCTGGGGATGACCGCAAACACCCAGAATATAATAAATTACGGAAAGTACGTTAACGTATTTTATCATGACAGGAATTAAACTCAGAGCCTCTATGTTCCAATGATCTCGACTGGCAAAAGCTCAGTCCATTCAACCACAGAAAACTATTTTAGCATCGCCTACAACCAACAAGAGATATTCACATCGTTTAGTATTTTCTACACTCATATTAGTTAACAGAAAAGAAATGGAACTAATAGTCACTTGATATGCGCAACGCTACAAGCGCGGGGCATAGCAATCGTGCTCGTGTGGAGTACAGCGAGCATTTTTGTTCATGTCTCGTGTAAACAGTATGTAAACGACGCGACTACAATCGACTCAGTCTGTTTGCTTTTGGCAGGGGATTGGTGTGAACACACGGAAGTTCACCACGGCGAACATGTTTTCCTTTAAAAATCTGTACGCGACCAAATATTGAATTAATTTCTGTAAATATTAAAGAACTACCTACTGCCCGGGACTTCGTCCGCGTGGAATAGCTAAAAAAAGGTAAGTTAAGAAAAATCCCCCGATTTTGAAACATTCTTCATTGGTGCTCCGCTCCTATTGGTCGTAGCGTGATTATACATAACCTATAGCCTTCCTCGATAAATGGGCTATCTAACACTGAAAGAATTTTTCAAATCAGACCAGTAGTTCCTGAGATTAGCGCTTTTAAGCAAACAAACTCTTCAGCTCTATATATTAGTATAAGATATCATGTACTTTATTGTACAAGTCGTAAAATGAAAGTTATATAAACATGATGGTTTTCTGTTGTTCAGTGATTGAGGGTATTTTCACTAATTTGTTAAATAGTAGAGTAGTTTGTGGTCCTCTCTGTAGACTAAATTTTATTTCATAAATTTCACCAGATTTACTCTGGTCAAGATGCCATTAGGATTAACCCCATACTCGTACAATTTCCAAAAAACAACCCACAGCCAGGTGGTAGGGTATTTTCCTGTCTGAATGGCTACTACCCTTTGTCTAGACTACGTTTTCATAACAACCTTGTATTGCGTTCCGGCATTAGTGGCCAGGATCTAGTCTCGGTTTAGAGAGCTGCAGCACGTTGGCGGCATCCTCGGTGTTACATATGTCAATAGGTGATGGTAACTGTTGGCCGTGGGCCGTGGGCCGTGTGCCTGTCTGCTAAATTCATGCAAAAAGACACAAACAGACAAAGATTCTTCGTTACGGAATATATAATGTATGTGTTTGTCTGCCCATATTGAATTTTATCAGTCAATATGCAACTAAATTATTAATCCTTCAATAAAATTGGCATCAAGATTTAAAAATAATATTGGTGTCATGAGACTATACTTTTTGTCTTATAAACTGTGTAGTACAACTTATTTTCTAATATTCAACAATTTTGGTTCAATAAGGATGTTCCATAATATTAGTACAATAAATTTCTCCGCGTATTTTATGAAATACATAAAATTATAAAAAAATGGAAGTTCTGACTTATTTTTTGTAAACTTAAAACAAATGCATCGCCAATTTTAACAAACCTTTTTAACCGTATGCTCCTTATTGGAAACATTCCGAGCCAATGGAGACTGAGTGTTATCACCCCAGTCTTTAAAGGTAAGGATCGAAAGATCGGGATCGGTGCAGGAGTGCGAAAACTACCGCGGAATAAAGGTAATGTCCCACACCATGAAACTCTTTGAGCGCATAATCGACTCTCGAATCCGGCAGGAGTGCACTGGCTCGGGATGTCAATATGGGTTTAACCCTGGGCATGCAACCATGGACTCTGTTTTTGCCCTAAGGATCATCATGGAGGAAATAAGGACGAGGAATACGCCCATGCATTACCAGTTTTTGGATCTGCAGAAGGCCTTCGACTGTGTTCCTCGCGTGATGATCTGGTGGGTGGGCACTGAGGTCCCAAGGGGTGCTAGAAACCTACATAGACATTATTCGGGACATGTACCGTGATTCCGATTCCATAGTTCGGACCGCTGTTGGCGACACCACACCTTCCTCATAACCGTAGGAGTGCACCAGGAATCTGTCCTTAGCCCGTTTCTGTTCAGCGTGATATTACACGAAGTATCGAACAGAGATGCGTATGAGCACCTTTCATGGTTGCTCATGTATACTAACGATATCGCGCTGGCAGATTCAGACAGGGTGCGCCTGGTGTGACTAACAGGTTTTTGGTAACGGCGAAGCAACATATTGTAAAAAAAACGTGCGCACTGAAATTTCCAATCTGCCTTAAACGAGCGAGTTTACTATCCGTACCCAAGAAATGGAAAGACCTCAGATAGCCAGCGTCATATTAACAGGCAAATATTAATACTTATAGAATGAAACCAATAGATGTAGACGATTTTGAAATCAACATTCGAGCAATGGTTGGTAATTGCGTACATTTTGTTCGGTGAAATAATGGCACGTATTTTTCTACATAATAGATTCATCTGTATTCAGGCGTTTTTTTCGCTTACTTCCCTTACTGGATACGATTGGGATAAAATTGTTTGAAACGGTACAATTGTTTTGTACTAGCTTGATTTTGAATTCCATTAGCTGTATGTACATGACTACGCTGTATACGATTTGCTCCATACGAGTTTTCAATTTAAAAATGAACCGGTTTTGTAATTTTTAACATTCAAAAGCAGCTACATTGATAGTTATTTTGAAAATAGAATTTTATAGGCTAATTAATACCGTATTTAATAATTACTTGAATGCGTTTGTACTGAAAATGTATCTTAGGACGTCGAATATGGTTCAAAATATAATGGGCTGATCAATCATGAGATTTATTCATTGGATAGAACGTATAACATGATAAATTACAGTTGTTTAATTTTTGCGAAAAAAATAGGGAGAGTGAATGACTAGTGCAATCTTGTTGAAACTTCCTCAAAATCTCATCAGTGCGTATTTTTTTTTTAACTTGGGGCAGTTCATTCATTTTTGGTTGCAATATCACTGGATTAATGCCCAATATTGTTATAAAGGCTCATGAATCGAATAAAATTGTCAGGATATATAGAAGTTTAAAAGAAACGTATCTGCGGACAATTATGAGTTCAGTAGATTCACCCTCCTACGTCTAGCAGTGATGCGATCGGCTCACTGCCACTTCAGCTTACTATACTGTTTCCAAGCGTTATTTAATTTTTGACGTTTGCACGTCTATCAAGTTAGCTACACATTTCTTGACAGTAAAACTCACATGAAACGAACGACATAATTGTCGTACTTTATTGTTGTGGGTGATGTAATAGTGATGTTCATCGAAACTATACATAAATCAATCGAAAGTAATTGATATGAAAAAAAAAATGTTCTACTTAAAAAAAAATGCCGTAATTATTATAAGTGCCGTTTTATTTTGCTTATTTAATATATGTAAAATATGTTTATTGAAATGTGGGTATATTTATTACAAGATGCATTATTTTTAGCAAAAATATATATAAGTTAAATTGATTAAAACTCATTTGTAAATAAAGTCGATTTTTATAAAAAAAACTCGAGTCGGTAACGCATTAGGACATTATTAATTGATCCATCAACAAGCTGTCAAAAGTAAAATAAATACATGGAAAGAGTATAATTTTTCTACCTATTTCAGTTTCATTCTTTAACGAACATCCCTGTTTCAGATTTTATCTATAAGATACTTACCCAATGCAGCGCTCTCCATAAGCCACTTAATTTAACGACACTTTCACATGTATGATATAGTACTGTAAGTTTTCTTAAACAATCATTAGCAGCAACATTAAGGCTGCCGGTCTATCGCGTCCCTTAGCTTCCGAGACGTGTCAACGAACACACAGCAGAGTGTCAGTGACTAATGAATGTTTAAGAAAACATTATTCTTATGGTTTGGTAGATGGGGCGTGATTTCCCCTATAGTACAGTATTGGGTTCTTAATGTAGAAGTACTAAATATCTCAGTTATTATAAATTACACTGTTTTTTAATATTTACCACAATAGTAGCAAAATCGCTTAAGTCCAAAATTTTGATTGTTTAAAATTGTGTAGTATGTAAGCATTTATATTGTTCATTGTAAGGGGGCCATCGCACAATCATTAAGTATTTGCAAACGTAACATAAATGTAGTATATAAGGCTCTAATTTTGTTAAACACAACAATAAAGATATTAATCACATTGGGCCAATGTAGTTTTAATACGTCAACCACCTTAAAACTACGAGCAGCATCCGCTCATATCTCATGTTGACCCTGCCAGCTGCCAGAGAATAGAAGACATGTTTACAACGACGCAAGATTATAAAATGAAACACATTTGTACACGCAACCCAACTTATAGAGACAGTATCTTGAAAGTTTCAAATAAGAACTTGTGTTAATTAAAAAAGGGCGATTTTTAGACCTTGTCGACGTCGTCGAAAATTAAAAATTTAAATCAACTACACACGTAGTTGGTGGCCCACGATACAGGCTAGTCTTAATGCGGGGAACCTATGTAAGCATTATTTCTGTATGAATTTTTTGACAAATTTTTTTTATGTTTATTGTTCAATCACGCCAGAACGGCTGAACGGATCTGGATGAAATTTGGCACAGAGGTAGATTATAGTCTGGAATAGCGCATAAGCTGTTTTATTTCGGAAAAATGTACGGTTTCCGTGGGATAACAAAACGCGAGTAAAGCCACGGGCAAGAGCTAGAGCTGCTATCTAGATTTAACCGTAGAACAGCTGAACAAGCTTGAGCGGCTTCAAAATTTTTGTATCAGGTTCATATTTGGATTGCGAAAAAATGACCATGTCTCCGAATTTCGTAAAAGACTCAAGTGGCTTCCTATTCATTTTCGCCGGAATACTCACATTCTCACTCTCCTTTATAACATATTATTTACTCCTAATAGTCCCCAGTACCTTAAGGAACGTTTTCAATTCCTTCGCCTATCCACTGCCCATAATTTGCGCCATGATACGTACCGAAAAATTATGATGCCTGCACACTCTTCATCTTGTTATGATAATTCTTTTACGGTGCAGGCTGTCAAACTTTGGAATATGCTGCCTCTTACTGTCAGAGAGACCAAATCATTACCAATATTTAGAAATTTGCTCAAAAAACACTATTTGTCCACAAATAGCTATGTCTGATTAACAGAATATAATCATGCTAATACATTATTATTATAATAACTTCTGTATTATTGTATATATATGACCATGTACATATGTATGTATTTGTATATTCATTTCTTAAACTAGTTTGCGTATTGATGTATCTATTGCCTTTTTCCTGCACCACCTATACCGCCTGATTAAAAGTTTTTGTTTCATTTAGGTTGCCTGGAAGAGATCGCTTTGAGCGATAAGGCCGCCTGTTGTATTGCCTAGAAAATATTGTAAATATGGTCTGTTTTTGTAATTGTATATTTTGGTGTGCAATAAAGTGTTATCTCTCTCTCTCTCTATCTCAAGAGCTAGTTATTATAATTTTCGTAATCTTTAATCGTTACCGTTGGCTTAGCAAAAGTTCACGTGCTTCTTGTTCGCAGTTGTACCCAAACAAAACAGGGAAAACTATGTTTTTTCTGCACAAAAGACATACAAGTGGTCGGGCGCAATTTACTGCCCCCGGTTTATGCTTTGATGCGTCTTGAGTTCCCGAAGTTATTATATCCACCACCCTCATCGTGTCCCGATTTAGATACCAAAATATATTTCTATAAATTTTTATTTTTTTTTTTCATTTTGTTACATATAGCTTATAATATTATAATTTGAACAATATACTCTGTTCATTATTAGTTTCACCAGTTATAGAATACTTTATAGTTTGCACTTTACAATATTTTCGTGTAAAAACAACCTGTATATGTGAAGAGATTAATGAAAGTAGATGAAGCAAAAGTTATGTCAAGACCGTAGCAAGTGGAAATTCATCGTTTCTGCCTATCCTTATGGGAAACAGGCGTGATAATATGTATATATGTATCAAACAACATCGCTTTAAAGCAGCGATATTCAACCTTTTTCTTGTAAGGGCCACATAGATGTATTAGATAAAGTGCTGCGGTCCACAACATAAATTTATTTAGATGTTTTTTTTAAACAAAACAATGTGTTTGGAATCAAAATTATTATTTTTACTGTAGTCTTTAATAGAGTCCAAATTAAAATTATATAGCTTAGTATCAAATGATGCGGCATAGCACTTAAGGTATTTTAGCTAAACCCAAAACATAAAGTAATTAAACATATTGTGCATATTAATTCTTATGATTAAATAAGTAGAACATATTTTTAATGCTTAGTCATACCGGTTCTGTCAGGTCTCTTTAAAGAGAGGCCCAAGAAATGCTTAACATTTTGAGAGGACATAAGCGCACCAAATGTCTCACAATGAGAGATGCCGGAGAACATCAGTGTGATGAACAAGGAGTAGGAAAGCAGACTCTGTGCTCCGACACCCTGGAATGCAATTCTAGATGCAACCGGGATATAACTAGCTAGGTTGATGACGGACTACATTACTAATTTATACATTTAGACTTTATTATAACGGGAACTCTTTTTTCATACACCTATTCCTAAACATTTTGGGTCGGCACAATATTATCTTTTTCTTCCATACTTATCTATGTTGGTATACTTCCGTTGTCACACCACAAATCATCATGTAATTCTGCACACAATCCATCCATCTTTTATAAACCTGTGTCTGTGTTATCAAAATTTAACCAGTTACTTAGAGTTACATATGCAATTAGCATATGAGAGCTGCATACGTCTAGTCATCGCAGTGGTCAACGAACTACTGGATAGCCCAACGCGGGAGCGCACATAATAATAGTTGCTATATCACGTTTGCACATCATTCGTCCCGCTCAGATATTGTGCTGTATATTATACTACCTGTATGACTTGTTAATATTTTTACTTAAGGTTACCGTTTCCAAAATAAAGTAGGCTGTCGCACCTAGCGAAGCTGTTCGAACGCCTGCTGCTGCGACGATTAGCTCCGCGCATTGAGCCACGCGCGGAGCAGCTTGGATTCCACGGTAGCCACTCCACCACGCTTCAGCTGACGCGAGTGCTTCACCACCTGGCCCACGAGCTAAACCAAGACAAGTCGCAGTGTTCCTGCCTGTGAAAAGGCCTCCGACAGGGTTTGGCACGAAGGCCTCATTGCCAAACTTCTCTCCACCAAGACATCACCTACGGTAGTGAAGCTCGTGGCGTCATTCCTCCGAGACCGGGACTTCTACGTTTCGGTCGCGCAGACGACTTCCCAGAAGCGTACCATTTCTGCCGGTGTTCCCCAAGGCAGCTGTCTCTCGCCAGCGTTGTACGGTTTGTACATCGAGCACGTCCCAATACTCGAGGGATCCCTAGCCGCCGGGGAAAGGGACGTCACGCTGGCGTTGTACGCAGACAGTGCCTTTTTTGCGTCCTCTCGCAGCCCAGACATAGCAGCTCGCCGAATGCAGCACATAATGGACATCTTACCGGCGTGGCTTGACAAATGGCGCATGGTAGTCAACGTGGGAAAGACCGCCGCGCTACTAGTCGCTGGCCGGCGCATCATGCCTGAGCCAGTTCAGCTTCGGGGTCAGGAGATCGAGTGGAAGACCTCGGTCAAGTACCACGGAGTGCACATAGATAGGTCGTTGAGCATGGGCCCACAGGTGAACCAGCACAGCCAAGGCCCTGCTCCGACCTGTACTTTCATCCAGATTGCTTCTGAGGACGAAGATCGGGGTCCACAAGACCTATCGCCGCTCGAGGCTGACCTACGCAGCTCCGGCGTGGTATGCGCTGTGTTCGGCTACCAGGAAGAAGCTGCTGCAGAGACAGCAGAATATCACCTTGCGGGTGTGCACGGACACGGGTCTGTTTTGTAAGGAACGACGTGATCGCCCATAATTTAAGCATTCTCAGTGTTGAGGAATTTGTGGTGATGTCGGCGCGTCGGATGTTCGACCGCGCCGACAACGGCCACCCCACACACCTCCACAGGATTGCTCCCCTACACGCGCGACCACCAGATCACGAGGCACCAAGATGGCTACCGACCCCCCTTGACCTCATCCGCCGGGATCAGGGCGATGTTTGAGAGGTCGCGAAAATCTCCGCTATACCGCAAAAAGGCCACCAGATGCCGCAGATGACCACCTAAAGCCCGCGATGGGCATCGAAAGCCGCCCACCAGATGCCGCAGATGACCACCTAAAGCCCGCGATGGGCATCGAAAGCCGCAGACTGGCTTGGCAGGTTTGACACATCAGTTACCTCGATGTGCAGGTTGCATCACGATGTTTTCTTTCACCGTTATTAGCACGTGAGAATTGTAACAATATGCATATTAGGTCAGAAAACTGCCTAAGTGATGCATGCGTTCTGGCCAGGATCGAACCTGCGCCCTTTGACTCTGGGACGCGTGCGCTAGCTGTTACGCTAGCACGACTTACGACTACCAAGCAGATTAACATAGTTAATATTTTCCACATTTAACTAAATTATTCAGGTCTGTCTGTACAAATTTCAAAAGCGTCATAAGAAATACAAAAATATTGTCGAATTTGTCAGTATTCCCATTATGAACACGATACCGTATCCAAGCAGGTTGGCCCGCGTTCGGTGGATTCTTTTGTCCATTATAATGTAAGCCGATGCCGGCGGGGCACAAATTGAATTGTCATACATACCGCCCTTTATCGCGTTTTAATGGTCACCACGCACGAACTGCCCTGTAATTGAATCGCGAGACTTCTATTGCTTTAAATCCGGTTTCTAGTACATATTTTCATGTTATGTGTTATTAGATACTTAGAAATATGGAGAGTTGTGGTAAGGATAATATTTATCTATGAAAAGATAGAAGGTAAATTTTAAAGACAGCGGTAAATGTTAATAGACTAAGATAGAGGGTGTTGCCATTATGGTTTCTATAATTTTAAAGTTTTAGAATAGTATACAGTTATATACTGAAATCATTTTAAATTGTTAAAAAATTACGATTGAATAATTTCACAAAGTACTAAACGTAAAGTATCCTACGTTCATTTTTGGTGTAGTGACTACGTATTATAATGAAATTACAATTTCAATATTTATTTAGGTGCTTTATTACAATATATTAAGTAAACCTACTAGAATATTTGTCGCGGCCCTAAACGCGGATATCACATATTAAAAGTGTCCCGAGTCTTTCGATGCTCCGTGGGTGCACCAGCCGGTGATGGAAGCGGATCGCGGCTGCAGTCATGTCAACTATAGCAGGACGGCTGCAACTAGGCTGCCAACCGACGAAGTAGAGGCGCAGGACGGGTGCTGCCAAAATGTAGAGTCAGCCTAAACAAGCCCCACCCAATTCAGGAGAGTAAATGGTCTCGTCCTGGTCTGCGTGACAGCGTCGAAGACTGACGGAGCTGAACGGCTCTCTGGTTCTGCTTCAGATCGGATTATATGAGAGAAAAACTGTGCGTAGATATATTAGATGTTTAGTTGGAAGATTACTCCAGTCAAATGCATCTGGTTAATTTTTTATATATACAAGTTTTGTCTATGGGTTGAATGCTGGCTGAATCGAGAAATATTCTTGCTTTTATATCATTTCCAAAGAACAGGCGGATTATATTTTTAAAAGTATCAAATAATAGGATCACAACTTGAGAATATTTAAGAAAATGTTATGCGACTTACGACAAATTCACATTTAAAAATACAGTATAAATTAGACATATTGATAGACTTTTGGATGACAATTTCAAATAATTAGATTATTTTTTTTTTAATCTACGGACTCGAGTTCCGTACCCTTTATTATAACTTAATTTTCAAGAAATTTTTAAGTATATAAACCTGTTTCTTGGTAATTTTTGTTTTTGTGTGTGATATTTGTTCAATCATACGTGTGTTGTGGTGTACCTTACGAATAACTTATTATATTAATTTATTCTAATTTTAATAATAAACTTATACTAATGTAGAGTGTATCTGTTACATGCTGGTGCAGCATGTAATTAAGTTATTATACAACTCGTGTTTTCAGGAAAATAAAGCAAGAAATTAAAGACATATTAACTTAAAATTAATCAGAAAATTCAGGGATGTATGTCCCACACCCGAATTACAAAATTTAGAGAAGTTAAGTTGTTACAAACAAACGATACAAAAACTAAAAGATTGGATAGTAACTCGTAAGGATTTGGAGTCCTACCTTGATAGGTATTATTACTCACAGGATTGGGAATGAACTTATTATGATGAATTGTACGTACGTACTTTCGACGACGGGGATATTTATATGTAGGGTAATTTGTATCCTGGATAATGCCATAGTTTCTTGTGGGATAGAAAATTCATTTTTTATGGGAATGAAGCTGAATCGATTCTTATGAACTTTGTTACGTTACGTACATGGAATAATTTATTGCTAAATAACTAGCATGGTTCTAACTGAGTATTCCATGTACGTGCCAAAATCTGTCGATATAGAAAACAGAAAACCTTTGGAGATGCATCTACGAATATGTTTAGGTTTTACATAGTTTCACGTAGCAGTTAAGATTTCTGTATATATAGTCTTAAGTTTAACGTTATATTAATTAAGCAATAATTACGTCGTCTTTTTTTGTACTCCCGTCTCGGGTGATTGAGCCATAGGCTCTCGCCAGTGGTGCGTCACTAATAATTACCTTATGTTTAAGCACCCAAATAAAAGTGGCAATGCCACAATATAAGACATTTTATCAAATACGGTCCCTTAGTTTTTTTCGTGAAAGTATAACAGATTTAAATTGTACAGTCCTATCTTTTTTCTGCTCCACCTACATCGCCAGATTAGTTACCAATTTCTTTTAAGCTAGGTTGCCTGGATGATGTCGTTTTTAGCGATAAGGACGCCTGTTGTTTTGCCAAGAAGTATTGTAATTATGTATTTTGTTTTTGTATTTATTTATTTTGGTGAGCAATAAAGTGTTATCTATCTATAACAGACAGAGTTACTTCCGCATTTATAATATTAAGAATGTATTTAATTTAGCAAATTTTATTCTGGTTGGTTCTTGAATTTTACTGATGTCAGCTGGAAATGTTTTCAATTTGACCCCATATGAAATGGACCTTATATAGATAAAAAACATTTTATTGCTCACCGCAATTATATAAGATTCTCTGCGGAGCGTTGGCGTATCTCTATAACACACATATTCTAAGTTTTTACAATTTCTTTCCTCGAATCAATAATATCTGAGTGGTATTCTAGAATATTGGATGCCATTCAAGCACTTGACGTTGGATTTCAAGAGGGAATTGATTCAAACAGTTGCATGCCAATTTTATTGTGCATATTTCAGTTCAAAACCCCTACTATTGGTCCATGTTTTATAGATTTTAAATAGTTATACAAAAATTATAAACTTTATAGCGTATGAATGACATACGTTTTAAGGAATTGCCAAATGCATTCCAGTCTACCAGGATGAAATGTTGTATAAAAGCACAATGAATGTCCTTCTTATCATTTGACTAAGAAATCCTATAAAAGTACATATTTAATCGAAAAAAGCCCACAAAAACGAACTTGACGAATTTATTTAAAAAATCGTTTTTTGTTAAAATTATTTTTAAGCTTCATCACCTTGAATTTCCGAATTATTCATCTTATAATTTAAAAGTTGCAGGGGGAGGAGATAATTTTCATGACTTTTGCAAGTGAATATTCACTCCGTCCACACTATAGATTGGAATAAAAAGTCATGAAGATAAGTTTTTGAATTTTTAAGTTTAGTCTAAAATTACCCCACACGCGTTTAAACATAAACTTTTTAAGGCATAAGGTATTGTCGAATATATGTATGCTTTTTGGGATTCCGTAGTTAAATGGAAAAATTTATCACCTCTATAGAAACGTTTTATTTTTATTTATTTTATTTTATAATTTCAAGATGACTACGAAATATAAACATAAATAATCTACAACAAATAAGGCATTAAGAACTATGGCAATTGAGATTAAATAAAGAAAAAGTGAAAAATATACATAAACTTGGAATTCAATGTGTCATAATTATTAATTAAACTAACCTGCTCATTTATTGCAAGCTAAATACATAGCATTTAGTTTATTTCTAAATCTAGCCACAGAGGTAACTGCTATATTCAAATCGTAGCTATTATTTTATTATAGAAGTATAGAAAACTATTTTGGCGGTAGTTCGTGTCTACCAATTGTAATGTTGTCTTATATTTTAAATTTACTCGTTTCATTTGAATTCGAAACCGTATAGTTGGGGCTATATTTTACATCTTTGGAAAACTTCTCAATATTTCACGAATACGAATAACGAAACTTTGTTCTCGCGATGGATTTACCTGCATTAAGTGATTAGTCCCATTTGTGAATGGCACAGACCGTCTGAATAGAAAGTTTTATAGTTATTAACAAACTTAGCACTCCATAGAGTTTCGATTAACTAACATTAGATTGATACAATTCTAACGCAAATGTATTTTGTATGCAAAATGGTACGAAGTTCCGACGCATATTTTACTTTAATAAGTATTTTAATAGACTGAAACAGGCAACTAGATGAACAGCCCACCTGATGGAAATTGGTTGTGTTAACTGTAGATGTTTGCAACACTAGGATCATCTCCAGCCGATTAGGGGTGGATGTCAATTCAGAGGGCGGCAAATTTAAACTTCGCAGACAAATACACAACTTATCAGGAACGCAACTTTGATCACTGAGACGTCCAATGCTTTAAGCATATAAATTACTTTTCGCGGGGCACGTAGGCATAGGTTAACAACCAAAGACGCACGCGTGTCCATCAGTGGGCGTATGGCTGAAATAATGTTGATTAATGGAGAAAGCATACAATTTCCTGCGGCCGGGCGGCCTGTCGTAAGAGGCGACAAAACAACCCACAGCCAAGTGGTAGAGTATTTGTGCGACTGGATGGCTATCGCCCATGGTCTAGAGTATGCCGCCATAACAACCTTGAGTTGTATTCCGGCATTAGTGACCAGGCTCCAGTCTCCCTTAAGAGAGCAGCAGCGCATTTGTAGCACCTTTGGTGTTGCAAATGTCCTTAGGCGATGGTAACCGCTTTCCATCAAGTGGACCGTCTGCCTGTTTGCTGAACTTCTGCAATAAAAAAAGATGATGATTAAAGTAAAAATATAGGCGAGCGGGAGAGATATTTTTCAGTTTTTGCCCCCCTCGAAAAAAATCAAGATCTGGAGCTGCAGCCGATCGTGAAGATATGTAATGACGTCTTCCTTCTTTAACATACCCATGTCGTAGCGCAAAGGGAAAACCTCAATTAGGAGTTCTCTCCAAATCGTTGTTGTACGTACGTACGTATTATGAACGTTCTAGAAAACAGAGGGTCTTACGTCAGACGTCTTTCGTCGTTTGTTTTCGTTTTAGCACTTCTTTTGCTTATTTTTTTTATATTTAAGCGCATTTTCCATTGAATATACATTGGAAAATGCGCTTAAATAATATTTTTTTTTTTTTTTGTTTTATAGACTTTATATTCTAGTTTTAAAGAAATCTTTGTTCTTTCTTCTATATAAATATTTCATTGACTCTTTCGGGCTGATTGGACGTTTGAAAATAAGGTCTTAGTAAGGTAGTTGAGCGTAACAATCTAAGGAAATGAGGATAAACATCTCGTCGAAGTATAAAGATCATTTAGTTATAATATGATTGGATGATTGTTTTTATGAATCTCTGTAAAAATCACTACACTTTACACACACAAACTTCACTCATCATACTAGCCTTGATCTACAATAACACAACGGGTAAAACAGAATGTCGTTTTAGTAATAAAGAAGACTATACAAATTTTTAAGTTCATATCTTGAAATTCTATTATGAAATATTTAGTAATTATGCTACTTATGTACATAATTTACTTTATGGCGTTGGTCATAATGTTAATTCACACATAGCATCAATAGTTAGTCCTCTATATATGCAGCTCTACTGGAATATGTCATTACCGTGGCAAATCTACGCTATGTTGTCGTTAACGCTACTAATAACGGTGCTAGGAGCCGTAGTTGCTGAAATAGATCATGAGTTAGACAATCTATATGAAAAATTATGCCTAGACGAGTTCGTTAAACATTTCAATACTCAGAACCACTCTTACACCATCAACAATTATAATAATCATAAATGTACCCTGCCTTTGGGTGTACTTGACATTACAAAAGCGTCGACGTTGCCTATCGAAGAAAATAATTTATTTAGGCGTTATGGCCTACCAGTAGAGTTTGATTCACGAACAGAGTGGAGCAACTGTACGATGATAGGAGAAATTTACGACCAAAAAAACTGTGGTTCATGTTGGACGTTTGGTACCGCGACCGTAGCCTCGGACAGAACTTGTATTCATACGGGTGAGGTTGTTCGTTTGTCAGAGGAAGATTTACAATGTCAAAATAGAGATGTTTGCAATGGAGGCTATCCTGATGAGGCTTTTGAATTTTGGAGGGATAGTGGTCTGGTAACACAAGATTGTAAGCCTTACAACATAAACGAGCTCTTGAAACTACAATGTACAAAGGAGTGTGTAAATGGAAAATCATACGCAGCCGATAAGCATTTCGGAGAAAAGGTGTACTAAGTACCAGAAGATAAAGACGCTATTAAAGCAGAAATAGCATCAAGAGGACCTGTTGAAGCTGCAATAGCTGTATATGAAGATTTCGAACTTTATAAAACCGGAGTATATGAGCATAAATTTGGACAACTTTGTGGACACCATTCAATCCGCATCATCGGGTATGGAGTAGACAATGGTAAGGAGTATTGGCTAGTTATTAATAGTTGGGGTATCAGTTGGGGTTCAGAAGGTCTGATTAAAATGAAAATACAAGATCCTTATCTAAAAACCGAGACGCAGGTATACACGGGACTGCCCAAACAGTGACTTATTATTTTTAACCGAAGCGTGACTTATGCAAACTAATTTTCAATGTAATAAAGAGAGATAATTGAAATAATTGTTTATACCTTGTTAACCCAATTGCCTTGGTAAGCCCAGAACGATTTTATTTCCTTTATCCTAATATGTTTTGCAAGGTGATAAGAACGTGACAGTAGATTCGGCCATCAGCTACTTACTCTGTTATATTGACTTTATGGATATCTAAAAAGCCTTCTAAAGCCGAATACTAAAATGTTCTTATGGACACTCCGGAACAGAAGCATCTCAGAGCCAAAGCAATAAACTGTAGTTATTCCGGGCGTTTAAACGCAGTTTAATGTGTGTGCCGTTAACCATGCCCAATCTGCTTAATTGGGAAATGTTCCACCAGGATTTAATGGGCGATATGTTAGGAAGCACTACACAGGAGCGGACGAAGAGATTTATATAACTCTGAACCACTACTTCCTTAACTTTTTTCTTGTGGAAATACATCAAGTAATTCGGGTATATGGTGTTTTCTGTGCCTTCGACTTAGCGATCTTGACTATAAAATTGGATACCCTACTTACCTTATTTTTTTATTCCTGTATGTCGAAAACGCTTTTGACCCCACTTATCATTATGTTGCCGATTTTGAAGGAACTTTTTGTCAGCTTTTAAAAAAATATTCACATCTTAGACCTAAGGGATCATCTTAGATGGGAAGCTCAATATAAATTCTTTTGAGATGAAGAGCAAACGTCATTACTTACTAATGTTTTTTTTATGAAATGGACCAGTTTCCGTGGAATACTGTCTCTTGAAATACTAGTCATATAAATACATCTTCAGTGGTTAACTCTCATCGCTTTGGTCTAGTCCCTAGCAGAAGTTCCGGTAGTGTGCGAAAGGCATTTCCCCCGCTTCAAAAAAGAAGTTATATACACACATAGAGTTACATATTTTTTCATAAATATAAAATTTGATATCCAAGAATTAATTGAAATCCACGTATACAGTGAATCATCACGATATCTCAGGAACTATAATATCTATAGACTTGAAATTTGGCATGGACCTTCCTTTCACCAAGTAGAGGTCAGCTAAGAACGGATTTTACGGCACGCGAAGCGGGCGGGTATCAGCTAGTATTATATATAGTTACTTTATATATATATAATAAACTTTTATATGGAGTACAAGAACGCAATGCGAAATATAGATAAAGTAAACTGCAATATTACGCGTTCACAAATTACTCGGAGCACGCGTCGCGGATTAGCGCGTATCGTTTACGCGCGTATAAAACGTAAAACTTTATGCCGAACCGCGTAAGTGCTAATGAGTTTCTCGTTTGATGTTTTAAGTTACGATAGATGGCGTTGTTAATTCTGCTGTAAAGTGATTATAGGGTGACTTTATTGTAAATGAGTAATGCTCAGATGTCCCTACTTGTATGTACTCTTGTGCTTTTTCGGTCATCCAAGTGAGCGCTCCTTTTTAGTACTATTATTCATCGCTGAACTAGTTCACTTTAATATTTCTATTTAGACATTAGAATTTTTCTATCTTTTCATCTTTCTTGAACTATACAAGATTGTTGGATTGCTGACTGAAGCACTGAGGTCTGACCCAATGAACTACAAGACCGATTAACGTTTCATAATGCGAAACGTTCCTTTTAGTTCAGTGTAGAGAACCGGTTAATAATAGTTCGTCGTTCATGAACTACATAAGACAGTCGGATCGCAGACCGTCACTGAGCGCTGACCCAGTGAACTAATAGACCTCTTAATGTTTTATAAAGTGAAATGGTTCTTTTAGTATAATGTAGGGAACCGGTACCTAACAGTTCACCGCTCACGAAATCCACAAGACTGTCGGATTGCTGACTGACGCGCTGAGCGCTGGCTGAGTGAAATAATAGACCGATTAACGTTTATTAATGTGAAACGTTTCTTTTAGTACAGTCTAGGGAATCGATTCCTAATAGTTCACCGTTCATGAACTACAAAATACTGTCCGATCGACTGACTGGCGCACCGAGTATCGACTCAGTGAACTAATAGACCGATTAACGTTTGATAATGTCAAACATTTCTTTTAGTACGTATAGGGAACCGATTCCTGATAGTTCACCGTTCACGAACTACACAAGACTACTTGTACGTAAGCGAAGCAAATAGAGAGTAAAACATTGTTGGTATAAACATTTTACTATAGTCGTATATATTAAATTATCTTACGCTAACACGCATGGTATGTACCTACTAACTCGGCGGATATAATTGTCGCATAATGTTTATGACATGTCAAACTTAAATAGATGATAGACAAAATCTGTCAATAGCGTAATAACTCTGTAGAGGGTCTCAAATATATACAATTAATTAAAAATGAGAAAAAAATTGGGGGGCCAATTCGTAGCAACACCTGACGACTCCCACATTTTTTGGAAAAGTAGGTAAATGATACAAAATAATTTTACTTGTTTGTACCATGGGTCGCATGACTGTTGTGATTGAGGAGGTGGGCACTGAAAATCAGTGCTGTGTCGGACTATGTTTCGGCACAGCAAAAACTGAATGCCAACCTTATTTCGCAAAGTGCGGCACACATTTTCGTTGTTATTATTATAAATTATTGTTAAGTGTCGCATTTTTAGGAATAAATATTTTCTTTCATTCTTATAAAGAAATATTCCCTTTTCAGTGGAATTCTTCGTTATATTTTAAACGAAACATAAGCAATGGCAAAATTCGGGATTTTACCATGCACGATTGAGCTCTAGACATTTGGTTGATTATAGATAAAGTCTCAACTGTTGAGTAATAGACATTTAAGGGGATATGAAATTGTTTTAGCGTTTATTGTAAAATGTATCATCTACCCACTTATTTAAAAAAAATACTCCAATCTGCACATTTGAGTACTGAACAGAATCTACTCTATTATAAAATTCTAAACATGCCGTGTCTGTATATTGAGGCTATTAAAAATCCAACTGGAATAGACTATATAAACGACGGAGAACACGATGCAATTTTTTTTTTATTTCTTATCTGTTTGTTCGGAATTCACATAAAAACTACTGGGCCGATTTCGATACGGTTTTCGCTGATTAACTGCAAATTCTTAGACTTAAAATCTGCGCTACTTTTTATCCTGAGAATCCCACAGGAATTTTTCTGGGGATTATTTAAAATGGCCAGATTAAAAAATCGAATTCCAATGTGATTTTTTCACTGGTCAATAGCAAATTTTATGTAATAAAATGTATGATATTTTTTATCCCGGGAATTCCGCGAGAATTTTGCCGGGAGCAGTTTGTTCTTGTTCGGGTGCATAAAAATTAGCGTACTACGATACAGTTTTCACTAAAATTACATTCTTTTTTAAATACTGGGGTACTTTGTGTTCCGGGAATCCCGCGGGAGTTTCAAATTACGCGTGGACAAAGTCGCGAGCATATCCTATAATATTGTGACGAATGCGAGACTCGAATTGAAATGCCGTTAGAATTACTATAGAATTTATTAGAACTATACAAACACGCTATAACAGAGGTACAAATATAACCGGACGCAATAAGTCAAATGTAATGCACAATTAAATAACACGCGCAAAGTCCGTCACTATATCACTTATCAAATGTACACGTCTTGCTTAGATCTTGGTTCTCGCTAGACTGCCTCACCCCTCCGTTCGGGCATTGTTTTATAATGCACCGATGCCATATGTCTACCTGGCAAGCGTCGGCGCAATTCCCAGAAAACATAATCTGCACACCTGCTTAATTATTCCTGTGAACGGCCATAAACTAGTACAATACACTATAGACTGTTTTTCTAATTAAACAAAAGAATTCCAAATGCGGGAAGATAATAACCGGGGTTTATGGCAGGCAGATGTGCATTTACTTTGTCGGTGTGCTTCGTGGAATTTTGGCTAAGTTGTAACAATATTATAAAATTGTAAAAGTGTAGTCGTTTGTTTTTTATTTTTTCGTGTTTGACTGTTTGTTCCGGATACACGTAAAAACTACTGGGCCGATTTCGATGCGGTTTTTGTTAACCGACAGCAAATTCCCAAACTTTAAATCTGCTATAATTTTGATCCCGGGAATCCCGCAGGAAACTTGGGAGCGATTCAAAGTGGCCAGGTCGAATAAAATTCTGATTCCGATGCAATATTTCCACTGATTCAAATTCTCTATCTAAAACAACTGTTGTATGGGTAGCATCTTTACTAACCATCCAACGTGGACGAAGTCACGGGTAAATTCTAATTAGTGATATAATTAAAGCAATTACAGTATTCTAAAGCTTATTCCACACTGAATGCGAAAATAAAATGACACGGCAATGACAGGAAGGTCAAAGGAATGTTCCCTTTGTGCCGGTCACGCATCGGCGGCTGACGGCGATGATGTTACACGCCTATTAAAATTTAATAATTCCCCATTCTCTCTGTGAAATGATTGAGAAAGGAAGATAGCACTTGTAATTTGCGATATTTAACTTTGATGTCGTCATATTAATTTTCGTAATACAGATGACATAGTCGTAAATATCACAGAAACAATTGTAAGTGTCTTTAGGGTATTATAAAAATATAACATTTAAGAACCTTGATCAAGACGATTAATGGGTGTAAGAGTAAGGAGAGATACTATACTTCTCGGCCATTAAGTATAAAATGTAAACAAAAAAATATTTTAACATTTAAATATACATGTAGAATTCATATAACAACGAAGATTATGTTTTGATTTATGTTTTTGCACAATATTGATAGTTTTAAAACAACATTTTAAATATTTGGAGATATGTTATTTCGTGTCAGTCAAAAATCTACAGTTTGCCTAAACCTCGTTTGTAATATTTTCATCTGGTGTGTGTTTGTTTGAAGACTAAAACTAGAATATACATAAAACTGATGACACTGGCTACATACACCAACTGTACATAGCCATATTGTTATATGCCGTCAAAGATAAGCGCAGTTTATTGTCCTTCCCGGATTAAGGAATTCTTTTGTTTTTCGAATTTGTAATTAAGAAAAACATGCTATTGTTTTTCTACTTGTTTTATAACCATCATTAGCGTCGAACTAATCCTTATTGTTATTGTTATAGACTTTGTTGGTCGTTCGCAGGTGTACAAATTGCTATTTTTCGGAAACTCAGTGCGCACGGCCAATTTCCTTTGTACTGTGTAGCGAGTATAAGACAATGCCCGATTGGAGGGGCGGGCAGTCAAGCGACGACTACGAGACGAGTAAGACGTTTTAGTACTCTCGATTAGCGATATAGACGACGGACTTTACGCGTGTCGAATTGCATTAAATCGTGCAGTGTGAACTGGTTGCATCCAGTTTTATTTGTATTTGTTTTATAGGTGTTTGTACAGTTCTAATAAATTCTATAGTAGTTCCAACGGCATTTTTAATTCGAGTCTGTAGCTCGTAACAATATTTAAGAAAGAGCATATGGGTCTGGTCATGGACGCATAACTGTAAAAAACTATAACACTAAAATTATTCACACACACAAACAAGTTAACATCTATTTTGAAAATAATTATATTTTAGAGATAAAAATTGTCAAGTCACACACGTACTTGGTGTCCCGTGATACAGGCTAGTCCTAGTGTCCGCACTAGGTAACCCAACCTATGTAAGCATTATTTCTGTGTTATTTTTTGACAATAAATTGATTTTGATTTGATTTGATTTTTGTAATACAAATTCTTCGTTTCGCACATGGACACACTACTTATTATATACGAACAGATAAAGATCTAAGAAGGATTGTGTGCCTTAAAAGCAATACTCAGAAAATATAAAACTATTATATCTCACACAATAAAAACACTGGCCGCCAACGAAGCCAATTTGATAAGCGAACAAATAAAAATATCCATGCAGGGATTGAATAACTTCAAAGCTTTTTGTGTTGCGTCCAATATGTTTTGGATTTCACTCAATAGGCTGTCCTTCGAAAATTAAATTGCTCCACCCTAGGGATATCGTTTTAAAGGTCTCCTCGTGTCCAAACCAGTCTTTTATTTAAAAAAATACAGAATATCAGGTTACGTGCACTCGGGGCTTTATTTTGTCTTATTATGTTATTTTCCTAGAGGTTCGTAATAAGCGAAACCTTAGAACTTTAGGGTGGTTTCCGTTTAATAGGTTGTATGTATATATACCTACCTGCCTATTAAATTCAACGATTCGGGAAATCTGAATTTAAAGGTTTTTAGTAAGCAGTAATATATTAAGTTTGTAAGCTTCTTTACAAAAACTAACTCAATATGAATAAGACTGTTAGTATTCTGTAGCAATTTTGGCAAAGACAGAATCCTTATTAAATTGTCACATGTTTTTTTTAATTTCCAAAAGCTGCAGGCAAACATTTCATCTGACGGAAAGTGGTCACCGGCGCCTTGTTAGTTTGCAACACTAGCGGCGTTTTGCTAGCCTCAAGGAAATTTTATAACCCTTCTTCTTTCTATGCGCTCGCTCACCAATTTCTTTTTATTCAAACTAAGTTCAAACGGAGAACATTCCTTGAAGGTCATAAATGTAAGTCAAATAAGTAAAAAAATAAATCTGTGTGTTATTGCTATTTCAAGCAGAAGAAGTAGCATGAAACTCCCTGGCAACACGTCAAGCTAAAAATTCTATTATTTCATATACGTTTGTCTCACTTTTTTTTGAAAAGGTACATATTATATAAATATGTGATACAATTACTTTTCAAGGAATTAATGGTGTGGTAGCAAACACACAATAAAATAAATAGCGTCGTAATAATAACAAGACACAATAAAAATTCACAGTGTGTAACACATCTCCATAAATTCAAATAAAAAAAATCACATTCAGATTTATATATAAAAACTAAAACCAACTTAAAAAATACAATTATTAACTAAAAATAAACCAAGTTATTCAAATTCGAAATAAGTTTCACTGGAAAACACTTTTTGAATGTCATACGTATAAGTTAAGATTTAATTTTACTTCCTAGTCCTCCTGGAAGAAGCGGCCAGAAACTCCCCAGCAACATGTCTAGCTAAAAATTGTTTTTCTTCTCATTTATCTAGCTCAATTTTTTTTTAATTTTATACAGAAATATGTTACACAATTACATTTCGAAGAATTAATGGAGTTGTAGCAATCAGTGCATACACAGTAAGACAAAGACACGACAAAGGGAAAGAAAAATATTAGTTAAAGTTATAAATAGTACAAGCGATTATAGATTGTTTAAACAAATCGCTGCCAGATAGGAGCGTGCCCAGAAGATAAGAAAGAGCCAATCTTCTGATCACGGGTGGCATCGAAGAGTTTCTTGCAAATTTCTTTGAAGGAACTACCGATGGAAGATGTCGATACTCATATATAAATCCGAGAGTAACTGTTTGCTTTTTACCTTATCGCTATCTCTGAAAGGATCTCAAAGAAACCAGCTAAAGATATAAGTTATACCCTGGCAAGGAAATAGGCTTCTTTTGTCTATGAAATGTGCTTCATTGCTTAATTAAAGCATACGCAAATTCATATTTACATTTTTGATAAGAATTAAAGTCATACGTGTGCGTTACAGTTGATTGCTTACTAGAAACACAATGTGAAAAATGATGGATAAAACGGCGGTTGTGGGCGCGATGGAGAAGCGAAGGGAGGTGGAAGAAGAATTTACCTCGCTATCAGTCCACAGCCACATTTCACCTTCCCCCGAGGAAGTCACACACCACTAGGATTTAAGTCCAGTGCAATTAAATTATTTGGTTGTAGTGGATTACTTACAAGCCAATAGATGGCGCTATACAATAATTGAGGTTGCAAACGATTCCAGACACGTACAAATAATATATACAAATTTCCAATATATATATATATATATATATATATATATATATATATATATATATATATATATATATATATATATATATATATATATATATATATATATATATATATATATATATATATATATATATATATATATATATATATGGGCCTAGGCCTGCGAGGAACAACAATAGATTCCCTGGAAGATCTTCCTTTGAGACGGAGGAGCATTCATATCGCTCCTCCACCTAGTCGGGCCATCCATAAATGGTTTTCTTTATTTGCGTGATCCAACTATATATTTGCGATGACAATATACACGACGTGAGTTTTTTGCTTTAGCGCATTCTTTATTATAAAGTTTGTTTTTTTCTTGATGGCGAGATGGGAAAGGAGAATTTACAAGTAGGTGTTCCTCAGCGCAACTAGCGATTAAACATTGAATGTACTTTTCATCCACAAATACTTTCACTGATAATGGGCCGACAAGCTCTTGGTTGATTTAATTTTATCAAAGTTGGCATCAGATATTCATAGCCTAATAAATAATACTCTTAATACAACAACATATACCTAAGCAACAAACATGAGGCAATGGCATCGAATACCTTTTACAACATCAATCCCTTTCGCTACATATGAACAATACTCATATGTCGCACTTTAACATTGCCAAACAAAAACAAATATACATTATACACTCAAACAAATACTTAAACAACTTTATTATCAAAGATATAAGGTCGAAATCTATTTGTTAATCTGTATTGTTCGGTTTGGTAGTTGACAATTAACTCGACGAATCCAACTTCTATTTGCCAAATGGATTGGATTGCCTCGAGGCGGAATGGATGGAATTGTTCTTGTATTAGAATGAGAAATACGAAATTAGACAAAGGCGTGGATATTCGAGCTAGTCGGGTTATAGCCAGACAAAATTTAAATGACTATATATAAACAATCAGTCATTTTGACTTAGTGGTCTTAATACAGGACTCATCATCATCTGAGCGTTAAATCGTGGTTGCGTTCGGAGCGTTCGCTCCGACGCTCAGGATCCGCTTTCCTACTTTTTCTTTTCCACTTCGCTCGGTCTTTAGCATCCCTCGTTGAGAACCACTGGGACGCATGTCATCATTGTCATCCTTAACAACGTCAAACCAGCATCAGGTCAGGTCATGACAGGTTCTAATACAGGACTATCGCCTCAAATCATATCTAAAATCAAATACGACTGCGGTCTGGAGCGGTGTAATCTGTAATTCATTTTAACTTTATTACCGTAAAAACCCATATCGTAGCACTGTGAGAAAACCTCAACTGAGAGTTAATTCTAGATTCCTAAAGTGCCTTTGAGAAACTTTCTTGAGAACCTTTGAATACAGGAGGGTAGCGCATCAAAGAACATCCAACTAAATCAAACATCCCATAATCAAATGATGTAAACAGAAATTGAGTTAAGATCGGAGTCTCAGGTTGGGCCCGTACCTGTTGCGATGGCTCTCGCGGAACGCGGGACCCTGACCTTCAGGATGACGCAGATACTTACCAGGCATGGATGCTTCGATAAGTATTTGAATCATATCGCGGGCTGCCTGCCTTCCCCTCAGTGTCGCCAATGTTTGGCGCATTAGACACTGCGTTTCTTACGCTGGTCGAGTGCGCAGCGTGGGCACCGCAGAGACATGAACTCGAGACCCTCGTAGGTCCGATCGATTCGCTGGGCAATTTGGTGCAAGCCATGCTGCATAGCGACGATCATTGTGTGGGTGCGGCCAATTTCTGCGAGGCAGTAATGTCTCAAAAGAAGGCCGCAGAACGAGAAAGGGAGAGAGGTGCGCATGCGTCTCGCGGGTACTGACGTCAATCGGGGTCCCGGAGGGCAGATATGCGCAAGATCTCCTCCCGTAATACTGCTGCAGAGGATCTCTAGCATCTAGGGAGCAGAGGAGTCTTCACCCCTGTTGACGAAGTGAGTTTGCCTTTGCGCTAGGATCAGCGTGGGCGTAACTACGTTCTAAGTCTTACGCTCTTCCCGCCATTAGCGCGGGGCACATGGGAGGAGTGTAGTTTTAGTGGAGTATTGAGCAGTCGAGTCTCCACACAAGCCGGCGATTTGACTTTGGTGCCCTTTCGTGGTATCACCTCTCGTCACTTTGGTGTAAAGGACCCGGTAGAGTGCGAAATGCATTTCCTCCGGCTTAAAAAATATAAAATAAGATCGTAGTCTCGGATACAAAACATACAAAAAAAGAGTAAAGCGATTTCTGCAACGCTCTTTTAATGAACCAGCTTAATATACTTAATAATAGTGCTAATCTTTTGCACAAGAAGTCTAAAAGCCTAATCCACCATTTCTTCTTATAGTATCATTTTTGTAGTTCTTTATTACAAACAAAGACATCAAAAGACCATTTCTGATATCACAGTCGAGAATCATTGAGCCACTACTTTTATCTCGGGACAATATTAAACATCGCGCACAATCCACACTGCAATTTCCTGAAGTCAATGTTCTTGCACATTATATTATAGTGTATAATAAGTTCTTATCGCGCCTTTCTTTTGTCCCCTAGAATCAAGTCCACAGAGTACAAACACGTACGTGATATGAGTGTAAATGAAAATTTCAACATTTGTACACCTAAAAATAAAAATACGAATTAATGAAAATAACAATATTTCGAAAGATAATCGAAGACTGTATAGTTAATTTGTTGTTCTTTATTACAAAATAAAATGTTTTGATCGTAATACACTTAAGAAAATTTAATCTGTTATAAATTATTATCATATTTTAGCCACAGATTTATAGTGTGATAAGTACTCCTTATTTGTTGTATGGTTAATCATAATTAGGTACAGAATTTTCGCATTTTTGAAATAGATGCGAATGTATGTGAAAATTTTGATATAAATGCGAATATAAAAAAATCAGTATTTTCCGCGAAATAAACAATAACAATAACTGGTAACGCCATTTGGCGGTAAACGCCATCCTCCCCCAATCCTTCCTCACCGCGCGCGCATACGCCGCTTGCCGCCCTCTGGCACCTACTGAAGTGTGTAAATCGATCCCGCTCTGAACGCACGCGTGTAACGTAATATTACCGCTAGTGTAAAGCCAAGGGAGATCAGACCACAGCCGGCCGGCCAGGAAGCCTTCAGCAGCTATCCGTCTAGGTAACCTAGATCCCGTTTCACAAAGACGTTTGCCGCCCAAATACAGTCTATTAACCGCCGCACCAATAACTGTAGATGATTTTCATATGATTCGTTTTTGGCGCCACTCAAGTAACGCAGATCTTTCCCGGCGCGTCGATACATTACCAGTGCTGGGCTCATAAAGTTAACTTCGTTGGTGATATATATGTCGGCGAATTTAAGAAGCTAAATATGTTCACAGTAAAAGTTAACTCAGCTTTTCGTCTTTCAGGAAAAATGAAGATTTCTTATTTCAATTACTTGAAAGAAAACGTGCCTGACCTGCCAGCAAAACTTTATCCAGCACCAGTTGTTACGAGATGGAACTCTTGGTTCACAGCGTTGTCTAATCTCAGTGAATATTTGAATCACATACTTGATTTTTTAATAAATGGGAGAATGAAAATTTTAGTATTTTATTTCTTAAAGAAAGTTACGTTGAGGGAACTTTCAAACAGAAATTAGAAATTCAAATGACCTTCACCACCGAGTTCTGTCCACAAATAATGAAATTGATTGATGAGTTGGAAAGATCAAGTTATCCATTCGCCCATCTCTTATGGGACAAACTAGAGGATTTAAAACCACCACTTAAACGCCACCGCCAAGGTTATGTTGATGAAAAAACATCACGTTTACGCAATGAGTACGAAGTAATTGATGCAACACTAAAAGAAATGTTAATAATAGCAAACGAAAAAGCTTCAATAAACTTGCTCTCCACATGACATCAAACGAGACAAACGAGGCATTCTTTCACATTGGACGATTATTTAACCCATCTGTAGCTGCAAGTTTGACTTTAAAGCCGGATGTACTTTTAGATTTTTTTTCTAAAATTCATTTTTTCAGAACACTCACAAAAATGAGCAAATAGACGGATATACTCACTTTCATAGGTTAATCCTTTCAATTGATATACAGAAAGGAAGATCCCAATGTGAAAGACATTTTGCTCGCTACACAATGCTATTTTCCATCCTTTGCTAAAGAGCATCTGAAGTCGTCCAACCAACAGTGTAGACGCAGAACGGTTCTGCAGCATGTATAATGTCGTAGTAACAGACCGAAGAACAGTTCTTAAGGAGTCGAATGTGGAAATGCAACTATGTTAGGATTTAATTAATATTAATATAGTGTTTCTTTCGAAAATATCCGTTTTTTTGTTATTATGATAGGTACTTAAAAAAATGCGAAATTGTTGCGAAATTTCCTTAACATTAAAAATATAAATGCGAAATTCAAGTTTTTTATTTGCGAAAATTCTGTACCTCTAATCATAACGCTTTCATAGAGACAAATTAATTTAATCTGACATGCAAGTACCTACAGATATATTTAGGTGATAATTAAATTGTCAGACACCAATGCAGGCACTTAGATGAGTGCTACGCAAAGTCAATACAATGAATCTGTATAAATAAAAATGAATCGTAGAAATGTATGTATGTACGCGCATAACTTGAGAAGAGATTTTTATGATTTCTTGTATGTTTGAGCGGATCCCCGGATGCATTAGATTCACAATTGGATCCGGTAGTTGGCGCTGGGATCGGGTTTTAAGATTCTCCTAATCTCCTGGACCGGTTTTGATGATTTTTTGTGTGTATTTGAGTGGATCCCGGGATGGTTTAGATTCATAACTGGGACTGGTAGGTGGCGCTGGATCGGGTCCTAGATTTTTATTTAACAATACTAAAACTCTGTAAAATAATTTAATTATAGTAAATTCTTGTTTCGACATTATTCGTCCCTTGCCTTGTCCTAGAGTACCTTATTACACCCGCAGATTTGGTCAATCGGTTATTTATTTTATCATACGAGTTGTCATGTACGATGTTGTACGGCCAAGGCCGACACTTCTATAACAGTTTTTGTTTGGCGGATATTGTTTTGGTTGGATTTTAGTTCAGTCAGTAGCAGAGTTAATAAACGGATGAAGTTAAACTCTGGTGCACATTACAGAATGTTTATAAAGGTATTTTGCTATAACAGTACCTGAAGTTAATGATAAAGTTTCAAACCACAGTTTTAACCCCTGGAACGCTGGACTTTTTTTCGTAAAATGAGGTAAACAATAATATTTCTTTCTTCAATATACTTGTTTTTATATATATATATATATATATATATATATATATATATATATATATATAAGAAACTTTTCATTTGAATTCTTCATTATATAGATAGATATACACTTTATTGTAGACGAAAACATAGATAAACAGAAATAGAAAAAATACAAGAGATAGTACAACGAGCGGCCTTATCACTAAAAAGCGATCTCTTCCATGCAAAGTTGAAAATCCTTGGCAAGGATCAATGGATTTTTAATAATGACAGTGGTGCAGTTTATAAATAATGATAAATGATAATTATACACAAGACATATATATATAAGTACAAAAAGAATATAAATATACTAGCTGACCCGGCGAACTTCGTATCGCCATATTTTCTGAATTCCTAAAACACTTTATGACAAAATTAAAAAAATAAACAATAGCTCCTGTTTTCAATAGGTCCATATATTGAAATAAAGTTAAAATAAAATAATACGACTGTATATATTCATCATATTAATTTGTTTATTGACAAATATTGAAATACATTTATTTGTCAATAAATGAAATGAATTTTATGAATAATTTCGCACACTTATTTACTCAATTATTGTAAATAAATACTATTCTTAAAATTATTCTTATATTCTACTGTAATGCCTACCTACATCCCTACAAGATGTAGGGTGAATCCCAACACCGTAATAAATGAAAGATAACTTGATAGTCAATGAGTTTATTGGAGTTCAAAATGACATGAGTGTCATCGGCGCGTGATGGTCGTGAACTGACTCGACTCGTCCGCGGAAGTCATAACTATCTTGTGCGGTTACACCGTACATACACAAAAACAAAAACCAAAATCGGTCCACGTGCTTAGGAGGATTCTAGAACCCGATTACAGCGCCACCTACCGGTTCCAATTGTGAATTTAAACCATCCGAGGACCCATTCAAACACATAAAACAAATTTCATCAAAATCGGTAAGTCGTTCTCAAGTTACGCGCTTACCAACGATTCATTTTTTTAATAGATTATATTTATATATATATATATATATATATATATATATATATATATATATATATATACATGTGACAATACAAACATACATACATATATATATAACAGTGTTAGGAATTATTACACACAATAGAGAAGTAATGCTACTGAACCTGATCTTTAAAATACTGTAACGATTTGGCTAGTCTTATAGCAATAGGCAGCTCATTCCAAAGATATATTTATTTATTGTTTTTATTTTTCCCAATGCCCAACAGTGGGCACGCAACATGAAGGTAGCTAAAAATTAACGACACGGACGACATTTCAGGTTTTTAAATGGTCTACGAAATATTTCTTTTGTTTACTTTAGTGCGTACTTTTAATGTATCAAAACTATATAACAAAATGGGGTACTTGAAAGATAAGAATATAAATAGGGAGCGGACAGTCAAATCAATTGCGATACTTTTTCTAAAATTACAGAATGTCGTTGCCTTATAGATTTTAAGCGAGAGTACCTACTTATAACGTCATAAGTAGGTACAAGTAAAAGGAGTGAAAAAGAATATTCTTTATTGTTTGAAAAATAATTAAAATTATTTCTATTGTGATATTTTATAATTTACGTGATAAAATGTTATTTTAACGGCTGCTCTTTAATGTGTTAAACTATTAGAATGTATTGTTACTTGTGACCGCAACTTTATTGGCATGTAGAACATAAGCTCCTGCTACATTTTGTCCATATAGATTAAGTAGTTTTTGATAAATTTTATTAATTTACATGTATTAATATTTTAAAAATTTTAAGTCGTGGTAGCGAAATGGCTAGCGCACGTCTCTCAAACCTAAAGGATGCGGGTTCGATCCTGGCCGGAACGCATGCACCACTTAGGCAGTTTTCTGACTTAATTGTGCATATTGTTACAATTACCACGTGCTAACAACGGTGAAGGAAAACATCGTGATGCAACCTTGCAGATCGAGATAACCGATTATGTCAAACCTGCCCAGCCGCCTTGGACAAGCGTGGCGGGTATACTGTCCATTCCCCTATAATGAGAAGCCCGAGCCCAGCAGTGGGACATTTATGGGCTGTTATTATAAACAATCTCATCGCTGTAAATAACATAAGATGTAAGTAATATAATATAACGCGCACCGCTTATTAATATAAGTAATATCACATAAATATATAACTAAAGTGACGTGCAATGAGAAGCCGAGGAGCCGCCGATATCCATTGCTTCATCAAACAGGTACGTGCGTGCTCTTTCTTATATAAAAAAGTCAAATGCAGTGAGAAGCCGAGGAGTCACCGATATCCATTGCTTCATCAAACAGGTACGTGCGTGCTCTTTCTTGTATAAAAAATGCAGTGAGAAGCCGAGGAGTCACCGATATCCATTGTTTCATCAAATAGGTACGTACGTGCTCTTTCTTATATAACAAAAGTGAAGTTCAGTGAGAAGCCGAGGAGTCGTCGATATCCATTACATCATCAAACAGGTACGTGCATGATCTTTCATCCCACTACCCTTCGGAATTGTCCCATTCTCCTCTTCTCTCAATTTGAAACAGTTCGCTTATTATTAAATCCAACGCCGCTGCAATAGAACCATTAAGAAATGCTTACAGTTTATGATTTCCGTCACAATTTAAACATTATTGTAGATGAAAAAAGGTTATCCATTCTTTGTTACCAAGACTGTATGATATACGAAAAAGTAATTATGTAAAGTGCAACCGACTAACACAGACGATCTTTGAACAAAAAGCCATGATTAATAGCATCGGCTACTATCAGTCTAGACTGTACATAATGCACTGTGTTGCTAGCATTTGGCTAAAAACCTACTGCAAATGATTCAGCTGTATTCGATTATAATAACAGCCTTTCAACTTGCATAATGAGCGGTTTGTTCTATCTATACTAATATTATAAAGAAGAAAGTTTTTTTTGTATGTTTGTAACGAATAAACTACTGAACCGATTTCAAAAATTCTTTCACCATTATAATGCTACATTATTCCAGATTAATATAGATTATATTTATTACCAGAAAAAACAGGGATCCCTACTAAAACTTCAATAATGTAACCCAAGGTGTAAAGAAATGGGTCTCGGGATAGTTTAGATTCACAATTAGAGCCGGTAGGTCGCGCTGGAACCGGGTTCTACTTTTAAATTTTTCAGGGCAGAACAACGTCTGTCGGAACCGCTAGTCTTGATATACAAAAATGAATGTTTGTCTGCGTGTCCTTTATAGAATCGTAAACTACATTTGATCATGTGATGATCTTTAGCAGTTGTTGTGCATGAGTTGGTTCACAATTGGACCCGGTAGGTGGCGCTGCTGTCGGCATATCGATTGAAGCTTTTCCGGGCAGGACGACGTCTGCCTGAACCGCTAGTACTTAATAAATAAAGCAATTTTCCATAGGAGTACTAAAGATATCAACCGCCCAATAAAAAAAATGTAATTCTGGAAAGCATTAACTCCTGCATAACTAGATGTTACTAACCCTAATGTTAGAGGTACATGTCAACAAAATGAAAGCAATTTGACGGCCTCTGTGATTGAGCGGGCTAAGCCTTTGCCGGCTTACCTCACTGCAACGTAGAGGCTCCAGGTTCGATTCCTGGTATAGTAAATTTCGGAAAAGTATTTTCTCCGTTATTTACTATGGTCTGGCTGTCTGGGATCGGCCCCAGAGTGGTCCGTTGTATATTACCCATAACACAAGCGTAACTTGCTAAATTTGGGGATATACAGTGTCTGTGTTTGTCTGCCGATTTAAACTTTATTTTAAACTAATTCGATTGAAAGGCACGGAGCTGAAGGGACGCGGCGGTATTCAATGCCATTGAATGATTAAAGTTTAGTTTATATGGAATCACGTTGGATGATTCATCCTAATTGAAAGACAGAAATTAAAAGTCTAATATTGGGTTAAGATTAAAACTTATTATTTATTTTAAAAAAATAATATGAAAATAATTGATTTTCATAACAGCTATCTTAGTAAATATTGTTAAGATTTGATGGAAAAGGAACCAAAATTTCAAATAAAAATGATAACTTAACACTTGTTTTGTGATTGTACTTTCATCCATTCTCTCTACATGCCCAAGCCACCTTAACGTTCCATTTTCAACCCTTGTTATTTATTACATCTTTTTTAAGTCACAGTGTTCCCTTATTACACTTTCCTTATATGCTTCATCTTACCTCACGCATACTTCTTCTCTTCCTTCTGCCCTACCCAATTTTCACAGCCATACATTAGTATTGGCATCAGCACCCATTGATGGACAGCCAAGCGTGCCTTAACAATTTATAAAAAGTATTAAATCAGAAACATGAAAACAATATTTTGTGAATAAGCCGTGCATAATTACCAAATACACAATAAATTACACAAAGGAAACAACCTATTTTACTAACAAATTTACTTCAAAGCATCCAAACACCGATGGAGTGGATAAATCTAAGAAACGAATTTGTAAGTCGTTAGATCGATGTTCATCCGACCCATCAAGTACCCTTTCCACTTTATAATCCGCAAACTTTTAGCACAGAAAACCATCACAAGAATATGTAAAAACAATACTATATAATTGCCAGATAAAAATATTGTAATTATTATATCTAGGCAAATTGTATTGTTGCCACCGAGGGTGGAACATTCTAGAAACGTAAGTTGGTTTTAAGACTTTCAGAAAAAAGGAGAAGATTCTAGAAGAAAAAGACAAGGACAGGTACATTTCAGAAAAGGCAATTATGGAGTCTAAAAGATTCTACCGGGTATATAAGGTGCACAAAGCGCACTTATCGGAGAGTTTAGTGGGAGAGAGGAAGTTAGAGGAGAGTGAGAGAAATATGTAGGTATAGCATTTCGCTACAAAACGGCAAAAAATGTTTTATTGAAAACACTCCATATCTCGAAAAATTCTCCACGGAACGTGTAACGCGTTAAAACTCCGTTTCCAAGTATTGTTTAAGCTCGACTTTGGTTTCCAATCATAGTTATTTATCATTATTGTTATAAGCTACAATATCAAACTAAAACTTAACTACTAACTTAAAATATATAATTAAATACTAAAAATAAACTAACTTATAAATATAGACTAAAGACTACCTACTGGTCTTACTCTAACGCTCTATGAATAAGATCATATGTAACAAATCGGTGCCGAGGAAGCCGCTAGCGTGCCCAGAAGGCTGGCTGCATTGCCGCGCTGTATGGCGATGCTTATTTGTTGGGCGAAATATGAGCCAGCCTTCTTATCACGGGTGGTATTAAAGTTTCTTGCTTTTCTTGAAGACAATGTTTGCCGATTTTAAATAATAAAAAACAAAAACCAAAGTAAAAAATCTTTATAAATGGGAATTGACAGTTTATCATTATTGTAATTACATTTATTAGTATTGTATTTTGACATTGATATAATCACAGAGTATTAATGTTATTTTTCTACTTATTATCATGATTTATTTATCTTTACTGTCTAGATCAGCCGGTATAGCGGCGGAAACAGTCGAATCACTCAAGCGGCGCAAGTATGCAACCCTCAGTGAGAGTTATATATTTGTGCCGTTTGCTGTCGAGACGCTTGGACCGTAGGGTCCTGAGGCCATGAGCCTCTACCAAAATTTATCGAAACGACTCATTGACTCTTCAGGTGATCAGAGGGCTGGTGCTTACCTCGGCCAGCGGATCAGTATGGCGATCCAGCGAGGAAACGTAGCCAGCGTTCTGGGCACCTTACCCATAGAAGACGGTGACCTGGGCTCAGTATTCTACTTATAGTATTGAGGGACTATGAGTAGAATATAATACGAATAAGTTAAGTTTTCTTGCATTGTACTGTCCATTTGAATACTCTATATAATATATGTATACTAATATTGTAAATTAGATATGTGTTGCTCTTTACTAGGTATTTGAATTAAGATTATGATAATTTTTATTTTGTTTGTTCATTAATTTGAATTATTTTAAGCTAAATTAAATTGTCTACACACCATCATCGGCAGAATATAGATAGATGTACAAAAGACTTACTGTATCACCTTTATATCTTACCTATAACCGCAATAAAATGAATTTGATTTTGTGTTTCAAAAATTAGATGGAGACATTTCGAAAACGAACATCTTTCCATTCAATTACTTAAATCAACAATATTTGGACTGATGAACACACTAGTATGACTGACTGAAACGAAAAAAAGTTTCATCCCTCATTAGGACGACTACCCCTAATAAAACGAACATGCGTATGTGTAAGGGTTTATTTATATCTTGCTACGGTACCTTAAATCTTTGCATCTATCATTTGCAAAAATCAAATTATTTTTGTAACACACTAAAACTGCTACTCAACAATAGATAGCGCTGTGCATTTATTAAACGCGATAGTATTTACACAATTCAGTGGTTAGAGTTGCATGCATTTAAACGAACACCTACGGCTTTCAAACTTCGCTTACATTGCAGTAGTGCAATATTAAGAGCCCAAACGCTTCTACATTGTGGGACGTGTCTGTTCTTCGAAAATTACTTTTCCTCTGTATGGTTTTGTTGTAACATTTACATAAATAAAGTCGTTCGCGCACGCGCAAGTAATACACATAAAAACTTGGGAGTATACTTTCCTCGATGTCGCATTTTTCTACAATTATGCTTTTCCAAAACCATTGTTCTTGTCAGTTGAAGAAATTAGCCATATAAATGTGTGAAATTTAAAACAACAATAACATAAGTAATGCATAGGTTGATTAATTCGAGTGGCAGCGTTACGTTAACAGGGATAATCCTAAAGATCTTATACTTCATCGATCTTGTCTTCACGTAACGAAAGAACAAGTCGACATCTTCTCTTATTGCAGGGTCTGAAACAAGCGATTGTTAAAGTTGGTTTTTACCTTTTTTTTGTAATTTTCATTGCGAAGCTAACAAACAGGCATCCAGCTCATGGAAAGTGGTTACTGTCGCCTATAAGCGTTTGTAACACCAATAGCGAAGCCAACGCGTTGCCAGCCTTTATGTTTTTTATTTATTATTAAAAAGTATCCTACAGTATTTCCATAAATTTAGAGGTGAAACAGTAAATAATGATATATTTAAACCAAAAATGGATACATAATAAAAATAGGTTTTAACGGTTTTAAGCGCGGTAATTTATTTGATTTTTATTATTCCGACGTTTCGGCCACTTTTCAGTAGCCGTGATCACGGAAGACAAAGATGTCAAGTATCAACGAGTTTTGTTAAAGTTTTATTTAGCCTACCGCCAACTTGTTCATTTTAATTTAAATATTTGTTTAGAAGAATTAAAAAGAATTTAGCGTGGGACAGGAGAAATGGGATAGAAGGGATATGGGACTGGAATATAAGGATAGAATGGAGAATGAGGCCATCAGAACTCTCACTCATCACATGAAATAAGATTAGCTCACGGCCAACCGTTTCACGCCGATATTCTGAGGAAGCGTAGAAGTTTACCGATCACTTATTTAAAGTTATGAATCTATCACCGCTTCCAAAGCAATCTCAGTGACCGTTAAATGAGAAGAAGCGACGCAAGAAACTCCCCAGCAACATATCTTTACATTATAATTATCATGCACATACATTCTTTTGCAATATATTTTGAGCTAATACGAGGCTTAACAAAGTAATTTATATGAATAATTGCTGAAGGAGCTTGGTAGCGATGACATTATTCCCATTCGGTATGGCTGTTTACAAAATCGTTCATCGTATAATAATACATAGGCTTTGGAAAGATATTGCATAAATTATCCAAAATATAACCAAAAGCGCCAATCTCGAGCAAACGAGGTCGCAGGAAAAACCTAATACCTACTTACTATTCTCATCGATGAGACGACTCATCAAGAACATCCGTATCTTCTCTATTTCCATAGTATACAATTCCACCAATATGAATGGTGTAAACAGTAAGAAACAAATTTGGAATGTGTGTATTACTATAAAACCGATGGACTCATAGGATTCCTGTAATAAAAATTGAAGATTAAGGTAGTATAATATAACTTGTCTTAACCGAAGTCGGTAGCAAAAACATCTGTATTGTGTATATATTGCTGCTCTGATTCCGGGGCTACTTATTTGCTCAAATGTGGGGTCTATACAGTTTATTTTGGACCAAAATATCAATCATCCAGAGTGCAGATCAAAACACATCTAAAATATAGCTTATGATATTAAGCGGATAGGTCTTTATTCAATCACCTCTGACATCAAATCTTTTTTCTATTGATTTTGTTTGAGTATAAGTAAGAGTTACTATTTCTAGTAGTATTCCTGTAGTAAAAGCAACGGCACCTTATTCAAAATAATTTGAAATCCAGCCCTGGCAAAAAAATTCAATCCAACATAGTCGACGGAAAGATCCTAAAATAGGGCACCCTGAATCCCAGTAGTAAGATGTTTACGGGCTGATACTATCTTATAAAGGCACTTGCGAAAAAGACATACTCACATGGTCCTCAAGGAAAAGAAGAAAGTGATATACATTAACAATTATTTTTGGTAAACTGCAAGCCACGCTCAGAAATAACTGAAATAAGAGAAAATTAATGTCTCTTCATTATTAAGAAAGAAGAAATAATACACTCAGTACAAGTGGGTTTTTAGTATTGTTAAAAATAGACAATGTTTGGAAATCTATATTTTATTTAGGACGACGCGTTTTATTTTCAGATCCTTTTACTGTCTAATACATTAATATGGGGCTCTTCAAAAATGGCGTAAACAGATATATAAAGTCTCTACGACGTAGGCTTCGTATCGGTTTCGATGATATAACCACTTGCCATCGGGTGGGCCGTTTACCTACAAGCAAAAATACTCAACAAATCTATCATTTTATATTGACAACTGTTATTTGCGTCTCAACAAAAGTACAGTCTACATACTTCTAAAAACGTAAAATTAACTAGAATAATCCCACATATTATTATTATAGGATATGCCCGCGACTTCGTCCACACTTGACTTGAAATTCCGCGCGATTCCGGGGGCACAAAGTACCGCAGCATTTAAAAAAGAATATACACTTTCATTTTCGTCACCCTATCGTTTTAGTGAAAACTCTGTCGGAATCAGCTAATTTTCATGCACCCGAACAACACTACACACCGCTCCAGGGAAAATTCTGGCGGGATTCCCGGGATTAAAACTATCACACATTTTATTGCATAAAATTTGCTATCAACGAAAAAACATTTTATAATACGATATTTTTTAAATTTGGCGATTTTAAATCATTCCCAGAAAATTTCGGGATAAGAAATAGAACAGATTTTAAGTCTAATACTTTGCTGTCGATCAGCGAAAACTGCATCGAAATCAGCCCGGTAGTTTTTACGTGAATCCCGAACAAACAGACAAATAGACAAAAAATCTAAAAAAATTTGCTCGGGTTCTCCATCGTTTATATAGTCTATTCCAAATTTTTATTTTAATAACTTTAATATAACTGACACGGCATGATTACAATGTTATAATATTAAAGATAATTTAAATTATGTACCGAAGCGCTTAATTCTGGTGTAACCAACTCAATGGAATCGGCAATATCGCTGTACACGTGCAATAAAAACCTCATTTTATCAACCTTGACAGTTTTGTTACTAATCACATACAAATAAAAGTTACAATTGGGCAACTCTTCCAATCTTTCTCTCAATAATTTCAATCTATACCTTATTACATCGAACAAGATACACCTCCAAACTCTATTAACATCGAGACAAATCAAAGAAAATTGACTAACAAGATACATGATCAAACTATTATAGCAGTGATAGGAGAAGCAATATAAATAGGTATAAATAATTCTAATGATCCAAGTAACGAGTGTAAAGACGAACGACTTGTATTTCTCGAAGCGATAATGTCTGTAATTCATTCTGAGCTTTCTGTCAATATCTCCCAATCTCTGGAGGAAAGTTCTCATCTGACTCTTGAAGCATAGAATAATGAGAACTGAAAACGAGTATTCAATCAAAGACCAGATCTGAGGAATTTCCTGGACGGCGCAACACGTCATTGTGGCGATGGAAATGATTATAACCAAACAGACACAGTAGATTCTAGTAATAATTTTAATGATAATGTTCTTGTCGTAAAAGTCGAAGTTGTATCCACATATCAATAGGAGAAGTAACATGGGTTTATAAAAATTGGCAACGTTGATCTTATTAAAATTGCTTTTCTGATTTCGGACAATCATTTTAAAGACGAATGAGTAATTTGTTTTAGTGATTTAGGCAAAAAGATCAACACCAGACTTTGATGATAAAATTACAAATTTAAGAGATTTTAGTTTTATGTCGTAATCATTAAAATTAAATATTGACTTCGCTGTGAGTGTTACGTGCTCAAAATCGCGTCAAAGCTATTACTGTGGTGTTTGTTGATTGTCATAAACAATTTGGATCAGACGATCAAAAGCAAACACTTGAGCACCCTCCTTAAGGTAGTTCAATTCGATATTACATTAGTCAAAAATTTATTTTTCTGTGAATAAAAAAAACTACCTCTTTTTACTCACCTCGTTATAACAAAAACTATATTCGCAATTGCTTCTTTTTTCGTTGCACCAATACATATAACCTCAACTTTATCGACATAGATATATTTAACATACCTTTACATAGACCTAAAATTAAACTAAATGAAATATTACAGTAATTAACCTTCAAAATGTTTTTTTCTCAATTTTCGAAATTTAAAGTTGTGTAATAGTGTCGTTCAAGTTTTGTATAATTTCCTGTGTTTGGATTAATGCTTGTAGTAGCAAGCTTAATTGAAACAGAAAATAAGTATCTATTAATTTTTTGCAGAAAATATTTATGTCAATTTTTTTAATTACACTCTTGTTTTCCTTGAAGTCGGTTGTATTTTTATATGTTAAAATTTTTACTATTAGGTAGAACTAACAACTAATACTATATTAGATTCTCATTACTTTGCAATTAATGCTGCTCTAAGGTCGGTTCCTATATAATACCATTCACTTGCCCAACCTTCGATTAAATTTTGACATTACTTGTATGAGCTTACGTCAAATTTTAACTGATAGTAAGGCAGATGAACAATCGGTAATATATAGGAACCGGGCCTCAATAAACCCGGAATGTCATGGTTCTAAACTCAATAACATTAACAGTACGCCACCAAAAGTGTCAAAGCTTATCGTGTTTCATGTTAAAATGACGTGCATTGACCACAGTATTCACAAAGGCTGTCCACCGAACGTTGCGGGAGCCAACAATAACCATATAAAAGACCTTGTGTTTCTGAATACTACAAAGTTCAATCCAAATATATGTATAACAAGGCAGTAAATAAAAATGACATATAACCTCAAATACAAGTGTTAATTTCTCGTGTATGTAAATTGGTTTATATTTTCAAATCACTTGGAAATGTTATTCAAATTTTAAAAACAGTCTATTATACCTTGAGACAATCTGTTTTGTGTTATTGCATTACAGTCTGGGGTGGAGCGGCTAAATCAACTCTTTCAAATCTTGAAAGAAATCAACGAGGAGTTCTTAAAGTGATTTTTTTAAGCCAATGCGATTTTCTACTTCCGAACTAAACATTTTGTGTAAGGTTCTTTCTGTGAGGAAATTATTTATTATGCAACTATAGTCGACGCATTTTAAACTGAGTCGTCGGGCAATAAATGTCACTGACAGTAGGAATGTGCACGCAATGCAACCCGTTATCGATACTTAGCAACCTGCGCACGCGGGGTCGACGCGTCATCGTGACCTTCATTAGCACTCTGACTCCTGATTGGTCGTTACGAGTAAGGGTTGTTGTTTTACTATAAATATAATATTTTTTGTTATGACACTCATTACATTACATACGCTTCGTTACGTAATACGCACAATGTAGAATTTATTTTCTAACGTAGTTTTGAAGAAATTAAATGGTGACATCAACGCTAAAGCTCGGGCAGTAATTCACAACGTGTTCCTGTTTTAAAAAAAATTGAAAATTGACCCCAGACTGTGCCAAATGTGTGAGGCATGCCGAGCAGCTCCAGGATAAGGACTTAAGGAAAACTATTTTAAGAGATCAAGTACCACCTCTGATAATTAACCTACAGGAAGATGACACAGATGGGGAAGATACGGATGAGGATATTTGAAGAACTAAGCAATATCCCTAGAAAAGATAAAAACGGCCCTTTTCAGGGCCACATTACGATCTATACAGTTTCTCTATGATTACGTCGAAACAAACATTTTACCTTACAAATTAAAAACTTTCATTTTCGCGAAAAATTATTCCTATTAATACTTAACATAATTTAGCATATCGATCGTACCTATCCCGTTATCGATATGCGCCTCTACAATTCTTACGCACATCATTACACCTCTCCATAAGACCTGTAAGTGCGAACGAGACAGACAGATAAGTATGATTAATGACCCGAAGCCTCAGTTCATAATGCGTCGACTATAGTTCTTCATAAGCACCGTTTTGCCGTTTGATCCTTTTTAATAAAAGAAGATACGATGAAGCAAACTAAATCGTACAACAACAAGTGTACAGATGCATTTGTTGTTGTACAGTTAGCTGACCGACATGCTTATTTTATTAGTCCTAAAATTTACAATCGAGTTAATAAGTAACTAAATATACAAGGTGGAAATCTTTAATGCCAGCTGGAGGGCAAGTACTCTAAATAATAGAGATAGAATTTTATTTTTTCAAATTTTACTCCAAAGAAACATTTCTTTATTTTTGGAAAGAAATAAAATTGCATTCAAAGATTTTCGAAAATTCTCTTGCTTCACCCAGGAATCGAACCGACTAAAATCTGTAAAAATTATACCCTGTAATTTTATTGCATCGATCGTTAGGGTCAATCACAAGGATGAAATCTCTCTAACATACTTGGTAAATTTAATGAAAGGAAACCCATGTACATAGCAAATGTAAATAAAATTATTCAACTGGCTATTGAAGTGCTTTATAATGACACCGAGAATTTACTAAACTGACTACACTAGTATAAGTCTGTATCCGCACACTCATGCGTTCCCATGTACACAACACACACATTCGCACATCTATTCCACATACATTACAAATGTATCACAATAATATTTTAAATGTATAAACACTTTAAGTTAATTTCCTTTTTATAATGTATCATAAACGAGATGCCTGGAACTAACAACTGCAATAAAGTATTATACTACAGCAATTGTTTGCGATACCATATTATTTTTTGTACAATTATATTAATGGTTTTGAATAATTTTAATTCTTTAATTTTGATTGAGCGGTAATTGGACAGATGACACGTGTTTACTAACATCTGTAACATTATAAAATTCTAAACATGCCGTGTCTGTACGTTGAAGCTATTAAGAAAAAAAACAACCAGAATAGACTATATAAACGACGGAGAACACGATGCAATTTTTTTAGATTTCTTGTCTGTTTGTCGGTTTGTTCGGGATTCACGTAAACTAACTACTGGGTCGATTTGGATGTGGTTTTCGCTGATCGACAGCAAATCCTTAGACTTAAGACTGTACGCTACTTTTTATCCTGGGAATCCCGTGGGACATTTTCTAAGAATAATTTTAAACGGCCAGATTATAAAAAAATATTTCTCATGTGATTTTTTACTGATCAATAGCAAATTTTATGTAATAAAATGTGTGATATTTTTTATTGCGGGAATTTTCCAGGGAGAAATTTGAAGTTGTTCGGGTACATAAAAATTAGCTTATTCCGACACATTTTTCACTAAAACGATATCATACATTATTTGCCAATGCTGAGATACTTTGTCTCTTGGGATTCCCGCCGGAATTTCAAGTCAAGCGTGAATGAAGTCGCGGGCATACCTATACCAATATTCATTAAAATAACCCTCTTTCTTTATTAAACCTTATTCGCAAGATTAGTCGTTATAATATACTAGCTTCTGCCCACGACTTCGTCCGCGTGGAATGGAGGAAAAAAACCCCGATTTTGAAACATTCTTACATTGGTGCTCCGCTCTATTGGTCTTAGCGTGATGATACATATAGCCTACAGCCTTTCTCGATAAATGGGCTATCTAACATCGAAAGAATTTTTCAAATCAGACCCGTAGTTCCTAAAATTAGCGCGCTTAAGCAAACAAACAAAGAAACCTTCAGCTTTATATATTAGTATAGATTAAAAAATATATTTTTTTTAATTCAATTCGAGGAACGCCTCCCAAAACAATAGAATACATTATTGTATCAGCTCGCGAGCAGAATGCATCTCCTGTAAGTGTCTTGAAAGAGAATATAAAGTTACATCGTAAACTAGTCTCTCATTTGAAAAATAGATCCTGGTCAGCTAGAAACTGCTGGCCGTCACAATACCTATAATTATAAATATACAAGACTTTTTATAAGTCTACCAAATATAATAGTATTCAAATTTAAAGGTGTTTATTTAAAACAAGTTCCACTGGATACCACTTTTTGAATTATATTTAAATATAGTATTCAGTGCCAAAGATAATCAAGTTTTTGTTTGTAATTCATATATATACGTTGAATTAAGACTTTTACTTTTAAATATTTCAATCTCTGAAGAGAAGTTATGGTATATCCAATAGGGACGCAGACACATGTTATATTAAATTATAGAATTTTTACATACAAAAGAACAGCCGTTAAAATAACATCTTATCATCTTACTTTTAAAGTTTATATCATTATTGATAGAAATAAGTTGAAATGAGAGCTTTGAGAAGTATATTTGCGGTTAGCTTGAATGATATGATAAAGAACAGTGTGATAAGGGAACGTTGTGGATTGAAAGAAGATGTAATAACAAGAGTTGAAAAAGGAACGTTAAGGTGGTTTGGACATGTATAGAGAATGGGTAAAATTAAAATCACAAAACAGGTGTATGACGGTATTGTGAATGATAGAGTTGTTGCCAGTAGACCGAGACGAACACACCATGACCAAATATCAGAAGTGTTAAAGAGGGTTCAGGTAAAATCATCTCAAATAAACGTGCATGTATGAAGAGGTTAATGAAAGTAGACGAAGCGAAAGTTGTTTGTCAAAGAGATCCCTAGTCTCTGCCTACCCCCATGGGAAACAAGCATGATATTATGTATGTAGAAATAAGTTTAATTATTTTTCGAACAACAATTAATGCGCTATTTGGCGTCTTTTACTTGCACCTACCTATGACGTTATAAGTAGTACTACACTCGATCAAACTCTATGAGGCTACGACGTTCTGTAATTTTATAAAAAGTGTCTCAATTGATTTAATTGACTGTCCGCTATATTGCCCAATAAAATATATATAATAACAGCCCATAAACGTCCCACTGCTGGGCTCGGGTCTCCCATTATAGGGGAACGGACAGTATACCCGCCACGCTTGTCCAAGGTGGCTTGGCAGGTTTGACACACCGGTTATCTCGATGTGTAGGTTTCATCACGATGTTTTCCTTCACCGCTGTTAGCACGTGGTAATTGTAACAATATGCACATTAGGTCAGAAAATTGCCCAAGTGGTGAATGCGTTCCGGCCAGGATCGAACCAATAAAATATACGGAAAATTTTGAGTGATGTGGCACAACGTGAATGTATACATTCATTGTGTTGAGGCAAAGAAGTTAAATTAATACAGCTTTGTTAATATGTACATATATTTATAAATATAAATCGGTATTAGGTTTAAATAAATTGTACATATTTAGTGTGATTATAAATATTTTTTTTCTTAGGATAGGTAATATTTCAGTATATGCATTATTTCATTTTTATTATTACCACTTACATTTTTTTGTTTCTTGTCCTTTATATTTTAATCTTTAGTACTTATGCGTTTTTTTATGTTTAATACGGGTCGCATGCCATATGTGCTTGAGGATGTGGGCACTGAAAATCAACGCTGCGTCGGACTACGATTCGGCACAGCAAAATGCTGAGTGCCAACCTCATTTTCAAATTGCGGCATACAATTTCTGTATCTGTATAATTTTATATATACTTTGTTATCTTAGTACTATTTTGTGTTGTGTGTCGCTATTGGAAATAAATATTTTTCTTTCTTTCTTTCATTTAACTCTCAAAATCTTTTAAATCCTACATGACCAGACGCCGCCACAGTTCTTCCACTTTTTAATGTCATTTTACTTCAAGTATAGAGTAATTTTTTGGTTAATTATTCATTCTCATTGTTTCAGCTTTTTATATTTTCAATACCAATTCCAAACAAAATGAACCATTTACCTAAGAAAATACAAGTCTATTAGTAATAAAAAGTAAGGTAAATTGTTTAGCAGAAACCATTAGCCGCCTGCGAGTCGGCAATCAACATGCTCTTACACTATTAAGTTGTTATAGCGAAGGGAAATGTTGTGAATGTACGAAGATGCGACTCAATAATCCCTGGATAATAAGAGCAAATTAAAAACAAAGAAAACATGTTTTTGCGGGTAGGTTCAAAAGAAAACAGTGGCTTTCAATGTTCCTTAGCCACTGATTATAACAGTATTCTATTAAGTTGTCATATAATCTCCTAAAGTTTGTATGTATGTAACAGCCTTTTTTCTCAATAATTAATGAATCTATCTTAAAGTAAACTGATACTTTTACGAGTAAATATGAAATCTCTAAAAAGTTTTTACTGTTTTGATAAGTCTTAGTACAAATCGCTAAAAATATCTTCGAGGCCGGCGGTGAATTGGTAGTCTCCAGTGTGGCAAATGTCCATAGGCCGGGGTAACCGCTTTCCGTCAGATGGGCCGTCAGCCTGCCTGCTGTACTATCGCAATAAAAATAAAAAGAAACTAGAAAATATAAATGTTCTTATGTCACGTTTTTTCTCTTCCTATTACATATTAAATTGTTATACGTAAATGTGGTTTTAATTATTTGTATAAAAACAGTCAATTAACATAATAAATAATTTTTACTATACCACATTCAACAACGAATAAGCTTTATAGGTTCATGTTTAGTTTCCCACCCCTCTTCTAGATTGTCGTTAACTTGAATGATTGAGAACTTACGCTTTCGACTTCATTGCTTTCAATTTATTCAATATACAGCCTGTTTTGTTCTGTATTTTATGTTTGAGTAATCCGTAATATCAGACTATATAAGATTTTTTCATATCTTGAAGTCGGTGCCAAGTAAAAGATACAAAAACCAAATCAATCTTGTATACCTATAAAATGTAGTAATTTTTATGTTTTAATTCGCACAGATTTCAAGAAGTACAGATTTTCTATTTTTGCTTTTTAATTACCCTTGAAGTCGGTTTCTTTTTGTTAGAATATTTTTCACTTTTAAGTTAACAACAACGATACTCTTTATTGTAAACCAACTTAAAAACAGTAACACATTTACATATCTTAAAATTAGAAGTTAGTAGTACAATGGGCGGCCTTATTGCGTAAAGCAATCTCTTCCAGGCAACCTTTGGACGGCCAAGAATCTTATTAACAATAATTGGTTGGCGTGCAGTTTTTATACTAATGATAATATATATCATATACAATAATATACTAGTAAGTATGATAATAATAATGTAATAGATAAGTATATAACCATATAAAATATATATATACATATCAATTAATAGCACATTTGTCGTTAATTGGCTACATTTTGAAAGAAACTTATTAATTCATAGAAAAGTAGTGCTACTGAACTTGATTTTTAAAACACTAAATAAGGTTTATTTTACACAAAAATATACATATAAATACACACATACACACACACACACACACACACATATATATATATATATATATATATATATATATATATATATATATATATATATATATATATATATATATACGAACATAGGCATACAGAATAAATAATATAAACACTTAGTTAGTGCTCCCTCACAAGTCTGTTGAAACTATAGATCGATTTAGCACAGCGCACGTCTGCCGGCTGTACGTTCCAAAGATGTACGGCACAAACAGAGAACAATTTTGCGTAAATCTTCATGGTATGTAAAGGTGTCCTTAGCCGCAACTTCTCTGATGATCTCAGGGATCTTGAATCACTGTGGAAGAACTGGAAGCGTTCTTTAAGATAAGACGGAGTTCGACGGTCAAATAATACGTTATAAAGAAGAGACAGAAAATGATCATTTCGGCGAAGTCGAATTGGTAGCCACTTGAGCTTTTTACGGTATTCGGATATGTGATCATATTTTCGTAATCCAAATATGAATCGTATACAGAAATTTTGGAGTCACTCAAATTGATCTAATTTGGCTTTGGTTTAGATCGAGATAGGTGACGTCAGCATAATCAAGTATTTGGAGAAGGAGGGATTGCGCAAGCGCTACTTTAGTGGTGCACGGTAGAAAATATTGCAGACGACGTAAAGAAGCAGCTGACGCAAATATTTTTTGGCATATTTTTTGTAGCTCCAGGATTGTGATTTCTCTAAATAAATTTCTAGATTTTTTACTGTATTGCTTATGGGGATCACAGCCCCAGCAAACATGACTGATGGCAACAAAGACCAGTTAACCTTGGAAATCATTTTATTACTAGTTACTTATATGGTATTCAATATCAACGAAACTAGCTGTACTGAATTCAGTGCAAATATAACGATTAAAATTGGTTCAGCAACAAAAAAGTTATGGCTGAACATAAATATATACATAAACAAAAAAATATATTTACACGACTTGAGGAAGTTCTCCTTTTTTGAAATCGGTCAATAGAGTCAATTTTTCTGTTAAATGCCATTCAGACAAACCCGGTAGTTTCTGAGAATAATGATTGTGAAGGATATAATGAATTCATAAGGGTTTTCTTTTGTTATATGTTTTTTTAACAAAAACAAAACGACTTCAAACTAAAAAGCAAAAATAAATATTTAACTGACTTCATTCTATAACATCTTGAAATCGATGCCGTTTAAAACACAAAAACAATAACAAAGTTGCAAAATATATTAATATTTACGTTTTACTTCGCATCGACTTCAAGATGTTGTAGAAAGAAGTCGGATAACCTCCTAATGGTCCGTAAAAAAGTACTTCAATGAAATAGCGGAACCAAGTATAATTTTGTCAGCCAGACACCCAGGGTACTATTTTTAGTACCCTAAAAACCGTTTTTACCTTTAACCGTTCCAACTAGTTTCAAATTACCGCCTTTATAAAAAGTGAAGTTTCTGAACGTATGTTCTAGGTTTTATTTGTCTGTGTACAAGCAATAGTGCCAAAAAAAGAAAAAGAAATTTGTTTTTCTTGAGTTAACATGGAACAAGATAGCATCAGCTCGATGAATGCGTAAGTTAATCTCTATTTATTCATGAAATCTTTACGATTTGCATTGGGATGTTGATCAAAAATTATTGCTTAAATTCTATATTTCACGTGTGTACAAAATTTTATATGGATTTGAAATATTGTGAAAATGAATGTAATTCAAAAGTTTAAAACGTTTAGGTTGATAAGGATTACCATGATTTTTAGAAGCCTCAAGGTCGTTGTGAGGAGTCTTATATGTTATGTGTTGATGTCAGTTGTCTATAAGCGTACGTGTACACGGCACCACGACCACGCACTTTCGAGCGGGCGTTAACATTCACGTACACGTAGAAATACACAGAACAGAAGCACATCGGCGGCGCAATGGCAGTCTGGTAGCGACGCCATCTACACAAGCGTTAACACAGCGATATTAATCTGCCCGTTCAATCCGAGTTGCGTGATTAATATTAGTTTAGGTTACTATATTAGGTTTACTATATTTTTGATTTCAGTTCATGACAATAAATTAGAGCTACTCAACAGATCTGACCTAGACCCAGACGACCCTTACTGTGATGAGGATACCGATGATTATTATCAAGGTATTGTATTGATCAGCAGTCTTCTAGTACTTTTGATGATGTCACTAGTTCTTCTCAATGATGAGACCAGGTGAATATTACCGCTTTCTTGACCCCATCGTGGACGATGAAGACCACATCGTGGATCTAGATCTAGAAGTGAAGAAAATGAATGAACTGAATGTGACTTCGAACCGGATGTTGTACCATTTGTAGACCAGTGTATTTACCTGTGGACAGGAACTCATATGCCAAAGTTTACTATATTCGACAGTATATTGACGATAATGTCGTAAAAAACAAAGTTGATAAATCTAACACATCGCATTTATCTCCATTTGGAAAAACCTAAATTTGACATTTGCTAAATGTAATACGTACATTGCAATATTAATGATAATAAGTATAATAAATTACCCAAGTTTGAGAATGTATTGGTGCACCAAATTTAGAGTGCCTTTCGTTACAGACAATATGCTAAGGAATCGTTTCCTTACACTCAGGAATTTATTGAAGTTGGTTTTAGGTGAAGATACAAAACTTGAAGAAGGACACAAGGATAAACTTTGAAAAGTAATACACTGATCGATGCTGTTCTAAAAGAGTGTAAGATGCAAGAAAGAACTAAGAAAATGTACATAGTTGAAATGATTAATCCCTTTCAAGGATACTGTCTTCAAGCAATACTGTCCAGGAAAACGAAAGCCTGTAGGGCTCAAGGCATTTTTGCTTGCCGATCCCAACGGTTTGGTGTGCGATTTGGATATTTACCATGGTACGACAATTTATCCTGATAATGAAACTACGTATAGAGATTTCAGATTAGGCGAAAAAGCAGTTTTACGTTTGGCAGGTACCTGGTCACGAGATTTATTGCGACCGCTATTTCACCAGCGAAAACCTTATTTTGACCATACGTGATAAGGGATTTATGTGCGTTTGCACCCTAATGAAAAATCGAATTTCTCTGCCTGCTCGGAGCGTAGTGGAAAATGACAAAGTTACGAAAAAAGAAGACCAGAGACAGCTGGCAAGTAGTGGTTCACAAATCTAAAAAAAATGCTATCACCAAATGGCTTGATAGTAGTCACTATAATGTCCAATGTATATGCAGATCAGACTACCGATAGCAATGTTCTAAAAAATAAAACAAGTATAACACGATTAGACCAGAAGAAGTTAAACAATATAACGTGAATATGGGAGGTTACCAAATAGAACGTTACAAACCGCCTGCCAGTAAGTATCACCGTGAATCAGTCCTCAACTTCCCAATGACTGTTGTATCAGGTCTATGCACCTCATAATTATGTATATATAACACAGACACTTTTGTCTAAGGCTATAAATGTTACTTTTTGGAGATTTACAATTTCTAGCCGATCAATGGTTCTCAATAGATAGCTTTATTTGCAAGAATGTAGTTTATGCAGATGTTATACAATTGTAGATTCACAGTACATTCTACCACATAGTACTATACAAAATAACTTAAATACTAAACTTAAATTTACATAAATATTCTAATTCAGAAACATGTCAAGCAAGCTTTAGTAATAAATAGAAAATGAAGATATTTAAATTTTATGTCAAAAGAAAAAATTAAGAGCTTTCCCATATACATAATAACCACAAGCACTTTTTTAGAAATTCATCTACAGTATAGAAACACTGTTTGATCAGCCAGTTTTTCTCTTTATTTTCATATAAACAGTAAAGTCAAACTGAAGTTACCATCAAAGAGCTTCATCGCGTCAGTTTCACAGGCAGATTACAGTTCCTTCTTTGCCTTTTTTGTTTGTAATTGGACGCTTTGTGGTCTGCGCGAGTTAAGTCCTTTAGTTGAACATTTTACTGTCAATGGCCAGTACGGCGATGTGAACCAAGAAGCATATTTCAAGAATTGGACGCGACATTTATTTTTTATGAAAGTACGGTTATGTGAATGAAAAACGCTTCATTGTTCACCAAAAATGTAAAAAGCCGTGGTCGATTCGAGGCTAGCGCGCGCGTCCCAACTCAAGCGGTGCTGATCTGAATCCTGATCGGAGATTTTACACCACCAGTTTTCTAACCTAATGTGGTCGATCTATGGAAAATATCGTGATAAAATACACATCGAGATAACCGATATAAACCTAAATATAGACTATTAATATGGATACATTTGTATTAGATGGGCGGCATTATCGCTCATATCGATCTTTTCCAGGCAACCCGGTGTCCACGCAGAAGCCAAAAGAAAAATTAAATATTTTTCTGCTGGTGTACTAAACTAAAATGAATATAAACGCAATCATCAAAATTAATAAAACATCATATCATATAAATGCGGTATACAAATTTTAAAATATGCTCTATGTATAATAATGTATAAGGAATGTAATTACGACGCTATTTCTTCAAATAAAGTTTTTCTTTCTGCCTTTCTATATCCCACTATAATTAAAGTATGGAATAGTAGATTGTTACACAAGAGATGAAAGAAACCTATTTAGTTACGAGATGGTCTGGAACACGAGGGTAGCGAGGGCGCCAATAGTTCGAGTGCCTAAATAGGTCTTTAACCTGATGTAAACACTCTGCTTTTCATTTCGAGTATGAGGAAAGTAAATAAAAACCTGATTAATTAAACAAACAACTACTTTTTTAATTAAATCAGGCGTTAAATCCAAATCAAAATGTGATAAACTCTTATTATATATCAGTCAACTAAATTTCTTTTTCTGTAGCATTCTACCAGCCAGTATTTTTTATCATTGATAATAGTAAATATTTAACTCAAATGTATGTAAATTAATAATAATTTAGTGAAAAGTAAATTATAAGTATCAAATCATATTACAAAATTGTTGATATTTTTTAATGACCATTTATATACCACGAATTAACAGTAGATGTATAAAAAGTTTACATATGGCTTGCATAGTTTTTGACAGCAAGAGAAATCATTTCCCAGGGACGAAAAGTACTGTTTTCATCCCCTCGATCAAGTAACTTCAAGCATACTTTCTGAGTATAAGAAATAAATAATAATATTATGAACTAGCAGCTCCGCCGCAGTGAAGTCCCTATTAGACCTTAGTTGACATTGAGAACATACCTTTATACTAATTACATTGCAGTAATTCTCCACTAGGCGTTATTACCCGGAGAATTTGCTTAATATTATCCAGGTAACTATACCATTTTCCGGAATAAAAGCATCCTACGTGCATTCTAGTAACTAGGTTTTTAAAATAGGCAGTCGAGATTATTTTTTTAAATTTAGTAACATGTATTAATTTTTAACCGACTCAAAAACGGAGGAGGGTTCTAAATTCGTCGTTTAACATTTTTTTATTATATTATATTAGTATTAATTTTGTAAACAAACATTAATTATTGTATGTTTTCCAAATAAATATTAAAGCATGTCAACAATTTTGTACATGCATGTCATCAACAGCACTCCTTTCTGAAGTGGAAAATTGTTCCAAACAACTTTCTTTGTCCACTGACCAGGAACGATCTCCCTGTGAATTTTTTACATTAAGCCATGAATGAAAGTATGGTTAAAGAACTACGTTCGTATTGTCAGAGCTTAAAAACTAGGAGCTATGTAACTTCATCTAATATGCATTCTACGCGATCGGATCCAACCACCAACAGAGGCCACCCTGGTTGGGTTGGTGTCAAAATCAGCCGTGTATACACTGGTTTTGGTTGGTCAACCAAATGACCTTCCTTCACTACCAAGGACAAATAAATAGAGGTTATTGAGCTTCAACCATGTGGAAAATTTTTGGCAGTCAGGCCTTGCTAGTTTCAGTGCAGTAACGTCTGCCTCTACTTATTGTATTTGTAGTAATGGAGCGTCATGGTTGTGAAATTTTAACGGGGTTTATAGAACTACTAGTTTTCCCCGCGACTGGGCTGCGGGTTGATGTTTGCTCCGTGCCTCTAGTTTCAAGAGCATGCATTAATACAGGTTACATTGTATTAAATTCTTATGTTAGTGCAATTTGCTCCCAGAAGATTCACTTCATTTTATATCGCAAACTATCCCATCTCCCGGGATGAAAAGTATCTATATCCATTTTCGGTATTAAAACTACATGTGTACAAAATTACAACAAAATAGACCCAGAGCTCCAGTAATTTTTCCGTGAAAGCTTAACAGCTAGACAGACCGAATTACTATCGCATTTTTATATAGATGATGAATTTTATATCTATAAATTTGAGAATTAATTGGTCTCCCATAGAAACTTTATAAAATAGGGGATTTGCAACCCGTTCTAGTTTTATGTTTGCGATAAAAGTAGTAAGTAGCCTGTGTAAAGTCTCGTCTATTATACAAATACTTCTGTAAACTATAATAATGGCGAAAATGATCACAATGACCAAAATGATCAAAACGACATCACAAAAAAAACCTATCCTACTTTCTGGGATAACCTACATAAATCTATCCTTTGGTCAGGGATGACAGTATCCTATCCTATCCACCCTAGATATTGAACTTACATATATATAGAATATCAGTCAAATCGGAAAACATATTTTTATACCGGTAGCTATCCCATTTTTCGAGTTAAAAAGTATCCTATGTCCATCCTCGGCATCGAATATATACTGAGTTTCAGCCAAATCGGTCCAGTAGTTTTACCGTGAAAGGGTAACAGACAGGCAGACAGAACGACAGACAGACAGAGTTACTTACTTTCTTCGTATTTATAATATTAATAGGGATACTGCAACCTTTCGTGTTTATGGGACATCGGGTCAGAATTATATAAAGACAGAAACCAAAAAGGCCAAGCATGGCAGTTGTTAGCTGAAATAAATAAATTGCTTTTCTTGTTCACATATACTAAAAGAGTTAATGCTATTCCAAGTTATTTATGTTTTGGCAGTAAGCTGAGACTGATGCCCCTTTTAGGACAAGTCTTGTTTTTAAATGTATACACATACATACACGTACGTACGTACGTGTACGTACACGTGTTTTAACACGTAGTTTTATATTTGTTTAACTGTCCTAAATAAAATTATTTTCTTCTTTTTTTCAATATAAAACAGCACATTAGAATACAATATATAGATGATTGTTGGCTGCGTTGTAACTTATACGAATATTATAACGGCGCTTGTTCAATATTTGCAGGTAATAAGGTAAGTAAACCGACATATATTTAATCTGAGGATGAGTAGCTAATTTATTCGAATACCATAACGATATAATATATTCTACGTACATTATATACCACTATCCCATGCCGTCTAGTGAAATGAGGTGAGCCTTCTGTTCTTTTTGCAATCTATGTCCACGGGTATTACAAACGTAATTTTGTACTAGACAAGGATCGTCGGTTACGGAAAGCGGGTGCATCTTTTTTGTTAATTCGAGTAGGGATTGTCTCGAGTGCTGTAGCTGCTGAAAGTATTATACATATTTTTAAATTTCACCTTATACAAACATAATTCATAATGGCATTTAGCCAATTATATGGACAACCATAAGTATAAAGGTTTATAACAATAATAACAGTCCATAGATAAGTCCCGCTGTTGGGCGCTCATCTCATTACATTGAAATTGACAGTTTACCCGCCACGCTTGTCCAGCGGATTGGCAGGTTTCGCACATTGGTAACCTAGTTCTATAGGTTTCTAGAAAATTGTTACGTATTTTAAAAATCAGTTTTGAATCTATTGAAACTCTATCATTGTCTACTCCCAATTTAAAAATATATCATAAAAACCTCTTGTATTGCAATGAGCAATGCAATGAGGAATATGGGTGGCAAATCAAGATTTAAAAAACAAATAAGAAAAAAGTTGTATTTATCCGAGATATTTAAGTTTTTTTTTCAAGATTGTTATTTATGTAAAGATCGAGATTGTTAAAAATTAATATAATTGGATAAGGTATACTTTATATTACGTAAGTGTGACTTAGGTCACATAAAATAAAACTTAAATAATACATAATCACTTAGACCAGGAAATATAAGACGTATGATGCAAAAACAAAAAAATACATTCACCAATTCTCTACATCATACAGTACACTTCCTTATCGCCAAAGAACTCCCCCAATTACTCCTGTTGCCATGACATCACAATTACGAACACAGACGGACAAAAGACGGATGTCCATATAATGATTGCTATTATCCAGCGGCCGCTCCCATAGACCATTATTATTGGTTCGATACAATGGTATCGAGTGAAAAGCTCAATGGCACTTGAGGATAAGTGTCTAGTAATCGTTTGTTGGAGTGCTTGTATGTCTATTATGGCAATACACCACTATACTGTGTATTACCTACTACATACTTACATGTAGGCTATTACAATCTATACTAATAGAATATAAATATGAAAATAACTGTTTATTTATCATGTACTAAGTCGAAATTACTCTTATATTTGAGTATTTACTCAACCGATATCATTCAAATCAGTTTTCATCGAAAATATTTTTGAAGCTCCACTCGATCAAGCAGAATTACAGTTAAAAATTTGGGAGATACATAAATAATCGTGGTAGCGTCGTAATGGCGGCGCATGCGTTCCAAATTAAAGGGTGCGGGTTCAAATCCTGGCCGGAGGGCATGCACCACTTACGCAGTTTTTTGACCTCATTTGCACGTTGTTACAATTACCATGTACTAACAACGGTGAAGGGCAACACCCTAATAAAACTTGAAACCTACACATCCTACACATCGAAATAACCGATGTGTCAAACCTGTCAAGCCGCCTTGGACAAGCGTGGCGGATATACTGTCCGTTCTCTAATAGTGGGCACCCCGGGCCTGTCATTACACACAAACACACACATATATATATATACATATATAACAGACTAGTGGTGAGTACCACTACTCTGTTTACGACTTTCACAATACAGTTAAACTCATATGCAACTTTCAGTATTTGTACATTTAATATCAACTTTTCGTATTCACAATATATTTATTCGTCATTTTTTACATTAAGTACAACATAATATATCAATATCTACTTATTAAGGTATCTAAGAATCGCAATACATCTTTTGCGTCTGTATTTGAAATTTGTCAAGCCTATAGTAGGGGAGGCCAAGCGGGGATTTTGGGATTTACCCGAGCGTGGCAGAATAACATAAGGGGAGAAACCTTGCACCCTATTATGTACTAACCCCCACCATATACTAACCCTTCATATGGGTGGGGGTATTTTTTATTCTTCAATTTATTTCAAACCGTCAGATTAAGGAAATTCCTTCACATAATTTTCAGATTATGGGTCAGCACGACTACAGTTCAGCTTGAGAGCTGAACTGTCTGTATATTAATCTGACACGCTCGAGTATTACAATGTTACGTTTTTTTTTGCATTTTCAAAAATCGGCCATGACTTTTGGTCGCGTCCAAATCGTCAGTCTTTTGAATAGTTCCTTTAGGGTTTACTTAACATCCCTTTTGAATATCTGACGCGCTTGGGTATTTCTGCGCGACTATTTTTTTTTTAAAACGCTCCCCCACCAGTGACAGGGCCATACATTATATAACCTTTTTTCTTTTTAGCATCTAATCTTCACAATCCAAAGGGTCCCCGCGACGCTCGAGTAACTCCACATTTAGCATCTTGGGCTCTCCCCTACTACTAGAGCTGTCTGGAAGAGGTTGTTTCTAAGCAATAAGACCGTTATAGGGTAGGTTCTTTCTCTTTTGTTTATCTATGCTTTAGTGTACAATAAAGAGTTATCTATCCATCTTTTTGTAGCAAACTGAATAAATTCATTCATCCACAGTATCATTACGACACCATAACTTAAAAGGGTGTCGACAAACATCCGACTAAGATGGATGCCCGGCCGGAAGAGGAAATGGTGTCGAATCGGTCCACGATCTACCCTTAACAGATACATTTTTCACTCCCACTGAATAGAATACGGTGTCGGGCTTTGCACTAAACTCTCGGTTACTTTAAGGCAACTCGAACTATTGTTCCCATCTAATAGAAAAGCGATGCATCAATACAGAAAAGTGTCATGTACTTATATATAGATCTGCCCATGTGAAAGTTTTTTTTTATTGCCTAAAGCAGGTAAACAGGCAGACGGCCCACTTGATGGAAGGTGGTTACCGTTGCCTATGGACGTTTGCAACACTAGGGGCGTTGCCAACGCGTTGCCGGCCTCTAAGAAATTTTATAACGCCCTTCTTAAACGACACCATGTCGTAGCGTAGAGGGAAAACCTCGGCGTGAAGTTCTCTCCTGATCATAGAAAGTCCTATTACCTCACGCATTTCAGGTGTCTTCAAGTATCGCGTGAACAGGTATCTTCTAGGTAAGCGTGTTCCAATTTTGACTACATTTCCATCTAATACCAGGTGCAATCTCGGTGAAACGCGAACCTATACAAAAAAAACACGAGAATTGTGCAAGAGTAAACGGAACGCTCCGGGAGATATACCTGTGAAGCTATTATTTTAAGAACTTGTGTGAACGTAGAGTCAAGACGTCTCCACGAAGCGCCTTCGAGATCACCTAAGAGACGGATGGACATTTATAGTTGCTCCAATCGTAGTCGCAACAACAACAACAATACTCTTTATTGTACACAAACATAAGAAAAGTAATATACTTTATTATCTTAACCATAAGGTAGTACAATAGGCGGCCTTTTTGCTTAAAGCAATCTCTTCCAGGCAACCTTTGGATGGACAAGAACTTATTAAAAATTATCTGTTGGTCTGCAGTACTATACTACTACTATACTATAAATTATAATAATTAAACTGCAACCACAGCTCTGATCATCTTGCTTATTAGTTTTAAGTTATAATGTAGTTATTTTAATATAATTAAATGCAACTACATACGTGTAAGAATAAACAGTTTTTCAAAAAATCCCCCGGTAGCCGTCTCGCATAACTAAAGCGTGGAAAGGACACATTAAGTGAAAAAGTAGATTTAATTAAATTATCTGTGGCTTAAAGATGTTTTTTATTAAAACATAGTCCAAAAGTTTTCGACTTTGAAAGAAGTAAAAATCACGCTTTTTTATAATTTTCATGATTAACTTATTAAAAAAAAGTATTAAGTATATTACATGATAAAAGTAAGCCAGCCAGCTGTAGGCACTATGTCGAAAATATACGTAAAAAAAATCATTGAATCTATGTCTCAAATGATACCATAACATTTTGACGGCCTCTGTGGTTGAGCGAGCTAAGCCGTTGCCGGCCTACCTTACTGCAACGCAGAGGCTCCGGGTTCGATTCCTGGTATAGTAAATTTCGGAAACGTATTTTCTCCGTTATTTACTATTGTCTGGGTGTCTGGGATCGGCCGCAGAGTGGTACGTTGTATATTACCCATAACACAAGCGTAACTTGCTTAATTTGGGGCTATATAATATGTGTGTTTGTCTGCCGATTATTATTATTATTTTAGAACTAAATAGGTAAATGATGCAAATCTTTAGCTAATAAAAATAGTTTAAAAATAATCCAAGAAACCCAACTATTATAATGTATATAAATAAAAATGAATCGTAGATATGTATGTACCCGCATAACTTGAGAACGACTTTACTGATTATGATGAAATTTTTGTGTGTATTTGGGTGGGTCCCTGGATGGTTTGGACTCACAATTGGAACCGGCAGGTGGCACTGGGACGGGGTTCTGGTTTTTTTATTTTTGACAGTAGGACAACGTCTCCCGGACCCTCTAGTTTATTATAAACATGAATGCAAAAATATTTAATGAAATAATTGTATATTGAACGATATATCAAGACTCATTGATAACTTTAAAGAAATCCAAAAGGTTTATCGAGCAGGAAAAACATCGTCTCTTAACAAAATAAAGACAAAAGTTATGAAGTGCTACCTCATCGAGACGGGGCTAATGAGGCACAAAGGCAAATGAACTGAAGAGGAAGCTGACCTGGCTCTTGGCTCGCATTCAAACTTCAAGCATTTTGTTTTTTTAATATATTTTTATTCATCTGCCATAGCTTCCCAATTTCATAAAAGATGGCATACTTATAATGCATATATTGAATATGTACATATACAACGCAACGGATTTTTGTTAGATTGTCAGACGAGGTGTTTCTTTATTATAGAATTTTCTTTATAATATTTGTGAATTAATATAATTATATGAGTTTAGAAAAAAAAAACGCCTGTTTCCCTTAGAAGTAGGCATAGACGATGGATATACATTAACTACGATTTTCACATACACCTTTTACTTCGTCTACTTTAATTAATTTCTTCATACATACAAGTTTACCTATACATAAGAATAGATGGATCTGGTCAAAAGTACAGACCACTTTTTTTGTGGCTAGTGTAATAATTTTTTTGCATTGCGAAGCTGGCAAGCAGGGGGGAGACAGTCCACCTAATGGAAAGCGGTTAGAATCGGCTAAAGACATTTACTACACCAGGAGCGAAGCCAACATGTTGCCAGGTTTTAAGATGGGATAGAAAGATCAGGCAAGAGGAATGCGATAGAAGGAATGGAATAGAAGAATGCAATGGGGCGTGGGATAGAAGGGAGAAGTGGGCCATCGGAACTCTCATCGCACGAAACACGATTCGCTCAAGGCTACCCGATTTACGCCGATATCTGTGACAGCGTGGTATCATACCGGCCCTAAGAGCTGTAATCAAGAGAATGATTCCAGCATAGCTCTATCACATCAGAAATTATTAGTAATTCAAACCGTTGAAATTCTAAACAAACAAAACCAAATCAAAATCAGAGATTAATCAGACAAAAGATAAGAGACATCTGCAATTAGCACATCGGGGTACACTGACAAATGCCTGTGGGAGGGAAGACGCGCAAAATAATTATACTTTAATCCGACTGCTATAAATCAAGTCGAGCTACTTAGCACACGATTAGCATCGAACAAGTAGACGTAAATCATTGTGGCACTCGCTCCCCTCCCACTCCAGTTGTAGCGTGTTGTACTCGAAATGATTTAGTGATCATGTACCTATTGAGAAGCTGTGGATTCGTGTATAATGTATTAATTCATTCACGTAAAACACTGTAGGTAACGAAATATGGAATATATTGGATGACATTTTTTTTTAATCGCCAAAAGCTGGCAGATAGGTAGACGACCCACCCGATGGAAAGCGGTTACGGTCGCTTATGAACATGCAACATCAGAGATGCACGCAACGCACTGGCAGCCTCGAAGAAATTTTATGACACCCTTTTAAAAATAACCCATATTATAGTGCTGTAGGAAAACCTCAGCTCAGGGAGTTCATTCCAAATCCTCATGGACTGCAAGAGAGACGTTCACGAGAAACGCTGCGTACATGAGCTAAGCAGCTCAACGACGCGAGAATGAATACCCACCTAAGAGATGGTTAGCGGTGCGTTGGTAGGAAAAAGACGAAGACACCATTCTGAACAATTTCTCGGAACACTGCCCATTGTACAGTGGGTAGAATATGCCGGACAAGTAGTTTTTCTGAAGGTCAAGCATATTTAAACTACAAACAGTGAGCGGGTGAGAGAGAAATCGCGACATAAGGAAGTACAAGTAGGGGCGCGAGTTCATGTCCATCCTGAGGAATGCGGTGGTGCTGTGACCTAATTAATTATGGTAATGTCGATAATAACTACCGATTTAGTCAACAGCTGTCAATTTGGTTTATTGTAACTTAAGGTAATTTAGAAAATTATGAAATAAAATAAATGTGATAAGTAATTACTTATTTATTTCTAATAGAGGAAAAATATATTTTTAATTCCAATTCAATCACTATCAGATGAAAGACAACCGACAGATCAGAGTCGGAATCAGTATCTTCGCCTTCGCTGACTTCAAACGGAGTAATCATGGTTTATTCACAAAGAAATAACAGAATAGCGTTAGCGTAAATTTTCGGTATCGATAAGCGCGCGTCACAACCGTCAAGGACAACACTCGACGTCAGACAAATGCGGCGAGGTGGGCGAAGGCGGGGCGAGCTGCCCCCCGCGCGTCGCCTCTGGCCCCGATGGACATGAACTCGCGCGCCTATAATATGTTTCGGACGGCCGGTCGGCTGACCACAATATCACTTCAAAGGCAGAGCATGAGCTTGGGCCCGATAATTGGCAAAACATTATTTGCCCAGTATAGACAAAATTAACGTGTTCTCATTTCGGAGGCTAAGACTCACATCGGGTCGCTAAGCCAACGGAGAAGTATACGCTCACTTCTAAAATATAATAAACTATAAACTGATATCAATGGGCAGCGTATTAGGAAGCTGGCAACAATATCTGGCTAAACACAGAGGCTAATTTAGAGCAAAAGACAGAAAGAGAAAGAGTCCGAGTTAAACTTAAGCCTTCCAGTCCTCTGTAGCCGCAACCAGCCGTTTTACAAAGTTTAACAAGCAAACATACAAGCACAAAAACAAATCACTTTCACGCTTACATATTAGTATAGAAATGAAAATGTATGCGAATCACATAATACTTAACGTAACAAAATGTGTAATTTCCATACATTTTCTATTTTATTCGTTTAGCGCTAATACCACTTGCCTACAGAGCCAAGTCGTAAAAATTGAGTAATTAAATAATTAATAAACAAGTCTTTTTATTCGTTTGATTTAATTACTCAATTTACGTTACATAAATATAAAATAATGTACTTATACACATCTTTTTTTGTTAATCGCGTTGAATTATGTTTGTTTGTGACTTATCCAATGTGACAAAACTCGGGGCCGTGTTGTGGGCAATCGCCCATTTTACTGCCCTTTGTCTTCTTAAATCGCCGCACTGAGACCACAGAGGTGTATTCCCGTTGTGCACGGTAGTTTGATCCAGTACAGAAGTGAATACATATTTATGACTAGACTAATAATTCCTATGCGTAGGACTGCGTTTTGTCACAAAAATATACAAATAATACAAGTAATAATAAAAGTATATAATCAAATACCTGTATCAGTAAGAGAATTACCTCTTAAACACTTTAAAAGAAAATTATTCTCATAGCTGGTTGAGAAATGTTTTTATCGGGTATCAGAATTATTTAGTTCGATTTAACGATGATGATAATGACATTTTTTTTTTAATAACCAATGCGCTCATCATTCAAAATATTCGACAGTTAATTATTATTAATAAAGTTGACATTCATCGAGTATATAATTGTATAAAGCTTTGACACAAAGGTGACAAAATTGTGCAACAAATTATAATAATCTTAAACGACTATTCAATCAAAATATGATATTTATAAACCATATTAGTCTTTAAGAAAATTTGTATGCCAATAAATGGCGAAATATGTTCTGACCATATCATAAGACCTTGTTTTTGATGTTTCATGGAAATAAAGATTTCATTTCGTTTCATAAGCTTGGTTTATTTTTTGCCCACCATTTTAATAAACGCATTTCCTAACTCAAAACGATCTTATAACAATATCATGCAATGTATTATCGCATTAATAGGATGTTTAGTGTTAATAATATTTATTCCAAATAATACCACCAATAATGGTACTATTGTAATATATTATTTGCTGGTAGTTGTTATGTTATGTTGTTGTCGTGCTCTCGTGACACGACCGCGTAACATCCTCATGGACAAGGTCGATGTTATCACAAAACGGCTGGCCCGGATCAGCCCGCCCGCGGTTAGGACGGCAGGCCGGCAGGCACCAACAGACAGACACAGACGGCGGGTCGACGCCGCCAATCACGATCTCTCCACGTCCCCGCGAGGGACGCCAGGAGACATAGCCCTCCCCCATAGGATAGGCTAGGCGTGTTGCTGGGAAGTTTCTTTCGCCGTTTCTTCTCTCCCAGCCATAACACGTTGCGAAATGGCAGTAGGCTTTATATTACCCGTCGCCCGCTCTCAATTAGTGCATTGTGTCGCCCTATGGTGGGCATCATTAGATTCATCCCCCTCATGGCAACAGTCCAGCCGAGGTGAAACTCCCTAGGGAGCCCCCTCGAGCAAGTTGCACCCCGGGCTCGAGCGCCTTCGCTTCGCGAAGGCACTTGCCCCGAAAACCCCGGTAAAGTTATGAGGTCTTCGGACCAACAATATAAAGTCAAGTCCAATAAAAAAATGAACGATAATTTTTTCTTCGACTTTAGTCTGGTACACATGCATGTCACAGTAGCGCTCTATTTACTGTGCGAGAATCGGAAGTTATAATTAATTGTACTTTAGATCGGCAGTCTTTGTTCGGAAGTCGTATTAAACAGTTCTATGTGTTTCGTGTATAAATCCACCACTAACAATAAATATATTTCTATCTATTTGGTGCAAATTCACAGACCTTAACTGAAATATACCAAGGTACATGTTGGCACTGTTGGTAGTATCAGATTTTTGTGCTTCGCTCGTAAACCCAGTGTGTCGGCGCAAACAGTCGTATTGTTGTGTAATGGCGTAGAAGCGCAGCTCGGTGAAATTTAGCGCAAAGCAACGCTTCCTTCACGTAGTTAACTAACCAGTGGGATAACATCAGTCTACCTTAACAGTTTCAAAGGGATTCATTTATAAAAGGATTTCCGTTATTCAGTGTCAAGAATTATTGTTAAATTTACTATATGTCTATGTACATATGTCGATGTTATGCCCAAAACAAGCAAAAATACTGTTCACCTGATGAAAATGTATAGATATCGCCTATAAACTTCTACAGACCCAGGGGTGTCATCAACGAGTTGTTGGCTTGGAAGAAATTTATGACGCCTTTCTTCAGTGACCTCATATCGCGGTGCAAAATACTAAATATAAAATATTGTAATAATAACACAGAAGACGCAATTTGGATACACCACGAATTGTGAGGAGGAGCCTGTCTGCGGAGCCCTGACCACCGGTAGCTTGGACCCCAGGCCCCACTGCCAGCGCCTTTTAATATGTCGTATTACTTTAATAAAAATGTAACTTGTTATAAAATATGCAAAACATTATGAAGAAATGTTTTCTATCTATTTTCTTATCTATACATACATATAATAAAATTGTAGAGGTCAAATTTCTGTACAATGAAAAAAAATGCTAAAAACCAACTCAGGGAGATGTAAGAAGTGAAATAAAACTAAATTAGATTTTTTTCAATTTTTTTGTTTCTCTGTTTGTCTGTTTGTCTGTTTGTACCGGCTAATCTCCGAAACGACTGGATCGATTTAAATGAAATTGGTAGTTTATATCCCTGGTCACCATATAGGATACTTTTGATCCCGAAAAATTAAAGTTTCCGTGGGATAGTTAAAAAACCGCACCACGCGGTCGAAGTCGCGGGCAGAAGCTAGTCTATTATAAATATACAAATTAAGTTGGAGCTGAACTATTAGCATGTGAAGTTAATTAAATATAACATACACAAACTTGAAAAAATACTTTAATGTTAATTTCAAAAATTTAGCTTGACTGAGCTATTACTGTTACATTTTGTCATTTGGCAACAAAAATTTTTAACATGCATTTTGTCAAAAATATTTCACAAGCTCCTTGTCTGCTCTTGTTCAAATCTATACCACAATCTTATATTCCGCAGTTCAATAGTTACAAGAGACACACACTTTCTAATTTCGCAAGAGAAAAATCACCTCATCTTTAGATTTAGATAAGAAAGGTCATTAAGAAATAGAATTATAATTTTTATGACCTTAAAATGGACTTACAAACACTATGAAAATACTAGTACACGGAACGGACAAAAAATATAAGCTGGTGTCGCCATATAGGCTTTTTGGTTATAAAAATTTTGCTTCTATTATATTTAAATTATCTGTTTTATTCCGATGGCACGGCGTGTTCCCTTTTCGGCACACACGTCAATTCATTTAATGTCATACTAGCTGATGCCCGGGACTTCATCCGCGTGGTGCGGTTTTTTTAACTATCCCACGGGAACTCTAATTTTTCGGGATCAAAAGTATCCTATTGGTTGACCAGGGATATAAGCTACCACCATACAATTTTTCATTTAAATCGTTCCAGTTGTTTCGGAGTTGCCGGTATAAACAGACAGACTAACAGACAAACAGAGAAACAAAAATTTGAAAAAATTCTAAATTAGTTCTATTTCACTTCTTACATCCCCGTAACTCGGTTTATAGCAAATTTTTTCATTGTACAGAAATTTGAGCTCTACAATTTTATTATATTGTATATTATAGTGTATTATTATAGTGTAGATTATCTATTAAATAAATTAATATACATAAAATAACTCAAAGCAATACGCTACGCTCAATGATATAGTATCTTAAAATACATTAAAAATAAATATATATAAAGTAATATATTATAAACCGCGCTTCGCCGCTTTAATTAAACATATAAAAAATAAATAAACTGTCTCACAACATAATACTAGTGATTTTGGAAGTGAAGTGAGAAGTTGAGGAAGTGCAGTATCATCTATACCCATCATGCAGGTCCGTGTGTGTTGTTCCTCCAATATTCTCTTCTAAATTATTCCCACATATTTTTACTTACTTTGATACAATCCATAATTATCGTTAACAAATCCAGCGTCTTCGCATCATAAGTATATGTATATAAAAGAGAAATTAGTTTGCGTCGAAGCTATCAGCAAGACAATTATTTTCAACTCCACTGTGTAGGGGGGCCTCATGTCGACTCCCATCATTGTTTCAGTTCGACGGTTTTATGCAAAATGGCGCAAGTACCGGCAATATTCATAATCTGTAATCAAGTTATTTTATTATTTATACAATTATGAAATACTTGAGTAAAACTAAACATTATATACCATACATAATGCATAAAAGTAAATATTAAAAATAATTTTACTAAAATCTAATTACAGACAAGGTCAGCCAGCTAGATCACTGTCAGAGAGGTGTGCCCAGAAGGCGGGCTGTATACTTGTATAGACACGCTGGATGGTAACGCTGATTCACTGTACGAAGTATGAACCAACACTGTGGTTATATATAGCATTGACGAGTTAGATTGGATTAAATTAAATAAAAAAAGCTTTACAAAGTTTGATATATTTAAAAACTAAGATTGAAGTGGATGTTAAGTAAGCGGTAAGATAGTTTTAAAATAATAATTCTTCAAATAACATTTAATCCAAAATAAAATAATTTTCTTATACTTTTTAATGTCCAAGTTGAGTGTTCAACATTGCATTGTGGTTTTGCTACATTTCACTATTGAATGTGTTTATTATTACGTTTCACACGCTTGCAATGCAAGGAATGACAATCTTTTTGCTTGTGCGACATTTTAATACTTTTCGAGTAACGTTGCTAACAAGTGATAGTGATTTTTAATCTATAGTTTTATTGTAACTATTATTTGAGTTGCCTAATTTTAGCGCTCAAATATTTCTTTGTTTTATCACTTCTTTCAAATATTTTAAACGTTTTCTTGCATAAAGCCATCCAGCAGAACCAGCTAAATGCAAATCTCTGATAATCCATTAGTACGCACGTATTGTGTACCTACATTACAACAGTGGACGGCGGCATTTCAATATACTGACTGCATCCAACCAATATTGGGGCACTAATGACCGGCGGCTCAGCCCGGGTCTAACCGATGTTAAGAGCAAATATTGATAAGGTTATTAGGGCTTTTGATATCAGCATACATATTCCAATGTAAATAAAATGGGTACTAAATGAAACATACAAAATAATATCAGTAAATGAAGGATATAAGTGAACTGTTTTGCAACCGTTTTCAGAATTCACGTACTGTTTTTGGCATAATTAACTATCCTCAAGAAAGAAGGAAGTTCTCAATTCGTCTCGTCAATAACTTTTTGTTTCTGAACCTTTTTTGGGTCAGATTTAGCAAATCTTCAAACTGATCCTATATAAATTTCATCATTATTAGACCTTGGACTCCAAAACTATAGTAGCAAAATCTTCAAAAGCAAACAGAAAACTTGTAGTGATTGAGGAATTATTTTAGTCATTCCTCTTTTGCTTTTAACTTTCTTTTAGGGATCCAGAACTGGTACCGCCATGTAAACCTTCTTTCGATCTATTCATACTTTTCTTGTAACATATTTAAATTCCCTCTCCAAATCTGACGGTGCGTTCTCCTTTCGCACGCATGTCAGTCATTCATTGTTATGTCAAATAAATTAAATCACCCCGCAAATTGTAAATATATAAAATCAAATAAATTAATGTAAATTAAACTAACATATCATAAATCGCACCGCACCGCCCCGCTCAATCATATATGTATATAATTACATTCCTGCGAAAACACGTCCGCCTCATATTTTTCATTGTAAAAGTAAATTATTACCCACTCCGCGCCGCAAGAATAATGTAAAAAACATATATAATATAAAATACATACACATAAAATAATATAATATAAACCACTTTATTAGCGATTAACGCAACTTCTTCATTCATAAAATCTCAGGGTGGGGTATAGATATACGGCACTTTTATTTATTATGAACAGATCCGAACCTTTTTAATATAGGTTATTACATTAAAAATCACACATGTCACTCGCCTTACATACATCTAACATAAATAAGACAAAATTATCTCTATCAATCTAAATATATAAAAGCTGTGAAATCACAAAATATACGTACAGAAATCGAAACAGAGTTTAATTTAATATATTATCAAAACATACGTTTCGTCGCTTCAGTAAACAAAGTATACAAGATAAATAAAACTACAACGGAACTGAAGTGAAGAATAAGTGAAAGTGAGGAGCAGGTGCATTTCATGCCCATTAAACAGGTACGTACGTGGTCAATCTCACATTCCCATTTAAGTTACCCAACACCTCTTTTCTTAGAAAATTGACATAGTCCATTGTTATCTTAAACCCAGCGCCACCGCAACAGTAACTATTTTGGCACAATAAAACCCCTATAATACTATTCGGTTGTTTTTGTATGTTACAATCAATTTCTTTGTAGATAACTGGATCTGTATGGATGAAATAAAATAGTGTGTGTGATGTGTAGGGCGCTATATAATAGTTTAGTAAAACTGCGAAAAGTTTTAAAAATAGTTCGCTATGCTCCTCTACTTTCATTATTATCCTTCTAGCGTTAAATCCCGGCTATATAACAAGCTCGGAATCCATGTTCTCGCATTTTCCTCTGCACTTCAAATGATCTTGGACGTCGGTTATAGTGAGAACATTCGTTACAAGTCATACATACTTCACACGTCCCTTCTATCAGGGCCTGGCGGAGGTGGCATAGCTAGGCGTTGTTCACCACATAACTAGTCTAATTTTACTTTGATATACGGATGGCAAAATTGAAATCTACCCTCCAACTAACGAGATAATTAAGCGAATAATCACATTTAGTGCAAAATGATGACTAAAAAATTACACCCGACAGGGGTGGCGGGCACGATCTCATCAGACTATTGGAATTTTAGTTAAAACTATTTTCATCAGACGTGTGCTACTAATTACATTGCGAATGAAACACCATTAGTGCATTCAGCCTACAAAAGTACTCATATAATAGATAGATTCCCGTGCCGTAATGGAGAAAGAATACAAATTCCTGCGGCCGGGGGGCCTGTCGTAAGAGGCGACAAAACAATCCACAGCCGGGTGGGTGGTAGGGTATTTACCCGTCCGGATAGCTATAACCCCTCGTTTAGGCTATGCCGCCATAACAAATTTAAGTTGTGTTCCGGCATTTGTGGCCGGGTTCCAGTCTCTCTTTAGACAGCCGTAGTACACTGGTAGCATCTTTGGTGTTCCTAATGTCCATAGGCGATGGTAATCGCTTTCCATGAGGTGGGCCTAATGCATGTCTACTGAACTTATGCAATCAAAAAGATAACATTTAATTGCAAACTGAAATAAATAATTACAAATACATATTTACAATTATTTCCCTCCAAGCAACCTTGCTCGTAGGAAATTCTTACTTACGTTACGTAAAGGATCTTTTCCAGGCCTCATTTATAGGAAATTTATACTTACTTAACTGAAAGGATCTCTTCCAGGCAACCACACTTAAAGACAATTCTTACCTACCTAAAGGATTTCTTCCAGGCAACCTCACTAAAAGGAAATTCTTAATTACCTAACGCTAAAGATGTCTTCCAGACAACCTAACTTAAAGAAATTCTTACTTAATCAGGCAATGTAGGTTGAACATATTTTTTGTAATAACTTTTAGAGTTCCATAGCTAAATGGCAAAAGAGGAATCCTTATAATTTTATAATTTCCGTCTATATGTACATATGAATACACATGTTATAGTAAAATTTCAGTAAGTCTACTATAGATCCTTAAAGACATCATTATATTAATACGTGAAGCAAAAACTTTGTACACCTTTTTACGAAAATTGAGCGGACGGAGGAGTATGAAATTTCGCACACGTTTATATATTTTAATTATGCATAAAATACATTAAATCAATAAAAAAACATTACACACACTACCATGTATTTGACACACACACACGCATATATACTCTTTTGTTTATTGTTCAAGTAATATTAACAGTATAGCCTTGGCGAAATCTGTGATTATAGAAGTATATATAGTCTTTGACAACAGAACCTTAATAATGTTCAAACTTATAATTTAAATTAATTATGGTCGAATTTCGACCACTGGGGCCCGACCACTAGTTTTATTAATTGATTAAACAATAACATTAATAGACTATTGGACTCGTTAGAATTATGACGCAATAACACATTAATCTCGTATCTACTAAATATAAAAGGTTGCAACATATTTTAATACGATAAAATGTATCCCAATTGATTTCACTGTCAACTATCCTATTAAAACTCCCGCTAGAGGGTGTGACGAGGACAATGGTGGCTGGTAATGAAACTTTAATCCTGTTAGCCAGTCATCAGGCGAATGATTGAGCGCTGATGACTCGGGAGAAAATGGTGGTAATAATCCTCTTAAACGCGTCTAGTGATTTTTCAAAAAGTATGAAGAACTTTAACTAACACTCTTAATTAAACGGACTACTATTAAAATATGATAAGAAGTAATAAATAAGTAACACCTCACTGCTGGGCTTGAGCCTCCTATTTAAGGGGCAAGGGGTAGCGAAAGCATAAATAAAAAATATGTAATAGATAGTTAATAAAATACAGTAATAGTATGTTTAGAAACACTAAAAATTGTATTAGAATAAGATGTTAATAAAAAATAAAGTAAAAATTAAAGTGAAACTTTAAATGCCCTAATAACAATACCCTGATAAAGAATTGCGTCAGGAGAGGAAAAATTCAATTAAATTAAAAACCGGGAAGAGAACAGTATACCCAAGGCGGATTGCTATTTGTTAGGTTCGATATATCCGCCATGATTTGAGTATATGTAGGAATCGTATTTGTTATTATCAAGCAATCATATGACGGAAGTAGTCATATAACCGGATGTCAACGTAGAGGCATTTATTATCAAGCGACGAATATCGGAAATGGAGTAACCGGAAGTTGGAAGTTAAAATGGATGGCGGAAGTTGGTTTTATGAAGAAAGCGAAACTGTAGTGGTGCCAAAGCATTACCGGATATTGTCACTACGGCGCGCTACGAGGACCTTAAATACGCGGTGTTCGGGCAGAGAGGGGACAGTCTTCAACCGACCAGTCTACAACCAAGTCGTCTTGTGGTCGATAATTGCAGCTTGATAATCGCAGTATTCTTGAGGGCAAATTGCTGCTCGACGCCTGACAAGCGTGGTTTCAACTCTTGGAGTTGTCTTAATATTTCTGTGTATTATTGTGGTGTATTTAATGTTGTAATTGTAATAATTCTAGTGTAATAAACTTTGATTATAATATTGTTATACTCGGTGTCGTGTCGTTCGCACGCCGTGAACACGACATATACATAAGTCATATGAAAGCCGAATCTGAGACCCGAATGCGTCAAATACTAAGCTACCACGGCCACGATCGCGTAAGCCGAATTAATCGATTTCACACATCAGCAATGTAAGTTCTGTCACTATTAGAACAGAGTTCATTAAATTTTTAAAACTACGTTTTAACGACTTTCAGCAGTGCATTTTATTTGATTTATATCTTGACGTTTCGGCCACTTGCCAGTAGCCGTGATCGCGGAAAATATTTGACGGCTTTTGTGGTTGAGCGGGTTGTCTTTGCCGGCCTACCTTACTGCAACGCTGAGGCTCCGGGTTCGATTTCTGGTATGGTAAACTTCGGAAACGAAGTTCCTCCGTTATTTACTATAGTCTCGGTGTCTGGGAATCGGTTCCAGAGTAATTCGTTGTATATTACCCACAGCACAATCGTAACTTGCTTAATTTGGGGATATACAATGTGTTTGCCTGATGATCATTTATTTATTTAAATATGAAGATGTCAATGACTCATGTTAAAATTATTATTTAGCCTACCTCTCGCTTGTTTCTTTTCAATTATTTAATTTTAATATTCGTTTATGGTTATTATGTAACCTTCACCCTGCCGCACAGAGACGACGGCGGGGCAGTGTGGGACTCACCGGTCAGATGGGCAGCCACAGAAGCCTAAGATAATTCACCACCATTTCGCAACATGTTATGACTTGAAAAGAAGAAACGGCGCAAGAATTACTTTATTCATTGAGATTTAATTCATTTCGTTAGTCATTGAGCTATTACAACTATTAAGTAACAAATCAATACATTGGTAATGATACTATAATCACTTAAAAATACTTTTCAAAAGCAATATTCTATGAAAATCAGGCCTATAATTTCAACCAATTTCAGAATCAATCAAAATTTATTAAGACATATTCAACCATATTCCTTCACTGTTAAGGTACTCAGAAAATTGTCAATAAATGACTTAGCAAGTGCTTCTAATGAAGTGTCGGTTGGTAATGACTTTATTTCGTGTTAGTTTGGATTACACTTAATAACAGGACACGGTAATGATGCAGTCACTTGGTACAACAGTTTTAAATTAAGTTTTGATATCTATATCCTATATAAATAGGGATCGTCGTTAACGTGTAATGGAACCATTAATATGATAGGTAGATAGATAACTCACTATTAGTGCAGGAACGGAGAAAGAATATAATTTCATGCGGCCGGGCGGCCTGTCGTAAGTAGCGACAAAACAATCCACAGCCAGGTGGTAGGGTATTCGCCCGTCTGGACGGCTACCACCCTTTATCTAGAGCAGTGTTCCGCAAACTTTTTGTGTTCAAGGTACATCTAGGAAAACGAAAATTTTTGGAGGTAAGTGAGTTCCGATAGTGAAATTCCCCCATCTCCTATCCCATCATCTCTATTATGTTCCTTCTGCTGACTCTATTACATCTCGCTATCCCATCGTCTTGACCCCATCCCACCGGCAACACGTTGACTTCGTCTCTGGTGTAGCAGTGTTTCGCAAAGTTTTCGTGTTCAAGGTGTATCTAGGAAAACGAACATTTTTGGAGGTACACCACAAATAAAAATTATTTTATAAGTAAGCCAAAGGAAACTAAAACTCCTCGCTCGTGTGCTCGCGTGATTTACCTATATATTTTATGTGTAACTAAGTATTTTTTTACTCTTAATTATTTATTAAAAATAAGTTAATAACATAACCTTATTTTTCAGAGGCACACCAATTAATGACCACTCTACACCAGTGTGCCGCAGTACATACTTTGCGGAACACTGATCTAGAGTATGCCGCCATGACAACCTTGAATTGTGTTCTGACATAAGTGGCTAGGTTCCAGTCAGCCTTTAGAAAGCGGCAGCTTATATTATATAACAACAAACATATATAACAATTAGATCCGAAACACGGTCAACGGACTTCAATGAAAAATATTAAACTAAATTTTCGTGTCGTTAACGTTCATGTATGAAGAGGTTTTTAAGTAGATGAAGTGAAAGCTGTCAGGATTGTAGCAAGTGGAGATCCGTCATCTCCGTCTATGCCCATGGGAAACAGGCGTGATAATATGTACATATATATGTAAATTTTCCTGTTTGATTCATTTCAATATCTTGCAGGATTCCAAAGATATAATTAAAATGTTTAAATCCCGGACAAACAAAGTGGCAGCACGGCTAAAGTTCTATAATAAAATTTGATATAATAAAAACTACAATTTGTATGTCGGTTTTATTTAACACACTTTATTTTAAAAACAACAAACGTTTCAATCGCTTAAAAATATCTTTATCTGAAGCCACAATAATACTTCCTTCCACCAATACAAAATGAAAGAATAGCCAAGATAATAAATTCTTTAAGTCATGATAAGTGCCGAGAACAAGCGAGTGCGTTATTGAGGCAAATTGCGAACACTCTAGAGCCTGCTCTAATACTCAAGACAAGATGTACAAGGATATAAAGAGATTGGAAAACATTGTGCTAATTTAAGATTTTATAAATATAAGTAATAAGTAACACGCGCATTTGCTGCGATTTGCAATTCAGAATAAATGTATTCATATTGTTACGAGTGCGGGACTCATATTAAAATGCCGTTTGGAATTACTATAGAATTTATTACAACTATACAAACACGTATAACACAGGTACAAATATAACTGGACACAACCAGTACAAACTGCACGATTTAATAACGCGCGCAAAGTCAGTCACTATATAGCTTATCGAATGTACACGTCTTGCTTGTATCGTAATCGTCGCTTGACTGCTGGTCTCTCTGTTCGGGCATTCCTTTATACACTCAGCTTACAACATGTCACGACCGGGTAAACAATGGTTTCCTAGAATCACACCTGACGACTGCCTACCATAAAGGATTAAATACACAATAGGCGGCTTTTCTAATTACAAATATTAAACACAAAGTAAACAAAAGAAGTCGAAATGCTGGCAGGTAATAAACCATGCTTTATGGCCGGCAGGTGTGCATTCTCATTTGTCGGCGTGCTTCGTGGAATTTTGGTTAAGTTGTAACAATATATAAAACAATTGTATTTGAATATAACATTCTAATCATTAATTATGCTTATTACATCGCGTCAGCGTAAATAAATAAAATATAAATAAGAAATAAATAAAGAGATATGAAAAGGTATAAAAGGAAATAAACAATAAAAACATCGCTGATAATTTACATAATCGGGAACTTAGAAAAAATGTATGACTAAGAGATGAATATCTAATAGAAAGTATGAAAATGTTATTACCATGTGATTTACAGGTAGATAATAATAATAATAAAAATTAATTGTAAAAAGCCCGATACAGTGACAAACCTTTTAAAAGTTAATTTACATCTATGTATATATGCTACCAATGTCCAACCCATTCCCCTAACCCCCAAAATACGTTTGCACCTGTGTGTTCGGGTTTAGTATGGTAATAGATGGATATCAACGGACGAGAATTATCTACTCGTATTATTTGGACTTTTAGACTAATATGAGTTATAGTTTATTTTAGGCTACATTCATATTATTATTCATACATTATACAAGCTTATCAGGAAATTTTGATTTTTATTTAAGATCCTCTTCGTATACGCTCCCACTATTAAGTGGGCCTCCTTCATTCATGCTACCTATATTATTTAGACGCATCTAGAATAAACTATCTCTTCTCAAATTACTGAATAAACGTCTCACAAGATTCTAACATCGCTATAATCTGTGGAATGCGACCCCTGCTGTCTACTGTAATCTCCACCCTCACGTCTAAACAAAATTCGTAGCCTATAGTGAAGTGACGTACAACAAAGAAATACTTGACTTATATATAATATATATAAGTCAAGTTGATATACATGTCATATTGACGTAGATTCGGATTTCAGAACTTCGTCTGCGTTTGTTACAACCGAAAACGAAGTAGACACTTACCTACAAATTTGTTCGCCATCGGGTCGGGGCAATACATTCGTCGACACTCGTGATGATGCAAGCGCTCATTGCACGACAATAACCAATCCCCAGCAGATGGACCTGCCTATCAGCTTCCGGCAATAAAAAATGTAGTTTTAATTACTTACAATATTCTATTTTTGATTATTACAAAAAAAACCACATAGTCTTACTTACATGTACAGTCTACGCCATATTCTGTTCCGTGAACAGTGGATGGTGCCTTTAAGTGAAAGAATTCATTAGGCCGTTTCGTCCCTCTCAACGTGCCACTTGCAACTTTTGATTGGGGAAATAAACCGCCTCAAGACATCGGCTAATTCAAGAGGCCGCTCGACACTGGATTGGCTCGATTGTTCCCGACAAATGTGACAGTAATGTTTGTGGGGAGACCAGTTTTATTTACCTCTTGGTTTTATTAAAAAAAGCAGGGGAATAGCGATCAGCTGTTAACAATAGTGTTGAGGAATACGAAACCATTCATATCCAAGATCTTGATGTTAGAAGCCAAGTCTTAAGCCCTGCTACACATATACATATAACACGAGTAAATAGATGTATGTCTTCTATTGCAGCAGAGCTTCCAAGAATAAGTTCGGTTTTGCAACCATTGTCGTGCCCATCCCAGAGCACCTATAACAGTGGTCATCATTGGCGGATACGTGAGGAAGATGACCATTAATAAAAAATGGAGCAATGCCATAATGTATTGCCATCCCAGATGTAGGAAAAGGAATGTGGAAAACTTTTATGATCTGGGAGGATGAGATCTTTGGCCACAGCAAGCAAACGATGGACGCTACTAACAAAATATAGAAATAAATAAAAATATTCAGAGCAGGTTTTTGACAGAAATTCGCAAACCCAGTTGCTGATATCGACTCACCAAGATGAGTGATTTAGTAACTTATTTGTATAGAAATTGTATATTCGTGTCTCCATAAAGACTATTGTTATTATTATTTATCAAAAACTTCATGACGCGAAGAAATTGTCCGAAGGGAAGCCTTAAAACTTCTTTCTCCAAGATGGCCCAAGGAGAAGTAGAAAGCAGCAAACTCACAGGCACAGATAGTTTACTTATAAATTTAGGTGCAATCAACTTAAGGAACACTCGTAAAGAGGTCGTTTCAAGACGTATCACCTGCTTTGAATAAACGATCGATTTCCGCTACTTGCACCATAAAATATAAACCTGCTTTTCAACTTGATGCATCGTGTATCAAACACAGAACATCGGCGCTAACGACAACTAATACAACACAGTAACACTACGACTCGTTTCTTTGAACTCTTATTAAAATATATAGTTTCGTGTGCAACATAAAAATAAATCAGTTGATGAAGTCATATAAAATATCTCTTAAATTGTTAAAATGTAAATTATTTAACCGAGGAGTATTAGCTGAAATCAAACTAAACGTTCCAGCGAATTTTGTGATGAGACGTAGGCAGCCACCAATGTTCGTAGTAGCATACGACAGGACCAACTTTCTTAATAAGTCGCCGATGATACAGGCCTTGCGAACATTGAACAAGATATGTCAACAAATTGATATTTTTGTACTGTGACTGAATTCACAAGAACTGCATATTATATTATATGTTATAGAGACTGAATATGTATATATAATGTATTATGTGTACCAGGATATCGTATTGGTGACAACTGTAATGATAGCGATGTTTGTAAGTTAATAGATAAATAAATCTCCAAGCTAAAGGGTGGTTGGTTGTCCAGGTTTGTCCAACAGACCCTTTTTGTTGTTTGTCAATAGTTCTGTCAAACATTATGTTGGAAAACAACACGATTAATATCACAGACATTTCTTTTAATTTCATTACATTATAAATACAATCTATTTAGACGATAGTAGTTGTGGTGTGTTATAGGGTGATACAATTTATAACTCAGAGAGCCATCCATGACACCCAGGATCTGCCTATACTTGCTTCATCACTCTCCTACCAAAAATTAATATTATGTATAAAACTATATATTACTGTATTTGTTTAATTTTATTATAAATAAAAAATAACAAGAAATTTGTTTTAAAGCTGTTAAATCTCTAAGCACGATTACGAAATAAAGACTAGAGGGCATTCATAATATGTCATAAAATTTAAATACGCAATTTAATGTATAATTAGATAAAGTAGACACGTCCAACACGGTGTTCGTTGTTGGAATACGCATCGAACCTGCACGTATGGGATCAGTGACGGCATAAAGGAAAGATGTGAGGCAATACCCATAAAGATTTTATTGGGGAACTCGGTGCACATGACGTATAACCGTAAAGTAAAATATTCAACGATCAGACGGATTATGAGACAATGGGTAATGATTTCACTATCTATTCGAGGATCTGATAGGAAATTGTTCTGGATTTTATAAAGGTATCCTCCAGTGAATGTAAATAGTGTACATTACTTTTCTTTAAGTTTTATCAAATTACTATTACTAGTGGTTGTTAGTGGTCGAAATTCGACCATAATAGATAGATAGATTAAACTTTATTGTACACCATTACAGAAAACCTTATAGCCTAAAAATGTCTAAATGTGCACAATGGGCGGTCTTATCGCTAAGAAGCGATCTCTTCCAGACAAACCGTGACAGGAATAAAACAGATTATATTGGTCAAAGGTGGTATACATAAATATTAGAGGATATGCAGTTACTTACATACATTTATTCATTTATAAACATATAAGTATGTAAAATATTATATAAGTAAAATTATACTTAATAGACATATATAAATACACCTACTGACATTACATGCATAAATAATAATTATTTTAAATTATAACTTTGAACATTATTAAGGTTCTGTTGTCAAAGACTATATTCAAATTCAAAGGTTTTTATTCAAAATAAGTTAGTATAGTATCCCTTTTTTAGCAAGATACTTTTTAATTTGGTTTTGAATTTAGTAAAAGGCAGATCTAACATTTCACTCGGAATCTTATTGAAGAAGCGTATACCAACCCCCAAGAAAGAGGACACTACTTTTTGTAATTTAAAAGATGGCAATATCAGTCTATTACAATGCCTGGCGTTGAAATTATGAACATCCTTATACTGCTTGTAGGCTCTCAAATGATTACGAATATAAATTATATTATTAAAGATATATTGGCAGGCGACCGTCATAATATCGATTTCCTTAAAGCATTCTATAAGAGACTACCGAAGGACAAGGTTGTAAATTGACCTTACGGCTCTTTTTTATAAAACAAATATGGTCTCTAAGTCAACAGCGTTGCCCCAAAGTAAAATACCATAGGACATGACACTATGAAAATAACTAAAATAAACTAGTCTAGCAGTCTCTTCGTCGGTGAACTGCCTAACTCTTCTAACCGCATATGCAGAAGAACTAAGTTTTCCTGAGAGACTAGATATATGAGTGCCCCAGTGGAGCTTCTGATCTAGGTTAATGCCTAAGAATACAGTTGAATCTACTAGATTAAGTCTAGTGTCGTTACGAGAGATATTAATATCGTATTCTTTTACATTGGGCATAACAAACTTAACACATTTAGTTTTGTTCGGATTGAGTAATAAGTTGTTTACAGTAAACCACTCAGTTATTTAGGATAAGGCGTTGTTTACGTCGTCAAAGTTCTGTTTATTTCTGTCAACTTTAAATATAAGTGACGTGTCATCAGCAAACAACACTACCTCACACATACTTATACTTCTATAATCACAGATTTCGCTAAGGCTACACTGTTAATTTGACTTTAACAATAAACAAAGGAGTATATATGCGTGTGTGTCAAATACATGGTAGTGTGTGTAAAGTTTTTTTCTTCATTTAATGTATTTTTTATGCATAATTTTAAAAAATATTAGCATAGCATTCTGCACTCCTTCTCTATATAAACCATAAGTATGCGAAATTTCATACTCCTCCATCCGCGCAATTTTCGTAAAAAGGGGCACAAAGTTTTTCCTTCTCGTATTATTACGTTTACGTTTGTGATATGTCTTTATTAATGATTCTTTTAAATTAAATATCTTTATGTGTTTATATACAGGCTGAATTTTCCAAGTGAGCCTTCAGGGCCAAATCCTAAATTATGATGCCAAATAGTGAAAAACACTCAAAGTAGTCTTGAGGCCGATTTTGAGGAAAATGAAAGTGAATAATAAAATAGAAAATTTTGTTAAAAAACAACCCTTTCTCTTGGTTTGCTGTTTGAAATTCTTTCATAGAAATTGATACTTACAAGCTACACTACGATTTGGTATATATAATACAGCTGTTTATTTTTCCAAATTAGCCGATTCGATCCGTTTTTGACAAGGGTGTTTTTTAAAAATGCAATACCATTTTAGTTTTCGTCAAAATCGGCCTCAGTGTTTTTCGCTATTTTGTATAGTTTAGGTTTAGTCCCGGTATGCCCATTTGAAAAATTCACTACACTAGGTATAGTTACTTGTACTATTTTACAAATTCCCCTCGTATTGCGCTTGTTTTTAAGACATAACCTATGGTATTGTATGGTTACATATGGTATGTTAACCTATGTTTTCCCTAGAACGTAATCTATTTTCTTGTCACATACCATATAATTATTTAGTCGTAAAAAGTTAACAGCAAAAGAGAGTTACTATCAAACATGTAATTAATATTACATATCCATACTATCCTAATGGATAGTATGGATAGTTGTGGCGATAGTTTTTCAAATGTATCATAGAGATAAGAGATTTGTAATAGACAGTAAGATAGCATAAGAATTTATGTAGTAAGCATTAGAGGTTATGGAAAAACAAAGAAAAATACAAAAATAAATAAATAAAAAAATATACTCCATTTATTTACCCAGAATAAAAAATATAAAATAGCCAAAAAGATAATAAGACCCTCTTTCCTGCCATAAGAGGAGACGAATTTAAAAAAAGTTGTGGCGAAACAAAACCTTTTCGCCCGCTGGTCAGTAGGCTAGATACGAGTATTATGTGAATAGGATTTACAACTGTCATACACAATAGACATCGAGATAAAGTCGTCATAAAAATATATATCTAAATCCACATTAACCTAATAATATTGTTACAACTTAGGCTTCGACAAAGACAAATGCCACCTGCATATCTGTAAAACACATTTTATTACCTGTCGGCATTTGAACTAATTGTAATTCTTTTATGATAGTCTTTTTTTGTTTCTTTATTTATTGGCATACGTTTCTAGAGAACAGCCCATTGTTTTATTGTACTTGTTTATGGCCGCTTGCGGCCGAATCATTAGCCAGGTGTTGCGGATTACGTCGACTACGATACGGGCACATTTGTATTTGTGAGATATAAAACAACGACCTGGTGGGGAGAGGGGGCAGTCGAGCGAGAACCACGATCAAGGCGAGACGTATGTACATTTGGGAATCTATTAGTGACGGACTTTGCGCGTTTTATTGAATCACGACCTTCTGCATTACGTTTGGATTTGTTGTGTTCGGTTATATTTGTATTACCTGTGTTATACGTGTTTGTATAGTTCTAATAAAGTCTATAATAATTCCAATGTCATTTTAATTAGAGTCTCGCAACTCGTAACAATATATTATTTATTAACTATTTCAGCTTAGTATATATTAAACAAAAAGTTATATGTATTTATAACGACCCGTCAAAGAAATCCATTATTGTTAATATAACTCTTGTGGTATGTAATATTAATGGCTTGCTCGTGGTTATTCCACAAATAACACTGCTACTAGGTTCAAAAGAATACCCAAAAAGTCCCTTCAGCGATCAGAATTCATCGTCACGTAAAATTCGCAAATACTTCAAAAGCCACTTTCGGAAAACATTGAAATTCAACCTTTTCAGTCGACAACCTTATTCCATTGGCACAAGGCTTGTAATTGTCACCTACCGATATATCTTGATCTTTCCGCACGGGAAATTTACTCGGACACTCATAAATATCGGTCGCGGTAAAGGGTTCTCCACATTGTGGCCGCAAGGTCCATTTGAGTGGTCGCTTCGCTGGACATCATGTTTAGAATGCGTGCTGGGGACAGGGTATGCATAATTCAAGGGGCAGATGTTTTGGAGATGTCTACGGTTTGTTTCCTTTATACAACAATAAATAGAAAAATTAAGGCAAGGAGCTTTTGCCATTCTTATATAAAACCCAAGTAATCTATCTATAATAAATATAATAAATCAGTAGAGACTGGTCGAGTTTGTACAGTGAATTTTGATACCGCCATGTAAACCTTCTTTCGGTTTATACGAACTTTTCTTTCATTATGTGTTTTAAACCGACAGCGTGTTCCTTTCTTCGCACGCACGTCAAATTATCGTCCATGTCTTGTCATCATAAAATAAAAACGCTCCGCAAATAATGAAAATAAATTAACATAAAATAAATATTCAATATACGGCCGCGCGCCGCACCGCTTAAACATAATTGTAAATACTAAATAAACCGCCTTGTAATAATATAAAATAACATAAATAATAACGCGCACGCTTTCGCTGCTTTATAAATAAAATCACATAAACATAAATATATAACAAAAGTGAAGTGCAGTAAAAAGCCAAGGAGCCGCCGATATATCATTCTAACATCAACCAGGTACGTGCGTGCTCTTCCTTTCCTAGTTCCCTCATCGAAATTATCCCAATCTTCTTTTCTTATAAGTTGACATAGTCCGCTTAGTATAAACCCAGCACCGCCGCAACAAATTTAAAAAAAGGAAATACATCAAAGTGGCTAATTCCGACCAACTGATTCCGAAAACATAACTTTTAGAGTTTTGGATCTGTCTGTATGTGTGTATGTCCCATGTGTATGGATACCCAGACCCAAAAATACAAGTAAAATGAGTCAAATAACGCATTAATTACTGTTTGAAATGTAATTCAAATTATTTTTATCATGATATTTTAAAAGTTAATGATGAGATTTTATTTTAACGACTGTTCTTTTCAACTGACTTGAAAAAAGAAGGAGGTTCTCAATTCATCTGTATATTCTTTTTTTTGGATATTCGCTACTCGATTTCTCCGTCAATTGTGAACCGATTTTCATTTTATTTTTTCAATCGAAAGGCTTATACTCCCGAACATTGTCACCATGTCAGGATCTGATGAGTGGATTCCAGGGAATTAGAGAAACATACAAAAAATAATAACAGACTTCTTCGTAACACGATATCTCCGTCAATTCTAAACCAGTTTTCAATTTTTTTCTTTACTCGTAAGTCTATACTCCCGAGGTGATGCCATGTTTAACCAGTCAGGATCTGGTGAGTGGATTCCAGGGATATCGAAAGTAACCATTACTTATTAAAGAAACGCCGTGTGCCCAAATTCTTGGAAAAAAGTTTGTATATGCATTTAGGTATTACATTTTCTACAGACGTTTAATTTTATATTCACATCTTACGCGATTCCTCCGGCAAGGAAATCGAGAGCAACCCTTGTTAAAGAGCATATATACCGAAGAGTGAGATGGCAAATTTGTATACGCTTGCCAGTTGTACAGTTTCTACGGGTGCTTAATATATTATTTCATAAGCTATTGAAGTATTTGCTCAACTAAAATGTTAATTTTTTTTAAACAAAACCATACCGACTTAACACTAAAAACCAAAAAATAAATGTTTAACTGACTTTTTTCTACAACATCTTGAAGTCAAGTAAAACATAAAAATTACTATATTTTGTAAATTTGTTGCTGTTCTTTTATGTTTTACTTGGCACCGACTTCAGAATGTTGTAGAAAGTCGGTTAAATATATTTTTTTAGGTTTTTAGTAAAATTATACCTAAAAGTTTTAGAATCAGTATTTAAGTAAGTATATATAGTATAAGTAAATAAGTAGAATTTATAATATGCGGCCGCATTGAAATGAAAAAGGGGGCGCTGTGATCGCGTTCTTCTGTGCTGCCGTTGCATTTCACTGTCAAATACGTTGTCGTTAACTTTCGCTGGCACATGCTAGTCTATACTCAAATTATAAATGCGAAAGTAGCCCTGTTTATTTATTACTTTCTCAGAACTAGAGAGCAAAACTTCATAAAACTAAACGAGGAGGCAGATTGTAAACTGCGAATGAATAAACCTAGCTTACTTCTCTTCCATAAACCCACCTTAAAAGGGTTGAAATACAGTATGAAAATTTGTGTGGGTTGATAATTCTTCGATTTTGGGATATGATAATTTTATATATAGACCCAGTAGTTACTGAGAAAAATGGTTATGAGATAGTTACACAACCAGACGGCCGAAGAGATTTAACGATTGTACACGGATTTCGTTTTGCTCAAAATTGCAATCAAGCCCTAAAAATACCAATTAAATACACCATTCAACTTAAATAAAATGATTTCGATTTATTTATTCTTCACCAACAAACGGAAGTTTACTAACAGTACCTGTAAAATCTATAATATACATAAATTTGAAAAATTTCGAGTTTGTACAATGCGTTTCAAAATGTGAAAAAATCAGGGAGGCTAATTCGAACCAACAGATTCCGAAAATATCATATCTAGAATTTTTGTCTGTCAGTTAGTAAATCACGTGAAAACTGCTAAACGGCGTGGCGTTGGCTACCTATTTGTTTCGGTACTTATGATAGGCAGGACTCGCAAATATTTACGATTCAAGTTTTCTTGTTATATTTTATATTGTTTCTAGGTAAAACTTAACTTCTCTGAACTTTGTAATCCGGGTATGGTAACACAACTCTGAATTCTGATTAATTTACACTTAATATTTCTTTAATTTATTACTTTATTTTGCCGAAAATACTAATTTTATATTGATATATTCATTTGAAATTGTTATTCAAAAATATAACATGTTCCTTGGAAACAATCCTCCAAGTTAACATATCTATCTATAGGCAGCTCTTCTTTTATTAAAACTTGCCATATGAAGCAGGAACCAGTCTTCTTAACCAGCTCCGAGTCTTTGACGCTGCCTCGCAGGCAGGCCTATCTACTGGACTGAGCAGGGGCCTCTTTACGCTGGCTCTGGCATCCTGCCGACACCCTCGCATTGGCAATCGCGTTTTTCAATTTAATAACAAATAGCTACCTTGTAATAAACAATATGTTATTCGTTGCATTACTTTAAATCAGATGGGCTTCGATTCACCTCTGTTTTGCTGTGTAGTTGTCTATGACTAGATGTACTTAGTTTCTTTGTTATTATTATATGTAAAAAACCGAATTAAGTTTTTATGTAAATGAAATGAAGCTACTGCCTAGGGTTTGTTTGACACGCGGCGTAGCCGCAGGGCAAACTGTAGTAATCATATAAAAGTAACGTGTGTTTAAGAGAAAATAATATCGGATCAGTATGGCGATCCAGCGAGGAAATGTAGCCAGCCTTCTGGCAATGGCACCTTACCTATAGAAGATGGTGATCTAGGCTCAGTTTATACTTATATTCTATGGACTATGGGTAGAATACAATCCAAATAAGTTAAGTTTTCTTGCATTGTATTCGATTGTATATGTAATTTTATAGTTGTATAATTAATTTATAGATATACAGAGAAAATAATAAGAAATACATAAATCAAAAGCTCAAGTTAATGCTCCAATTCACTCGCCCTAATCAAAACCTAACAAGATGAACGGTAGAAAAAACAGCATTTGTGCCATTTGTCTGTCTGTCGGTCCAATAAATAAGACAAGAAAAACTACCGGCCAATCCCGTCTGTGCCTTATCTGGCCTCATCACCGAGGATCGATGGAGACACTCGCTGAAAAAGGTTATATCTCCTATAGAGTTGATAAAACATTGTGTGTATTTAATTCAATTAATAGACAAAGAGCATTATTATTATTTTGCTTACCAAAATAAACAAATAATCCATATTTGTATTGTTCGTATTAATTAAAAAAGTAACTAAAACAGCTATTCGAACTGCCTCGAGACGTTCCTTGGCGTCAGTTTACAAAGTGTGAATTAAAAATCAAATGCCAAGCCATAAACGCAACATACCTATACAAGATTCTTTACAAATGTAATACAACACCTACACTTTTATTACGTAGTGTTATCAACAGCTCTGTAAATTTCTCCCTGAAGTAAGACATTCATCGAAACTGTTCAGGATCATTACTCTTTGCCCTCATTGTCTTTATTTCACTTTATTTATTACACGATATACTATCCCGTAGAGACATCATTTGGACGCGAATTTATTTTCAGTGAACAAGGCTTAACCTTGTTTAAAATGATGCAACTCGGTATATTAATATCTGTTACTGTATACTTGTTTATAATTCTATATAAATTTGAACTGGAAATATAATTTTTGTAACGTTTGGAGTTAAAACATTAGGTCCGTGGGGTCCATCGGCAAGAGTTATCTTTTATTTTAAGTTTTTTTTATCAAGTATAGGTTCGCATTTGACCACTATCTCGCTCGATTTGAGCAAGGATGCGTAAATGCATTCCACCCAGCGACTTCAAAAAAGTGTATTTATATATTATTTACTATTTAATACCAGTAAAAAAGATGCAAATGGAGAAATTCTTAGTAATACTTTTAGGACAATTTAAATTAAATGGTAATTAATATTTATGATATATTTGTATCACTTATTTTATTACGTATTTACCCAACAGTAGAACAATACTACGATAGCTTATACATAAACTAGATATTATTCATTTAAATAAAAAGAGGGACGCTATAAAAATCTAAATGAAACTCCAACAATGCGAACCCATCAAAAGTTTTCAGTTCATTTTGAATCTCGACGAACGACAACGAAAAGACAAGTTTTTACGATTTCATAAAGCAACGGAACTGGTTTTTCATTTACACCGTTTTAGTGGTGATAAAATATAATTAAAATATTTAATACTGGGCGTGTATCTTTCTCTGTTTGCTTACGGTTTATGCGAGTTGGGTTCTGAAGAGTAGCTAAGGTATAGGACACAACGAGTTATTCTGATATCGGTTGGTGATCAAAGGAATGAGGTAATTTTTTTTTTTTTTTTAAATCAGTCTGCTACTTTTGTCTATGTAGCCAATGTCAAGGACCTATCTTTGAATATTAAGATTTTAGCACATTCGTCAGCTCTACAAACACTTCAATGTTCTGTAAAGGTGACGAATACGGACTGGTACGTAGGTACTTTGCGGATTTTTGCAATTTGACCACGAACACTAAGAAGAACCCATAACCATTTTGTGAAAAGAATGAGAAGTAAAATATAGTGATATTGGAAGACCAGACTGGCTTACAAAATTAATATTTCACAGAATGAGTGCGTATGTCTTCATTTTGTTTAGATGACAAATATATGTATGTAATTAAAAAAAACTAAAAATTTAATTGACTTTAACTCACCAATTGTCAAACCAAATATGGGTGTTTGCGGAGTGTCCCATTGTTTTATAATACATTACCTAAAAACAGTATAAGTCCTACACGCGACGTCGCGTGATTTATCAAAAGTAACATGAACGCTTAGTTTCGCGCGATTTACATTAATTAGCCTTACGTAGCTGTAAAAACTTGTTACCGCAGTTGAAATATATCGATACCAATCTTTAAATTAATGAAAAAATAAAACTCTCAGTGTGCCACCAAATGAAACACGAGACATAATCAAAAATGCGCTAGTTTCGTGAAATTAACAATTCTACAAGCGCGTTTTATATTTAGCTGCATCATAAAGCGTTGGAGAGTCCACCGTGCATTTATATTAGAGAAATTATACTTTTTTACACCGCAAACCTTGAGATACAACTAGTTTTATTCGTATAGTACATTGCTTATATATGCAATAGTGATTAGTTTTATTTTAATTAATATAGTGATAAGAGAGGGAATCAGTTTTTTAGTAACGGAAAATTTTAATGCCAGCTAGTTTCCTCGTTTGGAATTTATGAAATATCAAATTGAACTTATAGCTAAAATAATTTTGAAGGAGATAACCTAATAACGTAACAAAAAATCTAGTAACGAGTTATCTTATACGTGGTATATAATATTGCTTAGGGCTTGACACGCGGCGTAGCCTGGGTCCAAACTGTAGATATATATATATATATATATATATATATATATATATATATATATATATATATATATATATGTGTGTGTGTGTATGTATGTATATATACACATGTGAACACTTACAAGCCAATAGATGGCGCTGTGCAATAATTGAGATCGCAAACGATTCCTAACATGTACAAAGAATATATACAAATAATAGAAGGGCCTCGGCCTTCAAGGAATTACAAGTCTCGCTGGAAAATCTTCCTTTGAAATGAAGCAGCTTATCATCTTGCTCCTCCAGTCATTAGGTATGTTAGATAGCAATAGTTATCTTTTCTATATTTTAGAGAAAGGACCATTGGAACTTATAAAAAAGAGTAAAATATTGCCCTTATAATAAACAGGCTCACAACTCGCGCATTAAGCGCTTTAAAAAAGGATTAACCAACTGTTAACAATTTCAAAGGTAACATTAATTCGTAACTACCCGCAGACAGGAGCTAAATTAATCCCCACAATTAGAAATGGCAGATGCAGGCACTCTACTCATTTCACACCTGAATACCCCCTTAAGTTAAAGGGTGCGGTGAATTTTTAATCATTACAGCTTCTTTGAAGAAAATTGTCGGTTTATTTTCGTTGGGGACGTAATTAAAGTTACTGCACATAATAACATAAACCCGCCAAATACATGCGTACCATGCATAATGTAGGGTCCAGTAGATTCAATATTTTCGTCATTTATTACAAAACCCTCAAAATTGGAAGTGGAATGTATTTTGTTGGAATATTAACTATAATAAAATGTATACCAAATCCTGTTAAAAAATCAGTGCGGTGTAAGTACCCTCAGCCTTCGATTCCATCTTCACTGGAGCTGCTACGGCTGCTCTTAATAGTGTGAGGATTCAACAGTACGTTTACTTGAGACTGCATATATCTGGCACTCGTAAATCAGATGGCCTAAATAGGTCGTTTTCGCAGATTCGTATGATGAACATGACACGTATCAAAATAAAGTGGAACTTATGTCTTACAACTACCAGTATATGCAGACACGTGTCAATTTCACTAAGCGATTCTACAAAAGCGACTACTTTTGGCCCTCAGATCTTTAATAAAAAATTTCAATGTCTGACATGGTCGTACGCTGGCTACAAATTATATTATTGAAAAATGGAATATTAATATATATGAATATGTTTTATTTAAAAAAAAATCTCAATGTCGGATGTTGTTGTTAAACAGTTAAATTGTATAACTATGACTTCTAAGAGTTCAGGGAAATTGAGGTTAAATTTGTTGAAGTCGGACGAGGAGGCAAGAAGAAGTTACTGCGGGCCGAAAATGAAAAAGGGGCTCATGTTTGGCGTTGCGCACAAAAAAGTAAGCGTTGTAACTATGAATTCCGCAAACACTGCAATGTTGCGAGAAATTAAGCATTTATGTAGACCTGAATTTGCAAAACGTAACTTACCAAAGCTACAGATATAGTTTCTTGCAAAAATCGCTGCCGCATGCAATGCGAATCGATTCCTGAAATCTATATGAAAATGTTATGGAAGACTCAGATTCCAGCAATATCACCGAGGTCCCTCCATCGTCGTCTATAGCTCCTTATATACAAGCACGCAAAAGTGCTTTTAACATTTCCGAACGTTCAATACAAACAGTTCAAGAGGTGGAAATTCCAGAAACACCACCAGACGAAATGAAAATTGGAAAAATACAAAAATCTTAACCAATTATTTTGCGGATTTTTGTTTATAAATATAAAGATCTTTAGTTTATATAAACAAAATATTCATAACATTAAAAAGCTTGTAAAAAGCCAAAAAAAACTAAATTTTAAGTGCAACGAGATAATAAGACGTCTGAATAAAAACTCATGTTTTAGATGATATAAGAAATGATATATATGATATGATAAAAGAAATATTGCCTGTAATACATTATTATTAGGAATCGGAAGGAATTAGGAAGGAGACAAATAATTTGCTACCGATATTGACCATAAGCCATTTAGGTACTACTACAAGATTTACATTGAGTATCTCATCATGTAAAAGGTTATGGAGAATGCCAGAGTTTGGAACCAATTCCATTCCATATCCTACGAAATGGATCTCTCTTGAGGTAAAAATAGTAGAAAGTGAAGTAAGGAACTTATGGAATTATGCCAACTGTCACTTAAATGAAATTGCAATGACAAGGAGACTGATAAAGACAGAGGAAGAAACAAATACATGTATAGAATATATACAATTTCTGACTCTATTAATAGGAAAATGGCATTCTCAAAAGAACATGGTTGTTTGACCATAGATTCTGTCGAAACTCCAAATTGCGTATATAGGTTTGTAAAGAGATCTAACAGAAGTTATAAAGGTTCAGAAGAAGTCACAAGCTGAAAAAGAGAAATCCTACTCCGCAGTATATTATCTACTCAATCTTGTAGAGCAAATTAATGCATGTTGCAGGCAGGCGTGTCAGTCCAAGTCTGCCGCACCTTGCTAAATCGTACAATTTGCACGAAACATTCCGGCCATGATAATGCACCGTCACTTGTTATAATAAACAGGGCATTAGTTTACATTTGCACTACCGCTGACACCTTAAGGCGGTGCCTTAAGGTAGGGTGCACCATTTTTCTACACTAAAGCTATTTCACAACATTATAAAGAGTTCTATAAGTAACACAAACGACGTCTGAAATGGTGTAGAAACAACTATAATTACATTCACTACAATTTGGTAACTTTTCACTAAAACGTGAATATAATGACATATTTTTTGAAGAAAAAAATACATATTTAGTATTTGTGTACCAAATAAATTTTACATACATACATACGTATTTTATTGTCACGCCTGTTTCTCATAGGGTAGGCAGGAATTTCACTTGCTACGATCTTGACATATTTATGTACCTGTTTAGCTTCATCAACTTAAATAAATTTTAAAGGTTTTGCTGTTGCAAAATTTTACAAGGAGGTAAAATGGTTTTTTTCTACGTTTTCTTGTATAAATTTAAATGCAAAATAGCCTTTTACGTTGTTAAATAAGCACAGAAAAATTGTATAATGTAATTATATTTTTATTTCAGTGTTGAGTTGAAAACATATATGATGTCACACAAAAATTATGTGACATCGCCGCATATGTAGGGGGTCGCATTAAGACATAACCCTCGATATCTATTGAGATTGCGAAATGTAGAGGCCGTGCCGTGTCGGATACGAATCGTAAAACTTTACGAACTGGCGCCCTCTACCTACTATCGGTGACAATCATCTCTTTAAACAGAACAAGAAAAAAATTCAGACAATTACATAATACCCATTTACCTTTAAACAGAACCTAAACGAAATATAATATTGCGAGTTAATATAATCTTTGCTTATGAGGTTCTAATTGCATTTATAGTTTGGTATATAAAATCACAAAAGTTCCTTAAATATTAATTAAACATCCTGAATTAAGAAAAATAGTAAAGTCTGCATATACAGAGTAGGAGTAGTGTTAGTATATTTAATTCATAACTTTCAATAATGTTCTGCAAGTGAACTTAGTTAATAAAAATAATAAAAAAAGAATTTGAATTTGAACAAAAGCTGGGCACATTCGACTTATTATTTTTGATAACTGATGAATAATATAAAGTATAAATAAACATTATTTTTTTCATGTACAAATAATAATGCTTAGTTGGTTAGTTACTTCTTTTTACTAAGATCGATTACTTGATTAAAAAGTTCGCTAACTGACTGTTTGCGTTTAACTCATATATCTAATTCACATATTAGAACCTTTCATCATCAATAATGCTTCAATTCACACTTATCTATCATATTAATTTCCATTCACACCACACAGCGTTCCTAACATTTCCTAAAATTCTTTGTAAATTCAGAGCTCATAAAACCCCAAAACATAAGAACTAAGAAATAACTTATTTTATGTTTACCAATTTTAGTTGATACTTTATAGTATTGTAGAGTATATATTTGTTAGTTTTTTTAGTTTATACATGTATTAGTCCTAGTTTAATTTGTATATAGTTTATTTTTCGAATACAATTTACTTTAAGATTTAATTACTTTTTATTACTTAATTAATTTACTGTAAAACTTATGAATTATTTAAGTACAATCCGTACTTATATATTAATTAATGCAAGTTAAAAAGTCTTATTGACTTTTATGACAATGGTCTAAACAGTCGACAAACTATTTCTAAATAACAATGAATAATTAAATTAAGTAAATACAATCTGTTTATTTAACATATACTGTGCCAGGGCTGTGATTTCAATAAACGACATTGGCTCCCGATTGCAGCGTTTCAAGATGCTCTCACACGTCGTCGTTAAATGTGACAGGGCAGACGTCTTTCGCCCACTTTATAGCTGTAATATGTATGTAGTTTTACATGGTTATCAGAAATATTGGATCTCTTAAGGTGTCAAGAAAAATCTTAAATATATTTTGTAGGTCCTTTTTAACGAATACTAAGATTGGATTCAGTTGAACCTCAATATGACATATAACATATATACCCGGTAGACTAAATCTTAGTGCCATCTATACATATAAATAAAATTGTAGTATCTGTTTGTAATGTCAAAATAACAGCTTTTTACTTAATGCATATGAAAGTTTTTTTTAAATCGGCAGACAAACACACATATTGTATATCCCCAAATTAAGCCAGTTACACTTTTGTTATGGGTAATATGCAACGTATCACTCTGGGGCCGTTAAAGTATATACGGTAGTTAATCCAAAAATCGATTTTTAAAAATGTTGTCAGTCTGTCTCTCTGGATGTTGTGTATTTTATCACAAGTGAAAAAAAACATGTTTCAAATTCCAGTAGAAACCTTTAAAGGCTCATTAAAATTGTAGCCAAAGGAAATAAATTGTGACACTTCATATTAGAAAAAGGGTTGAGACTGATGACCTCTGATCAAAAACCCTACAAATTTTAGCAGTTAATGAGGCTGAACTTTTAAATCCTTTTATAGAGAAAATTTATGTTGGCTCTGAAGGCAAACTAACAACGCGTGAAAGGAAAAGATTAATTACTGACATTTTTGTTTTTAATATTAAATATTTTACTCGTAGGCCGATATTGGACGGTTCATTTGTCTTTCAATTTGGATGAATCAAACAAAGTAAACCTTCTTTCGTCCTATATGAACTATTCATTCGTTATGTTTAATTTCTCTATTTAAAACCGACGGCGTGTTTCTTCCTTCGCACGTACGTCAAGAAAACCATTCATTTCATGTCATCAAGAAAATAAAATTAAGTCGCTCCGCAAATGTAAATATGTAATGTAAAATAACATAAATTAATATTAATTAAATCAACATAAATAAAACAACTTATATTGCTCCGCGCCGCATCGCTTAAATATAATATGTAAATACAAATAAATAAAGAACCTCATCGCTGTAAATAACATGACATATAATATAACTCGCAACGCTTATTAATATAAATAATATCACATAAATATATAACAAAAGTGAAGTGCAGTGAGAAGCCGAGGAGTCGCCGATATCCATTGCTTCATCAAACAGGCACGTGCGTGTTCCTTATTCCCACTACCCTTCGAAATTGTCCCATTCTTCTCCTCTCTCTATTTGAAACAGTTCGCTTATCATTAAATCCAGCGCACCGCAACACAAAGTAATCCATATAAACATAGACTTGAATCATTCAATGTCATTGAATACTGTCGTATGTTTTCAATTTTATACCTTTCAACCAAATTAATCTGATTTTACCACGTAGGTAGCACACATTAAAATTTCCACTGGCTACTATTTTGGTATACAACTTTCGTTTCATCTATTTTCATTAAGCTCTTCATACACACACATCTGTTTGATATATATATCAAACTTCAGCAGACTTATATACATAATGTTAGCCGTATCAACTGTATCTTACCTAAATAAATAGTTGATAGAAATTTTGGTAAAAAATTCAAGTCTTAAAATTGAATATCGAAATGAAAATCGTATGACAAGAGCCAACGAGCTAGCCAAATACATAATTTTCACATTTATTACCGGTTACATCGGACGCTAATAAACTCTCAATTCGAGATTTATATTAAAATTCAAAGCGAGAGAATCTCCTGAATGAAGATTTTCATAGGACGCATTAAAATCTGTTTCCACCGCTTCGCATTCGGTTATGGTGTAAGTAACAAGCTGTCACAGTCATAAGTACACCTATACATTTTTGACAGCGTGAAATAAAACACGGGATTTTTGAGTATGTTTACGGTTTTTGATTATTTGTGTAATATATACACATACACATACATATACTAGCGGTTCCGGCAGACGTTGTCCTGCCATGAAAAAAAACTAGGACCAGGCTCTGCGTCACCTGCCGGTTTAAATTGTGAATCTAAACCTTGCGGGGACCCACTCAAACACACACAAAAAAATTCATCATAATCAGTAAAGTCGTTTTCAAGTTATGCGCGTACATACATTTCTACGATTCATTTTTACTTATATAGATTTAAAAAGTATTTAAATTAAGCCCATAAATAATGTGGATTGACTAACCAACCGAAACGTAAATTGTTATGTCGATCGAAAGTTCGAAACCCTATTTTTAACGTTTCGTTTTTATTAGTGAAATACTAATAAGAGAAAATCTAAACTGTATTTTTGTAGTATTTTATTTTGTCCAGCGTTCTCATAAATGACGAACTCAAATCATATATAATTATAATTGTACTGTAAAAAAAAATTACAACACATACGCAGTGAAGACACAGAACAATAAACCATGAGCTGTCATAGATATCAATATGCAGTAATAAAGAATTGGATACTGCATAAAAATATCCTTCATTGATACATCTTATAATACATATTTTAAAGTATAAAGAAAGCTTTAAAATTGCACTAAACTAAGTATTATCTAAACGTAATGCTCAAAACTTTTAAATATTCAATAAGTTGTTTATAAAAGATGTCTAGAAACGTTTTCGTTACATTACTAACATATTCTTTTGACGATGTAGTACAGAAGCTAGATATCGCCAAAACCTTACAACTTACACCATACCTTCTGTCCATTGGGACTGCAATAACAAGTCCATAAACCGTTTTTACTGCCTTTGTTCGAGTAAATGTATGTTGGTTTTGACTTTTTAAACAATGAACGTATTTTTGTATGGCAACCGAGATAATTCCAAAGACGTTTTCAATGGACGCGTACAAGAAAATGCCATTGTAAGATACGATTCTAAAAGCAATTCAGTCGTTAACAACGAAAGAACAGCAAATTTAAAGTTTCTAATTACGTACTAATCCGTTTACTCCACAATTTGTGGAACCCTTCTTCTTTTATTGTTTCCTTCTTTTTGTAAACTTCATTAGGCTATTTCTTGTCATATGATTTCCTTTTTGGCAATCTAACTACTTTTAGGCTAGACATTGTCTACCATCATATTATATATATCTACAAAAATAATCGGTACTGTCATATTTTTAAAAATTTAGCACTACATGAGAATTTTAGGACCTGTATCACAATATCTGTTTTAGCTTTGGTTAAAACGCTTAATCATTTTTAAAGTTAGGTGGTAATATAGGTCAACAGCATATATGTGCCGGTCATTCGTCTTCTCATTTAATTGAGTTATATTGCTAATGTGACGCTAAGTGTCTCGCAGACACAGGATATTATCCCGTTTCCCGCCAAATTACGGCCCACGCTTGGTTATATCACACGTAATTTGTCAAACCAAGGACTATCCCCCTCAACAGAGCTAAAAATCAAGTGGAAGCTCCTGTTAAAACTTGAATAACTGTGGCATAAAATTTAAAAACAAAGTAGGTACTCAGGAACTGAGTATCACAAACATTAATATCAATGAACGCGTGGAGTCACGTGAAAGGAATTAAATTAAGAAACTCCCTCATTCACGGCATCTTTCATATCTGTGACATAGTAGATCAGATTGTGTGACAGTCGTTTGTGTTGCTATGGCGTAGAATAACTATCTACACTTGTCTTAGAAAGTATATATTATTGACGTATATTAGCGTAAAGGAAGTTGTCGAAAAATAAAAGCTAAAAAAAGTAGATTACTCTCATGGTTGTAGCCCCTGCTGTTGCAATAATGACTCTCTTTAAATCAATTTTTGATGAAGCTAGAACAGGTGTGACTATATCTAAAGTTAGAAAATTGGTGTATAGAATAAGAATTATGAGTGATCAAATGGCGAAACCAGTAAGAGAGAAGAATCATCTAAAGAAACCAATATTTCACTAACTGCTTAAAATCATAGTCTCCAACTGCTCCCTATGAGTAATGAAATTATAAATTGTTTGAAAGAGGCAAATAACCCAGTGAATGTTGCTGGTGTAGTTAAATAATTAGGAGATAATCCATTGTTAACTGCAAGAGAAACAATTTTTATTCTCCTTTGCTTTTTATTGCTGCTTTATCGGAGATAAAAGGTACCACTTCATGGAGTTATTCTTGGATACGCCTCTGATAAGCTTAAAATCAAGCACCTAATAGGATTAAGTTTCATATAAAAATGGGTGGTGTTCATTAATTATTCTAGAAGTGTTATTTCAATAAATGTTTGGAACATAACTTGATAACTTATAGGTGTTGAATCCATTGACTAATCATAACAGTGGTAGATCACTCTTTATAACGGTATTATCCGAATAATATTATAGGAAAACGAAGCATTTAAAAAATTCATAATATTAACGATGGATGGCATCGAACAAAAGATACGAACAACGTTATGTTTAAGAGTGAAAAAACTAAGAAAGCGTTGAAACTAATACCATTCATGTATGTGTCTAAAACGACTCGAGCTCTTATCACAAAAAGCCTGGGATACATTGACCCTGTAATAACTAACACGCCTTCATTTTCAGGATTTAGAAAGAGGACTCTAACACAAGAATTCTTATCTTATTTAACCACTGGAAAAAGTGCAATGAATGTAGCGATCCTATGCAGTTTCAATATGCTTTGAGGAAGATTAAAGATTCCAATAATGCTAGGGTGTAGATGACTTTAGTAAGTAATAATTTCTTAGCGACGACACCTATATAATACTTAATCGAATAAGACTATTAAAAGATTATCAAATTTTAACATTTATATTGTATTGCAATGTCCTTAGTCATATATAAACGGACGGTAAAATTTAAGGTGGACTATTAAATGGTCGAATAAAAATATATAAATTTAAGTGTTACTACTATCAAGTTATTAGCAGCAAAGGTAAATTTATAAGTACTATTTTAAAAAATTAAATGTTAAGTGATTTTCTGTTCACAAAGTAACGTTATACTGTATATAATACATGGAATGTCTAAGTATATTTTAAACCTACATTAGCACTTCGGTGACCACAGCTGCACATCTATTTAGTTCCAAAATTCCATTCACCGGAGCCGCATCACTACCGAAATGTCTCGCTGGCTATTATTTATTATAATTTTTTATGTATCGTATGTAGAAGGCTCTAGAAACAAAACACTTTGCAATGGCTATCAAGCTAATTTTAATTTAAAGAATATCATCGGCTCCTGGTGGGTGGTTGCTATCATACCTGAAAAATTATTTCCCGATAACAAACAAATCACCTGTTATAAAGCAGAATTCAGCGAGACTGATGAGGTAAAGGTTTTGTTAATTTGTTCAAATATAAAACCTCGTCCCACTTTGATAGTTCCTATCATCATCATCAACTTTGCGTGGCATGTCACTTATCGATGTAAATGCGGTGGATCCCACACGTATACCATTTTGGTAAGCATTTCTATCAGTTATAATCGTCTAAAATCGCACACTACCTATTCACGAAAGTTACTTAATAACTCAACTTCTTTTGAACTCATAATGGTTAAATTCGTTCTCCCTCAACATACCAAAAGGAAACACCAGCAAAGAACTTACAATTATAAAACAATAATGACCACTGAAGGTTTTTGGGATATAAAAGAGAATTATGAAGCATTGGAGAAAATTAATTAATTTTATTGTATTTTACAGGCAAGTCTAAGATGGTCGATGAATAAAACATTGGATGCTCCACCGACAATTGCGCTAGAAGATGGTATGAAAGGAACCGTAGTCAGACAGCGTTACCACACCAAAAACCCTTTTGATGTTTGGTCCAAATCAATAGATAACGTCAACGGATGCTTTAAGCAAGTTATCTCTTTAGATATAAAAAACAAGGATGTTCGTAAGTACACGTGCGTAATTTCGTATGTTAGAAGTAATAATATGGCAGAAAAATACCATGAATGATTATCGCAGTACTTAAACGATATGCTTTGATAGTTAGATACAAGTTTTTCACTAATTGTAACTGATAAGTGGCTCTCGGGATTTAGACTCGGGTCCTGGAGACACCAAGTTATTCATCTCTATAGAGACCTTTCGATGCGGTTTATAGAAGTCTCGCAAGAGCTGTATGCAGCTAGAATTCTGAGAACGCTCCTCACAAACAGTGATCTGTAATCCATTATTTATCTATCTATATATATGTATGTATATAGTTGTTACTTTCATCTTTAAATCTTAATTGAATATACAAATTTATTGTAAGTATATAAAAAATCTTTATGTTAAAAAAACGAATATCGTATTAAACGTGACTTATCTTACGATAGTAAGCATTTCTCGAGACTTGATAATAGACTATGCAACCTTCTTTCAGATAAAACAATTAACAGCGAGGCAATGATGCAACTGCATTTGATAGACTCACACGACGGATCGGGTCCATTTATGCTACAAATGCTATGGGGAAAGTTGGTATCTGCTGTTATTTATCGAAGAAAACAGGCAAGTGGGAAGAATCATTCAATATATATTGAAGAAAATATATATCAAAACATTCCCAGGTTTCTCTCAAATACAGGATCAGCTAAGCAAAATGTACCTACCGAAAACTTTTTTCCAGAACATTAATTTTTAATTCTAAAAAAGATATCCTTCAAATAATACATTGTAGATATACTATAGATAATACTTTATTGTACATCAAAATAAGCAATTGTAATGAAACATGGCATAATAATGTACTTTCGATAACACGTACGAACATTGTTTTAGTAAAAATATATATGACAAAAAACATATGCAGTCTTTGTCCGATAACTTTTTAGATCATGAGGTTGGTATCGGACATCGTTTATCACCCCCCTCAATTTATTTCGGGGCCTAGATAGTTTTTACAAAATTATTAGGTATTTATATAACTACTAGAACGAGTCCGCGACTTCATCCACGCTTGACATGAAATTCCCGCGGGGTTTCCGGGAAACAGCATTTAAAAATAATGTAAGTTATCGTTTTAGTGGAAACTATGGCGGAATGAGCTAATCTTTATGCACCCGAACAACTTCAAACCGCTCCGGGAAAATCCCGCGGAATTCCCGGGTTAAAAATTATCACTCATTTTATTACATTAAATTTGCTATCGATCAGTAAAAATCACATTGGAATTCGATTTCTTCTAATCTGGCCATTTTAAATCATTTCCAGAAAACTTCCCGCGGGTTTCCCAGAATAAAAAGTAGCGCAGAGTTGAAGTCTAAAAAAATTAACTGTCGATTCGCGAAAACCGCATCGCAATCGGCCCGGTATTTTTACATCAATCCCGAACAAACAGACAAGAAATCTTAAAGAAATTGCATCGTGTTCTTCGGGGTTTATATAGTCTATTCCAGTTGTTTTTTTTTTAATAGCTTCAATCTCAGACACGGCATGTTTAGAATTATACAATGTTATAGATAGATAGATCTTTTACGTTCGTATACTTTCTAATGTTATTCTACATGGTTAATGTATGTGCATGTTGGAATTTACAAGTGAGATTAGGATGAAGGATGATTTTGTTTTAATTCCAGGGAGTGACACAGGATCAATTGAAGCCAGTCTTCGAATTCCTGTCAAAAGCACGAGGACCACAAAGACTACCCAGAATTTGTGACGATCCTTTAAGAGACATTTTATTCGAAAATGACAGCTATTCTTATTGAACATCATTGGATTACCACATTATTTTTGCTAATAAAATTTGAATGCGTATTAGTACGGTTACCAAATAATTCTATTCGAGATATAAATTTGAAGGATCTCTATTGTATTTAATTAATCCACCAACAAATACATTTCAAATACCTACGCTAAGGAAAGTACGCTTGTATTATGGGTAACTTGTAATAGAAAATGTTGATATCGATCGCAAGCACCCAGAGCAGAACGAACAACAGACAGTGAATTTACAAAAATCTCTTCGCAACGAATCAAACCCACGACTTCCACCTTCCACAGAATTAGGAGATTTAAAATTTTGACTATTAGAGTACCGAGACTTATTCAATAGTAGATAAGTTAATAAGTGATTACTGAAATATATCCAATTTTTACAGCTATTATATCAATCTACAAAATTAATTCAACTTATAAACGATGCGTACGTTTTTATAGTCATATTAAATACAGATCGAACCAGTTGTTTACAGCAATGTGTCTTCGGTGAACGAACGTTATTAACGTTTCCACAGCGATGTCCAGCTACTAACAAATTGTGTTCACTCACGCCACCATACACGATATTGCGTCGTCCGTTAAACGCTAATAAAGCAAAAATAAAACCCCAGAATATTTGACATAGAATAAAATCCACTTTCAACAAAGGGAACACCTTAGAATATTGAAATGTCTTCTACCCTCAGAATAAACCAGGGTATATAGACATTACGATTTTAAATCGAAGGTGCTGCCGTACCAAAACAAAACATTGCCTTATAACAATAAGCGAACTACTACTACTGACTTGTATTCGTAAAACTGAGAGATAAAACAAATAACATTATCTCAAAAGTATAGGCCAAAGTAATATAAATGAATAAAAATTACTATATAGGTATATAATACTTAAAAGGAAAGTATGCCAACACAATACAATAATGTAAAACGACGAAACACAAAAATGAACTAGATCCCAAAAAATATCGAGGTGAAAAGGAGAGGAGAAAGAAAACGTATACGCATGTCTTAAAATTAGGAATAAATGTATTAAAACATAACATCTATTGAGCTTGAAATTATGTCGATTAAGAGGAATATATAACAATATAAAAAAACTACATGAACACTAGCTGCAAATAAACCGTACATTTTCATAATTTAATAATTAATAATAATTTGCCATCAAATATTTGGATTAACATGCAATGTACTTAATAGTCTGTAGGTACTAAAACTCGCAATGTATACTGATAAATTGCAATAATATGAAGAGCATGTTGCACCAACATTCGATAATAATTCTTTTAGAAATGTAATAGGAACTGTCCCTTCTGTACAAGTATTGACATAACATTCTTCCGCGGTTCAGTTCGTGACATTGCCTTATTAACTGGTTTTCTTTTGATACATTTCAGACAATTCAGTAATAATCTAATGACCATAGTGCATGTTTTATTTACAATAATAACTATGCCTGTATCGTCGTTCGCGCGGAATTTGGATTTTATATTCATATCAAATGAACCCTTTAAGAGATTGAAATGGGACATACCTACTACTACTCCTTAATTTTTTAATTAAAATCCATAAGTCATTTCAGAGCTTACGCGAGACAAATTTGCAGTCTGACTAACACAATATTCTAAAAACTATAATTTATTATATTAGAGACATCATATAAAATATATCGATTCCAACATCCGCTTAAATTGTGGAATTTATTACGAAAATACAAGCACCTCTTTATTTATTTGTAATCAAGTAGTACATACGTTTATAGTTTTTTTTTCTGTTACAACACACTTAAGCTATGAGCATAGACCGGAATCACACATATAAAGACATTTGATGTACGGACAGACGGCATCAGGTGCCGGAATGTACAGGCTAGTGATTGATTTCATACGGGCTATCGATTGGACGACAACAAACCTACATATGCACCCGTGTACAGGTTGATTTACTATAAGGGATAGACAAACAATTTATTAATTTTATGTATCATTATACAAATTTTACATTTTATAACTGTTCGGTCCTTGATTAGTATGAAGTAGGTAGAACATCGCTTCATCAATTTTGCTGTCTACCCTCTTTCTGTGTGAAGCGACGGCCAATACAGAGCAGGGTAGGGGCAGCCATTTTTTGGTGACTAGTTGTTAACGTTTTGACGAGAGACACCACGCCGTGTGCTCATCCTCGTCTTGGATAGGATTCTCTCAATTCATTATTGCAAGTACTGGCCGTGCCAAGAGCATTTATCATATTTAGACTTTGTAAAAAGTGTTAGCTCCAAAGTGGAATTTAGTGCCGTTGGCTGTTCCTGTGTGCAATCTGAACCGAGCAGGAGAGGGCGGATCTCAAGGTTGGTGGAGCTTCTGCTTTTCTAGTGCAAGGATCTAGTTCATATCTCTCTCATACAGTCCATAACCATAGAATCAGCAACTTACCCGTGGGCGCAGCGCTCCACAATAACGAAAATAAACAAATTCAAATACGAGCAATTTGGATAACAGGGATGATCAACTTTTCATCCCAGAAAACGGTACAGACTTTTCCGCGAAATATGGAGTCAAATTTGATTTAACGGAGCTACGTTCTAGTACCATAAAAATAACCTATTATTTCTTGTAACATCTTGCCATACAAGTAATAACTAGTAATGCTGCTGAGTACTGATAATAATCAGGAAATTATTGAAATTTGTTCATTGTTCTACTCGATCTTCTGCTATGCTGAATTTGGATGCATCATGCTGCAGGTGAGTTTGTAAAACACAATCCCCCTATAAAGGGGGTTTGCTTGAAGAGCATTACATTCGCTGAGTCCGCGATTCCAATGGGGCGTTCCACACGACTCGTTTTATATCCATTGTTTATGCTAGGGAGAAGCCAAGTTTGATGGAATACTCCTTACGAATGTAAGTACTTCATCATGGATATATGATATCGTTTCACGAATAAATACGTTTATAAAGACATGCAAAATATTAATTCAATTACTCTACGCAATGTTAGAAGGATCATGTCAGTTTCATTTGAGTGATATAACATACAAATTTTGAAAGTCGACTACAATGATATGAACACGTCTTATGGTATCCGGCTAGTTATCTGAGAAACAAATGCCTAGCCACGCCGCATATGCCAGGTCAGTAGAATGTGTAACTTGTAGAGCTAAGATCTACTGTTTTAACGTCGTGAAGAACAATATGGATGCTATTAATCTAAAAATAAGTGATGATGAGACCGCATGAATAGTAGGAGAGCGACCACTGGGCTCCTAAGCAGGCACTCCTAACGCAACCAGGATTTGACGTTACGATGATAATGGACTCAAGAATTACCTATAAAACTCCTGGAAAAGTTAATTACCTTTTCCAGGAGGCTAATTAGCCAATTCCAATCAAGCGACCTTCCTATTAAAGACTGACCGAATTAATCTAAAACTTTTAATAGGTCTTTAACCGAATCTCATCTTTGGTCTCTGGTAGCCGAGACGAAATTACTCAAGACCTGAAGCAATAAAACCACTCATAAAGACCATTTTATAATAGGATCGTAAAGAGACTATCCGTGGATTCGCGGATAAGGGTGCTGAGGACTACCCTCTGGGCTTCTCATAAAGGTGTGCACATACTATTAATCATTTCTAGAGTTCCGATACCTAAAGGTACAATATAAAGAAACACTTATATTACTCCGAGTCTGTCCGTCTGTCGCAACTCATTATCTCAGGAAGTACTCTGTTTAGAGTTATGATATTTAGAAAACAAAAAAAAAAATAGTATTTACACTTTATAACTTCTTAAGTTTTACTTGTTGCAGACATTAAAATATGATTTTCAATATTGAGATTTGAGAAGGGGCCACCAAAGAGAAAATTTAAATGAAAAGACATTTCATACGTATCAGCGACTGAGATATCGAATGAAAGTGACTCTTTTTGTATATTTAAAATATTTTTTATTTTTTATTTCTTGTAGCCGTAAGAAACTTCATTTAAACAACCAATAAGTTTACAACGCATCAGTTTGATCTTGGAACCAAAAATAGACTAAAGAGATATTTCGAATGTGAAAACGTCTTAAGGATCCAAAACACCCTCCAGGCACTTTTTCTAATTTTACGACCAACGTTTTTGTCGATCGTTACTCGAAAACAATGAATTTTAATATTTTTTGTACACCTGACGTTGAGGAGGGTAATTATTACGTTTATTACCAAGTCCTATTGTTGAACGCAGAAATAAGAAATTCAATTTAACATTGTACTTATTTTCTATTAGGATTTTTAGAGTACTGTAACGACCAACAGTGTTGGTCATTAAAATAGCCCAAGACAAATAATCATATTGAAATATTTTGTGTCCTAACCTGCTTGGACATGTATATACCTTTTTGGTAGAGCATTCTAAAATTATTCTTTTTCTTTTTTAATGCTATTTTAAATATTTTCGTTGAAACAATTACATATATTAATAGTATAAAACATTTCCTTAACTTTAATTATATTTTAAATACAATGCGCTTACAAATTTATTTATACATTTTAAATATTTGAAAAACGAACGTCTCGAAAACAATAGCAGCCCAGTTTTGTTTCGGTCATCCTGATAAATAAATATTAAAATTACTAGGATATGCTCGCGACTTCGTCCACGCGTGACTTGAAATTTCTAAGACACAAAGTACCACAGTATTTGAAAAAGAATGTCAGCTATGTGAAAACTGTACCGGAATAAACTAATTCTTATGCACCCAAACAATTTCAAACCGCTCCCGGGAAAAAGACGCGGGATTCACGGAATAAAAAAATATCACACATTATATTACATAAAATTTGCTATCGATCAGTGAAAAAACCACTTTGGAATTCGGTTTTATTTAATCTGCCCATTTAAAATGATCCCTAGAAAATACCCGCAGGAATCCCGGGATAAAAAGTAGCGCAGATTTTAAGTATAAGAATTTGCTATCGATCAGTGAAACCCGCATCGAAATCGACCCAGTAGTTTTTACGTGAATCCCGGACAAACAGACAAACTGACAAATAGACAAGAAATCTAAAAAAATGCAGTGTTCTCCTTCGTTTATAGTCTATTCCAGTTGGTTTTTTTAAATAGCTTTAATGTACGGACTCGGCATATTTAGAATTCTATAGTATAAATTATAGATAGACTATTAAAAACAAACCGAGATTTATTTTGAGAGTAATTTTTTTCTTGATGTAAACGAATTCCGGACTACATAGCACACGGTGTCGCCATAGGACTACCGTAACCATTTTTGGAAAACTGAACACATACTGTCGTTAATGTTTAATTTTAGAATGATTTGTTCTGATAATATATTTCCAATATCAAATCGTCATAAAGAGAGAATGACTTATGGCCAGTTCCTATATTTTATTGACCGTCCATTTGCCTTAATATCAGTTAAAATTCGACATAAACTCCATACAAGTTATGTCCAAATTCAGCCGATGGTAATGCAAGAGCATGAATATAGTAAGATAACGAAACAGGCCACTATTCATGTAATTTTAGACTCTCGCCAGAATTAAGTGTTTTACTAGCGAAGAACCATCGTTATACAGCGCGGCAATGTAGCCAGCCTTCTGGGTACGCCACGCTCCCATCTGGCAGCGATTTGTTACAGTCTTTAATTATATTTTTAAGTTATTTAGTTCCTATATAATAACTAAATTGCACCACTGAAATGTAAATAATTACTGTAATAAGTTACTATAACAACAAAATTAACAGTTTTTCACTAGGCGATTGCCATTCCTGGTGTTTATGAAATAAAAGCCCTGATACATTTATATTTCCATGGACAAAAAATCTCCTTCCTAATCAATAAAAATTACAAAAACATTGGGGACAATCTAAACAAAACCGGTGAACTCAACCAATCCCTCCATCCGCAGCACCCAATTAACACGGTCAACCGATCACGTAAAACCCGGATTCTTCCGGATATATCCGGACAATTTTTCATTAACCGGGCACCCGCGCGTCGTCGAGCGATTATCGAAAACCGCTCATGCGATTAATTAGTCAGCGGTATGTATGTGTAGGGAGCTTTTGATTGTATTTGTATTAATACTTAATGCACTTGTACATTAGAATAAAAATCAAATATGTTACTGCGTGAAAAAGTTTTGTAGAGTAATTACATATATATCTATGGGTATTAATAACTATAGACAAAACGGAAAGAGTTAAAAAATATTTTGTTATGAATATCTATCAAGCCTAGGTTATTAGGTTGACCTAATGATATATATAATAGCGTCAATAGTATTGTGTCCGTAAGCAACAATTATGACGCCAGCTAACGACTTAATAATAATAATAATCGGCAGAAAAACACACATTATATATCCCTAAATTAAGCAAGTTACGCTTGTGTTATGAGTAATATACAACGTACTACTGTGGGGTGGATCCCAGACACCCAGACCATAGTAAATAACGGAGAAAATACGTTTCCGAAATTTACTGTACCAGGAATCGAACCCAGAGCCTCTGCGTTGCAGTGAGGTAGGCCGGCAATGGCTTAGCCCGCTCAACCACAGAGGCCGTCAACGACTATATTGATACAATTTTATTACCAGAGGCCCTGGTGTTATAATATACATTAGCGATAGTATCCACTATCCATCGGGTGAGCTATCCAACTATCTGCTATACTTCATTCAGCAATACAAAAACACTATTTTAGGTGACATTATAAAGTCCACGTATCAAAATGAACCTAAAGCAGCATTTTCGCATCTTTGTCCAAGTCAATTTAGAGCAATGGTCCAATGAAGCAGAATCGTTAAATTTAATGTACACTAACCTGAGGCTATAAAGGCGAGTTAATCTCAATACACCGATAGCGCTTATTATCTTTAGTTGTGTGACAATTGAATTAAGTTGAAATTATCGATGTTTAAATTAATGCATTAATTTGTTTTCATATATTTATTCAACCATAAAAATAGCACAAATATTGAATTTAAATATGACGATTGACGTAGCTAAGCCTAATAAGCAGTAACCCTTGACTAATTAATTTATTTGACTATAAAGAGCATATAAAACAATTTAGCAAACTACATTCTCAAAACTTAGCAAGTATAAATTTTATTAAGATGTGCCCGCGACTTCGTCCAAGCTTGACATGAAATTCCCGCGGGATTCCCGAGACACGGCATTTAAAAAAAGAATGTAAGCTATTGTTTTAGTGAAAACTGGTGAAATAAGTTTAATTTTTATGCATCCGAACCACTTCAAACCGCTCCCTGGAAAATTTGGATGGATGATTGAGCTTATCGATAATTTGCTACAATAGTTGCGATGTGACGTCACTAGCCGGAAATAAAAATCGTAAATGAAGCTATTCGGGGTCGGTGGCGGTCTCGGAACGCATTTAAGTACGTTTTTCGGGACTACCCGCGTTTACTGTCCTTTTATTTCAGGTGGAAACGTTATTTATTTATTTGTTAGCGAACATTACGGGGTCAATACACTTACATCAATTTAATTGCGTCTACACACACAGTTCTTTGTTACAAATGTCATTCATCCTTATTCTGTAATGGTACAAAATAAGTATGATCGTATTGAAAAACAATTATTTATTTCTTTTTTTAAATTCAAATTCAAAAGTTTTTATTCAAAATAAGTTCCACTGGAGAACACTTCTTGAAGGTCATACATATAGGTTAAAATTTAATTTTACTTCCTAGTCTATGTATACCGCTTCGCAACGTGTTTTTGCTGTTAAGGAGAAGAAGCGGCAAGAAACTCCGCAGCAACATGTCTAGCTAAAAATTGTTTTTCTTTATATTTTTTATTCTATTTTTATCTCAAGTTCTTTTTTTTAATAAGTTTTATATAAACGTATGTTACAGAATGACTTGAAGAATTAATGGAGTTATAGCAAACAGTGCATATTCAATAAGACAGACACGATTAAAGGATAGAAAAATATTATTATAGTTATAAATATAAAGACATCACGTACTATTTTTTTTTTGCTGCAACATATGTCCATACATTCCTTACATGTATGGCAAGATAAAAACGTTATACTCGTACAAAATACAGTATAAGAGATTGGAGCGAGCTGCTGAGTAAATGAAGTCTTGTCATTTAAGTATTCTTCAATAGTGTCAATAGTTCTTCAATAGTTTATAACAATCAATTGTGCATTTATAAATACTTCAAAATTCTATATAATCAAATAACTAATCCAAAAATAATATAAACAATAATTATCGTTGTGGGGCGCTGTAGCCCACGGATAAAATGCTGGTTCAATTTGTAATGAACTGTATGAGAGATGAGATGAGATATGACCTAGATCCTTGCACTAGAAAAGTAGAAGCTCCACCAACCTTGAGATCGGCCTTCTCCTGGCTCGGTTTAAGTTACACACAGGAACAGTACACTGCATTAAATTTCACCTTAGAGCTAACAGTTTTAAGAAATTCTAAGTACATATAGTAAGTTCTTGGCACGACCAGTAATCACAATAAGTATAATGAAGGTTAGCTAAAAAATGATGAGCGCACGGCGCGTTGTGGTCTCGTTAAAACGTCGACAGTAAGTGTCCAAAATGGATGCCCCTACCCTGCATTGGCCGTCGCCTCACACAGAAAGAGGGTAGACAGCAAAATTGATGGAGCGATATTCTGTCTACCTTATACTAGGCAAGGACCGAACAATCGTTATGAATCTTTTGTCGAGGTTTTGGCTACTTTTCAGTAGACGTGATCATGGAAGATAAATATATGTATATATATTTATTTATTGCTTCAGTTCAGCAGATAGGCAGTTGGCCCATCTGGTGGGAAGCATTTACCGTCACCTATGAATATTTGTAACACCAAATGCACTACCAATGTGCTGCCGCTCTCTAAAGGGAGTCTGGAGCCTAGCCACTAATGCCGAAACACAACTCAAGGTTGTTATGGCGGCATATTCTAGACCAGGGGTGGTAGTCATTCAGGTCAACAAATAGCCCACCACCCGGCTTTGAATTGTTTTGTCGCCTCTTACGACACCCGGCCCCAGGAAATTATATTCTTTCTCCGTTACGGCATGGATACCTACGTTGTTATGTTGAATATTGCTATTGTTATTTTATTTTATTGGAACAATAAACAGCTACATTATTAAAATTAAATACAAAATTACAAGTTAAAATATTAATCAATAACGCAGCCCACAGCGCTGTCCACAAGTCAAAATATAAATATATTATTAAAGGTATTTTGGTAATCGTTAGGCTTAATATTAAATATATACTTATAGAAGGAAGGAATAGAAAGTTAGTATAAAAAAAGGAAAAAAAAGAAGAGCAAGGAGAAAATAGAAATAGGATTACTATTGTGCTAGTGTTTTGTGAACCAGGAATTTGAATTTGGTTATGATGTTACAAGACCTCCCCAGACGCCTATGTGTATCTACTATTGATTTCTTTATCCCTCAGTCAAATATAAAAAATATTTTAATTGTTATTTTTGCAATCACTACACCATTGAGTAAAAAATAAAGACATCTTGCATTGACGACTATTGAGTTATTACAAAAACGCATATTTACAATATTTTCTTTCATTAAAGTATTAGCCACATAATAGTTTCAGACAAATAAACATATCGGTTTTTGTTTAAATGACTACAGAACCTTAAAAGTAGAGATCCACAGCAAATAAGCCTGCTTACAGTCAACTAACAGCAAATGTAGATTTTTATATCTGTGCTAATATAGCTGAAGAGTTTGTTTGTTTGTTTGAACGCGCTAATCTCAGGAACTGCTGGTCTGATTTGAAAAATTCTTTCAGTGTTAGATAACCCATTTATTGAGGAAGGCTATAGGCTATATATATCATCACGCTAAGACCAATATGAGCGGAGCGCCGATGAAGAATGTTTCAAAATAGTTCTTTTCCTGTATTCCACGCGAACGAAGTCGCGGGCAGAAGCTAGTAAGTATATAAGTTGATGTATACATTTACTTTTCGATAAATCCATAGGCAAGAGAAGAGGTCCATAAAATAAGAAATAAATTGAGTAAATCGAAGGTGCCGAAAGGAAATTGGAGTAATATGGTCCGTAGCTAGGGGTTAATGGAAAGGAAATAATGTTGGACCAAAACAAGGTTTACGGGTTCAATTGAATTTGGCACGAGTTCATCTTGTGGGCAGTAAAGCAATTATAGCTCTGATAAAGGTATATTAAATAAGATTTAAAAAACCATCTTGTGGGCAGTAAAGCAATTATAGCTTTGATATAGGTATATATAATAAACGAGATTTAAAAAGCATTGTAGGTAATGAATCCAAAAACGTTGTTGAACTTTAATACTTCAAGCTGTAACAAGATTTTCTCTCATAAATCTTGAACTGTTTCGATCATCAATTAATAGTTAAAAAGTGAACCTCGAAACTGTGGAAAAATATTAAATCGTATATGACTAGTAGTGTATGAAAGTCCTAATTAGCACCTAATTAGCTGCTAATTTCACGAATTTCATACAGAAACTCAGATAATGCATGAAAAATCGCAGTCCTATGCTTATATATGAAATTACGAATAGTAAGCGTATAGCTTGCTTTACGTACTATATAGGTGGTAGAATCTCTTTGATGCATTTAGGCTATGACATAGAAAAATTGTGTACTGCCAAGTAATCTTCTTTTGGCCTATACAAAGCTTTCTTTTATTATATTTGAATTCTCCGTCTAAATCTAACGGAGCGTTTCCTTTCTTCGCACGTACGTCAAATAATTCACTGTCATGTCATCGGAAATAAAATTAATCGTTCCGCAAATATCATAAATATGTAAAAATAAATTACCTAATATTAAACTATATATAAAATAATATAAACCGCACCGCACCGCTATTGTAAATATATTACTACTCATAAAATATTATATAATAACCCGCGCCGCTTATCAATACTTTACAAATGTAATTAATACAAAACGCACACGTCTTCACCGCTACGTAAATAAATAAATTCCAATACTAAACATAATAATAGGTGGACTTGTGAAGTGAAGTGAAGAGCTGAGGAGCAGTGCGTCACCCATATTCATCATTCAGGTACGTGCGTGCTTTTGCTTCTATACTTCCCTTCGAAATTGTCTCACACTTCTTTTTTTATAACTTGACACGGTCTGTTTATATTTACATCCAGCACCGCCACAACAAAAAGGATAATTATTGTAGTGTCAATTGTAAGAAAATATATTGTATTGTATTAATTTTGATTTAGGAGTCTTCCAAAAATATCGAATCTTCGATATATCCACAGTCTCTTCGTCCACATAGGTATACTTGAATATAACATAAAATCCATAACAAAATTATGTATTCGAAGTATTTACGTAAATTAAAATTGCAAATACAAAGATTGCCTTCAAACAGTCGCCGTCAAAGTCCCATCTCATTAATTTCCCTACCTTTTAAAGGTTGCGCTCAGAGACGAGATGCGACTGATCATTTCACGACAAAAGATATTCCCCGAGGAAGGAAGGCTTTCAGTTTTGTATGTAATTGTTTATGCGGGCTACGTCTAAGCATCAAACACGTACAGTGGCCATGCGGTTATATTATCACAAAATATTTAAACATATATTATTTGGCGTGTTTTTTAACATTTACAATAATAATTAAAACCGGACAAACGTAGTTTTAGTTATGTGTACTCAACTTAGTCGCGACAACTTAGGAAAATATTATATTAAAAATTATTTACGAGTGACAAATCAGTATTTCAGGAGTCAAGCGGTGTCTAAGCCTTAAACTTTTCAACAGTGACTAAGCATCTCGGTGACTTTTTTACGTCTGCATGTTACTTTTAACCAATAGCTTATTCATGAAAACCTGTCATTGGCTGTCTTTTGTTAATTATAGTTAGCTAATCAAATGTATTTAGCTGTAGGTTTTCCATAAATAAATACATATTTTTTACATAATATAAAAATTTAGCTTCCGTAGGTTTGTTTCCGCAAAATTAGTCGATGAATTGACTTGTATAATGTAACATTTTAATAGAAGATGTCATAGATTCAAATTCAAAGTTTTTTATTCAAAATAAGTTCCACTGGAGAACACTTTTTAAAGGTCATATATATAAGTTAAAATTTAATTTTTCTTCCTATTCTATGGACACCGCTTCGCAACGTGTTATTGCTGTTAAGGAGAAGAGCGGCAAGAAACTCCCCAGCAACACGTCTAGCTAAATATTGTTTTTCTTTAAGTTTCTTAATCTATTTATATCTTAAGTTGTCTTTTTTAATAAGTTTTATACAAGTTTTGTTTAGAAGTATGTTACAGAGTTGTAGCAAACAGTGCATACTCAATAAGACCAAGACACAATAAAAAGAAAGAAAATATTATTAAAGTTATAATAATGACATGACGTACTAAAATGTTATGCTGCAATATATCTCCATAAATCCTTTACAAGCTTGGCAAGATAACGTTATACAAAATATAGTATAAGATGTTAGAGCGAGCTGCTATGTAAATGAATTTTTGTCATTTAAGTATTCTTCAATAGAGTAGTATCCCTTTTTTAGCAAGATACTTTTTAATTTGGTTTTGAATTTAGTGAAAGGCAGATCTAACATTTCACTCGGAATCTTATTGAAGAAGCGTATACCAACCCCCAAGAAAAAGGACAGTACTTTTTGTAATTTAAAAGATGGCAATATCAGTCTATTACAATGCCTGGTGTTGAAATTATGAACATCCTTATACTGCTTGTAGGCACTCAAATTATTACGAATATAAATTATATTATTAAAGATATATGGCAGGCGACCTTAAATAACATTAATAGCTACCGATCTACCATTTAAATGCAATACTCCAGTTTCCAATCAAACAGTTTTGCTATTACTATTAACAAAGCGCAATGTTTCCCACATTGCAGGTTGCAGGGGTGCATTTGAAAAAGCCACGCCAAGCCATTTTCCTAAAGCCAGCTATATGCTCGCGTGCGTCCAATGCGCATTTTATCGCCAAATGGAAGGACATATAACACAGTATACCTATAGCAGCATCCTAAAATAATGTTCTATTCTCTGTCCATGATTGCAACGGCCAAGGACAAACGGAGTTAATAAGAAATGTTAATTAAGTGTAGGTACAATTCAAGATGGAATTAAATCTACAAGGCAGAACCCTCACTCTCTTAACATAAGCTCTGCTATAATCTGTCCCTCCTTAAACCTGATTTATCTACATATACTGTGTAACTTTCTTATTTTGTAGATATTCAAACTATCTGTATTGACCAACAACCTGAATGAAAGAAGTAAATGGTTTTTGTGTCGACCAACGATCTGAATTGATTGATAAAATCTACATTACCGTGAGCAAAATCCAGTAGTTTTCTATAAATAACCAAAACGACTATGAGGAAGATAAACTTTTCGCGTAATTCCGCGAAATTAAATTTTTCAATGACTACATCACACGTCATCAGAAGTCTCACATTCTTGAAATGCAGTCATCACCCTACAATTCCATTGATCACGCCGCCAAAGCCAAGCCGCCCGAGAAAAGGCATCCGCCGGCGACTGTTTCCGCTCGCACACACCTTTAATGAACTAAAAACACAGAAAATAACATGCCCTGCACACTTTACGAATGAGCGAAGAAACTTAAAATAAGTTTACATAACATAAAACTGTTAAATAGTGGTTCTGTACAAAGGTAAATTTAACATAAATATTTTTTTCCAGCGAACCTATTCTTCTAGTGACTAACAAAAGGTACACTGACAGTTTGTTTTTTATTGCGAACGTACAAAGACAGGCTATTAATTATTAATATTACCTGATGAAAAACGGTTTTCATCGCCAGAAATATATACTAATTTACTGCCGGCCTCGAAGGAATTTTATGACACGTTTTTTGAAAACCCCCATATTGTAGCGCTACGGAAAAATCTTAACTGGGAGCTCATTCTAAATCCCCATGGTGCGCAAGGGAAACGTTCTAGAGACCCGTTGCGTAGGTAAATGGGTGTCTAGCCGATGCCGTGCGTTGCGGCGCTAGAAAGAAGACCAAAGCACCATTCTGAACACTATCCATTACACAGACATAGAATACGCAAAGACACGGACAATATCGCGATCTGAAATTGATAAATCTGTTTATACAGTTTATATATAAACAACCAAGATAAATAAGACGATTATAGTAATTTCTTACTTCTTTTAATATTTCTCACCGATAGACTGCCTCGGATCGAATGAAAGAGATTTTACCATAGCGTCACCAGAAATTTAATCAACAAAGATGCCGATGACTATATGAAAGAGAAAGGTTGAGACTCTGGGCCGTGAGGGCGCGAGGCTTATCAACTCTATCATTGAGACCTTTCAATACGATTGAAAGAAGTGCTATATTTTAGACAACGCAGTAACATTGCCCTACAGCGTAGAAATGCGGTAAGCATTTTGGAAGCGCTCCTCACCGACAGTACCTAAACTGGACTCTATTTTTTGTATGATGTCAATACTTGTAAAAATATTTTGAAATCAAAGATATTAACCATAAGAAACACTTAAGAAAGAATTTAGATTTTCTAATGGAGTGGGAGTAATACATATATAGTAATTGATTTAGGTAAAACTTAAATTGTACCTAGAATCTTCAAGATCTTGTACACCCAGTCTGAAACCCTGTCAACGACCAAAGCATAATAACAATAATCATTCGGTTTTTATTACGTGGAAATAGGGGCGAAAATGACACGCCAAATGGATACACACTTGTTTTGTTTCATCCTTTGAAGAAGATAAATGGGGATATCCATGAATATTTTATACTTTTCCTCGTATTACTGAAGTATTATTATGATAATATATTTCTTTTTGCGCTATATATACATTCCGCTATAAAAAATTGCAAATTTGTAAATATTTCAGCAGTTGCAAATTTTTTATTAATATGAATCTATAAATCGTACGTACAAATTGTGTCAAAAGTGACAAATAGTCTACTCACAATTCAAAGCAGATAATCTATTACATTATGGAATTTTAAACATGCTATGTCTGTACATTAAAGCTATTATAAAGTTATTTAAAAAACAATTGGAATAGACTATATAAACGATAGAGAACACAATACTGTTTGTCGGTTTGTTCGGAATTCACGTAAAAACTACTGGGCCGATTTCGATGCGGTTTTCGCTGATCGACAGCTAAGTCTTAGACTTAAAATCTGCGCTACTTTTTATCAGGGAATTCCGGGAATTTCAAATAAAGCGTAGACGAAGTCGTGGGCAAGTCCTAGTATACAATAAAACTAAGATCTTAGTGCACCTGCAGTCCTTATATTGAATAAAAAGTATTCGTAATGATTTTAAGTGCATAGCTTATACAAGCTTTCCATCCTTTAAAATTCTCGCGTTGTATCATAATCATTTTCTTAATCTTAATTCACAAGATTGTTACCTATTAGAATCTTTAGAGAAAACAATTGTTTCTATTTACATTCTAATATATCATGTTTATAAGCCTAAGTTTACTGCACCT